>CM043699.1:86595637-87320637 GCA_023935145.1 Bretschneidera sinensis
CACATCTTTACTGATCACCACCTTGTTTGCCTTCGGATCCCAAAGCTTGAAGCCTTTAACCCCTTTCTAATACCCCAGAAAGATACACTGTCTAGACTTTGCATCAAACTTTTATCTTTCCTCATTAGGAACATGCACATAGGCTAGACATCCAAACACTCTCAAACCAGAGTAGTCTACCGCGCTGTCTGTCCACACCTTCTCTGCTACTTTCCCATCTAGTGCTGCTCTAGGTGACCTGTTAATTAAGAAACATACCATATTCACTACTTCTACCCAGAAGTTCTTTACAAGCCCTGCATTCAACCTGAGACACCGAGCTCTTTCAGCTATTGTTCTGTTCATCCTTTCTGCTACACCGTTCTGTTGTGGTGTCTTACGTACTGTGAAGTGTCTCTTAATCCCATGCTGCTCACACAACTCCATGAACTTTGAATCTATGTACTCAGTACCATTTTCGGACCTGAGGTATTTGATATTCCTCCCTGTCTGGTTTTCTACTTCAGCTTTCCACAACTTGAACTTGGCAAATGTTTTTGACTTGTGCTGCATGAAGTACACCCAATCCTTTCGTGAGTAGTCATCAATAAAACTTACAAAATACATATGTCCTCCCCGTGATGCTACCCTTACTGGACCCCAAACATCTGTATGAACATAGTCAAGAATTCCCTTTGTCTTGTGTGTGGCTGTCTTGAACTGCACCCTATTCTGTTTCCCAATAATAGAATACCTGCAGAAATCAAGCTTGCATGTTCTGACACCCTTCAATATATTTCTCTTATGAAGCTCCATCATCCCACACTCACTTATATGACCTAACCTCATATGCCACAAGATTGTTCTATCTTACTCATACTCTGCAGCTGCAACTCCACCTACAACTGTGGTACCTAATAGTGTATAAATTTTTCTTACTAGTTTCTATCCCTTCATCACTGTTAAGACATCTTACTCACCTTCATTACTCCACTTGCAGACTTGTAACTAAACCCATTACAATCTAAAGTGCCCAATGAAATCAGATTCTTCCTTAAATCTGGTATATGTCTAACATCACACAATGTTCTAACAACACCATCAAGTATTTTAATTATGATATTCCCTATTCCAACAACTTTGCATGATGCATCATTACCAATCATAACAGAACCAGAATTTACTAACCTGTAAGTGTCAAACCAATCTTTATTTGGTTTCATGTGATATGAGCATGCTGAATCCAAAATCCAAGAATCTGTGAAACGATCTGAACTGGATGAAACAGAAAGCATATCCCCATCACCGCTCTTTGAGTCTTCTTCTTCCACTACATTCGCAGACTTTAATGGACCCTTTTTATTCTCTGTATTCCTCTTCCTTAAATCTAGACAATCTCGTTTTATGTATCCCTTTTTTCCGCGCTTAAAACATTGTATGTCCTTCCTCTTCTTGGATTTAGATCAAGATTTATTGTTACTCGATCCGCTCCAGGACTTGTTTCTCCTATATTCCTAGTTACCTCTCACCACAAGCTCTTCACCTTGTAAATTCTCATCACTGGCTTTCTTCCTCTGATGAAAACCTAATAGAGCACCTGTGATCTCCTCCAATTCGAGAGTTTATTTCCCCCACATCAGAGTTGTAACCAAACTTTCGTACATAGGAGAAGTTGGTAGGGAATTCAGTAACATCAACGCCTTGTCTTCATCTTCGAACTTCACATCAACTCGCTTCAAATCACTGATAATCTGGTTGAACACGTTGATATGCTGGTTTAGATCTGAGCCCTCTGACATCTTAAGACCATACAGTTTCTGCTTAAGATAGAGCTTGTTCGTCAACGACTTGGACATATACCGACTTTCCAGTTTCAACCAAACTATCGCCGGTGATTCCTCATCCATGACGTGATACATCACATCATCAACCAGAAAAAGCCTGACAATTGCCACAGCCCTCGCTTCCAGTTCTTTCCAATCTATGCCGTCCATACCTTCCGGCTTCTTTCCGTATAATGCCTTCACCATACCCTGCTACACTAACAAATCTTTGACCCTCCTCTGCCATAATCCGAAATTTCCAGATCCGTCGAACTTGACCATGTGGAACTTTGCAGAAAAAATCCCAAACATTGTGATCTGGGCTCTGATACCAATTTTTGTGAAACGTGTAACAATTATGATGAATAATACAAAAAACAAAGAAATAGAGAAAGCAATTAAACACATAGATTTAACGTGGTTCGACAGTATGCCTACGTCCACGGGAGTGGGCAATGGCTAAATTTCACTATATCAAAGTAGGGTTACATCATATGTATTTATACTAACCCTAACCGTATAGAGGTATTAAAAAATTCCTCAAATACCCCTGTACCGTACCGCACCCCCAATCTATTAATCATCCTTGCCAATAAAACAATAAATTCCAAGCCCAAAAGGGCTAATGATGTCGTTCTGCTTCACTCCGACATCAGCCTTAATTTCTCTGTAAATATATTCCACTCAATATGAGCCACATACTACAACATTTTTCCATATCATTATTACTCATCATCATTACCTATAATGTTTTTTTTTCTTCTTGGTTCTTCTCTACCCACTTACTCCACTCTTCCTTTATTCTTTTATGCCATAATGAGAATCCAAGAATTAATTTCTTCAAGTTATACTAAGAATCATAGATCTATGCATATAACCAAACTGGGTCTAACATGAAATCCGTTTATGAAGACACTGTTCTTTCTTCACTAAGTTTTCTTGATTCAACTAACATATATTATTATCACTTCAAAAATTGAGAATCTAAATACAATTTTATAGATCAACCAATATTTTACAAGATTAGCACAACAAATCTCTAGATCAGATTCAATGAAAACCCCAATAGAAAATAATATTCTCACTACAAACTTTCATATTCTAAATTTATTTATATAGGAGAACTCTAATAACTCATTAGCTAAGCAATTTAACATAGTATGTTTAGCAATTTTTCCACATCCTCACAATTTTATTTGTCTATTTTATAATTTTCATGCCAACCACGAGAACTTACTTAATTTACTCGCTCTGAGTCTCAAGCCAATGATCTACTGGTCTCAAGCCAATGATTTACTCATCATGAGGTTTACATAATACAACACAATCAATTTATGATTTTCATTTTATCTCTTTTTTATTATTTTCTCATCATATTTGTCTCATCCTGAGATTCATACACAGTCATCATTTCATAATCAAACTGATGCCTTAGCATCTCAACTATTGTAAATAAAAATAAACGTTCAAGCATTTACATCCTCATTTCATTCCTTTATTTTTTTCTCATCACATCATTTCTCATATTCTCCATACTATCAACGTATAGGTAATTCATACCAATCTCTTGTACAACTTTTGGGAACATCTTTTTACATGTCGACATGTTTCATCTAGATTAGCCGTGATTTTGGTCTTCTATCTATGCATATGATCAATCACATACAAGCAGACATATAATAACATCATATAATTTAACATTTATTTTATTTCATAAAATCTTTTTTTTTTCGTCATATAAGTCATATCATTTCTTTTCAACATATATTTCATCAGTTTCTCATCAATAATAATCCTTCAAGGATATTAATTCATCAAATTTCCACATTTACTTTATTTCAATTATATCATACTTCTTTTTATTCATTCAATTAATACATACACCATTTATTCATCATTCATTCATTCATTCGTTCATTAATTATACTACAAGTCATATTTTGTATTAAATCACCAAATTAACTTACACAATAAGTATTCCTCAAATCAACATGTTCATATTATATATTCAATAACAATCTCATATTATTAATCATTTCAAGTTTTTACATAGTTTTCATGTTTGTCTTGCTTACTAACAGTAAATTCATCTCACCACGTAACACTTAAAGCTACTCATAGATCATCTCATTTCCCTTGGCGCTCCTATAAGCAAGTTCACGATATTGCTCACCACCACCTAACCACAATATATTTATCAATTTTTACTATCTCACAATTCAATTTATACCCTATACCGGGTTAATATTATGTATATGTATGCATGCTTCATCTTAGATTCAAATTCAAAGTTCCAGTTAAATTCCTTTCCTTTTTATCTTTCATCAAATTCAAATCCTTTTAAGAAGAATATAAGGATTTATACTCTCAAAATCATAGCTTTTATATAGAAGAACAAAAATAATAAAAATTACCTTCACAAACATAAATTCTTGAAATTAGTCCTTAAATCGATTGAATTCAACAATAGTTTATGAAATCCTTTAATTCTTTAGTATTTGAGAGAATTTTAGAGAGAGAATATGGAGTTTGAATGAAAAAAATAAATTTTGGTCGTGAAAAACCTTTATATACTAAATGTTTTGCTTACCGGTCGCCCCAAAATTACTAGTAACCTCCTTGAATTTACTAGTGGAACGCCAAATAGTTACCAGTGGATTGCCCAATCGACTGGTCAGGTTACCAACCGACTTACCAGTGGACTGCTCCAAATTTACCAACCGACTGCTCAACCGACTGGTTAGGTTACCAATCGATCGACACCCTCATTAAAGCCTTAAAAATTATTTTCACTACTTTTATGCATTCTAACTCATTTCTTCAATATATTTTCAAATTCATACCTCAAAATTGCTTCAAACTTGAATTTTAAATCACTTTCTTTCTTGTAAATTTCTAACTCTTTTTCTTTAAAAAAAAATCAACTTTTTTTCTCAAAAACTGCATCTTACTTATAGACTTTAAATAATTTAATTTATGTATGCATGAAATTGTAATATAACCTTTACAATTACTAACTTTCCCTTTTATTAAAGGTACAGATATTAAAGATGTATCCATAATGAAATATCTACCTTTAAGATTGTTGGAATTAAAGATGAATGTTTTAATTCTTGTAACAAAAAATTATACTAATAAAATTAAGAAAAAATCAAAATGATTAGGAAAAATGGAATTAGGTATTCTTAGTTGTAGAGGCATGCGAAGGCATTGTCTTTAAAGATAGATTTCAGGTCACTGAAGTCTTTGACTTGGCGGGTATATGGTCTCAACGTGTCTACCCTCCATGATTCAACTATAAGAATCTATTGTATGAATGTGCATCCACTATAAAGACTAAATGATTGCTATTGGAAATTCCTTGCTATTTGAAACTCATATGACTTTATAAATTATAAAAAGAAAAAGAGAATAAATGGGTTGTTCAATGTGTGTTTTTTTTAAACTCTTGGAGTTGAGAGTTACAAGCCTACTAAATAGTGAAATTATGGGTGAGATAATGATCAATAATGGCCCAATGGCTAGTGCCTTAATGGTTCAATGGCTAGTGCCTTAAATGTGAGTTAGTGACCTTACTAAGGCCTTAACGACTAATTTAGCCACAATATTTTAACGATTAGTGGACTATAACGGCCAATTACAAATTTTATTAGGTGTTTTGAAACACTTAAAAATAAAGCTAACACTTCGAGGGTGGATTATCATGTTCAACCAATGTAGACAATGCAGTGCTCCATTTGAAAGAACCCTATTACAATATTGAAATTTACTAGGAACAATCCAGTTATAAGGGTTTACTGGGTCTTGCAATCTTCTCCAAGAATTTGTTTTCAATGAGAAAACTTCTATTATAGTTTCACACCTTCGAGATTTCAACTCAGTAGCAACAAAAACCTTGTAATCACTAGCAGATAAATCATAATCGAAACCATGTGTATAGGCCGACCTATCCGTGGGGATGTTAGGATCTGGTAATTGTCTAACAATCCCCAGTAAATGGGTTCCATAAAAAGAAGTCTTTACACTTACTAAGACCTCAACAAGCCAACCCATTGCACGAACCCAATATTTTGACACTTGCATCTTCTCTCTCATGGGAAATTAAGATTTCCTAAAACAGGATATTCATTATAAAAAAAGATATCTCATAGTCTAAGGACCAAATATGAATTGATGTTGGGAGTAGCGGCGAAACCAATAATCTTCTCTTGAATAGACCAAAATATATAATTGTACCTACTGTTATTTGATAAGGACTTTTTTTTTTTTAGTTGTTTTGTAATTATATAAGTTCTCAAAGCTTATAAAAATAACCACTGCAGTGTGAGTGAGATGACAGACTTTGTTAAATAACCACAAGATCCCTAGTTTCAATCCTCATATTCCCAAGTAGCCCGAACTTAAGGATTTTTCTTGCAGAATCCCTAGGCCGAGCGTGGATGACTTGCCTTTGACCCATTCGAGAAAGTGGACCTAGTACTGTGCACGCATATTGGGCCGCGATGCCACTTTACTGTTGAACAAAAAAAAGCTCATAAAAACAACCACATAATATTAATTTTATATATACCTTCAATTGACATGTGCTTCAAACAAATCAAAACAAGTGATAGCAAAGACAATATACTTTAGAGAAGCATTACAAGCTGCACAAATGTTGCAAGAAGGTAATGAAATAATAAAACCCATACCAATGTAGATGCTATGAAGACTAGTCCTTGAATCCTGACCTTATCTATAATGTTAGTTGCTTCTTGACCAAAAGTATGAATAAGCTTTAATAGAAAAACAAACCTAACAATTACGGATAAATAACACAACAAGGAATATCCCCTTCAATCAGTAAAAAAAAAAAAGCTATCCTTATAACAACATATCCGATTATATAACAAAACCAAAAGAAAAATCAATGAAAAATTAAAAGAGAAAGGAGAACGTAAAAGTGAGAGAGAGAGAGAGATTTATGCTTAGTCCTTGGACCATACTAAGCCTTTTTAACTAAAGTTTAGCCTTGGTCATGGCCCAAATGTCCCTAAGCAATGGCTTCGCCCTTGGTTGGGAGGAGGATTTTGTGAGTATTTTCATGTGTTCATTCAAATTGCAATTTTGCAAAGAGGATTTGATATAAAGGAGGGTCATGAATTTTATATGCAATTGAATCACATTAGAGAATTGAAGGCAAACTTGAGATCACTTCCACAATGATATCTTAGGGAATATTTTTCATTTCTCTCTTTGCTACTCAAATTACTCTTCTTCTATCCTTTTGATGAGTGATGGCCTTCATAAGTACAAGTAGAAAATTAAAGGAACCTATGCACACTACGTGATTTCGCTAGAAGAGTTGCATCATTTGAAACAGAGCCTTGAAGAATAGCAAATACTTTTTCTAATCAACCGAGGATAGTGATGTGACATGTGAGCTTCTTCACCTCTTTCACAGTTCGAAGAGTTTCCATGTCTAATAATACCTTGATTTTCTATAGATTAGCCTCTATCCCCCTTTGGGTCACCATGAACCTGAGGAATTTTCCCGAAGTGGCTCTGAATGAACTCTTAGAAAGATTCAGCTTCATTTGATGCTTCTTCATAACCGAAAAGCACTCTTCGAGGTCAACCACATGGTTGGTTATTTGCAGACTTTTGGCGAGCATGTCATCAATATACACCTCCATGTTTCGGCTAATATAATCTTTGAACAAACTTATTAACCAGCCTTTGGTAAGTGGAACCTACATTTTTAAGTCTGAAGGGCATTAACTTATAACAACAGAGGCTCTTCTCGGTGATGAATATTGTGTTATGTTGGTCTGGCTTGTACATTATGATCTGATTTTACCTCGAATAGCATCCATAAAACTCAAAATTTCATAACTCGAAGTTGCGTCAACTAGCTAGTCTATTCTTGACAAATGGTAGCTTTCTTTTCGGTAGGCTTTGTTAAGGTCAGCGAATTTATGCAAATTTTCCAATTCCCATTTGGCTTATTTACCGTGAAAAAATTGGCAAGCCACCTTAGGTGGTCTATTTCTCTTATAAAGTCGACCTCAAGCAGCTTCCTGACTTCGGTATTAATTTCTTGTTACCTTTTTTGGGGTGAAGGATCGCTTCTTCTAAATGACGGGATTATGTTCAAGATCAATGTTAAGGCAATGGACCATCACCTTAGGATCAATGCTCGATATGTCTACCGCAAGCTATGTGAAAACTTCATAATTCCCCTTAGGAAAGAGATCAATTGTGCCCAAAGTTGACCCTCCAAGCTTGATCCAATCTAAACTACCTTTTCACTTCCCTCATCATTTGTCAAAGGGATTGAGATCAATTGTTCCACAGGTTTTCCTCTTGGAGTCTTGGCTTTGTCTCAAAGAACTTTTATTTTCAGGATATCAGTTTTATCCTTGCTTCTTACTAAGGCTAGATAACAGTTCTGGGTTGTAGACTAATTTCATATGACTTCTCCCACTCTGATCTCGGTGAGAAATTTCATCTTGAGGTGGTAAGTGGATACCAGTGCTTTCATCGCATTCATCTTATGGCGACCAAGGATGACATTATAGAAACAAGGGAGATCGATCATAAAAAAAGTACTCGTGATGGTGGTCTGATGTGGTATGGTCCATGCTGTGACTGATAAGGTTATACTACTTTTCATGTAGATTGGATCCTTTGAAAAGCCATATAATGGGTATCTAGTGGGCTTCAACCGATCATCAGATAACTACATCTTTTTGAAGGTGTTGTAGTACAGGATATCTTGAGATGAGTCATTGTCCACTAGAATCCTTTCTACTGAAAAATTGACAATAACTAAAGTGACCACAAGCACATCATCATGAGGGAACTGAATTCCTTTTAAGTCTTCATCTGTGAAAATGATGGTCTTCTATGTTTGACTTCTCTTACTCAGTCCTTCTCCGATCCCACAAACCTTGCATAGGCCTTGCAAAAATTTGATGATTCTCGACCAGAGGTTGCCCCCTCAAGATGGTTTGGATAACACCCACTATGGGAGTGTTATATAACTTCATGTTTGGGTTCAACGACCTCTTTCTAGATCTCGATCTCGGTTCTTGTCTTCGAGACTTCTTCTTTGCCTTTTCCTCTCACGGGGTCAGGGCTTCTTTTTCTAGGTAGGCTTCTTTCCTGCTCCGTCTTTATATACGTTTTCAAGTACCTTCTTCAGATCAAGTCCTTTATTTGATTTTTCAAGTGTCTAGACTCATTTGTGTCATGACCATGGTCTTTATAAAATCGACAGAACTCACTCTTGTCTCACTTGGTATAAGGTGATTTGATCTTTGGGGGCCATCTAACAATGTCTTGATGGTTATCTCCATAAAGAGGTCCGACCTCGAGGTGTTGAGAGGAATGTAACTCTCAAACCCGTTGGGGTCTTCCCACAGACAACACTAATATGTTGAAGACTAAAAGAAGACCAAAGGTAATGTTATCAAACCGTGCCTAGATGGGATGAAGTGGATGTTTGATACTCACCTCAGTTATGAATCCATGTCAGCTTGATACACGAACCCCTATAAGGGAAGCCACCCGGAGTTTGGTTCTTCGGGAATGATCCCTCTTACAGTCAAGGTAGTAAGTGTACCGAGATAAAGAGAAAGGACGAGCTAAAGAGAAATACTGAAGTGGGAGAGAGAAGAACCGAAGCGTGTTATGGTTTTCAATTTGCATTTATGGTGCTTTGACACTTCTTTATATAGGTAGTTGAGATCTCTTTTTCCCTAAAAGTTGAAAGTGGGCTCCATTAGTGAATTTACCTTCGTACCCTTCCAGCTTGAGTGCTTACCAACGTATCCTTAATATCTACCACATGTCTAAATCCTATTGAATGATATATTTTACCTATATTAGTGTTGTAAGGCCTACTTTCACATACAAATTTCTTGAGGTTATATTAACTAATTATTTGATTTTTCTTGCTCTTTTAAATAAATAGATGATGTTTACATTCCCTACACTTCAATAGAATTGGTTAATTTGTTTGTCTACGTTGGGGATTTGTTTCTTAGATGGTTTAGTGAATGACGTGGTGATAATGGTAAAATTTTAGAGTTTATGTAGACACCAAGAGTTTGTTAAAAAAATTTTTGGGAGGATGATAAATAATAAAAAGGAAGTCTTTTGATATATTATTCTACTTTAATACCAATTAAGAAATTTTATAAACCAAACATAAAATTAAGATAATATCACTTTAATCTTATATAATTTTGTCCCACTATAATTTTAATCATATCCCACTTTAATTTTATCTATGAACCAAACGAATCTTAAAGGACAGACAAAAATGATGTATTGAAACAACTTTGACAAATATGAAATGTTGAAAGGATTATGATTCTCTCCATTTGGAAATTGAAATACAGTCAAAATTATGGTAAGATTGAATACCACATCATTAAATGAAAAATATTTAAATTCAAATTTATCTTGATGATTTTCAACCTTATTATTAACTTAAATTCCATTAAATTCTCAAACAGAGAGGATCATGGTCCATGTTGACCTAACAGTGAGTCTTCCCACAATTTTTCAACCCGATTAATATTGAAGCTCAACTGAAAACCGACATTAAGTGCCATTGTCAAACTGAATCTTTGAAAGGCAAATCAAAGATAAAAATTACGAATATGCGTCATATATTGGAAATCATTATGACTTGATAAACATGAGGTACACCCGATCACGCTTGTTAAATGCCGATATTAAAAAATTTGAAATAAATCTTGGGATACAAATTTCAGACAGCAGGATCATCCCTGGCAAATTTCACTGCTTGTATTCCACAAAACCCTCACCATAAATTTCCAAGTTAAGATCATAAAAAAACAACTAAAGAAATCGAGTTATTCATGCTAATATACAGTATCTTTATCTCTGCTCATTCTTATTGCTGTATAAGGAATCCATGGAATTTGGAAAAGACAATGGACTTTCTCATGATTGATCAAGTGAGATTGATTGTGAAGGAGACGTATGGATGGGTATCAGCATCACCTCCTAGACCAGCAGCCATGCCTCCCACTTCATCTTCGGATTTCCAGAATGTGCTGCATTTAAGGAGGAGTATTAGAACATCAATCAGAAAAAGAAGATAACATAGTGAAGCTAAACAAAAGAAACTAGTCATTAAGTTTTTCATGCATTGACCAATGAAAACTAAGCAGGTAAATTAAACCTTATATAAAGGAATGTGAAGCTCCATCCCAAAATGATGGAAGTGTTAATCAGAATGTCATCAGAGACAGGGTTAAAAGTCATTTTGTGAAAACAGATCGGGCGAGAATTTGACGGGTATTCATGAGAGCAAAAAATTTCCAAGATAACACATCTCAATTCTAAGCCTTCACATCTTTTGATCATCCAGAGTATGTAAACAATTACCAGTAGACAACTTATCCCCCCAGGTAGTTAAAACAGTTACAAAATCCTAGCTCAAATATTTTTCTACAAGAATTGAGTTTCATCATTTTAACCCATAAGCAGATCCGAAGCTCATTTTGACTTGCCTGTTTGCACTGCTGCATAATCCTTCAAGAAGTGAACGTACTCTCTTCTCACTCTTCACAGATGGAGCTAAAACACATGCCTGAAACCAACTCAAAAAACCAAAGCTTAGCCACAAAGCAGATGCTTGGTTGCAGCCATGAAGGGGATATAAAGAGTTCATTTACCAAGAATGATGGTGGCAAACCGTATCTCAGAATACTCTCCGCAAATACACGAACGGCACAAAAATGCATCCATGAGCTGAAAACCTACAGGCATGAAACTCAATCAGCAAAAAAGAAACTTACGACATCAAGCGAAAGAAGGCAAGATACGTGATATCAATAATAATAACCATATATGACAATGATGACAGAATGAATACAATAGAATATTATAACTCGAACTATAACAAGGACAAGTTTATGGAATTTGAGCTACAGTCAGTGACTTCCTTGCTCACTTTGATAATCATTATCACTACTACAATGTTTGCAGCATTACAGTGCCAGAAAACTATGTAGAGATTGTCACATCACACAACTTTCTTTTTACAATAATTTTTATCACTAAAATTCCATAATAATATCTCAAATATTTCATGAATCTAACAGAAGAAAAAGAAAGAAGAATACTTCGCCATAACTAGTGTAGCACCATTGCAAAAGAGAGCTTCTCAAGCTTTCCTGGTCTTGCACCATTTTTTCTAAATCCTGCTTACGGCCCTCTTGTGCTTCTGGACTATATTCAAAATCACGAATCTGAATAACATAGGGGAAAAGGAAGGGAAAAAAACACATGAAGCATGAATTATATATCCCAAATTTAATCAAACATAAAAAATAAAAAAAAATAAAAAACATTAGCACAATATACAGCAAATTATTCATGCAGCTGTATTTATCACGAACTTGACACTAGAACACCAGCAAGTGAATTTCAGATATTATTAGGCAGAGATTTCCAAAACTTCATGCATTACGAAGAAGCATCTGACTTGTACAACATACTCACTTGGAAACCCTTTTCACGGGCACTAGTTTTGAAATTGTCTGCAACTCGACCAAAGAGTGTGACAGTGTAGAGGGCATATTCATTATCCTCATATAAATTCTTGGAGGACCTAGGGACCTGAAAAAGGCAAACTATGTTATTTAGACTGATACTACAGATACAAAAAAATTGACATTAAAATCTTCCAGGGATATTATATAATATATGAACCTAGGGTTGATCTTCAGTGAAACTGCGAAAAGAAGTCAACAATGTAGCACTCTAAACTAACCACTTACCAAAATGTAATCCTCAGCGCTCTAATAATGTGTGTTAGAATATAGAGCCAAATGAAATAATTCTTACCACATAGCTAGTCAGTGTCTCATAGCTAGACAACCAATCCTTCTGTGAATACTTGGGAACAATTGCGAGGAGAGTCACTAGATGTTCCGAGGTAATGATATCTTCTGGCTTTACTAGGTTGGAGAGATCACGAACAGCTAAGCTGAAATAAACAACAGAAGTAGATCAGCCAAGATAATATAATGAAATATTCCTTGCGTAGAGCACTTCTAGTCTTAAACAACGCTTCTACCTTCCACTTTGCTTTCGGTTTATGGCATTAAGTTGACTGCGGATATTGTTATACTCAGCAACGCGAACCTGTCATAAAATCAAAGTTCTAAGATCTAGACATCTTATTTAATATTAAATAATCACAATTATACAACTAGATTTACTTCTCTGGGAAGGTAGCCATACGATACCATAAGGACCTAAGAAAAAGTAAACTCTTCAAGGAGAAGCACAATATGATTAAGCTGACAACCAGTTAGATTCATAGAGAAATGAATAAATGCATTGTTATCAATTCCATGAACAAACTCTGCATTATTTGTTTGATGAAATATATGCCAGCAAAAGTTATCAATTCCATGATATAATTGACAAGATTTAAAACTCATCTCTTATGATAAATTAACAAAAATGTGATGACTCACTGTGGTTTATCATTGACTTGTCATAAGAGTTGCAACTGTAGCAATGGGTCGTCCAACAAATTGCGCTCTTGAAGTAGAACAAAACTTGGCTCCACACCACGTGGCATTTTTGTCCGTTAAATTGCGCATCGCTAAATGCACTTTTTTCCTAACAATGATCTTGAAGAATTCCCTAGTATTCATTTTGCACCATTGAGTTGTCTTTCATGGGAGATTTTAGGGTTTATCCATCAAAGAAGCATGTCAAATATTTAAACTTACTTATTTTAAATTATTTCTTATCAACATATTTTTATTTTCATTAAAAGCGACTTATAAAAAATATTTCATTAAAAGCAACATGTGTGGTGTACATATGTATTTTACATACGTGATGCTAATATTGGTTTGCCACATCAGTGAGTAGGAGGAGGTTCCTTCACACTGGTGTGAAGCCAGGTATTATTTTTAAGTATCACAAGGTTCTTTGCAGTGTTGCACAGCCTCCATACTCACCTAGATTGTATTGAAATGCTTTCATAAAATAGTAGGCAATTCAAAATGCATAGAGGGAGTGGCAGAAAATTAGATTTTGTACGCGGAAGTGGAACAAAAAGGCACATTATAACCATATAAGCCAGACCGGTA
Source organism: Bretschneidera sinensis (assembly GCA_023935145.1). Lineage (NCBI taxonomy): Eukaryota > Viridiplantae > Streptophyta > Magnoliopsida > Brassicales > Akaniaceae > Bretschneidera > Bretschneidera sinensis. The sequence goes on from CM043699.1 coordinate 86,609,574, forward strand.
AGATTGTGTATCTAGTGCATCAATTCAAGCATTAGGATCTTAACAGTTGAGACCAGGCTTTGCAAATAGGTCACATATTAACTAAAGACAGATGATTTTAATTTCTAACAACAACTTTTTTCCTGCCTATGTGACAGAGTGAAGCCCTTCCCTACTGAAGTCAACATCAACTGCAGATTAATGAGACGACGTGACATACTACGATCACATACAAAAGTTCTGCCCTTTCCTCTATGGCAAAATATTCTTGTGTCTACAACTTTGATGCCCGCACAAAAGTTCATGGATTTTGACCCCTTGTTTAAAGATTGCAAGGCTATTTATTTTTGGTTTTCCAAGCTGTGATTAAGGGAAGTTACTTTTACTCTTATAAACTTAAATTTTACAATTTATTACCCACCAACTACTTGATCAAAGCCAGACACCTGGTAGCGCGCCTAGAGGAACCAGTCCGGCAGACCAGCATAACACAAATGAAATCTTCAACTACAGCAACCAAGAACCTCAACTTTATCAAAAGCTGAGGCATTAGAAGTTGACTTGTATACAAATGAAACTCTCCTATCTCATATTACAAGGGTTCTTAATCTTAATTTGATATCATTATTAGGGTATTATTCAGGAGAACAAAGCAAACGACGAATGGCAAGAAAATTGTTTGTTTATCTGCATCAAATGAATAAAATCTTGAAAGCAACGTTACCTTGAGATCATCCTCAATCTTTGCTACTTGACCCTGAATGCTATCCACAACCTCCCTCAAAGGCAACATCGTTGGATGCTTGGCTTCATCCCAGACAAACCTTGAATCATAAGGACCATAATTCAGCCAATATCAAACATATTACTCATAGTATAAACATGATCGCCAATCCACAACCAATTCATTGAAGTGGAATTTACCTGGTGAGATAAGAATCAACTGGCACTCCATCAACTGTCAGAGCATTGCTCTCAACACCTGAAACCCTCTCCAATTCTTCAACCTGCCGCCTGATCTTGTGAGACACTCCCTCAACAAAGGTATTGGACTGCTCATTCCATTAAATTACAAACAAACTTTTCAAACTCCAAACCAAAACTTCATATTTGAAGCAAAAAAAAATTGCATTCAAACACAGAAAAACTGCCTAAAGAGATCATCACACATTCAAAAGAATCGAACAAATTTGCAACGCAAAAAAGAAAACAAAAGCATGAATTTTGATCTGACATTTTGACTAGTCGCCTCCAAGTGATAATATCATAAATTAAAGATCTAATAATTTGCAAAAATTCAACGAAACAAGCAGGTAATAATATCGAATCCCGCATTGAAATCAAAATTGCGTAATTCAATTAAAAGTGACATATTTGTAAAATACAAGATAGAAATAGAAAAAAAAAATCACCTTCAAGAGATCATCGGTGAGGGAGAGGAGAGAATCTAAGGTTCCTACACGGAGATTAGGTATATTGAACTGCAAAATCAAATCAAATTAAATTAATTGAATTAGACAAAAATCAACCAAAATTAAACCAGATCTCATATTTTTTAAAAAGAAAATTAGATAAAACAAAGGGAAAAGAGTACCCTGTAGAGAGGAGTATCAAAGGAGTGCTTGGAGATCTGCTCCTGTACACGGTTCCATAGAGAACTCGCTGAGTTTTGAACTGGAAGAGACACCACCCAGTATCTAGACGCCATTTTTTCCTCTTCTTTTTTCTTCGTTTTATTAATGAAGCTTCGCTCTTGAGAGAGGAAGACAGAGGAGTGTAATCAAACAGAGCTGTCCGTAGCTATGGCAGACCGCACATATCAAATTTTACAGATTTTGATCGACTGTGTTTTTACCGTATGTCATTTCCTATTTGGCAGGGTAAAGTTGCCAATGAAGTAATGCCATCTCATCATATAGGTGAAAATTAATATAACTAGTGCAAACACATGGGAATATTTTCTTCAAAAAGTAAAATGTAAAAAATTAATATATTTTGTTACGGTGAAAAAAAAATAAACTAAATTTTTTTTTATAAAGATATAATTTTCAAATTTTTATTTCCTATATTTGGTTTGGATCTATATATCTCTATCTCTTTTAAATTATTGTACCATATCATTCTTATTGATACTTATTGTGCGCAGCTACTAACGGTCCATGATAGTAACGATTTTATTGAAGATAACAATACTCAAAACTTATTTAGTTCAAATTAAAATACTACCTATTTAGTTTTAATTTTTTTTGCTAATATTTAAAAATAAAATTTAATTAAGTTTAAGATATTTAAATTTTAATTAATATAATTTGGAACATATTTTTTCTTGGATTATTTCGTTTAAGTTTAATATTTAAAATTTACACAACTAAAAATATATTAGAGTTTTAAAAAATAATTACCAAAATTGAGATAATACTGAATATATATATATATATATAGTAATATTTGTTGCAAAAATTTAAACTCCTGCCCTTTGAGTATAATAAATATTCTATCACTAAATTTTGTCAATTAAATGATTGAATCTAAAAAATATGCGACAAAATGTATCAGTATAAATAATACATAATCAATTTCATTAAGCATTGATTAGTAGGGAAATAAATATAAAAAAGAAGAAAAATGGTATAGCTCTAGCTGACGATAGGCTTGATCCTTGCGTATGTTGAGATAAAGAATAATTAATTCAACCATTGAGATAACATAAAAAGTGTGAATTCATAATAGTACCACAATTGCTTCCTTTTCACAATCTTGCAAATTGACAACAACATTTACACATATACAATGATAAAATAAATAAATAAATAAATAAATGGTGTGTAATATGAATTGTAAATAAAATTCAAATAAATATATATAATAAAATTAAATTGTACACATAGAAAAAATAGGTATAATACAATTTAAGAATAAATTATCAATATAATACTGAAGTAAAGCTAGTGTAATTATGACAATAAATTGGTCTCTTAAAAACCCAATAATTAAAAATAAATAAATGACGGTTATAAGACTATATGATAATTTGTTAGTAGAAAAGTTTGAAGATGCATAAGTTCTATTTATAATGGTGTTGAAACGAAGATGATTTGAGATAAGAATAAAATTAAATTTCAATCAATATTTTCGTTATGAGATAAGAGTAGATTAGTTTTAAACTTAATTTTTTATCCAGACTAAAGTTGAATTGGAGAAGAAAATGTGATATGTATTTTAATTTAAATCTATTGATTTTATATAAGAAAATGTGTTTTTATTTAGAATTAAAATGAATTAAAGTTTTTAATGTATATATACTCTTTTGTAGATAATGACTAATTAGTTTAGATATGATTTTTGAGTAAGATAAACTATATCATTTGAATTTGAAATTAAGTAATTTAAAAAATTAATATAATAATTTTTAATTAACAAATTGAGTTGTAAATTATAACCATAATAGTAAGACCCATTCTATACAAATTCATGGAAATGTACGTGCACGGAACCACACTACACAAATTACAGGAAGTAGCTTGAATGCAATACTATGATCTGACATTATAAATAAATTTACATTATATGTGCAACCAAAAATAGCATATCTAAGTCAACATCAAAATAATCCACAAAGAAAGCAGTAAAATATGTGCAGCCTAAACATTGGAGAGAAATTTACAATATAAAGGGTCTCCCAAATTTAATATTCCAATACCAAAATTAAAAAGAACTATAAAACAATCACACATCATACTATTGACAGTTTTATTTCAAATTTTCACTGTAAGTTCATCAATATTAAACCCTTGAAATATCACTATTGAACTATATATCTCATCTTCACTAACCGAATTACACCCTGCAAATATCAAGAAATTTGTTCCGTGATTTTTTATCTCTCATTTTTTTTTTATAAAAAAAAGCTTTTATCTCATTCATATTATCAGTTACCCATGATTAAAATTGCATGGGTCACCTTTTTGAATGGACATATTTTAATCATTAAAAATTACATGAATCACCTATTTTTTACTATGAAAAGATGTCAAATTTATATTGTTAAATTAAGAGAGAGTGAATACGTGGTCATTACAAATTATGTGTAAAAGAGGGGTGGAGACGCAGACTATGTTCTTTAAGGGAATGAACTTATTTTTGTGAACCTGACCTCCCATTTTCCTTGCGTTTTTTTTTTTTTTTTTATAAACTTCAATAGAATTTTTTTAAATAAGTTTTTTGAAATCCACTTGATATCAAGTCTACATAATAATAATTCTGTTGTTATTAAATAATTAGATAATTTATAGTTAAGATTAAACATAAAAATATTTTGAATTTGAAAATTTTGAAAATATGTAATTTTGTTTAAAAGCATTTTAATAGAAAAATAGTGTCATGTTAGTGTCCACGTCATTGCTTATGTTGCACTTTTGATTTCTTCTACTTTTAAATATATAAACTAGTTGTGAACCCTGTGCAAATGCACATGAATTTTTTATTCATTAAAATAAATATAAAAATAAGAAATAAATAATTTATTTTATCATGATAAATAAAAATACTTAATATATAATTAAATATTTAAATTTAAAAAAATGGTATGATATTGTGAACCTGCGCAAATGCACATGATAATCGCATTCTATTATATTTTTCAATTTTAAAAGTGTTAAGAAATTAAGTTTACTATACTAGCGATACAACATTAATTAAATAAATAAGAAATTGAAAGTAAATATAATTATTGAAGCTCAATCAGATAATTCTAATCGATAAATTGAACAAACATAATTCTCAAATAATGAAAAAATTGTTGTAGAATCTCATAATTCAATAAAGGCAAACAATCTAATTTATTCTTGTTTGTCACCGCTCTTTGTCAAATGTGTTGCTTCTTCTCTACAAATTCAAAGTATTGAAATATATAAGATTTATAATTTTTAAAATTTAATAATGTTCTTAAAAGTAATAACGATTTTTTTTCAACCAAAATTTAAGGTATATACTCTCTTACATATATCTTTTTTAGCACGGATTCCTTAACATTTTGATCATGGCCAACTAACATAGAAAATAATCGTTTCAGAGGTGGAGTGATTTTTGCATCTGAATTAAGATATTCTCTGTTAGACAGATGAGATGATGAAGAATAAAACTGCAATATTCATAAAATATTTTGTTTATTAGATAATTGAGATATTAAAAATTTAATTAAAGAAATTATATTAATATTTTTTACCTTTTCTATTTTTTCTAACAACAAAAAGAATCTTTATTAATAATAAAAAACTAAAGTAAATATTTTACCTTTCATATAAAACCCAATAGATGAGACATTCACTTGAATGTCAAAATCATAAGCCTTGTAACTATGAACTTTGTATCCTATTTCTTTTGGTTGTAGTTTATTGTAGTCATTTAGTCTTATCTTAAAAACATATGTATGCCCTATCATTCTTTCCGGTATGTTTTGCACAATCTCATTTCCACAATCCTATATAATTTTTCTTAAAATAATTTGATCAATTTTTGTTTGTTGTTATCTAAAATCACTAATCTTTAATTTGTGTAGTCTTAATCGCTTATCTTTAATTTGTGTAGTCTCAATATTTTTTAAAGATAGATTTAGTTTAGTTGGAATTAAAAGACATTCACGGGCAAAGTTTTTCAGAATTTTTGTTTTGTTTTGTAGAGAAACAAAAATAAAGAAAGAATAAGTCCAAACTTAATTGGAACTAAACATTGATTAATTATGAAATATATTCATGTTAACAGCCCAAGCCAGATAATATTAAAATTAAATAGAATTTTTTAAATGATTTATTTGGATTCCACTTGATTATCAATCAATTAATAATAAGTATACATTGTAATCTTGAATAAACATGACAAACTGTTATTCAAAAAACAAATAATCATAAAATTTATCCATGCAAAAGAATCTTAAACTTCTCTAAATGGTTACAGACCGTAAAGACCAGTTCACCATTTTCTCATAGACTTAATGAAGTTCATAAACTATAATCCAACCATTGAGCCCTCATTTAACGTTCATGAACACAAAAACTGTAATCAAACGGTGAACAAGTAAAGCTAACTGTAAATTTCATTTAGATAATTATCATTATAATAAATTTTAAATAAAATTAATCAGTTTTTTATTAATGTTAACAATCCAAGTGAGTAAGATAAGATTAAAATTCGATAAAAGTTTTTTAGATGGTTTATTTGGACTATCAATAATGAGCATTTACCGATACATTGTAGTGGGAAATGATTTTTTTTTAGAGTTTTTTAAATAATTTATTGAGCCCTGATTATCTTTCTAATCTCAGTGATAGTATGACTATTATTAAAAAATTAAATAATTTTGTTAGTTAAAGATAAATACATAAATATTTTGAATTTGAATGCAAGTTTTTTTTATTTAAAAAATCGATATTTAAATAATGTATCCGATTCAACGAATGATTTTTTAGAGTTTTTTAGATAATTTATTGAGCCCTGATTATATATCCAATCTCATTAATAGTATGATTATTATTAAAAAATTAAATGATTTTGTTAGTTAAAGATAAATAAATAAATATTTTGAATTTAAATGTAAGTTTTTTTTTTAAAAAAAAATTGATATTTAAACAATGCATCCAAGTCAACATCTACACTATTACTTATGTAGGACATTGAAACTGTTTTATATATATATATATGTGTGTGTGTGTGTGTGTGTGTGTGTGTGTGAAGAGAGCCTGACAGAGTTAGATGGGCTATTTATATTTGACTCATAGATTAAAAATTATTATGCTAATATGAAAATAGCTTAATATAGCTTAATTGCACTTTGCAACCCAAGGTTTGGGGTCTTTGTACTTTGGCTGATAATGTTTTAAAATTTGGGCAATCTCTTCTTTTTGTCTACATTATATCTAAATTGATTACGAAATGAACACGTGTCACACCAAGAAAAAAGCAAAATTTAAAATTAACATATTACTTCTATAATAATTTTAACTCAAAATCATAATTCCATTATTCAGGTTATCAAACAAAATTTCATGATTTAGAAAACTACAAGAAAATATTTGTTTCTATTTTTTCTCCATCTATTGTTGTGTCTCCTTAACCTAGGGATGATAATGAGACGGGTTTGAAGTGAACTGTGTCATTTTCGTCTCCGTTTATAAAAATACATTTAATTTTTGTTTCCATTAAAGATTTTACTTTATCTTTTGTCTCAATCCTTAACAAAGATTTTTGAAGACCTCAATCTTCGTTTTTGTCTCTATTCAAGGATTCTTCATTAAAAAATTGGGAATTCATCATTAACCCAATTTTTTTATCAAATAAAAGAGAACATAATAAAAATAAATCTTAATTACTTGTACATCTTAATAAGTTGAGTAGTTAACAAACTTAACCCTTTGATTCTAATGGAGTATACTAAAACGTAGATGGGCATATTTTTCCTTTGTCTTGCTGTCCGTCACCAGGCCAATACTAAAACACTGATCTTGAGAGAAAACTAATATGTTTTCATATTTAATAGCACAAAAACCAACTTGCCCAGAACTTAAATAAATTCAAGAGTACCAACAAAAGTAGACCTGGCCATACAACTTTTCCCGTCAATTAGTCAAGGAAGAGATTTAGAGAAGCTAGAAATGTTTCCTTTTAGAGCTTGAAAGCAGAAGAAACTAGAAAGCGACAACAAAGTTGTTTGAAACCTTATTTTTAACTTAAATAGTTATTTATATAGTTAAGGGAAATTGAGTAGTCATCAATTTTATTTAAATATATTTATATAATACATAAAACCTAATGGACATAGGGGACGAGGTCGAGGATGGGGATGAGAATTTTTCGGGTCGAAGACTGTTCCTTGTCTTTGTCCCCGTCCTATCAAAGATTTTTAAAAATCTTCATCTCCGTCTCATAGGAGTAAAATCCCCTTCATACCCATTCCTAATAGGTCGAAAAGTATCGAAACTTCGTCAAAGGTGAAAACTCTTGCCATCCATATACCTAATAATTCTGATTTGATACATTAACCAACATATAGAATTATGCAAGGTTCATTAGACAAAGGTGATTTTTGGGTTGCTCCCTCTATAAATAGAGCCTTGGTCCAGCACTCTAGCACCAACAAAAAATGTGAGGGAGCACAAAAATTTCATTCAAGAGAATCTTAAAGTGTTTGAGAGATAGTGATTCTCAAACTAATCCTAAAATATATTGTGTGATTGTGGTCCACAGTAAGCCATATTGCAAAACCTGATTTGTGTTCATAGAGACCTTTGAAGTTTGCTGTTTAGAGTGTTTTGTAGGTGTACAACATCACTCAATTATTGTTCTTGAGGATGATTCAGGCTTCAGATCATTGCACTTGAATTAAGTCGAATAACATTTTAAGAGTAGTGTTCAAGGATGCACAACAGTTTTACATTATAATTTGTTTAAATGAGGTTTCCAATATATTAGTTTGGATTCTACATTATAATTTGTTTAAAAATAGGTTTCCAATATATAGTTTGGATTAACTGTTGATTAATTCATTGTAGTTCTACCCTTGTAGTTTTTGCCTTTTTGGTCCAACAAAAACCAGTATAAAACGAAGCCAAAGTGATTTTTTTGGTAACAACTTATTTGTTTCCCAACCAATCTGCAGATTAGTCCGCAAGAAAGAGACATTAATTAGGACATACAACAAGTAATATTACACATGTTTATTATTCTTTTACAGATATATATTTCTTGACATGTAACCTCAAAAAGTACCCCCCCCCCCCAATTGTTGTACATTTGAGGTAAACATTACAACACATTGGGCCGAATGTCCGGAAATCTTGTTACTCGTAAAAAAGCATTAACAATATTGTAAATTTTAACAGAAGTCATCAAGCGACAAGTTCTCAACGAATCTAAAGCTTTCGAGAGATCCTATTCTCGAATAGTTTGTCATTGATCCACCCAAAAAATCAAGAGAATCATTGGAGAATGTCGTGTCATAGAAAAATGGCATGCTTGAAGTATCATCCATTGTTGGATAATATAAGGAACTTGATTTATTAACCTGATCATAATCAATTAGGATGTCATTCATAGCATTGCTAGCTAAGTCGGTATATACATCTTGATCAGAGGCATTTTTAGCCTGAATTACCTGAAAAATATTCAAGAATGTGTAAAAATGTTACTATTAATGTTTAGCTACTAATCAAAGCGGTTTAATTGATAAAAAAAATAAATTAAGATGTAGAATAACATAGCATACATAATTCTGATTTTTCTCATCTTGGTACACCATGATAAAATCTCCAAGTTGTAAGCCATGAGTGTTTACAAATTCCCCTAGGAAAAAATCCAACAGATATATGCAGCAACAATTAATCGTTGCCTAGCAGAAGAAATTAATAAAAAAAAAAAATGCCTTGCCCCAAATTATCAGAAAAAACTGAGGAAATTGAAAAGAGAGAAGTGATGTGAGAGTAGATTGTGGGTTTACCTGTATTTTCGAGTACATACATTCGACTGTTGTTATTAAGCCAAAACCTGATTACAAAGCATTGAAGATATAAAATTGACTTTACTTGTGCAATCAATTTACTTTCAAAGTGAACCTATATATAGCAGCTCAACTGATCATCCAAATCAAAAACTTTCCCCAAGAACAGGATTAAGGTTCGACTTTTTGAAACTAATTGAATCAAAGATTTGCATACTATTTATACCGATATGGTTGATATTATCATAGGGATAATTGCCCAACGGTCTATGAACTTTGGGAAGATCGCACTTAATTAAGTCCCTTAAATTCCAATTTGTTTTTTGTGATCCATTAGCTTTAAATTTAATGCAACATGCCTCTAAGTACACATTTTCAGCAAACAAAAATACAAGTACGATTGGCATATGCCGAGAACAAATTGCAAAAAAGATTGAAATTTTTGGGACTACATACATGCATGCGTCAAATTTGAACTTTAGAGATTTATTTGCTCTGTCTGAAGTTCATGGACCGTGAATTTTCCTTGTATCTATGATTGAAATAAGTATATATAAATCTATTAACGACCAAATTTGCTAACGAATAATTACGTTGTCATGACAGAGAATCTAAGGAATTCGAACCTGTACTTGAAGCTCCACACATGCAGACCATCCAAATCATCCATGCTTATAGGAATCCCTTCCTTGGACTGTAGGACAGGGAGATGAACCTCAGCTGCTTTCTGAAATAACAAACTTATTACCCTATAATTCCATAATCAATTTCTTTACTCAAATTAAGGAGACTAAACGTAACCGAGATTTATATATCCAGAATAATTATAATGCGCACACTCATGCATTACAAGATACAAATCAATATGTAAATCTAAGAGATTAGAGAAGTTTGATTTATAATTAAAATACAAACCTTGGGTAGTATGATTCTTCTTAAGGAGCCTACATCACTGTTCTTAAGTTCCTTTTGGAAAATTAATCTCAACCTTGTTGGATCAATTACTTTAACCTACGGCACAATATCATTTTGGAAATTATCAATTGACCAAACACTCAACAGAAGCACTGATATGAAATTTCATTCGAGAGAGACATTAAAACAAATTACTATTCCATTCAGATTAGAGAGAAAATTAAAATTGTAATAGAGAGTGAAACCTATTATTGGATTAATAGGGAGTTAGTAATTAAATCACTCGTTATTTAATGACTACTTAATTAAATCAAGATCATGCCAGAAGAGAATTACTAGATTTTACATTAATCATGTATGATCATGATGAAATAATCAGAGATAGATAGAGATATGACAAGTTAATAATTGACTGTTTATAAAAGATATATACCAATTTTGTAAAAATGATTTAATTAAGTAGTAGTAACAATTAATTAATTAATTTTCTCAGTTGATCTTAGATCCACTTTCCCTTAGTAAAATTGATAAATCAAACATATACAGTATATATCTGTTATATATGAAATTCATTTAAAGATATTTTAATTTCGGTTAAATACCTAAAAATATAAAATAAAGCCAAAAATCAACAGTATAAAAAAAAACCATAGATCGAACGATCCTACCAAGGAACTGCTAGATCAAATAAGCTTAAGATTAATAAATTACTAGAAATTAACAACAACTAATTATAGTAATAAAAGACAAAAATTGCCACCACCTGAGTTCACAGAATTAAATAGGTACGTGAATTAATAATCCCTCTAAATAAATCGAAAACTCAATCCAGAGCAACAAAAGCACAAAACCCATACATAAAAGTTAATTACTTCTACCAAGCAACAAATTAAAAATAAAAGAGAGTAAAAAATGCTCAAAGAGAGTAAAAAATGCTCACACGTGCGGGGAGAGTGGGATGATCTGGAGAAGTGGAAGGAGGCACGTGCGAGCAGCTGGAAGCGAAAGGAAAAGAGAGAAGGTTGATAATAGAAGAAGATCTCCTCTGTCTAGCCATCCTTTTCTTCCTGTTGATACCCAAACTAGGAACAGCAGCAACAAGGTCAATGCTCAACCTGGCCCGACCCGACCCGTTGTCTCCTTTCTCAGTAACACCCTCAACACCTGCCATCAAAACACAGGCCTCGGATTTCTCATGAAAACTAGTAGTAGTAGCAGCAGCAGCAGTAACAGCTCCTTGGTCCATCATTGTTAGGGTTTTTTTCTGGGACCTTTTAGCTTAATTGGTTAACCCAAAAAGTGGAGTAATAAATAAAAATAAAAAAAAGAAGCAATAGTGTTGCTTTAGATTTCAGTGCGAGAAAGAGTGCCTTTCTGGCTTGTGCAGATCGAAACTACCGGTGAAATGGACGCTCGGCAATCACGAAATGGATGGCTATTTGGGTTAAAGAGAAAGGTAAATATTAATAGTTTTTTTTTCTTCTATTTTTGGCAATGAAGAGTTTTTGGGTGATATTAAAGTTACTGGTTCTTGTGACATTTGTGTATCTTGCATTCATGCTTAGTGTTGGATCTTTTGTTCTCATTATATATAGTAAAAAAGAAAACCAGCTAGTAGTAAATATTGAGTAATGAAAGATGGGTTAAAATGTGGTTTAATTAATTTGGGATGTAAGAACAAACTATAAAGGATTAGGGTTCTTTGTGATGACAGATGTACAATGTGGTTCATATGGATGGTTTTTTTAAGATTTTTTTTTTTTTTTTTGTTGTTGTTTAATCTCTTCATGTAAATTATAAATGGGTGAGTGTTTTTTGATTAACTAGGGTTAGGGTTATAAGGGTAAATAAAATTGTGTATTGAGAAAAGAGAAGTGAGAGTTTTGAAGTTTGAAGTGGAAGAAGAGGATACGGGTGGTTAAGGAATGGCCAAAAGAAGAGTGACGAATGGAAGGTGAAAGGAGAACAGGTGTTCCAAAAGTTCTGATTCCGTTGCTACAGAAATCAATGGCGTTTTCTTGGGCTTATTATCTAGATCTCTTTCCTTTTGGCTTCAGATTATTTTCTCTTTGTTTACACCAAATAAATTAAAGGTTACGTGTCGTGGTTTTTGAATTTGAAAAATATATATATTGATTTGCTCTTGGCTTCACTAAAACTATAAGCTTGCTAGCTAGCCAAAGCTTTTTACGTGAGGCAGTGAGAATATCTGGACTCACTACCAAAAAAAGGGTCATCACTGACGAAAAATATTTATCAGTGATAGTCTTAAATTTATCAGTAATAATCACATGATCAATGAAATTTTATCGGTGATAACTCCGTAACTGATACGTTTTTTGTTGATAATATTTTTTAGTAATAAATAAAAAATCTATCGGAGAAAATATTATCACCAATGATTCTATTTTCAAAAATTTTAATTTTTCCTCGAGTTTAATTAAAAAACTATATTATTATTGAGTGATTTTTTTCCTCGATGATAATAATTTTCAATTTAAGAATATTATCACAGAGAGAACATTTCCTTAGGTAATAATTTTTTGAAAAAAAATAATATTACCGAGAGATTTTTTCCCTCCTTAATAATATACATAATTTTTTCCTTGTTTAAAAACTTGTTCCAAAATGCTTTCATAATTAAATAATCACCTAAACGAATACTAGTGAAATTAATAAAAAAAAAATGTTTTAAAAATACAAATGAAATCTTTCAACAATACAATATATATAAATTTGATATAATGTTTTGTCTAAAAATCAAATCATATATCCGATAGGTTTGTGCCATCATTGTCACGAGTCTTAATATCATCCTCTGAAGCTACAAGAACCGGTATATGTAACAAAACAAAAGGCATAAGATTATATATATATATATATATATATATATATATATATATATATATGAAAAATAATAAAAGTTTTAAAACTTGTAGTATTTAACCCAAACCGGAACTAGAGATCCAAAATGGACATATCCCTGGCCTTTTGTAATTATTGCATCATGGTATTCATATGTTGTTGCATCAAACATAACAAACTCCTATGGACTTTTGTAATCATTCAAGGTCTTTAATCACTTGCTTCTTATTAGATTATTGAAGAACTCCACAAATAATGATTGATCTTGTGACTTTAACAATCAAGTAATATTATGATGTCCAAATCACAAGACCAATCGTTATTTGTAAAGTTCTTCCATAATCTAATTAGAAGCTAGTGGTTGCAGACCTAGAGTGGTTACAGAAAGCCAGATGAGTGTATCTTGTTTGATGCAGTAATTTTAGCAATGGTTTGGGGTGTCACCTAACGAGCCAGCTAAGTGTAGTAGTTTACGTCCCTAAACGTTGTGTTTATTATTGCATTACAGTATTCATATGTTTCTGCATCAAATAGGACATACTCATTTTCCTATAATTACTCACAAATTACATATAATCCACCTAAGTAGACCTAAGTCCTCACTTTCAAACTCTACACTAGTATCTTAGAATGTCTTTTCTTATTATATCTTAAACCACTTACTATACAAAGTAATGATTAAATTTAGGCTAACATAGAAAAATCTAAACAAACTAACAAAAAAATATATGCTTAAATTTTGCTAAACGTTGAACGAGTATTTTTCGTTTGCGCTACAAAACTATTAATTGTTGAACTTTCATTTAAAATAGTTTACTTATAGTTGGTGGTGCAATCGAAGTTGGCCCATGAGGTGTCACCCCAAAGCGTTGCGTAATTTGCTGCATCTGTTCTTGCACCATCTGTTGTTGTTGGCACTAAAAGTCCTGCTGCATTTCTTGTTGTTGCTGCATCATGCTATCGACACGTGTTTGCAGGACCTGCCTTATTTTTCTCTCTTTTTCCAGCTCTTGCTGCATCGCTCTTACATCAGTGAATGGTGTAAAGCTTAATGAGGTGGATCTACAAGAGGAACTAATTAGAGAGCCATAACCAAACTTACACCCATCAATCATCCCATCGAAGCCATAAAACTGTCATTTCTTTATCCCACCAATTGCCTGCAACCACTCTTAGGGATAGATCTCAACTTGTGAGGATGCTTTAGATACACTATTAGATTTTTTCTAGAATATTGAGCCACTTATATGTTTCTTACAATACAAAATAATGCATACAATCAAAAAGGGTTTTTCTCCCAAACAAATACTAATAACAAGAGTTATTTTTCGTATAAGTAAAAAATATATTATATACATACAACAGTGTAAACCAAAGTGCAACCCAAGAGGGGGTGAATTGGATTTTAAATTTCTTTTGCATACAACAAACAATTTTAAACACTTAAGAGATCAAGAATGAACAATAATAAATATATCCTAAAATTGAAAGAGTAAGGATGAGAGATTGCAAACATGGTTTATAGTAGTTCGACAATATCGGAATCTTTTCGACCTTACATCCACTCTCTTCAAGGAAACTCCTTGAAGCATTCTACAAAGGCAAGCAACTTTAGAGGTGTTGCCCAAACCTTTATAAGGATCTCTTCCACTTAAGGAAGTTCACACTAAAGTTTTTAACACCTAAACACTTCTAAGAGTTACACCAATTCTTTCTCTTACAATGATTGGAATTGAAGATTTAAGAATGGTACAATAGAGATTGCAATAAATGCTTCACAAGATGAAGAATATCTCTCTTTTAAAAATAAAGCTTTAAATATGGCTCAAGAGGGATTTTTAAAAGCTTTGAGAGTAATAAATGAGTTATTGTAGAAATTGTTGACCCTTATTTGATTTTAATTATGACAAAACAGTACTTTAACTGTGCTAACACTTTTATCTAAGTGTTTTTCATTAAGCTTAAGCATCCAACTCAAGGAAGAGACGTATGTCAAGCACAAAGAATAAGAGATTGCATTTGAGAGACACTTAAAAGAAGATTGAAGGCTAAACTTAGATTCTAAGGTAGCTTACCTTCACATATAAATCTGTCCTTTAGTTTCTTAGCTTGATCTTGGCTCAAAACCTCTTTTTGAAAAATTTTTAGTCAATCAAAAACTCATTTCTGTCAAAAACGAACTTAAAAGTCCTAAGTTTTCTAAAACAGACAGTTGACTTTGGATTTTCGACAGTTGATTGTCAATTCTCTGTAACTGACCATTTTAAGAACTAAAATAGACAATCGACTATGAAAAAGAAAAAGAGTTTCACAGTCGACCACCCATTTAGATAGTCAACTGCATAATTCTCTGTAAGCTGGCCATTTTGAAAACAAAATGGACAGTCGACTATATATCAAAGGATAGTTGACTGTGAAAAAGACAAAGAGTTTCACAGTTGACTGCCCATTTAGACAGTCAACTGTCCTGTCAAGAAAAACGGCTAGTTTTCAAAATCTGGATGCGAGATTGAGTAATTAATGCTCCAAACCTACGAAATTTGTGTCTAACGGACATATAAGGCCAAGGCTATAAAAACTCATCATCAATGAGCATTTAAACAAGAACAAAGAACATTCAATTTGAAAATCAGCTCATTAATACTCTTAAAAGCTTTGAAAAATTCATTTGAGCCATTTATCAAGCTTTGTTCTTAAAAGAGAGATCATTTTCATCTTGTAAAGCATTTATTACTATCTTTATTCTTTTTCTTTACATTCAATATCAATCAATGTAAAGAGAAAGAGTTGGTATAACTCTTAGAGTATTTAGGATTAAACACTTCCTTGTAACTTTTTTGTGAAGATAGTGCTTGTAAGGTTTGTGCAACACTTGTGAAGTTTCTCAACTATAATTAGTTGATTGCTTCAAGAAGGTTTCTTGAAGAGAGTGGACGTAGAGTCAGAGAGATTTCGATATTGCCAAACCATTATAAATGGAGTTTGTATACTCTCTTCCCTTACTCCCTTAATTTCAAGCATCTTATTTATTGTATGCCTTACTTGATTAAATTGTACCTTGGTCTACAATTGGTATCAGAGCCACATACTCAATTTTAGGCTTAAAATCCTTGAATTGATCCGATAGTTTCAAATAGTTATACCGAAGGTCATTTCTATACTAGACCTCATTTGTTCAATGACACAAATTATAATTACTAGAAAAATAGAATGAAAATCTTTGTTGAAGGACAAGATTATAATTGGGGAGAATCATTAAGAAATGATCTAGAATTCCTACAAAGGAAATAACTATTTGATAAATAATTCATATAATGCCTAAACTCTAATCGGAGTTTAGTGAAGAGGATTGTAGAATGATATCTCTAAATAGTAGAGCTACTAGTGTGCTACATTGTGCTTTAGACATTACTAAGTACAATAAATTTTTTGCATGTGTTTCAACTAAGGAGATATGGAACAAACTACAAATTACTTATGACAACACTAGTGAAGTTAAAAAATCAACAATTTATATGCTAGTATCCGAGTATGAATCTTTTAAAATGTCTCATGACGAAACAATTTCTCAAATGCACTCTTGTTTCTCCACCATTGTTAATGGTTTAAAGCTTCTTGGTAGGAATATTGAGGAGTTTGAACTAACAAGGAAGATATTGATATCTTTGTCATCAACTTAGAAAGCAAAGAAAACGGTCATAATGGAGGCTAAAGATCTCGACAAACTTGATTTCGAAATGCTTCTGGGATCATTATTGACATATAATATGAAAGAAATGAATCCTAGTGCCAATGATGATGAGATGAAGAAAAAGAAAATGATTAAACTCAAAGCTTCCACAAGCAAGAAAGAGGAAGAAAAGAAAGAAGAGAATAAGAGTAGCGAAGATGATGGTGAAATGTATTAAATCACCAAGAAGTTTCATAAGTTCTTGAAAAAAAAGCAAGAAACCTTACACAAAAGGATTCCACTCCAAAAAGAGAACCTATTATGTGTTATAGTTACAAGAAGCTCGGCCACATTAAAGCCGATTGTCCAACAACAAATAAACCATACAAGAGCTTCAAAAAGGTGCAACCACTTGGAGTGATGATAAATAAGAACTTTTGGACAATTTCTAATATTTGCTTGATGGCAATTGATGATGAAAATGAGGTAACAAATTCTTCCCCTTCTAATAATAATAATATTGTTAGTAGTAGTAAAGAATTGTTTGAGGCAATTAATGAAAAGCATGAAGAATTAAAGAAATTTGATTGTAGAAATATTGCTCTCAAGAAGGAAGTCCCATCTCTCTTTAAAGAGATGGAAAGTCTAAAGGAAGAAAAAGAAAAATTATCTTCCATGCTCTATAACTCATCACAAGATTTTTTGAAAAATGAAAATGACGGTTTAAAAAATATTGTGATGGAGTTGAATAACACTATATCTAGGCTTATTCTTGGAAAAAAAAAACTAGATGAAGTGCTATCTTGCCAAAGAATGAGTGGACAAAAATCCGATTTAGGTTATTCTCCATTAGGCAAACAAAAATCAAAAGAGAATTTTTTCATGAAAGAAATATGTGTGGATGAACCCTCCACCTCTAAGGCCACTAACAAGGTTAAAATTTTTCCTTCAAAGAATGTTAGTAAGCCTAAGAAATAGGGGTGGCAATTTTGGACACGACACGTGAACCTGACACTACATAAAATAAAGCGTGTTAGTGTTGAGTATAATCGGGTTCGTGTCGACACGATTATGACACGAAAAAATCGTGTTGTGTCGCTAGTTGACCCACCAACCTGAAATGACACGATTAAATTCACAGGTCTCATGGGTTGTGTTGACACAATTATGACCCATTTAAAGAATTTGTCTATTACATTAAAAAAATTCTTAGTCTATATATAAATAAACCCTAATTCCTAATTTTACAAACACAAAACATAAACACTGTTGGCTCTCTTGCTCTCCCTTTCTCTCTCGATCTCACTGTCGCCAGCCATGCCGCCACATCGGTCGACAGCCACGTCACTCTAGTCGCCTCCCCCTCTCTCCATCTTGCTCGTTCTGTCGCCAACCATGCCACTCCACTGCACTAGTCCAGTCGGCTCTCCCATTTCCCATTATCTTTTGACCCGTCACCACACCACACTAGCCACCAGTACAAATTAAGTATGAGATCTGCCTTTTTCCATTCCCATTTTTGTCTATCTTTTGATTTTATTTTGTTCCCAGCACATTTATGTATGAATGGTGCAGTCAATTCAAATTATGTTTCCCTTCCCCTGTATTGTATTTCATTGAGATTGCTCATATCATAAAAGGGCATTCAACCATGATTTCACGCAAAGTAGTGACCCATTGCTGAAGGGGAAAAAAAATGGAAATAGCGAGATTACGATTCCTTCGTGGGAATTAGCAGTCACTCCAGTAGTTTGAGTACTATGTGCTGCCATAGTTGTTGACTTGTTGCCCTCTATTTCCTTTGGCCTACAGTGTTAAACTAATGTGTTGATTCCTAAAGTGAAGCTCCCACTTAGCCAAACATTCATCAGTCTAGTTCGTTTCTCGATGCACATATATCCAGACTGAACCAAAGTTTTGGCATAGCTAAGAAGTCCAAGAAGAGTAGTTCTCTTGAAGATGAAGATGTGTTTTTTTCCTGCAAAAAGCATTGACAACATACTGGTTTATGGAGTAAATAATTATAAAGTAAAATTAAACACTTGCAAACAACTTTTCTGATTGTAAAAGTACTTAAAAAATTATCTGTTCAAAGGGCAGAAATCTTAGGATCACTAGGGAAGTTCTTTTATACATCCTAGGTTGGAATTTTCTTAATTTCACAAATCTCGTAAATAAATGATATTCAATCTTCCATGAAAATCTTGAGTTCTTCAATTAGTTTAGAAAGATATGTTGACTAATATATAATCTCCAACTGTAATTGATTACAAGCAAAGCCATCATTTCATCTTCTAGTTGGAAGTTTGACTTTGTTACTTACAATTTTACAAGAGGCCCATGCAAATAGCTTAGTTTTGGCCATCTAGGATTTACTTTAAAGGTAGATTCTTAAAAAAAAAAAAAGGTAAATTGTTTTAGGTAAAACATATATATATTTGGTTGTAATTTTTTTATGGTAAAAAAACAATTTATTGTAAGAAAAAATATATTTTATCATCAGGAATATAAATTTTACCACCAAATATGATATTTTACTACATAAATAAAAATAAAATTTCAAGACACCGAAATTGTCACATACTTTAAATTAAGTGAATTAGTGAGTCCAATTTAAATTCTCCTAATGTAGGGACTAAAGAAAGAACCTATATTTTGCCTGAGTAGGAGTCGATATATATGTTGTTACTTGTTAGCTTTAATTTCTTTAAGTTTGTTTCTTGAACAATTTTTTTGTAATACTTTTAATTGTTAGATGAGTAGACTATGGTGAATGGACTCACTTTGTGGTTGTTTTAATTTTAATGTGACGTAATTTGATATTGACTTTATGGTTTAATTATTTCTTATGTTTGGCTATATGTGTTTGTTTTTGATATCTTATTATATTTTTATTTTTCATTTTGAATTGAATGGAGACAATTATAAGTTTTAAAACCCAACTCTAAATCTCTAATGCGTTGCTTTACATGTAGATCGATGGGGGATAAAGATAGCATCATTGTTGAGGCTTATGATAGCATGGATGTGCTTGATGAAGAAGATGATGATGCAGTTAAGTTAGAGGAAGTAATTGCTGCTACAGAATCTAAGAAAAAGGTGGAAAAGTGTAAAAGAAAACTTACCTCACCAGTGTGGAAGGTTTTTGAAATGCTTCCTCTTGGAGATGATAAGAAAAAGATATGCAAGTGCAAGAGGTGTGGAATACATTACGTTATTGATAGTAAGTTTGGAGCAGGTAATATGAGACGTGATACGAAGACATATACTAGATTAGATACATGAGAAGTGGGTCAGTTACTTTTATCAGAAAGTAACGGTTCCATGTCTTTATCTAATACTTCATTGATCATGAGAAGTTTAGGGAGTTACTAATAGCAGCTATTATCATGTATGAATTACCTTTTCAATTCACTGAATGGGTGGGACTTGGAGTTATTTTTCTCTCTTTGCGTGATGATTTGCATATTGTGACTAGGAATACTTGTAAGGCTAATTGTCTTAAGATGCATAAGAGAGAGAAGTGTAGAATACAAGTAATGTTAGAGACAATACCGGGAAATGTTAGTTTAACATCTGATTGTTGGTCTTTTATCGTCACAAATGGGTATATTTTCTTGACAACTCATTTTATTGAGAAAGACTGGAACCTACAAAAAAGGATTCTAAATTTCAGATTTATGCCACCTCCTCATAATGGTATATCTTTGGCTAAAAATATCATTACTTTTTTGACTGATTTGGGGATAGATAAGAAAGTGTTTTCAATCACTTTGGATAATGCATCTGCAAATGATAAATCTATTGAGTGTTTACAAGATCAATTGTTATTGGGGGGTGGTTTGTTAGGTGATGGAGAATTTCTTCACCTTCGTTGTTGTGCTTATATCTTAAACTTAGATGTTCAAGATGGGTTAAAAGAGATAGATGAGTCTATCAAAAAGATCCATGAAAGTGTCAAGTATGTGAAAGGGTCACAAGATAGGAAACAATTTTTTTGGAATGTGTAGCTCATGGATCTCTTGATGTTAAAAAGGTTTGAGGCAAGATGTCCCAACTAGATAGAATTCTACTTTCATTGTGCTTGTTAGTGCTCTTTACTATAGGCATGCTTTCACACATCTAGAGTTGAGTGATTCAAATTACAAGCATTGTCCAACTAGGAATGCATGGGATAAGGCTGGAAAGATTTTTACATTCTTGTCACTATTTTATGAAATCACTTGTATCTTTTCTGTCTCTAAGTATCCAACTGAACATTTGTATTTTCTTTCGGTGTTTTCGACACATGTGAAATTGAAGGAAACAATGGGGAGTGAGGATGACTATTTAAGAAAAATGGCAGCTAATATGTATGCAAAGTTTGAGAAGTATTGATATGATTTTAGCATGATATTAGCTATAACAGTTATTTTGGATCCTCGTTACAAATTGAGTTTTGTTGAGTGGTGCTACTCAAAACTCTATGGTGATGAAGGGTTTTATAAGTCTTTGCATTTGAAAGAAAAATTGATACAACTTTTTAATGAGTATGTCAATGTTGAAAATCCTTTGCAAAGTCAATCTTCATCAGGCTCGATAGGAAACAAGCAAACTCATAATCCTCATTGCTCTTGCTCTCACAACCTTGGAAAATCTTTTTGTGGAGATACTTGAGATATGATAAAGGTATGTTGATTTTAGATTATTATTGTAACATTTATATTGCTGTTCATGTGCTTTAATTAATGTTTTTCACATGTTGTCCATTTGATTTAGTGTTTCGTTATTGTTGTTTTTCAATTGTTGTCCATTTGGTTTTGTATCTTTTTGTAAGAATTTATTTCATATCGAAGTCAAGAAGCTACCCTATCAAAATCACAGCTTGAGCTTTATTTAGATGAGCCAATTTTAAATAGCAATCACTGGATGTGTTTCAATATTGGAAAGCGAATCAATTTCGATATCCTGAAGTTACTGTAATGGCTCGTGATGTTTTAAGCATACCTATTTCAACTGTTGCATCAAAAAGTGCTTTTAGTGTTGGTGGGAAGGTGCTTGATCAGTATCGGAGTGCGTTTAAGCCTGACACAGTGGAGGCATTGGTTTGCACAAGAGATTGGTCGTATGGAGAACAAGGTAACAAACTTGTAGTAGCTTTTGTCCTTAGATTATGAACAATAATAATTAGACTGTAGATGTTTTTTAAATAATCATAAGTAATCTTATTGAAATAACCATGCTAATATCTTTATTTATATTTCTAATTTCTCTTTGAGTGTTTTTTGCTTATGCCTTATATTATATTCAGATTTTCAAAGGCTTGTGGCTTGCTTGTTTTAACATTTGTTTTATTTTTTTCTTTGTAGAAATGGCTGCAAAAGTGATGGAAGAGCTTACTACATATGTAATAGATATGAATATGAATGAGAATGAATCATTTGCAGCTCCATCTGAGGGTTCTGCTAATTTGGTTGGCTAATGTTGTAATATTGTGTACTTGTAATTGGATGGCTTATGACTTATGGTGTTATTATTTCTCCTTATTTTATGGCTTATAGTTGAACCAATATGGATGATAGTTGATAACATAATGTTTATGTTATTAATTAGAATTTTTTTATGTGTATTTGGATAATGAATATATTGAAATTTGGGTTACAAATGATTAGATAGATGGTTTTGTAATATAACTTATATTTTCTTATGTAATAACAGGTTATATCGAGTTAATCGTGTCGGGTTGTCGTGTTTAACATGTTAGTCGTGTCTAACAAATTAGTCATGTTGTGTTGGTCTAACATGACCCGTTTATTAAACGCATTAAGAGTGTCGTGTTTTCATGTCGGATCTAACACGACTCGTTTATTAAACGGGTTAAGTGTGTCGTGTCGTGTTACCCGTTTAATAAACAAGTCGTGTTAATGTTAGATTTTCTTGACACGATTAATAATCGTGTAATGTTCGTGTCAACGCATTTAGTGTTATACCCAACTTCGACAGAACACAAACACGACTCGTTAACCTGAATTTCCACCCCTACTAAGAATGCAAATTTCAATTCAAATGCAAAGAATTCTGATGCATATGCTAGAGATAGAAATCCTAGAAGCACATATTCATATATGTATGCTTATCCTAGAAATGCAAATGCTAGGAATACACATCCTAGAAATACAAATGCTAGGAATACACATTTAAGATATACAAATGCTAGGAATACACATTCAAGGCATGCAAATGCTAGGAATGAACACCCTAGAAATTACCATAATGCATATCCTAGAGATAACATGTATGTTCATAACTCTCATTCTAGAAACATGTATCCTAGGAATGCTCATCCAAGGAATAATAGGCATACATATTTAAGACAACCTAGAGACTTCTATAACTATTATCCTAGGATCATTCATCATTAACATGTCTATAATTATAGAACACCTTATAATGTTAAGAAAGTATGGGTCCCTAAGGGAGCCATATTTTCTAGGACTAACCTCAAAGGACCCAAGAAATTTTGGATACCTAAAAACGCAATTGTATATCCATGTGTAATGTAGATGTGTCTCCACACCAAAGGAAAAGGTAACTATTGGTACTTTGATAGTGGATGCTCAAAGCACATAACCGGTGATCAAAGTATGTTCAAAGAACTAACTCTAAGGGATCACAGACACATCACCATTGAAGATAACACCAAGATAAAGATTATCAGGTATAGCAAAATGGGTAAAGATTCCTCAACCATTGACTATGTTTTATATGTGCAAGGCCTTAAGCCAAATTTACTTAGTATTAGTCAATTATATGACAAAGGCAACAAAGTCATGTTTGAATTCTCTCATTGTCTCGTAATAGACATCAAGAGTAACAAGATCAAGTTTGTTGGCAGTAGACATGACAATGTCTATCTAGTTGATTTAAAATCTTTACATTCGAAAAGTGAAAAATGTTTTCCCGCTTTTAATAAAAACCTATGACTATGGCATAGAAGAATTGGCCATGTGAACATGGATTTACTCAAAATTCTTTCAAGAAAAGATTTAGTTATTTGAATTCCCAAAATCAAATTTGAAAAAGACAAAGTTTGTGATGCTTGTCAAATGGGAAAACAAACAAGAGTATCTTTTAAATCTAAAAAGGTAATTTCAACCTCTAGACCATTACAACTTCTTCATATGGACTCGTTTGGTCCAATAGGTGGCCATCAATATGCTCTTGTTATTATTGATGATTATTCAAGATATACCTTTGTTATTTTTATTGCTTATAAGGATAAAGCTTATAAAGGTTTGTGAACTTTTACAAGAAGATTCAAAATGAAAAAGGAATTTCTATCTCAAGTATTAGAAATAATCATGGAAAAGAATTTGAAAACCAAAGTTTTTCAATTTTTTTTTATGAAAATGGAATTGATCACAATTTTTCGGCCCCTAGAACTCTTCAACACAATGGTGTTGTTAAGAGGAAAAATAGAGTTCTAGAAGAATTTGTTAGAACCATGCTTTGTGAAAATAGTTTACCAAATTATTTTTGGATGGAAGCCGTAAATACTTCTTGCTATGTTTTAAATAGAGTATTAATTAAGCCTATGTTTGATAAAACTCTATATGAACTATGAAAGGTAGAAAACCTAATATCTTTTATTTTCGTGCTTTCGGTTGCAAGTGCTTCATTTTAAATAACAATAAAACTAACTTAGGTAAATTTGACTCTAAGACCGATGAAAGGATATTCTTAGGATATTCAACATCTAGTAAATCTTATAGAGTCTTTAACAAAAGAACTCTAGCGGTTGAAGAATTCGTACATGTTGCTTTTCATGAATCTAACCCAATTAGTAGTAGAATAGTATCCCTTGATAATGATGCAGGTTTTACTCTAAGAGTAGAGGCATATACTCCTATTGTTGACACTAAGGAAAGTCAACCTTAAACAAATCAAGAGGTAGATGATCCCAATCTTGATCAACCTTCTACAAGTCAACAAGGAGATGGACATCCCAAAGATTGGAGGTATGTGAATTATCATCCAATCGATCAGGTGATTGGCGATCCTTCATAAGGGGTAAGAACTCGATCTTCTATGGGAAATATTTGCATTTGTATAGCTTATTTATCCAAAGTAGAACCTAAAAGTTTTGTAGAAGCTGAAAATATGCCGATTGGATAAATGCTATGCAAAAAGAGTTATATCAATTTGAAAGAAATAAAATGTGGACTCTAGTTCGCAGACCAAAGAATCATACTATCATAGGAACTAAATGGTTATATAGAAACAAATGGATGAAAATGGAATAGTAACTAGGAACAAGGCTAAACTAGTTGCTAAGGGTTACAATCAAGAAGAAAAAATAGACTTTGATGAGATCTATGCTCCCATAGCTAAATTAGAAGTCATTCGTATATTATTAGCCTTTGCATGCTTTAATAAGTTTAAACTATTTCACATGGATATGAAAAGTGACTTTTTAAATGGTTTTATAGAAGAAGATGTTTATGTTGAGCAACCTCTTGGTTTTGAAAATCCTAGTCTTCTAAACCATGTTTATAAGCTTTCTTAAGCTCTCCATGGGTTGAAGCAAGCTCCAAGAATATGGTATGAAAGGTTAAGTAAGTTTTTAATTGAAAATGGTTTTACAAAAGGAAAAATAGATACAACACTTTTTACAAAAACTCATAAATATGACACACTCCTAGTCCAAATATATGTTAATGATATTATATTTGATGCCTATAATGAATCCATATGTCAAGATTTTGCTAAGTGTATGCAAGGTGAATTTGGGATGAGCATGATGGGAGACCTTAGCTACTTCCTCAGACTTCAAATCAAACAATTGCAAGGAGACATCTTCATCAATTAATCCAAATACACCAATGACCTATTGAAGAGGTTTGGGATGGAGAGCTCAAAATCTATTGGCACTCCCATGAGAACCTCTACAAAACTTAACCTAGATGAGGAAGGTAAGTGTGTAGATACTAAAACTTATAGAAACATGATAAAAGCTTTACTATATCCAACTGCAAGTAGACTCGATATAATGTTTAGTGTATGTATGTGTGCTATTTTCCAAGCTAATCCTATGGAATCTCATATTGTTGCTGTGAAAAGAATCCTAAGATATTTGCAAGGTACTCAAAATCTAGGTTTATGGTATTCTAGAAAATCAACTTTTGAGCTTGTTGGGTATTCATATGCTGATTTTACAGGTTATAAGTTAGAAAGAAAAAGCATTAGTGTAGCATGCCAATTTCTAGATGCTATGTTAACTTCTTGGTTTTCAAAGAAACAAAATTCAGTTGCACTATCAACCACCACAGTAGAATATGTAGCTGCCAATAGTTGTTGTGCACAAGTTTTATGGATGAAACAATAACTAGAAGATTATGGCATGTGTTTTCAAAACATTTCAATTCATTGTGACAACACTAGGGCTATCAACTTGATAAAAAAAAACCCCAATTTAGCATTCTGGAACCAAACACATTGAGATAAGACATCACTTCATAAGAGATCATGCTCAAAATGGTGATATTAGGCTAGAATTCATTCCCTCCAAAGATCAAATTGCTGATATCCTTACTAAACCTTTAAATGAAGACAATTTTTGCAAAATAAGACTGTTAATGGGATTAAAAAATTATGACTCTGTGTGTGTTTGATTACATCAACATTCATCATATGCATTCTTGCTATTAAGTGAATGAGGATTAACCCCAAATTTAATGTTCTCTCACTTAAGAATAGCATAGAACAATAAATCCTTGCAAAATGTCCTTCAAATTTCAGTTATAGGCATTGCACAGTTGATTGTACATATTTGACAGTCGACTGTCCACGAAACAGAGACTTTTGCAATCGACTGTCCATATGAATATGATATCTAACAGTCGACTGTGCAAAGGACAGAGACTTTCACAATCGACTGTCCATATGAACAAACAACTACCCATTTTAGATAGTCGACTATCTAAACGTAACTATGTATACGATCCTTTCATTTAAAAAGGACAGTCGACTGTCCAATTGCGATTATAAAGCCTGCACTTCGTCTTCAACCTAAAAAATTCCCAATTTTATAAACTTTAGCCGAACGTCCTTTCTCCCTTCTCTTTTCTTCAAGATTTCATGATTTCTCACCAAATTCGTCAAAAATCCATCAAATTTCTTCAAAAGAACCACTCTTGCTACTTTCATCAAACCAACAAGCTAATTTCTAAAAAAATGCCTAAAACCGTACCCTTTTCGAGCTCTAAGAAAGACGGTGATGGTGAAGGGAAAAAACCTTATAAAATAGCCGTGGACCCCAATCTCAACATCAATGTTGCTGCTAAATCATAGTATGACAATTGTATCTCTAACAAAGAAATAATTATGTGTCGTTTGGTAGTTTTTTAGAATTTACGTAGTAATGACATGGACAAAGAGCACTATTTTACTGTTGTAGGTTGGAAACCTATAGTCACCCTTTCTGAAGTTGCATACTCTATACTTATTAGGCTATTTTATGCTAATCTAGAGAGAACCTCCTCTGTCGGGTTATTATTCAACACCTTTGTCAAAGGCAAGACTATACTAGTCAATGAAAAAGTGGTTTGAAATCTTGCAAATACTCAGGGGTGGTTAAGAGTGGGTAGACAACTTCAAATGGGCTGAGGACTTTGATAAGCAGGGAGCTCTTAGGATCTTTAGAGGTGACCCTACTTATACCTTTGGCGCAACCTTTAAGGACGCCAATGCCCTAACCATAGTCAGTTGGGTGGTTCACCTAATCATTGGCTACTGTATATCTCCCAAGAAAGGGAGTCATACATACTTGAGCTAGCTAGATGTGTACATCTTATGAAATTTGATGAATGGGATTTAGTATAACATGTACAGTCTAATTATGGCTAAGATGATTGAGGGGCTAAGAAGAAATTGGATGGTTACCATTCGGCATGCTTATCACCTGCATTCTGAAATACTATGAAGTTTCCCTATTTGGTGAGTAGAAAATGGAGCTACCCACCACTGATGTCTTCAACAAGTCCACTCTCACTAGAATGAAGCTGATTCAGTTGGAGGACTTCACCTAGGAGCGTACTATAAATTCCATCTATGATCCAGCTCAGAAGGTTTAGAGAAGAAAACCTAATAGAGCTACTCTCGTTGATAAGGACAACCCAGAGGATGAGATAATTGCAGGTTTTGGTGCTAGCGGATCGGGGTCATTGGATTATAATGCATCTGTGCTAGTTGGACTCCAGAATCTTAACGATGAGATGTACTCCCTCTCACTCACGATGAATGCCCGATTCGACATCATCGATCGTGAGCTTGAGGAGATTAGAGACCAGATCACAAGGCTTCATCGACCCTCTGACGCCCCTAGATATCTTTCATTGTTCTTTACTTTAGAACTGTGTCAAAACCTTTGCAAGGACATGTATTTTTCCTTCTTTTTTTCATGCATTTTACTTCATGACATGATATATTCTATTTATTTGCTAGGTTCATGGGAACCTCAGCTTTTTATCTTCATTTAAGCAATGAGTTTTGGTAACCTAGCTCGTTTTTTATTTTTTATTTTATATTATATGACTCTTATTACCTTAGCTCATATATTAGTTTTCTAATTCTTCCCAAGAACTCTTTTGGTATCTATTTTGGGCTAATATTCTGTATGCAGGTTCATTTTAACATACTCTATCTATCCATTGGGATGGATAAGCTTATTTCATTGCTTATAGTAGTTACATATGGTCACAACATATATTTTTAGGAAATCTGATGTTTGATGAGTTAACTTGCTTTACAGATTTCTATAATGCTATGTCTTACTTTCTCACTTTACATTTTGTTTATATTTGAACATATGTATATACCTTGATCTATCACTTCGCCTTGAAAAAAAGGGGGAGAAAACATAAAGTAAAAGTAGAGAATAGAGAAGGAAGACAAAAAGAACAAAGATCGGTATGCATAGATTAAGGGAGAGTCTTGCTCCATTGTTACAAGGTAATATATATGCTTGGTTGGATGTTCTTTTTAATACTTTTTTACAGGTTAGTTTTACCCTAAAAACAGAGGAGACTCTATCTGTTTTTCTGTAAAACCTAACACTTAGTCTTTAAATATGTTTTTCTCACTTTAGTTTTGTCATCATCAAAAAGGGGGAGATTGTTAACCCTTATTTTATTTTAATTATGATAAAATAGTGCTTTAACTGTGCTAATAGTTTAATTTAAGTTTTTTTCATTAAGCTTAAGCATCCAACTCAAGGACAAGACGTATGTCAAGCACAAAGAAGAAGAGATTGCATTTGAGAGACACTCAAAAAAAGATCAAAGACTAAGTTTAGATTCTAAGGTAGCTTACCTTCACATGTAAATCTCTCCTTTAGTTTCTTAACTTGATCTTGGCTCCAAAACTCTTTTTGAAAATGTTTTAGTCAATCGAAAACTCATTTCTGTCAAAAACTAACTTAAAAGTCTAAGTTTTCTAAAACGGACAGTTGACTGTGGCTTTTCGACAGTCGATTATTAAGTCTCTACAACTAACCATTTTAAGAACTAAAATGGACAGTCAACTGTGAGAAATGGACAGTCGACTGTGAAAGAGATAGAGAGTTTCACAGTTGACTGCCCATTTAGACAATCGACTGTCCAATTCTCTGTTAGCTGACCATTTTGAAAACAAAATGGACAGTCGACTATAGATCAAAAGACAATCAACTATGAAAGAGACAGAGAGTTTCACAGTCGATTTCCCATTTAGACAATCGATTGTCCAAATAATTTTAAGCACAAAATTTCAAATTCAAGAGAGGCCAGTTGACTGTCCATTTTTCACAATCGACTATCTTGTCGAGAAAGACGGCTAGTTTTCAAAATCTGGACGCAGGATTGAGCAATTAACGCTCCAAACCTACCAAATCTGTGTCTAACGGCCATAGAAGGCCAAGGCTATAAAAACCTCTCATAAATGACCATTTAAACAAGAAGAAAGAACATTCAATTTGAAAATTAGCTCATTAATACTCTTGAAAGCTTCGAAAAATTCATTTGAGCCATTTATCAAGCTTTGTTCTTAAAAGAGAGATCATTTTTATCTTATAATGCATTTATTGCTATCTCTCTTCTTTTCCTTTACATTCAATATCAATCATTGTAAAGAGAAAGAGTTGGTATAACTCTTAGAGTATTTAGGATTAAACACTTCCTTGTAACTTTTTTGTGAAGATAGTGCTTGTAAGGTTTGTGCAACACTTGTGAAGTTTCTCAACTATAATTAGTTGATTGCTTCAAGAAGGTTTCTTGAAGAGAGTGGACGTAGAGTCAGAGAGATTTCGATATTGCCAAACCATTATAAATGGAGTTTGTATACTCTCTTCCCTTACTCCCTTAATTTCAAGCATCTTATTTATTGTATGCCTTACTTGATTAAATTGTACCTTGGTCTACAATTGGTATCAGAGCCACATACTCAATTTTAGGCTTAAAATCCTTGAATTGATCCGATGGTTTCAAATAGTTATACCGAAGGTCATTTCTATACTAGACCTCATTTGTTCAATGACACAAATTATAATTACTGGAAAAATAGAATGAAAATCTTTGTTGAATGACAAGATTATAATTTGGGGAGAATCATTAAGAAAGGATCTAGAATTCCTACAAAGGAAATAACTATTTGATAAATAATTCATATAATGCCTAAACTCTAATCGGAGTTTAGTGAAGAGGATTGTAGAATGATATCTCTAAATAGTAGAGCTACTAGTGTGCTACATTGTGCTTTAGACATTACTAAGTACAATAAATTTTTTGCATGTGTTTCAACTAAGGAGATATGGAACAAACTACAAATTACTTATGACAACACTAGTGAAGTTAAAAAATCAACAATTTATATGCTAGTATCCGAGTATGAATCTTTTAAAATGTCTCATGACGAAACAATTTCTCAAATGCACTCTTGTTTCTCCACCATTGTTAATGGTTTAAAGCTTCTTGGTAGGAATATTGAGGAGTTTGAACTAACAAGGAAGATATTGATATCTTTGTCATCAACTTAGAAAGCAAAGAAAACGGTCATAATGGAGGCTAAAGATCTCGACAAACTTGATTTCGAAATGCTTCTGGGATCATTATTGACATATAATATGAAAGAAATGAATCCTAGTGCCAATGATGATGAGATGAAGAAAAAGAAAATGATTCAATTTTAATGAATTACATTGTAAACCTGAAAATACCTATCATATTTCACCAATTCCCACCTAACTCCCTATATAAGCACTTTGAATTATAATATAATACCGCAATTTCAAATATTAATACCGCAATAATGTTAAAAATAATAGTTAATCTATTTGCTTGAGAACTGCTATTTTAACATTATTCTTTCAAATTTGTGAAATGTGAAACTGCTATTTTAACATTATCTCAGTGACAAATATTAATACCCCAATATGCCAATTATAATATAATTCACACATACTTTGAATTAGTCCATTGAAAATGTTCATGTAACTATTTGGCCTTATGACTTTCTTGTTAGGGTTGTGTAAACTGTAGTGATAATATTCACTCTGTGTGTGTGTGTGTGTGTCTATATATATATATATATATATATATATATATATATATATATATATATATATATATATATATATAGTTACATTAGTTAATCTATTGAATATTTTTATTTGCATATATTTGTGCATATATTTCTATGTTTTTATTTTATCTTTTTACAGTGTTAATTTTTTTATAAGGACAATGTAAATTTATTAATTTTTAAACTTGGAAAAGTTAGTCTTTTTTTGTTATAAGTAGAAAGTTTGTAAGTTCCCCCCCCCCCCCCTTCTCTTATATATTTGTTTTTATATATGTGTGTGTGTAGTTACATTTGTTAATATATTAAATGTTTTTATTTGAATTTATTTGCATATATTTGTGTATATATTTCTAGGCTTCCTATTTTTTATAGTTTTACTTTTTTTATAAGGAAAATGTTAATTTATTAATTTTTAAACTTGGAAAATTCAGTCTTTTAAGTTATAAGTAGAAAGTTTGGGATTGGTGGAATTTTTATAACTGTATACAAGGTAGATGAGACCAAAAGTGACATAGAGGATTACAATGTGAAGAGGGTATTTAACTACACTTCTATCAGGATTGAGCGCCTACCACTACTCCAAAAGCTATAGCTGATAGCCAAAGTGCAATTCAAATTACTTAAGTCGCATAGTAGCACAAACACCATATTTCAACTATGACTTGGCCCCAACATGGGCCTCTACCACAGAACAATTACTACCAACACTTGGCCCAACAATCTCCGCCTCAATAATTACACCGTTGGGAATTGAACTTGTGACCTTAGCTCTGATACCAATTGTTAAGATTGAGCGCCTACCACTGCGCCAAAAGCTATAGATGATAGTCAAAGTGCAACTCAAATCACTTAAGCAGCAAGCAGCACAAGCACCATGTTTTGACTGTAATTTGGCCCCAACATGGACCTCCGCCACGGGATAATTACTACCAACACATGGCTTAACAAATTCGTTAAAAAAAATGATCAAATGATGTTAATTTCCTATTTCTGTCCCCTTTGCAAATAATAAATAACTAATCAAATCCCAAAAGAAAATATGTATTTAAATCTTTTTCTTTTTGAGCAAATTCTGTATTTAAAACCTTAACCTCTTATTCAAAGGTAACATTAACTCAAGCCACTTATCAAAAAGAAGGCTAGTTTATTAGTTAGGTAATCATAGGAATTAATAAAAAATGTGTTTCACTGTATATTAATGATAAAAGCTATAACCTAATCACATAATATTATTTTAGTGTCAAAACTGGAAAATAAAAATATCACTTATTATTTTGAAGTCAGAAAATGATCCATCTTCACTTTCGATAAGAGGATTAACCAAGGGATAGGGGGTGAGTGATGACTACTCCATTGTGTAACCCAACTGTTGACCCTTATTTGATTTTAATTATGAAAAAATGCTAGCTTTTATTTGTGCTAACAATTTTAGCTAAGTGTTCAAGTTGCAAACAATATATAATTCAAAGACAAGAAGCAAAATAAGCATATATGACGAAGACTGTTTACTTGAGACATACTAGATTATGATCAAAGACCTAGAATAGGTTCTAATGTAGTTAAGATCTGTAAATCTCTACTAATAAGTATTTTGCTTTTCAATATGGCTCATTTTGATTGAAAGAGGTTTGACTAAAAATCATTTTGACTGGAAAAACCTTTTTAGAATAGAAAATTATGTTTCAGAGCATCCAGTTACTGAACGGTTTCATTCAATCAACTGAATGAAGTCCAGTCGACTGAATGTTGTTATTCAGTCGATTGAACTGTTGATTAAATGAGGTTTAGTCAACTGAATGAAAGACAAAAAAATTTCTTCATTTATTCAGTCGACTAAATGAAATACCTTGTACTAATTGTATTTAAATAACCTTTCAGTCGACTGAACCAAACCATCCAATCGACTGAATGTTCAAAAATAATGGTAATATTTCAAATCTAAAGGTCTGTTCAGTGCATTTAATGCACCAAACCACTCTCAAATGGGATTTTCTGGAGAGTAACGACTAGTAGGTTTTTTATCTATAAAAATCCATCATAAATAAGAATTATAACATACACAAGAGCATTAAATCTTCATATTCTCATTTGTTATCATTCAATGCTTTCAAAATCCTTTATGAGCCATTCTTAAAAGCTTTGTACTTCTAAGAGAGATATATTCTTCCTTGTAAGAGCATTAAATTCAAGTCTCTCTTTTCTTCCTTTTACAATCAATTTAAATCATTGTAAAAAGAAAGAGTTGGTGTGACTCTTAGATTGTTTAGGCATTAAACACTTCCTTGTAACTTCCTTGTGGATGAGATTATTGTAACTATCACTAATGGATTACTTCAATGAGGTTCCTTAAAGAGAGTGGATGTAGGGAGTGATTCAAATATTGCCGAACCACTATAAATGAAGTTTTCATATTCTCTTCCTTTACTCCTTTAAATTCAAGTAATTTATTTGTTTGCTTTAATTGATTGAATTGTTAAATTGCAAAAAGATTTTAAAAGCCAATTCACCCCCTTTTAGGTTTGTACCTCGACCTAAACTGACTATTTAAGGAAAAATTGTTATACATCATGAAATCTCCTTTCTATGAGATTTTTTATTTGAGATTTTTAGAGTTTCACTTACAAATGTGAATATTATACATGCATCATGGCATATCATGAATATATTCTTGCATTGCATCTTACTTTAGAATGCCCGTCCAATGATTATTGAATGACCCAAATGCTTTCGTTGCTTATTAATTAATATGTTTGCAATGAGAGTTTTTGTGTTCAAATAATCATTAGATTTTCCGGAGTGGACAGTTCAGGAATGAGTGATCGATTTTTCAATTTGTAGTTCCTAGCTTGTTTTGTTTCGACTAGATTTTAGCTGTAACTCTCATTGTTCTCTAGGTAT
Source organism: Bretschneidera sinensis (assembly GCA_023935145.1). NCBI lineage: Eukaryota > Viridiplantae > Streptophyta > Magnoliopsida > Brassicales > Akaniaceae > Bretschneidera > Bretschneidera sinensis. The sequence continues at coordinate 86,643,980 of CM043699.1, forward strand.
GCACTGAATTCGGGCCTATCTTCCTCAGGATATACCTCCGAATTTAAGTCGTGTACTTGGAGGACTAAGGGGAAATTCTGCTGAAATCAAGTCCTAACAGAATATGTTTGGAAATACAAATTGCAAAACCGATCACGCATTCTTGAATGGGTTAGAACCCCTTACCTATTAGTGAATTGGATTATATGGTTAGAAAGCATGCATCAACAAGCATGATGCATAAGGAATAGATAATTATGTTGTTTACCAATTTGTTATCAGTTTTCATCTTGAAGGCTACAAACGATCCTGACTCAATCGTGCTTCACCATTATTGATTGAGTCAGGTATGTAAATCCAAATATTTTTATGTTAGCCTCTCGGTTGTGTGATATATTAATGTTAAATCTATATTTGTTTCATACTTTATGGGAAGATAAAAAAGTGATAATAAAATATATGTTTGTTGTTTTATCATGCTATTTCAGTCTCTATATTGTTATGTTAGTTCAACTTTTTATTTTTTTATAAAAAAAGTTAAGTTAGCCTTGGATTGTTATGTCAGATTCTCATTATAAGTTAGCATCATTAGAAGCCACATGTATTTAATGAAGCATTTTTGGAAGATAGAAAAGTGATAACAAAATATATGATTGCTATTGTATCATACTATTTCAATCCATATATTTTGATATGCATATAAAAAAATAATATGCATAATTGAAAGAATAACATATATTTAAAACAACTTATTGACAATAGACTCTTTATTATTTTAGTAATTAGAACGATTGCAACTGATTGTAGCTGGATGGATCGTCGAGTTGTTAATTATGCCCTATCTACGAAATTTTTAGAAGGGGTGTAGGTTTTTCTTGACTTTGGATATGATAATCCATCATTTGTGTATAACGATGGAACTATTTAGTGTCCTTGTTTTCTATGCCAGAATTTAAGGTTTTTAAACTGAGAAACAATTACTTTGCACCTATATAGGAATGGTTTTACTCCTAATTATAATAAGTGCATTTTTCATGGTGAGAATTATTTGAAACGTGAACGTTTGACACCCTAATCAAATCACCATGTCGAGGAAGGTTTCAGTGAAATGAATCGCATAGAGGAGATGGTAATGGATGTTGCTTCCCCAAACTTCAACTGGGATGTCGAAGAAGATCCGAATCCTCGTACTTTGAAGTTCTATGACATGTTGAGAGATGTTGATGAACCCTTGTGGGAGGATTGTAAGAAGCACACTAAGTTATCAGTGATCTCACAACTACTGAATTGTAAATCTGATTTTGACATGTTTGAGAACTATTTCGATCGATTATTAACAATAATTAAGAGTATGTGGCCCCAGAATGAGAAGTTACTTGAAAACTTTTACAAGTCCAAGAAAATGGTGAAAGAGTTAGGACTTGGGTTTGAGAAGATACATTCATGCTTGAATGATTGTATGTTTTATTACAAGGAAGACAAAGACAAGAAAGTGTGTGACGTGTGTGGACAGCCTTGGTTTAAACCTAGGAAGAGCGGTAATAAGAAGCTAAAAGGCATACCACACAAGGTGTTGCATTACCTTCAGTTGACATCTAAACTTCAAAGGCTTTATTTATCGAAAAACACTGCCAGACAAATGAGATGGCACAAGGAGGGAAAATGTAGTAAGCCAGACAAGGTCATCCACCTGGCAGATGGGATGACGTGGAAACATTTGATGATACTTAATTACGCCCAAAACATATGCGGTTGTTGTAGCACAGCTTTGGGGTGTCGATTCCACAAGGAAACAAGTTTAACTATAAAAAGAGATGTAAACTTTAATATGAGACGATATAATAAGTAAAGAATCTGAAATTGATGATGAAGTACTTGTGTAGGTTTGTGAAATATAATAGAGAGGCAACAAAGATTCGGGAATCCTCCCTGGGTTTGTTGTCCTAATCCTAACTTGATTCAGTTGTTTTTATCTCGATTGCACGTTTCACATCTCAAACATGCAATCGGCAAATATTCAATGAGAACATGTGTAAACCCTAATATGATTTTAATGAAATACTTTTTATTTCCGATTCATGCATGTATGATCTATCCTATAGGTTTATCAAGAAACGACAATATATCTTTGTTGACAATATTGCAGTAATGGACAAACCTAAAGGCTAGACTTACCAGACTCAGTTATACCCAATAATCTTGACATAAGAGAAGCATGACTAAAGTTATATCAAGGAAAAGATACAATCACCGGAATAGATACAATCTTATAATTAGATAAAGAAGTAAATCATGATAATGTTTGACAATAAATTCTTATTACAACTGAACCCAATAAGGATAGATAGGAACAACTACACCTAGGGATTTATCCTTTTGCCTTGCTTGAAAGTTAGTTAGCCATGGTGTTCATGGCTATACTCTTTTGTGGATGAGAGTTGTTGTCTTCAACTTCTGGGTCTTTGCTCACAGCCCAGATGTCTTCTCTTAAACCCTAAATGTCTTATTTATAGTACAAAATACCAAGGGTATTCTTGGGTTTAATCTAGTGTTTAAAAACCCAAATTAAAGTCTAACTCGAAGATGTAAATACGTGTGCGTGCTGCGATGCTGCTACGGAGCGCCGCGGCGCTAGGCATAAGCTGGAATGGGTGACCTTCTGGGCGCCGCGGTGCTGTTGAGGAGCACCGCGATGCTGGCTGGTGGTTCATAATATGCATGTTTTTGGGCACCACGGTGCTGCTGAGGAGCACCAAGGTGCTGGCCTTTTTGCTGATAATCTTCATGCTTTGCCTCTCTGTAGCCATTCTTCTGCTTCGTCGTGCATGGACCCTTGGTGCTTTTAAACAACGATCGCTTCTTCTCTTCTTTGGACTCAAAACACCTGAAAATGTACTTAAATAAGTTAGTAGTCCAATGATATTACTTAAAAGTTATCAACACACAAGAGTGCAATAAAGACCGAGAAGAATCATAAAATGCTAACAATTAAACATCTTTGAGGTGCATTTTATGGCTCTTATCACAACTCTCAACTAGCTTATTGCTAGTCTCTAGCAATTCAAGCGGAAACAAGAAATGAGTTCCATGGTGGGAATCATAAACAAAGTAAAGCACTACTAGTGTTAACCAAGAGTATTTCACTTTTGTCTCAAATATTACACACAACATATAGGCCAAAGAATCATTAAATTTCACCCAAATCCAAAAGTAATCCAAACATCAATCTTAAAATTGTTATTGACTCTTAACATCCATCTTACCACAATCCATTAATCCGAACACCCGGATGATTTTATGCACAACATTCATGAATACAAGTTTTGGCCTCTAAAATATATTAAATTGCGTGACATTAATCACAAATCAAGCTTCATAGGCTTATTTTTCAAATCACTCTCCACTATTGTAGAAAAGTCACACTACATTGGATCAATAGGTCTTTACTAAGCTTGTAACGTTAGGCTAAGGTAAAGGTTAAGAAAGAACAGGAAGGATTCAACAAATAAAAGAACTTAATCTCTTAGTGTCTCAATGGAATTCACCTCCTTTATATTCTTTTGTGCTAGATGTTGACCATGGGGTGTGGACTGAGCTTGAGAAGGGAACTTAACTTGCTCAGTCACACTCATGTAGCTAATCAACTTGGACACTTGGTTCTTTAAATCCTTATGTTCTTCAACAACCTACACAATTAAAGATTCAAGCCTTTGATTAGTCTTCCCCTGTACCTCAATAAAAGCATGTAAAGTGTCTTCTAAAGGACTCCTAGAGATACAAGTGCATGATATGGTTCAAGACATGGTGCAGGGGGTTGTGCAAGCTGTTAGTTTTCAGACTTCCAACTGAAATTGGGGTGATATCGCCATCCTGGATTATAAGTATCAGAGAAGGGTGCCAAAGGCTTCTTGTACATGCCTACGGCGTTGCATTGTTCCTTATACATCCCTCTCATCTCAGTAAATTTGGGGCACTCTTGGGTGAGATGATCTACTCCGCCACACACAAAACATGGTTCAAAAGATTTTGCATGATTAGCTACGTGTGTTGGCTTTAAGCTCTTAGTCTTTAATACCTCTAGTTCCCTAGTGAGCATCTCTACATTGGCCTTAAGGTTATCCTTTTCCCTAAGATGGTAAATTCCACCACCATTTGGGTTCCCTACAGGTCGTGACCTATTTGTGCTTTCAGTAGCACTAGGTCCAGTCCAAGTGTGAGCTTTTTCAGTAAGCTCATTGAGGTACTCTATGGCCTCATCAGGATCTTTCTCTAAAAACTCACCATTACACATCATCTCTACGAATTGACGCTCTCTATATGTAAGTCCCTCATAAAAATAGCTCACTAAGCGCCAACTCTCATACTCATGGTGAGGGCACATACTCAATAACTCCTTAAATCTCTCCCAAGACTGATACAAAGTCTCGCTGTCCTTTTGTGCAAAAGTAGAGATTTGTCTTTTTAAAGCATTGGTCTTATGTTGGGGAAAGTATTTATTAAAGAAAATTCGAGTCATCTCAGCCCACGACCCAATAGATCGTGGTCTCAATGAGTATAGCCCTTAGCTCTATCCTTCAAAGCGAAAGGAAAAAACTTAAGTTTAATAATGTCATGAGTTTCATATTGACTATGAAAAGTCGCAACTACTTCCTCAAACTCTCTAATGTGCACATATGGGTTTTTATTTTCCAAGCCATGGAATGTAGGGAGTAAATGTATCATCCCTGTTTTAAAATCTAATTGGCGAATATTGGCTGGAAACATGATGCATAATGGTCTGGCTGTGCGTGTAGGATTTAGGTAATCCTGAAGGGTCCTAGGGGGTTGATATTCATGTTCACTCATTCCTTCGGGACTAGGTGGACTGTCAAATAAAGGATTTAGAAAAGAATTTAATTCTGACTCTAGCACAGGCCTACAAGCAAATCTACCCAAAGCATCTCTATATCTTTGCATTCAAGTTAACAAAATAATGGAAAAAAATACTATAAAAAGAAAGAATAAAATAAAATAAAAGTTAATACAGCAAGCTAAAAGAAGGAACGAATTACCGCCTTTACAGCTGCTGAAAAGAAAAACTATTTACAACTCTTCTACCATCATGTCTCAAGGTTGACAATCTTCCTTGTACTTAAGCGCGTCTCCCCGGCAACGGCGCCAAAATTTGATTACGCCCAAAACATACACGGTTGTTGTAGCACAGCTTTGGGGTGTCGATTCCACAGGGAAACGTGTTTAACTATAAAGAGAGATGTAAACTTTAATATGAGACGATATAATAAGTAAAGAATCTGAAATTGATGATGAAGTAATTGTGTAGGTTTGTGATATATAATAGAGAGGCAACAAGGATTCGGGAATCCTCCCTGGGTTCGTTGTCCTAATCCTAACTTGATTCAGTTGCTTTTATCTCGATTGAACGTTTCACATCCCAAACACGCAATCGGCAAATATTCAATGAGAACATGTGTAAACCCTAATACGATTGTAATGAAATACTTCTTATTTCCGATTCATGCATGTATGATCTATCCTATAGGTTTATCAAGAAACGACAATATATCTTTGTTGACAATATTGCAGTAATGGACAAACCTAAATGCTAGACTTACCGGACTCAATTATACCCAATAATCTTGACATAAGAGAAGCATGACTAAAGTTATATCAAGAAAAAGATACAATCACCGGAATAGATAAAATCTTATAATTAGATAAAGAAGTAAATCATGACAATGTTTGACAATAAATTCTTATTACAACTGAACCCAATAAGGATAGATAGGAACAACTATACCTAGGGATTCATCCCTTTGCCTTGCTTGGAAGTTTGTTAGCCATGGTGTTCATGGCTATACTCTTTTGTGGATGAGAGTTGTTGTCTTCAACTTCTGGGTCTTTGCTCACAGCCCAGATGTCTTCTCTTAAACCCTAAGTGTCTTATTTATAGTACAAAAGACCAAGGGTATTCTTGGGTTTAATCTAGTGTTTAAAAACCCTAATTAAAGTCTAACTCGGAGATGTAAATATGTGTGCGCGCTGCGGTGCTGCTGGGGAGCGCCGCGACGCTAGGCATAAACTGGAATGGGCGACCTTCTGGGCGCCGCGATGTTGTTGAGGAGCACCGTGGTACTGGCTGGTTGTTCATAATATGGATGTTTCTGGGCACCGCGGTGCTGGTCTTTTTGTTGATAATCTTCATGCTTTGCCTCTCTGTAGCCATTCTTCTACTTCGTCATGCATGGACCTTTGGTGCTTTTAAACAACAATTGTTTCTTCTCTTCTTTGGACTCAAAACACCTGAAAATGTACTTGAATAAGTTAGTAGTCCAATGATATTACTTAAGAGTTATCAACACACAAGAGTGCAATAAAGACCGAGAAGAATCATAAAACGCTAACAATTAAATATCTTTGAGGTGTATTTTATGGCTCTTATCAATACTCACCACGAGTTTGCCAATGAACCATGTAATGTTAGGTTGAGACTCTTAACTAACGGTTTCACACCGTTTAGCCATTCGGCATCCTTGTACTCTTGTTTGCCGGTATTTGTCCCTCCTTATAATTTACCCTCTGGTATTGCATGAAATAGCATAATCTGTTCTTATCATTGGTAATTCCTAGCCCAAACAACCCTGGTAAGAATTTAGATGTCTATCTACATCCATTAATAGATGAGTTGAAGACATTATGGACGGATGAAGTTCCTACTTACGATTTAGCTAAGATACAAAATTATAATATGAAGGTTACACTTTTATGGATGATTAATGACTTCCCTGCATATGGTATGCCTTCCAGGTAGAGTACTCACGGTCTACTGGCTTTTCCTTACTGTATGGAACATACAAAATCGTTTTGACTGCCACATGGTCATAAAAATTATTGGTTCAACTATCACTATCGGTTCTTATAAGAAGATCATGCTTTTAGAAGGCAAAAGCAGGGTTTCATAAAGAATAGATCTAAGAGTGGCCCGTCACAACCATAATTGTCGAGGGTAGATGTAAAAGCTAGAGTGATGTCATTTGAACAGATCACGTTCGGTTACAGTGGTGGAAAACAAGAAATACGTGGATTTGGGAAGGATCATAGTTGGACAAAGAGGAGTATCTTCTGGGAGCTACCGTACTGGTCAACTAATTTTGTTCGCCATAATCTAGACATTATACATATTGAGAAAAATGTGTTTAACAACATTTTCAACATTGTTATTGGATGTCAAGGGTAAAACCAAAGACAATGCTAATGCAGGTTTAGATATGGAAAAGTTTTGTAAGCGTCCTCAGTTAGAGTTGGTTGAAGTCAGTGGTAAATCTAAATATAAACCCAAAGCAACGTACGCATTAAACAAGTTCTAGATAAAGGTGGTTTGCGAATGGGTTTCAAATTTGAAGTTCTCACATAGGTATGTCTCAAATTTAGCACAATGTGTTAAACTAAACAAGTGAAAGTTCTACGGGATGAAGAGTCACAATTGTCATGTGTTCATGGAAAGATTAATTCCCCAAGTGTTTTGTGAATTTTTACCTGACCTTGTGTGAGATGCGTTGACAGACCTAAGTAACTTCTTTAGGGATATATGTGTAATTGAATTGTGTGTTGAACATGTGGAATTGCTTGAGAAAAATATTTCCATCATCCTATGCAAGCTTAAGAAGATTTTCTTTTCGGAATTCTTCGATTCAATGGAGCATTTGCCGATTCACTTAGCTTAAGAAGCTAAAATCGGCGGCCCTGCGCAATATCGATGAATGTATCCGTTTGAGAGGTAATATCAATAATTTTTCCAATTGTTAGAGTCTTCCCGCTTGATATAATTGTTTTCAATTTCAATACATTTGTATATGTATGCAAAATAGGTGTACGCACAACATAAAGAATAAGGCTCGAAATAAAGCGCAAGTTGAAGGTTCCATGGTTCAGGCGTACACCATACAAGAAATCTCAAATTTCTATGCTTAATATTTTCAACAAATGTTCAGACAAAAACAAATAGAGTCGGTCGGAATGAAGACAAGGGGAACGTTGATCAAATAGAGCACCTATGTAATACTCGTAATTGTAAAGTAAGGGTAAAGAAGTAATTTAATAAAGATGACATAGAGTTAAAATACTATATAGATATTTTAAATGCGAAAAGTTAAAATTTAAAATTTAAAAAAAAAAATCAAACGTCCAAGGACAACAAAAAAAAAAAAAAAAAAAAAAGGGACACGTGGCAGTACCTGCTGCCTAGTGCAACTTGAAACCTTGCATGTGTTACAACAAGGCTTTTGCGTAGAGATTTTGGGGAGAATTTAGCTGCATGTTAAGCAGCTGGCCAAAATTTGAATAGTGGCAAAGCGGTATCCACCGCTTAAATTGTTTTATAAATTGATTTTGTTTGCCAAATCCTGTTTGGCTTCTTCCTTTTTCAATTTAAACTACACTATTTCTCAAAATACTTGGGGACTAAAAGAAAGATTGAAAAAGCAAAATTTTGAAGGAGTTTCTGAGAGATTTTTATAGAGGGTCACGAGAAGCTATCATAAAAACAAAAGATAATAATGTAGTGTTTATTTTTGAATTTTTAGCATACATGAAATTTCCCGGAATTCAAAGTGGGAATTTTCAAAGGGTGTGGTTTATAAAGAATTGAAGAATAAATCATAAATTTAATATAAATATTATGTCAGGCATTGACGGTCAGCAACCAGGGAAATTTTTTTAGTAGAACGGGAAAAGCAAAGAGGTGATCCACGTGTAGCTTTAAGTGCTACGTGGTGATTTAGATTTACTTTAAGTAATCTAGATAAAAAAATGAAATATATAGTGATAATGTTAAAACAAATTATTAGCTTAAGCTTTAGTGGTAGATGAAAAATTGATTGATAGGTATGATAGGAATTTTGTACATGTAGAAAATTATTATGTAAAAGAACTTCTGTTAGTATTATTTTTATTGTTGCATATATATGTCGTGCTAGGATTTTCAAAATGTGATGACATTGTCTCGAGGGTGGCCAACCCGGGATGGTTCGTTACAATTTTTGGTATCAGAGCATTAAGTTTTATGATTCTATAGACTGTATAAAAAGAAAGAAAGTGAAAGATTAAAATAAATTATATTTTAATGAACAGTCTGAGGATGACATTTGAACGCGCTAGAGCTAGAGTTAGAGTTGTTGATTTGAGAGGGCATGGTAGGCCCCCAATATTTTTGACAAGTTGAGGTTGAGTTTGAATCTGTTGTTCCTAGAAAGGAACGTGTTGAAAATATAATTGGTATTGGTAAAGGTGTGAGAGAATCTGAAATTGAAAGAGATGAGCTAAGATAAGCTCTTACGCAAGCTCGTGAGAAAATGAATGTAACAGATGATAGAGTTAATAGCCTATAGCATAGACTTGATGAACAGGCTAGGGCAGTGCCTGAGGTTATTGTAAATCCAGTAATGATAAATGTTAAAAAAGGGAAAAGTAAGTTTATGCACGAGATGCAGAGAGATTGTTTTGTTAGATATGTTAAGTTGAATGGTTTGTTGTTTAAAAGATTTATAAACCCTTTTAATCCTGAATTTTGGGAGAAATATGTAGAGAGATTATTTGGTACTTTACCAGTGAATGATAGGCAGAGGGTCATCTTTGCTACGTTCAAGTTAGAAGGAGAGACCTTAGAATGATGGGAGGATATTATTCTCAGGATAAGTACGAATATTGATAGACCCTTAACCTGGAATAGGTTTAAGGAATATTTTCTTGATAAATACTTTCCTTAGACCTTTAGAGCCCAACAAGATAGAGATTTTATTTATTCGGGGTAAATGTATTGACCATGACTCAATACGATAAGAGATTTGTGGCTTTGTCGAGGTTTGTACCGAAAATGGTAGACCTAGAGGAGAAGAAGTGTAAGAGGTTCATAAATGAACTATATTTTAAGATTTGATCAAAACTCTCTTACATGAGGCATATGAATTATGTCGGATTAGTGGATATAACACTTCAGATTAAGAAGGATGTGATGAAAATTTGAGGTAGGAGGAATTGACGGAAGAGGTCTAGATTTGAGGAACCTAGAGTTGGTACCAGTATGAGTGTGCAGGGTGGGAGACCACCCAAATGAGGCGCTCCTTGTCACAGGGAACTGTAGTACGGAGTCAAAGGCAAACATGATCCGTTGCTTGTGTAGCTCAGATTAATATTGGTGGGACCCTTAGATTTAGAAGACAGGTTATGGGAATTGGGAATCATGGCAGAGGAAGTAAGTATGCCACCAAGGGGAAGGGGTAATCTGATATATGACTGAGAAAAATAAGTTTGTTATAGAGATATTTCGATAAGATATTTATCCCATAATTGTTCTAATTTGAGGTACTTTATATATAGAAAAGATGGATATATCAAAGTTTGTTGATCTTGGTGCAACCTATTTTTTTGCTTATAGTATTCATATGAAGTCTATTGAAGTATGTATTAGTCATTTGATGTAAAATATTTTTATTGAAGTTCCCACCAGAGATGGAGTGATTATCATAAATGTTTACAAGGGTTGTGTGATTCATATCAGTGATAGAGAATCTGAAGCTGATTTATTATCTTTGAATATAATTTAATTTTGAGAATGAATTGGTTGTCGACGTATTACGCTTGGGTTGATTGTTCCAGAAAGAAGGTAATGTTCAAGATATGAACATGAGGAGTTTAACTTTCAAGGAGAACATAAGATACTCTTGAACTATCCTGTTTTGCTCTGACCACTAGGAGATGGTTAAAGAAGGGTTTTGAGGAATATTTGACATATATAATGGATTCTAGAAAGGAAAGTAGGAAGTTAAAATAAATTTTAGTGGTGAAAGATTATTCTAATGTAACTATTGAGAGTTGCCTAGTTGTCTCCCAGTAGAGGGATTAAATTCTCTATTGATATGACATCAGGTTCATCATATATATCTATAGCACCATTCAGAGTGACACCCACTAAGTTAAGAGAATTGAAAGTTCAAGAATTTTTAGATAAACAATTTATCAAACCTAATGTATTTGGGGAGCCTCTGTGTTGTTTGTGAAGAAGAAAGGTGGAACGATGAGATTGTGTATAGACTACAAATAGTTGAATAAGAACAAATATCTTTTATCCAAAATAAATGAATTGTTTGAGCAGTTACAAGGAGTGAGAGTATTTTCTAAGATAAACCTGAGATCAGGTTATCACCAATTGAGGATAAAGAAGGGAGACATGCCTAAGACTGTTTTTAGGACATGTTATAGTCATAAGTTTCTTGTGATGTCATTTGGATTGACTAATATTCTAGAAACATTCATGGGCTTGATGAATAAAATGTCTGAACCATTTCTTGATAATCTGGTGGTTGCGTTTATCGATAACATCTTGGTGTATTTTAAGACTAAGGAAGAACATGCAAAACATTTAGAAATTGTGTTGAAAATTTTGAGGAGAGAGACTGTATGCTATAATTTTTCTAAATGTGAATGTTGACTGAAAGAAATGTACTTCTTGAAATATGTAATATCGGAAAATGGCATAACAGTTGATCCACAAAAGGTAGAGGCAATGTTAAGTTGGGAGAGACCAACTAATGTGACTGAGATTAGAATCTTCTTGGGGTTAGTTGGTTATTGTAGAAGATTCTTTCAGAAATTTTTTATTATTGAAATACTGTTGAATAGACTGACCTGGAAAGATGTGAGATTTGTATGGTGAGAGAAGTGTGAGAAAAATTTCCAATTACTAAAGGAGAAATTGACTTTAGCTCCAGTATTGGTGTTTCCTTCTGGTGATGAAGGATTTATAGTGTATAGTGATAAGTCACGTCAATGATTGGGATATGTGTAACATAGGAAAGCTATGGCCCATACTTCTAGGCAATTGAAGATTTATGATAGAAATTTCCCTACTCATGACTTGGCTGCTATAGTGTTTACTTTAAAGATTGAAGACATCATCTGTATGGAGCCACTCGTGAGATATTCATGGGTTATAAGAGTTTGACATACTTACCTGCCTAGAGAAAGTTGAATTTGAGGCAAAGATGATGGATGGAGTTGATTAGTAACTATGATTGTACAATTCACTATCATCTAAAAAAATGTGAAGGTCATAGCTGATGCATTGAGTAGAAATTCTATAAGAAGGTTAACTGCTATGGGAGTCCTGATGTGAAATTGATGATAGATTTAAAAGAGGTAAGAATGAAGTTGGATAACAGTGATAGAAGATCATGGTTAATGAATATGGTTGTATAGTCATCCATAGTAAAATTCTTTAGAGATGAAGAGATAGAAAAGATTAAGCATTGAGTGCTTACTAGAAAGCAATATGAGTTCAAAAATTTGAAATGAGGGTATTTTAGTATGGAACGTGGAAATTGTGTTCCCAATAATGCGAAGTTGAGAGAGAAGATATTGAGAAAGGGGTCATACCAAGAATGGAGAGGCTTCGGTTGCCAAAGGAGAACAGCAAGATGATGATGTTCTTGTTGTGTGCTCAAATGTGAGCAAGGGGCAAGAAGGTAGCGAGAGATGGATCTTGGATTCCGGGTGCACTTATCATATGTGTCCTCACCGGGATTGGTTCAAGAATTCAAAGAAACTAATGATGGAAAGGTTTTCCTGGGGAATGATACTTCTTACCAAGTGAGGGGCACGGGAGACATCCAAATGAGGATGTTTGATGGAGTTGCTAGGCTGCTGAGGAATGTGAGATATCTTCCGGATTTGAGAAGAAATTTGATCTCATTGGGGCAGTTAGATTCCATGGGGTACACATACAAAGCAGAGGGAGGAAAGATCAAGGTAACCAAGGGATTTTTTATAGTGATCAAAGCAGCAATGAAGGATGGTCTCTATGAGATGATCGGAGACACGGACATCAAGGATCAAGAAGCAAGCTTAATGGCTGAGATGGATAAGGCAGCCTTTTGGCACAATCTCTTAGGACACATAAGCGAAAAAGACCTGCAAGATCTCAGCAAGAACGATCTACTTAATGGTGAAAAAATAGAGAAACTTGATTTCTGCGAATGTTGCGTTCTTGGGAAGCAACATCGGGTTAGCTTCAACACTGGAGTGCACAAGTCTAAGGGCATTCTTGACTACATTCATGCTGATCTTTGGGGGCCAGCAAGAACACCAACACAGAGAGGTAATCTTTACTTTTTGTCTTTAATTGATGATTATTCTAGAAAGGTTCGGGTTTGTTTGCTTAAAAATAAATCAGATGCTTTGAATAAATTTGTGGTGTGGAAAAAGCTGAAAGAAACTCAAACGGGCAAGGCAGTTAAGGTGTTAAGAACTGATAATGGCTTAGAATTTTTCAACAAAGAACTTGATCAATTCTGTGGGTTAAAAGGCATTCTAAGACATAGAACGGTTGTGAAAACCCTTCAGCAAAATGGAGTTGCTGAAAGGATGAATAAGACCCTTATGGAAAAGGTTAGGTGCATGATTATAGGATCTGAATTACTCAAATGTTTTTAGGAGGAAGCGGTGTTTACTGCTGTGTATTTGGTTAATAGATCACCCTCTAGGGTTATGGACCTTAAGACTCCCGAGGAGATGTGGAGTGGTAAACTCCCTGAGTTGAACAACCTTAGAACTTTTGGATGTGCTGCGTTTGCACATCAAAAGGATGATAAACTTAGCCCAAGGTCTAAAAAATGTGTGTTTCTAAGATATAGGGAAGGGGCTAAGGGGTATAGGTTGTGGTCTTTAGAGCAAAAAAGATTTAAACTCATAATAAGTAGGGATGTCATTTTTAATGAGCATTTATTTTCCTATTTGGAGAAAACTAACCCTACAGGGGATAGAGAGCAAACTAGTTTGGTATTTGTGGAGCACGGCATCAAGAAAAATTCAGTTCAGGTAGAGCAAGGAAGGAAAAAGGGTTCAGACCAGGTAGAGCCCATTGATGAAGGCCAAGCTCAGGACACTCATCAAGAGGCTGAACTAGAAGGGGATGATGCAGCAAGTCAGAATGACTATCAGCTCACAAGGGACCAGGAAAGAAGGCTGGTCAGACCACCTTTGAGATATGGTTTTGCGGCTGCAAATGCAGCAGCTCCTTGGACAGAAAGAGAGATAAGTGAACCAGAGACTTACATTGATTCCATGGGATGTAAGGATTCATCAAGATGGAAGCTAGCTATGAAGGAAGAAATTCATTCTTTGAGGAAGAACAACTCTTGGGAATTGGTGCATATTCTAGGAAAACAGAGAGTTATGGATTGTAAGTGCACTTACAAGATCAAAGAAGGGAACCCTCCAGGGGATAAATTCTGGTACAAGGCTAGGCTGGTGGCGAATGGGTTCACGCAAAGAGAAGTCATAGATTTCACATAAATTTTCTCACTTGGACACAAGGTGGAGAAAATGGTGATTATCTTCATCTATGTCGATGATATGTTGTTGGTTGGTAACAGTAGGGAGTAGATAGAAAAGTTGAAGTCTCAACTCAGTTCGAGATGAAGGATCTTGGCCTTGCACAAAAGATCCTTGGGATGAGAATAATCCTGGAAAGGGAGAGAAACAGGTTGAAGGTTTCTCAGTCTTCCTACATAGAAAAGATGTTGTATAAGTTTTCTATGGAAGATGGTAAACTAGTGAAGATTCCCCTTGCTGGTCATTTCAAGTTCTCCAGCAAACAATGTCCTGGAACGGATGAGGAGAAGAAGGAAATGAAAAAGTCCCTTACTCTAGTGCGGTTGGATCAGTAATGTTCATGATGGTAAGCACTAGACCCGACATTTCTCAGCCAATTAGTGTTCTCAGTAGATTTGTGAGTAATCCTGGAAATGAGCTTTGGCTTAGGATGAAGTGGTTGCTGAGGTATTTGAAGGCTCAGCTGTAGCCAGTGGTAACACTCTCAACAACCGAGGCTGAGTACATAGCGGCTACGGAAGCCATAAAGGAGGCTATGTGGTGCAAAGGGTTGTTGGAAGAGTTGAAGGTCCTAAAAGAGCAAGTGGTGGTGTATTTGGATAGCCAAAGTGTATTGCACTTGTGTAGGAACACGGTGTTCCATGAGAGGACTAAGCATATGGATGTTCGGTATCATTTCATTCGGGAAAATGTTACGAAAGGATGCATTCATGTGGATAAAGTCGCAACGAAAGAAAATCCTCCAGATTTAGGCATCAAAGTTCTACCTCTAAGCAAGTTCAATCATTGCCTTGGACTTCTTAGGATTGGAGTCGGATGATATGGTGACTCATGTTGAGTTTGGATCCTGAGTTCTCTGCACTATGAGTTCGGTTTTAGTTATTTAGACAAAGGTAGAGATTGTTGGGATTTGCCTAAGAACTAAAAAGAGAAAAAATCAGCATCAGGTCAGCTTTGTGCGCCGCGGCCTCCAGCATGCTCGGATCTCCTCCCCTCCAGGTCGCGCCACGGCCTCCAGAAGATGGTGCTTTGTTGCCTTGTTGTGCGTCGTGGCCTGCCCTGTTTTGAGCCGCGGAGCCAGGCGCACCTGGAGCATGGTTTTCAGCCTCTTGTGATGGTGCGTGGGACTTTGTCAAAACGCACATGATTACTTAGACTTGTTAAAGGGCTATGATTGATTGGTCCTCAAGATCTAAAGGTTGAGATTGACTTCAAGATTGGTTCAAGAAGTGATTACACTAAGGATCATCTAGAAGCAATTCAAAGAGGGTGTGAGCATCAAGAATGACATGTGAATGTGTGTGAAATAGAACACATGGTGTGTGAGAGTGCAAAGACTCTTCTGTGTAGTATAGATTGGGGATTCAAGGGCTTTGTAATTGGAATTTTTTTGGAAAAAATTCCAGGAAAACACTTAGTCCTTATCACTTTTTTTTTTCTCTTCTTACATTCTTCAAGAACTAGAGGATTCTTGAAGATGTGTTGTTGTAATTGTAAGAACTTCATTGATTTAGTGCAGAGAGCTCGGGGGAGCTCACGGGGACGTAGGTACATTGTCGAACCTCAATAACAATTGCTTGTGTTCTTTCTTTGATTGTCTGATTGTTGTTTGTTGTTTATTACAAGTCATTCGAGACTTGGGTGTTTGGAAAGATCACAACCTGGGATTTCTGTAGAAGGTGATTTTCCAACATATGTTTTGTGAAACCTTACAGATAATTACCCATGATGAAATCATGGATTGAGAATGTTTTAATTAATGCAAATATTTTGATTATTATGTCATTCATGTGTTCGTAAAGATGTTATGATGTGGTTTGGTTGTTGGAGGAAGTATAGTAAAGTGAAAAGAATAAGGGAAGCTTTTCCCCATAAGTGGAACAATTTTGCTCAAAAAACTTTACTTTGATGTTGTGAACATCGTTGAGCTACTAATTAAAAAGATTTGGAGATTGTGTTAAGAATGTTTCCTTGAAGGAATGAGTTGTGTTAAGTTAGTGAAACTAAATTTGATTCATGTAAACATGTTTCGTTGATGCTTTCCTTTTTGTTGTGAGTTTTAAATTACTCGCAAGCGCACGAGTCGTTTGCAATATAGTGTTGTGCAAGTGCGAGGTCGAATCCACAGGGAATTGCGTTGTGAAAGTATAATTTTTAATCTAAACTAACTTTATCTTAACCTAGTTCCGAATTGTGAATGATATTTTGGAAAACAAATTAAAACTAACTAAATTGATTTTAAAACTAATAAAAAAAACACTAAGGTTTTTGAATCCACCCCACCAAAGTTTAAGCATATATGTCCTAAAAACATAGCCTATCAAAAAATTCCATGAATCCAACTATAAGAAAAAAAACAAAGAATATCCCAATTAAACCAAAAGCATCCAATGTATCTGCTCTTAACAAATCACAAAGGAAATCTAATTTAACTGAAAACAATTCGATGTATCCATCAGATGAAACACAAGGAATATCCAACAGAACAATTTAAACTCAATCAATCACAAGATTAACTCAAATAATTGACAGAACATTTATACTAAAAAATGTCAGATTTGTACAAGCAAATCTGAACTACTATGTCAAACAATGGTGGAGCTTCATCTTCAACCTTAGCTGAAGAGTCTAGCCACTCATAACTATGAAACTACAATTCATAATAAAAGTGTTAAACATTTAAACTAAAACAACTAAATGTAAAGAAATAAATAAATAACTTTACATGGGAGAAATTCCACTCGCTGATGGGCGGCGCTTCCCCTCGTGGTAGCAAAACCATCGGGATCCACTAGAATGCTAGCAGATGTCCACTGGTTAACACCAAAGTGGCCCAGGAATTGCACACTGAATGATGAAGTGGAGTGGGTCTTATATAGGCAAATACCACGAGTGCAATGTGTTTCCAATCCGATGTGGGATGTGGGATATAGAAATGTGTTTCCAACCGATGTGGGATTTAAGTATTCACATGCCCTTCAAAACTTCTGTTCATGCTGAAATCCCGCACAGCCCGCACAACTTGACCTTTGTCTACTAAAACGACCATAACTTTCTGTAGAAAAATCCTTTTGACGAGCTGTAAAATTCTCCAGAAAATAGACTTCTGGATCTTTCTAAGCATATATGGCTCATATCCTGGTTCTTCTTGAATCAGTACAGTTTAATTTTCAAAGATGATTGATCTGTACGGGCAATTCTGAAAATTTTAGTGAAACTCCTTTCCCAGTACTTGTAAACCTGAAAAACAATGAAAACAACTCAAAGTAACAAAATTCTAAGCTAACAAATGTAAATTAAGTGGCCAAAATATGCAATATTTTTCTCTCATCACTTTTCATATTGTTTACACTATGGTACTTGTGAGAAATGATTATATAGATATTGTGTAACTTTGACTTAATAAATAGTTATTATGGACATTTATAGAGACTGTGAATTTGATACAAACATTGTTTGAATTGTGGGTTTGAATGTGCTTGTGTTTGAGAGTTGAGTATAGACTAAAAGTAGTTGTTTGAATGTCAGTTTGAAGTACTTTGAAAATCTGAACTATGTTAGCAACTGAAATATGGAAAGTTCAAGAGTTAGGAAGTAGTAACGATTCACAGAAGTTGCAAGAATATCTTTAGAGTGCGAGATTTAAAAAGGGATAATTAAAGTATTGGTAAGAGTATAGATGGAAGAAAGAGTATATGAAGAAGTAAAAGTAAATTGTTGGATAAGCAATCAGTGTAAGGAATCCGATATGGTAGGAAGTCATTGAAATAGAACGAGAGAAAATAATTGGGTGAAGCATGGATGATGCTAGGTAAGTTATAAGTAAAGTTGTAAGGTGAAAGGAAATCTTATTAAAGCAATTAACTAATATATGAAAAATTATGAAGGGAGAAAGGTGTGGTAAACCTCGATTTTAAATGAAGTTCGATATAAGAAGATGATGGATTCATTCTCAAACCTAGAAACCTTTGATTCCGATTTTTGGAAGAAACGATTAAATGGTGAGCACTAGTTATTGTGGACTCGAAGGTTTTTCTTTACTTAAGAAATGCAAATTTGAGGAATATTGACTTGGTATGGTAATATATATGTGTGAAGTGATCAGAAATCAAAAGATTTATGGATGACTTGATGTAGACATGGTTGGACTGTTAGAAAGGATGGTTATTAATGTTGGAAGGATTTGTGAGTTACGAATGTAATGTTATGTTTTCTTACAGAAAGAAATTGTTATTTAATTAAATATCGTGGGAATGTGACATAGAAGAGAGATGGATATGGTATGCAAGACCAAGAGATACTTGAACAAGAAAAATGGAAGAAAAGAAGGAGGATTCTGAGAGAGGAGTAATACCGGTTAATGTTAAAAGAAATGTTTATTAATGAGATAGTTTGAAAGGTTAGAAGTTACTAGACGTTGTGAATCTACAAGAAAGCTAAATGAAAGGTGAAAAGAAGATCTTAAGCTGACCAATGAGTCATTGAGAAACTTAAAAGAGTTGAAAGTAGACTTTTACTAAGTATGTGAAGGAAGGTACCATTTATGATTGAGTTAAGGGATGCTATTTGAGATTTGATTAAGATTTTGTGGTGTAGATATTGAATATTATTTTGAAGGTGTTGTTAAGTCAAGAAAGGAAGAGTGTGTAAAGATTTTGGAAGCATAGAGTGAAAGGAGAAAGACACGGATATTATATTTTGGTGAAATAAACGATGAGAGATCAAGTAAGAATCAAGAAAATCTATGTTACTATTTAGTTATTGTAAAAAGGAATGAGACATACTTGAGAATGATGAAGAAATTTATTAGATGCTTGTACTAGACTATGTTGTTAAAATTAGAAGGAGATGGAGTAACTCAATAAATTATAATTTTTATAGCAAATCAAGAGGTTGAGAACATGTCAGTTCAGATTCGAGAATTTACAGAATTATAACTAATCAATGATTCAATTGGAACTTTCTTCGAAGAGTAAAACGTGAAAATTAAGAAGTTATTAAAGGTGTTGGGGATAAAACGATTATAAGGAGAAGAAATAAAAGTATAAAGGAATGAGTTAAAAAAGAGATAAAACTATAAGTTTTAGGGTCAGATTTTAAGTATGATTTGAGATGTTAAATGTACGAATGAGTATGAAGTTGGAAATTTGAAAATTTATTGTTTGGAGAATTGATGTGAGAATTTGTTTGGAAAATTTATTGTTACAAGATAAAGATTCGTAGAAATTTTTGAGGTAGAGATCTTGCTAAGAGAAGATTTGAGGTGAGTTATAAATTATAGAGTAGAAGATTTGATATATGAACTTATGTAAAGAGACAGAAAGATTCTAAGAGAATGATAACTTAAAGTACGATCAACACCAAAAGAAAAGTTATGTAAAGGAAAATCTTTAGGAGGCGCAAGTAAAATTTAAAGATAAATTAGATAAGTTATTATTGAGGGAAACTAAGCGATAAAGCTAGAATGGGGATTTGTAGAATGGGACTACTCACCGTAAATAGAATTAACTTATCTGTAAAATGTTGAAGTGTTGCTACGGAATGGATTACGAAGTGCTTATGGTTGTCAAGGAAGGACAAAAGTTAAGGGATTCAAAGAAGAATAGGAAAATAGCAAAGATTCTTAATTTTTGAAGGAAAAGGATAAAAGAAAGATGTGAAGAAAAAGAATTTGAATGACGCTCTTATTTAGAGGGTTGGTTTGATGAAAGTTTAATATAAATCAAATGGAAGAGAATATGAGACAACTAAGAAAATGTTAAGCCCAATAATGGTGAACCCTAGTTAATGAAATTTCGATGACGAAATTTATATTAGTAAGAGAGAATTGTAGAGTTTGGTGTTTTATTGATAATATTAAAAGTCACGAAGTTTTACTTCGGTGTGTTATTGGTGTTGTTTGTTCAGTTTTGAGCTAATTTTTTATTTATTTTATCTATTGTATTTGAAATTTGAAGAACTTTTGAGGAATAAAAAGAAGAACTAAGCAAAAACAAAAATTTGGAAAGTTATGCGTTGGAAATAGGAAAGAGTGCAAACAAAAAGGGTAATTGTACAATTAATAGAAAGCTTTGCCTATATATAGAGTGTGGGAGAGACCAGAAAATGCTGAAACCTCTAGAAAATCTACAGAAAGAAAAGAGAAAAAGAAAGGAGGAAGAGGAAGGAAATGATGAAAGTGTTTTTTGCTAACCTAAGGTAAACCTTGTTCTCCCCTACTTTTAAAGTATTAAGCTTGTTTATTAAACTAGATAATGAAGATTCTTGAAGCTTTATTTGAATAATTTGCTCAAGAAAAAGCTTTGGAAGAAAGTCATTTTCAAATAAAGTGATTTTGTGATAGATTTTTAAGTTTCATGTGTTTTCATTTGAAATACGCTTTAGATGATGTATAATCTTTGATTTAAAACCCTTGAGAACTTGTATTTAATTTGGATTAGAAGTCTAATGAAAGACAAGAAGTTGTTTTGAAGAAAAATTGAGTTTTTGCCTTAAAATTTTCTGAAATTGCGACTAGACCCAATGAGCATAGTCAACTGTGAAATTCTCTGGATCTTGAATAATCGACTGTTCATTTGAACATTTGACTGTGCAAATCTCCGGGCAGCCTACAGTCGATTGTCCAACCCCCTGAACCTGTTTTCAACTCTGTTTCTTTCAAATTGAGCCACTCTTGTTAAGATATTCAACCATAAACTTCTTCAAAGGTTCTATGCGAGGTAATTAGAGGGGGGGGGGAATGGAATTAGCCTTACAGATTGGTAAATAAATTCCAATTTCAAAATGAAGTAGAGGAGCACAACTTTTACAACTGCATAGCGGGACAGAGGTAATTAGGGGGGAAAACAACAGCCTTACAGATTGGTAAATAGCAAATTCTAATTTCAAAATGAAAGGAGAGGAGCACAACTTTTACAACTGCATATGGGAGGGAGGGAGGGAGGGAGAGAGATTGGTAATTAGGAGAACAACAGCCTTACAGATTGGTAAATAGAAAATTCCAATTTCAAAATGAAAGGAGGGAGGGACAGAGAGAGGCAGAGAGAGAGACATTGGTAATTAGGGGGGAAAACAACAGCCTCGCAGATTGGTAAATGGAATTAGCCTTACAGATTGGTAAATAGCAAATTCCAATTTCAAAACGAAAGGAGAGGGGCACAACTTTTACAACTGCGTATGTACAAATCATTAAAAGAAAAAGGACAATAAAATAAAAACAAGAAGACACGCCCGCAATGGACATTAGGATCATTTCACTCGTTCATGAATGAGCACAGCAGCGCTCATAAATCACTCAAGCAAGGTACAAGCCCTCTCACAGCCACTGGAATGGATTCATTGTAAAGGAAGATTAAAAGACGACAACAGATATTCATACCAAGGCAAAAAGATAGTAATTCAGTTTTCAGTTTTCACCCCAGCTTCACTGACCTTTCCTCCATTTACTGCTTGCAATTGCCAAATTAAGGCAAAATTGTCTCTCTTTCATTCCACTTTCCTCCTTTCCTCTTGCTGCTGCTTCTTTGGTTCAGCAGGGAAGTATTTTATGCCCACAAGATCGCCAACCCAGCTGATAACCTGAGAAAGAGAAGCAACCGCAATTAGAAGTTAAACTTACAACTTGGCATGCAAAGAAAGCAACAAGATTGTCTGCTATGCATCGATGCACCATTTAAAAGATTGACAAGGAATGTATATAAAATAACAGCAATCATGTTTCTTTGATGTTGTTTTTGAGCCATTGTGTAAAAGAACAATAATCATATTTCTCTCTCACAAGCACACCAACTTGGAAATTAGCACAGTGAAATCCTATATGGAAGGGACACTAATGAGTTACTTATGGTAAGATTTAATACTGAGAAGAACACAACAGCCATCCAGAAAAGGGAGGAAAGCATAGATTTACCTCCAAGGCTTTAATTAAATCTTCCTTGGTATGAGAAGCGGATATGCATATACGTGCCCTTGCCAACAGTAGTGGGGTTGCTGGAAAAGCAACTGTCACAACAGCCACCTTTGACAACACCATTTAATTATAACAAACAGTTTAAAATCCATTTAACAAAAGAAATAAAAATGGACTCTTGGAGGGTATCATGTTTAAGGGACTCACATTCTGCTTAAGGCACTCTCGCGAGAAGGCAGGGATTTTGGCAGGATTGTAAAGCATAATTGGCATTACTGGGGAATCATTGTCCCCAAGAACCTCAAAACCCATTTTCTGCAATTCTGACCTGAAAAAGTTGCTGTTTTCACGTATTCGTGCAAGTTTCTGGGCACCTGCATGGAAACAAAAGCATTTCGAGCTGTTGTTAACTATGGCAGGAGTATAGGTACAGAGCCCTAAGAAATCCACACCTAAAGCCAAGCATAATAGGAGAAGGATCAATCCAAACCTCGACTAGAACCATCCTCCCCAAGAATAACCTTTATGGAACATATTATTTGTTCTGCAGATGGTGGTGAGATTGAAGTTCCATAAAGATGAGCAGGGCAAGTATACTTCAAGTATTGAATAAGTTCCTGAAAATTAAAACAAAAGTTTCAAAGGCCATCAAATGCAAATCAAACTTAGTTATGCTGCAAAAGAAAGCAAAAATTGAATATTTTAGGATTTTTGTGCATTTGTGGGATTATTTTGTAATTATACTTTTCTTGGGAATCAAGTAGAAATATTCTAGGATTTTAGGTTTAGGAAATTAGGGATTTTACTTGGTTTGATTTCATTTACTTGTTTAAGTATTAATGGTGTTTATATAAGAGTAGTTTTAATAAGACTTGGATTATTAGAAACTATTGAGTTTGGTATTTCCAATTGTTACCTATCCTCTCGCTTGTTCTTGTTTTTTCTTCCCCTAATTCTTTTATCTCTTCCTCATTTTCTTCTATTTATCTTGACCTAATTTTCTGTATCTTTCCCTATCTTCACTTTATGCTCTTGTTATCTTTTCTTATCTTCACCTATCTTCTCTTATTCGTTCTCTTCTACTTCTCCCTTTAATCTATTTATGCTTCTCTTGTTACTTGTTCTACATCACTTAGCCCATAAATAGTCATTAAAGTGGAATAACTAATTTATTAGAAGAAAATCTTTTAAATACTAGCTCAAAGTCTTTCTAGTCAGCTTGATTGTCCCCAAATGCCCATAAGCTAAACAGAATAAAATGCCACTTGGCCCTATAGATAATAAAGAATGTAAATGTTAAAAATAAGAAAAAAATTCTTTCTTAATGATTAAATGAAAAGAATACAATTGACCCAATATATAGACTTATGAATACTAAGTCTAATAAGACTAGGATACAACAATTTGATAAGATAAATATAATCCAAACCTATTAGGACACTCATTAAGAATCCTATTAGGATTCTCAACATCCCCCTCAAGTTGGAGCATAGATATTATATGCACCCAACTTGTTACAAATAAATCTAACTCGAGAACCATCCAAAGGTTTAGTAAATAAATCTACTAACTAATTTGTCGACTTCACATGTCTGGTACTAATCACATTTTGTAGAATTTTTTCTCAAACAACATGACAATCAACTTCAATATGTTTAGTTCTCTCATGAAACACTGCATTATTTGCAATATGAATAATTGTTTGATTGTTACACACTAAGCTCATCGGATTTGACTGGTTAACTTCAAGTTCTACTAACAACTGTTTTAGCCAAACCATCTCACAAGTAGTATACGTCATTGCTCTATATTCGGATTCAGCACTCGACCTAGCAACCACAGCTTGCTTCTTATATTTCCATAATACTAAATTACCTCCAACAAATACACAATATCCAATAGTGGACATTCTATCATATGGAGAACCGGCTCAATCTGCATCCGTATAACCTTCAATTTGAGCATGACCATGATTTTGATAAAGTAAACCACGACCAGGAGCAGTCTTGAGATATCTTAAAATTCGAATAACAGCATCCCAATGACTAGTTCGTGGAGTATCGAGAAATTGACTAAGCACACTGGTTGCAAATGAAATATCAGGTCGGGTAACAGTCAAATAATTTAATTTTCCAACCAAATGCTTATATTTCCCTAGATCAGATAATAAGTCACATTGATCAACTGCAAGTTTTGTGTTAGAATCCATAGAACTATCTATAGGCTTACACCCTAACATTCCAGTATCAGTCGACAAATCAAAAACATATTTGCGCTGAGATAAAGAAACACCATGACGGGATCTAGCAACCTCGATACCTAAGAAGTATCTCAATTGCTCTAAATCTTTTGTCTGAAATTTAGTACTCAAGAATTGTTTCAGTGCTAGAATTCCTTCTTTATCATCTCCTGTGATCACAATATCATCCATATATACAATCAACAATATTCTACCTGCCAAACTGTGTTTATCAAATACAAAATGATCTACACCACATCTGCTGAGATCAAAATAAATTACTTCTTCACTGAACTGACCAAACCATACTCGAGGAAATTGTTTCAAGTCAATATAGAGATTTCTTTAATCGACATACTAACCTAGACTCTCCCTGAGCAAAAAAATCGGGTGGTTGCTTCATGTACACTTCTTGCAAATCATCATTTAGAAACGCATTTTTCATATCCAATTAATGTTGGGGCCAATCAAAAGTAACTACCTGATAGATAAACACACGACCAGACGTAATCTTCACCACCGGAGAATGTCTCAGCATAGTCAATACCATATACCTGTGTATACCCTTTTGCTACTAGGCAAACTTTTAATCTATCAATAGTACCAGCAGGATGAACCTTTACAGTATAGACCCAGCGACAGCCAACAACAGAAACCAAGTCTCATGTATCATTAGTACTCCAGGCATATATCTCTTCATCCATAGCTGCTTTCCACCCAGAATGAGACAAAGCTTTTGTAATTGATTGAGGAATAGAAACAGAAGAGATTGAAGCAATAAACGAAGTATATGAAGAAGATAAATAATCATAAGACACAAAATTAGCAATTGGATGAACAGTACATAAACGTTTATCTTTACGAAGTGAAATAAAACGATCTTCCTCAAATGATGAAGGAGGATCGGGATATGCCAACAAGAGAACAATTGGAGCGGCAGAGGCGGAAGGTTGTGGACGATGGGAGTAAACTTGCAGCGAAGTAGCAAATGACGAAGAGACTAATAAAGAAGGATCTGACTGTGTAAAGGGCATGGGAACAAGTAATGGACAAGGAAATGAATCAGTCAGATCGGAGATAGAATGAGACGCGGAGTAATATGGGGTAGACTCAAAGAATGTAACATCGGCACAAACAAAGTGCTTTTGTAGTGATTGACTATAACACCGATAACTTTTCTGTGTACGAGAAGAGCCTAAGAAAATACATTTGATAGAGTGTGAGTCAAGTTGTCAACTCTTGGACGAAGCTGATGAACAAAACAAACGGACCCAAAAATACGAGGAGGTAAGTGGAAGGTAACATCTCTAGGAAAGAGCACAGAGTGGGAGGATTGACCATCAAGGATAGAGGATGACATACAATTAATTAACATGCAATCATAACGACTTCATTCCAAAACAATTTGGGGACATGCATATGAAATAAGAGAGTACGACCAATATCCATAAGATGATTTTTTCGCTCCATAACCCCATTTTGTTGGGATGTATGAGAGCAAGATGACTGATGCAGACTTAGTCATAAACGTTATAAAAGGCTTAGAAAAATACTCACGAGCATTGTTAGTATGGAGAATCTTAACAGATACGTCAAATTAGGTTTTCATCTCATCACAAAAGGCACAAAAAATAGAAAACAACTCAGAAAGGTCTTTCATTAAATAAAGCCGAGTAAGCCTAGAATAATCATCCACAAAGGTAACGAAATACCAAAATCTAAGTTTGGAAGTCATGACTTGGACCCTAAATATCAAAATGTAGTAACATAAAAAGACTAGACACATGATTATTAATTCAAGAAGGAAACGACACACGATGATACTTACCCAATTGAAACGACTCACATTCTAAAGATGAAACATGACTCAAAGTATGAACTAACTTTTTCAGCTTCTTAGAGGACGGATGATAAAAACGACAATGTACTTGAAATGGAGACACATCAATCGAGCAAGCAATGGTTGATGGGATAGGATCAAAGTAATACAGGCCGTCTGAATCATGCCCTCCACCAATTTTCTTCCTTGTCTTCAAATCCTGGATAATAACAGAATCAGGGAGAAAAGTAACAAAACAATTAAGATGTTTTGTAAGCTAACTAACAGATATCAAATTATACTGAGAAAATGGAGCATAAAGTATAGATGATAAAGCCATAGAAAAACTAGGGTGCAAAGTGCCAATGCCACTAGCCGTGGTTTTAGATCCATCTACAAGAGTAATATCAGGCAAAGACGAATAGTGATAAAAACTAAAGAAAACATCAGTGATACCTGACAAATGATTAGAAGCTACAAAGTCAAGAACCCAAAGTTTGGATAAAGAGTTACTAGATGACAGACAAGCTTTTGGTGTACCTTCCTGAGTGGAAAGGGTAGTCAAAGAAGATGTCTGGCTGGCTGCCTTATACTGTAAGAACTCATCATACTCATCTTTGGAAACCATCATAGAAGTTGAAGGCACGGAATTTGAGGTAAGTCTATACTCAATAAAATCAAAAGTCATATTATTAGCAACCATGGGACAACCAATAAACTTCCAACACGTCTCCTGAGTATGCCCGAAATGATGGCAGTACGTACATTGACGAAGTGAACCTCGACTATGATCAACTAACTTCCAACATGTCTCCCGAGTATGCCCGGAACGATGCCAGTATGTACATTGACGAGCAAAATTACCACCACGACCAAATGAAGTGCTAATATTAAGATTTGGATGAGGAGACACACTAAAGATCGTCTTGGGTTCCATTGTGAATTTCTAAAAAAATTCTTCCACATGGAAGATAAGAGTTACGAGGGAAGCGAGGAGAACATACTTTTTGTACGAACCTATTAAATTTTCTGCGTCAATGAACAATGTTAATGAACAGTACCAGACGAATAGTGCCAATGAACAGTACCGGTGAACAGTGCTTATAATCGGTGTCCGCTTTTTTTGTGAAAGAAATAAGAAAATTTTATTCAGGATCCCGAGAGATCTTGCTCTGATACCATGAAAAAAATTGTCTTATTGATTAATGAAAAAAATACAATTAACCCAATATATAGACTTATGAACATTAAATCTAACAAGAGTAGAATACAACAATTAGATAAAATAAATATAATCCAAGCCTATTAGGATTCTCAACAGTAAAATTCCTTTCTGATATAAACTTGAGGTCAGATGATGATGCTTCACTCCAGACACTTGTCCTAATCAATTAATGACTAACTTTTCTCTGAATAATTTAGTCCAAGGAGAAAAATTACGTCATACATATGAGATTTTTGTTCTTTTTGGCTAAGATATTGTGTGAGTCTATGGTTGTGTGTATATGTGTGTTCCAAACACATTTCAGCTAAATTATGGTCCATGCTACTCACTACATTAGGAGTATTACTGAGGATGATCCAAAAGCAAACCTTAGATCCTGCACTGTAGCCACCACATGATCCAAATGACTTGGTAAAAGTTCCCATCATAATATCCACATCAGCCGTATCCACTCCTAAGAGCTCACAAACGCCTCTTCCAGTTTTCCCTACTGCTCCAATACTGTGGGCTTCATCTAAGTATGTATAGGCCTATTGAATAATAAAAGATAATGAGAACAATAGAAAGTAGAAATAAAACTCCAATCAAAATTTCTACAGTATTGCACAACCTTGTACTTTATGCAGATTGCTATAATTTCGGGGAGTTTGCAAAGCTCCCCTTCCATGCTGTATATCCCCTCCACAATAACAATAATCTTCTTCCAAGGTCTGTGAGTCCTCGGTTGTCCCTCTGCAATTTGTTCTCTCAAGACTTCCTCCAAGTGAGAGGGTGCTGTAAACAAAATGGTGAAGAGAAAATATGAGAAACACTTGAACCCAAACTCTCAAGGGTATTACTTGCATCTGAAAGAAACAGACCATAATGAGAATCTATGTAAACTACTGCGAAACCAGCAATTAAATGGTTTGCGCCCAGATGTAAATGGACAAACTACTGACACTCACGAGGAAACCTTTTTCCGCTAACTTACTTATCTACCCCTTGTATTTTTATTTCTTTCAGTGTTCCTTTTTTTTCTCTCTGCTAGATATGATGTGTCACCATGTAGAATCAAACAACCTACAGTTTGACAGCTTCTACACCTAACAATCATGTCATATCTGAAAATTTTTGCAATGAAACACAGAAACTTACTGTTGTGTTGGAAAACACGAACAGATGCTCCAGATCCTCGTGCACCATTGACAATGGAGTTGTGGTTTTGAGAGTCACTAATGATCAAGCCTCCCTATAATGAAATAGATAGGCAATAGAACACCATTGCAAAATTGATGGACCATATTGCACAAAGTACCTTATTAGTTAACTATACAAACCTTCCCAATCAGAACAGGAAGAATAGCAGAGTTTGTCACATAGCCCATGCCAAAAACTATAGCAGCTGGTTTTCCAACAAACCTTGCAACACACTCCTCCAATTCATTATGCAACACTGTTGTGCCTGATAGGAAAAATGTATTAGTAAATCCTCAATTAGACTAGTTAAGCAAAACATCTTACAAGGTGATAGACTCACCACCATCCACTCGGCTACTACAAGTACTAGGTGAATATTTCTTTAACGACTCAATTGCTCAAGGCGTGCAGTATTCATCCGCTGCAGCAAAGCCAAGGTAGTTGTATGATCCCAAGTTAAGGCATCTACTCATATTTGTGGTTCGTCTGCCCCAAAATCAATCAGTTATATAGATTTCCATGCAATACTTCACATAAAGAAAAAAACAACAAAAGAAAAAATTAAACACACCTATTTTCCAATGAAAATATTGAATCTTACTCTAGTGTCTTATTGTTGTCATTGGAGTAACGCTCAACCACATCAAACCAAGCATCTGGAGCAGTAGCTATCGGTCGCCCAAAACAATCCTGCGAGTCAAAAGATTGAAAATATTCACATTGTCCAAGTCTCGCTCACTGAGGTAACCCTAGCGACCACTGTGAAAGTAAAACATAGATACTGTTCTTCTGTTACAGACAAGATGTATTTGCTTTAAGAGGGGCAAAGTGCTGGCTATATTTCATTTGCGTAATGATATTCGGCAACTGTACTCACAAGGATAAGAAAGGCATAGTGTGAAGTTTCTGATACTAACTCAACATGAATTAACAATAAAGAAAGGAGAAGCATAGAACTATCATTAACCACAGGAATATAGAAACTCAACTAACATATCAAACTGATAGAACAATCCTGGTAAACTATAGATTAACAACAGGAAAAAAAATGACAATAAAAACACATCCCGCTTATACTGCACTAAGTAGACTTGAGCATGATGGTGCATCCTATCATTTATTCTCACACCAAAGGACTCTTATTTTAACAAAATTCTTTCTTTTCCCAGTTCATCAGCATAGACGAATCTTCCTAGAAATAACACATTCGTTTTGTAAAGTTTATGAATCCATCAGATAAATGATGCAATTCATTTGCGGGCGAGCTGTTCAATTTCTCGTTTACAGTTGCTTTTAAAAAAAATGCTAACGAAATGTACGAACCAACTTGCTAGCTACAACTTATCTCTCTCTCTCATACACACAAACATTACATATAATTCCTGCTCTAAATTGCAGCTCAACGCTTCTGCTCACATGTTTAGCTATTCAATGAATCCAGCGCCAACTTGATTTCGAAATTCAATGGGATCAATAACAAAATAAAAACACTTGAACAGCTAAGATATCCACCGCAAACTTTAAAAAAGAAGAAAATGAAATGAAGTAAAGTACCTGAATACGGAGATATAAACGGCGTATATAGAAATCTTCGAGCCCTAAACAGATTGGAGCATAACCCTGCTTTAGGAGAAAACACTTAATTACAGATAAAAAAAACACAATTACCACAAAGCTAATGATAAATTGGTAACTCAAAACGGACCTGAAGATTGTTATTAGAGCTCCACCAATCGATAACTTTGCGAAAGAAATCTCTGAATTGGCCAAAAACAAGCAACAATCCATAACTAAAGTAGGTCGTTAAAGCAGTTAAATACGGAATTGCTATCATTCTTTCTACTTCTTCTTTTTTTAATTTAGGGACTATAAATATCCTCTAAACATAAAGGAAATAAAAAGATTTAATAATTAGAGGAGATAACGAAATGAAGAGCAGATCTAGAATGAAGAATTCATCCGAGTGAGAGAAGGAATTGGAAATGGATTTGAGAGAGAAGCCTCGAGTGCATCGGGCAAGCAGATCCGATAAACACTATGGGGGATCAGAATCGGAGGCTGGTCCGACCCGTTCGAGGGAGCGCGGGGACTGGGGAGGGATTTTGGCCAATCCTCCGTGTGTATGATGACTCTCTCTAGCTCTCCTTTTTGGACTGAAATGAGGACAATGACCGGGGTGGCGCTGACGGAATTTTCCTGGCCAACTGGATTGCATTATATATATATATATATATATATATATATATATATATATATATATATTATAAAATTAAATTGAATATACTTTTTCATCAAATATATATTTTTGGGTTGATATTAAAAGTAATTACGAATATCAACATTTAAGATTATAAATATTATTAATATGAATTATCACAAGTTTTTATAGATACGGTAAATATTTATCATTGAAATGAAATATCTTTATTTGTTAAATTATAATGAGTAAAATGTCCTTATGTATATTGAAATTTTCAAAAAAAATAGTAATTTTTTGAAATTCTCTTACTCCTTTTTAAAAAAAATCTAAATTCTCTCATATAATATACTTACAGCCACTCATATACATAAATTTCACTAGAGAATCAAAATCATAAATAGATTTTGTTTTCAATTAACACAAAAATGTTTGCAAAAATGTATCTATAAATATTTTGTTTGGAAGTTTTTTTAATTGAAAAAGAACTATGCATTTGTATCTCTCAAATTTCTCAAATTTGATAATCTTTTTGAAATTCTTTATAAAAAAAAAAACGTAAAACTGAGTAAACAAGAGAAAAGGATAAAATTTAAATAGGTATTCTTCTAATATTTTTCTGTTTTTTATCCCCCATTTCAAAATCTTTTGAGAAATAAAATAAAAAACCTTGAAGTGGCCGTGGGCCAAACTCGAAATTGGACATAATTAAAGTACTTCTACTCCAAAAGGTCTTACGATCCAAGATAAATCTGGGCCTATTTTCGAAATACTAGAATATGCAAGGGCCAAGTAATAGATATTACCCTTTCTTCACCCGAGCAAAAGCCCTAACCAAAATCAATTTTCTCTGCTCCTTGAACTCTGCGAAACCCTATAAATCGCTTTGTTCTTATAGAACCCCATTGTTAAATCTAAGTTTATTTTCTTAGAATAAGAATAACAAACCAATGGCAGATATTGAGAACCAACAAGAAACTACATTGCCCGCCAAGCGTAAAGCCGATCTCAGTTGCCATGACCAAGAAAATCTCCCAAACAAATCCCTAAAGCTACAATCTCTCGACCAAAGTTCCTCACCCCCTGAAGAAAAACCCGAACCCAATGTAGAAGAGAACCACGCGAGCAAAAACCACACTCTAGATTCTTCTGCTGAAGAGAAAATCTACAATAAGTCATCGAATTCTCAAGAGAAAGTCGACGAAGATAAAGAAGAAGAAGACAACGACGGAGAGGGTTATGAAGAAGAAGAGGAAGACGACGATGACGATGATGAGGAGGAGGAGTTGAGTGGAGAAGCTGAGGTGGATAGGAAAGGGAAAGGGATTTTGAGAGACGATAAGGGAAAAGAGAAGCTAATTGAAGAGGATGATAGTGATGATGATGATGATTCGAGTGATGGAGGGGACCAATCAGACGGCGACAGCGACTTGTCGGATGATCCCCTGGCAGAGGTCGATTTGGATAACATTCTTCCGTCGAGAACTCGGAGGAGGGTGGTGCAGCCTGGTGTTTATATCTCCAATGATCTTGTGAATCAAAATAATGATAGCGACGATAGTGATGCGTGAAACTTCACGAGGAAGGTTAGTGAAAGTGAGCCAATATTACTCTTTGATTCAAGAGTTAGTATTAGTTAGTAGTTTGATGAGATTATGCTACTGTCTTGTTGCGGAACTTTGCGGCTAAGATGTTGGGCTCACTTTGTAACTCTATTTAACCATCCTTGTTAATGCCTGCTAGATTATCTAAGTTGAAAAACCACAGCAATTTAGACTCTTTTATTAATATTTTGGTTTTTCTCTTTTGTGAACAGTGTGGGAGCTTGCTGCATTTGATTTTATTGCCGCAAATAAATTCGTGTAGTTTACTTGCTAGGAGGAATTCGCTTTTAGAGAAAAACTAGTCAAAACTCAAAAACACAGCCTTTACTTAACAATGAGAACCTTGACCCTTTGAGATGTCTCAAGACTTGAGAGAAAGACAAACAGTAGATGAACAAGAGCTTGAGAGAAAAACAAACAGTAGATGAACAAGAGCAAGTTAACTTGTTCTGTCTTGACTCGGTTAATTAAAGAAAAATGATGCCACTTTAGTGGGTGATAATATTCATATATAAATTCCGTTACTAGTTTAAGCTGAAATGAACATCTTCAAAGTGCAGGCATGTCATAAACTCATGATATGGGTGACTAAGTGGTGTGTTTGCATCTCCATTTCACTGATGGTCTCCTTGGTTGGAAACCATCACTCGTTATGCTAAATCCTTCATTCCTGCTCTTGTTTAGTTGTTTTCGCTTCTACAAGCTAAGTTTTTCCAAATTTCTCTACTAGGATTATTTCTGCTTGCTTACTACTTACTAATATAATCTCATTGTTTCCACTTCTTGTGGGCACACCATGCTTTTTTCAACTCTGTATGAATAACGAGTCTGAAATATGGTATACTTTATTTTGCTAGGTTATGCTGTCAAATATACAAACTATATAAATAAGTCTGCTAAAGAGAATTAAGGAATGCCCATATAATATTAGGTTATCTTTAACCCTTGTTTATGAGTAGGAAAGAGGTATGAGAAAGAGAGACAGTGTGCTAAGATTGTCACCCTTGGGATCAATTGGGCTGCACTGGCAAGGCCTTGAGGTTCCAATGTGTACTCAACATACTATCACTTGGTTGGTACAAAAATTAATAATGTTGTTGAGAAAGGGCTTTGTGCATCAGTTGAGACTTTGAGGGATAGGTTGATGGGGATCACTAGGATATGATAGGTTTCCCTTTCCTCTGTATCTCGACTTGAGTGTTGAAATTTTCTTTTTCCCAGTTGGCTCATGTTTTAAGTCATATGCAAGTGGCTAAATGTAGCTCTTATTGTGATTGTTATTAATATTCCCCGTGACATTTCATTATTGTAACTTTTTGCTATCTCAATACTGATCCTTGCTATCTTGTAGTTGGACTCTACATTCATCAGTTTCTTACTTGTATATGTGTTGCTTGTGATTAGCAATTGTGGTTAGCCCTAACATGAACAAACCTCTGCTGATTACTTGAAAAATGCTGCACAGTTTTCTTAGTTGGAAAAAAACACTTGTTCTTGATCCTCCTATCGCGCTGTATCCCAAGCAATTGAATTGCTCGATAGTGTTCCATTTTGTGGTAGTTAAGTTCATATTAAAATTTTAGTGCACTTATGTCTGTAGGCAGTGGTCTAGAAACTTGGGTGACCTTGATGTGAAATGTCTTGATGTTCCCTCCCATCAGAAGATTCAGAACTCCACCTGGATACTCCCTAAATTGAAGATTTATTTATAAAAAATAACAGTAATAATGAAGATGTAGATATACATTTTCAAGTACCAGATATCCCAACCTCACTTTCTACGTACCGTCATTTGGGGTAACTTTGATATTCTGGCAGTCTAAATGGTGAAAGTTCACAAGAAAAACGAAGCCTGTATTTTGGTTCTTTTTGAGTTTGAAACTATACCATTTGTACTTCTCTGCCTAAATCTGCATTTGAAAGGGTAAGTCGGAAGTCATAATAGGTATCTGTTGTTTGGTTTTTTTGTGATTTTAGGCTTGATAAATTCCTCTACACGTCCAAAACTTGGACTTATTATTTGATTTAATTGATTGAGAAAATATTGAACCATACCCCAAGTTCCAAATATGTTCTTGCTCACTCTTTTCCTATGTACAGGGCTAAAGGATTATTGGGTTTATATAGCATATAGGCTTTGGGAAGTACACGGTAAATCAGATTAGGTTACGCATTTGCAGATTTGCTGCTTCCTTGTTCCTTGAGGCAGTTTAGAATTTGTGCTTCAAGTTTCCTAGGTTCTGTTTAGTTTTTGCTAGACTCTGTTTAGTTTTGCTACTTCTAGACTGGCGCCTCGATGGGCAGATATTTGGCACCTTTTTAAGACTTGGTAAGTTGGAAACAAAAATGGGGAAATGGTAGCTGTGGAGCTAGGTTTTGTTGACCGGATTTGCTGTGTGTCAAATGTTGTCCTGGCTCTGTTGATTAGATGTTGCGTCCAAGTATATGTGCTGGGATCCTCTCCATTGATTGAGAGATTAATGGCCCGGTCAATGGATATCACGTCACCAGTAGTGCTATCGTGGCACTCATCAACCAGAGCATTGATTCCTAATTATTGAAGTCAAAAATATATTTACAAGCTTTACTATTATCTGCACATGATTAGTTCCACGTTTAATGCTCAGGGAATGTTGTTTGAAAGCTATTTTGGGCGAAGAAATTCTTAGGTAAACACGGTATTTCATGTGATGTTAGATGAAACCAATAAAACAATATTACATATATACTTGATTGATTAACCAAACTTATTAAATTATGGTTATTATTGGTTTATGTATATGCGGTTTATTTTAGGTTAAAATACATGTATGACTTTGAAGTTTGACTCATTTTCATAATAAACCTTGATTTTTTTTTCGGTACATAACAAACTTTGTAGTTTCAATTAGTTGCAATGTAGTTTTTTTAAGCATTATTCATAATAGAAATTGTCTTAAAAATTTAACAACACAAGTAAATTTATCATGATTTTTTTTGTACACATGCAAAAATAAATGTGATCTCCTATGAGAAGAAAAATATAAGAATTTTTTATCATTGAAAATATTTTTTCCTTGTTATCTTACTATTAAAGAATTAAAAAAATAACATGCAAGTGAAAAATTGTTAGATGATCTCCAAATGGTTTATAGAATTTATAAGTTGTCGGAATAGGTCAATTTGACGCTCAAATGGATCCAGATAAACGATGGAATTAGCATAAGCTCATTTTATATTAATAGTGTAAATCATGGGGCTCGTTATGATCCAAAAAAAACTCGGGGTTTGTTAAGAAAAATTGTTAGATGATTTCTAAATGGTTTATAAAATTTATGAGTTGTTAGAATAGATCATTATGGCGCTCAAATGAGTACAAATAAACGATTGAGTTAACAGAATCTCACCTCGTGATAACAGTATAGGATGTGTTGTGTATAAAAATAAAAATAAAAAAACAGATTTATTATGAAAAATAAGTCAAATCACAAAACTATGCATGGATTTTAGTTTTTTTTATCGGTTTGGTTGATTGTAACGTGGTAGATCTAGTCTGACTAAACTTTTATCGGGCAAAGAATATCAATTTGTATGCAGCCCCGATTAGCCACAATGGTTGAGAGTCTAACATGAGACGTGTATTAGTGATGATTTTGATGTTGGGCCCGCTTGATATAGTGATGAAGTTTATCAAGCCCAATCTAACCCCACCCGAAGTTTCTCATTCCGGCTGGC
Organism: Bretschneidera sinensis; assembly: GCA_023935145.1. Taxonomy (NCBI): domain Eukaryota; kingdom Viridiplantae; phylum Streptophyta; class Magnoliopsida; order Brassicales; family Akaniaceae; genus Bretschneidera; species Bretschneidera sinensis. The sequence goes on from CM043699.1 coordinate 86,680,227, forward strand.
GTCTTTTTCTCAGCTATGTGCCCATATGCTGCTTGCCTTCCATGGTTTACTATTGCCGAAGTAAAAATATTTTGAAATGACAAGAACATCTTTAGTAAAGGTTGTTATAGAGAAGTTATGTACAAGGGTATTTTGTCATTTACAAACTTCTACTCTTGCAAATGGTAATGACCCAGAAGTTGCTTAAAATCCCATTTAACCTATTTTCTTATTGGTTATTAACTCTGAAGATCTATATGATTTCAACAAATGTGAAATCATACTGATAGTTAGAAGGTAAAGTGTTAATGAATCAAAAAAGGCAACAGAAATCTGCATAAATGAAACGCTTAGCAAACTCTTTTTTTCGTCCAGTAACAAATTGAAGTTCTTGCTCACATGAGAATAGTTCATGTGTAATAAGAGTTGAGCTAATTGCTCAGTGATTTCTTTTGGGCAAAATTTTCAGTGAGTCATAACCGCTAGATAATATTCCTGAGAGGGAACAGTTGTGAGCTTGAGCTCACCAAATTAAATGCCCTTTTCTTTCTTTTCTTTTTTCTTCCGTTTATTTTAAGGATAGTCTAGTGACAAGCTGCTCAACGAGTGCCTTGAAAAGCGTAGGTGAAAAGTTCGAAACTTCACGAAAGCAACAACCTTTTTATGGCCACTCCAAACAGAGCTGACAATCATGTCGACTCAGGTTATCTTCAGTGGGGTCATTCGGGTGGATCATTTTGACTCACAAGTCATTTTAGGTAGTGGGTTGGGTCAAATTAAGGTCGCATTGAGTTTTGGATAGTTTTAGATTGCGTCGGATCTAGTTCAAATCGCATCAGTTTTGAATCATGTCGAGTCTCGAGTTATTTGGATAGAGCTGTTTCGAGTTTGGGCATTTCAGTTCATGTCATTTCATGCTTTCGAACAAGCTCGATATAACCTATCGAATTTACTTTTTTTTTTATTTTCTTTTACTTCAATTTTCAAGGAAATTATTTGAACTCTATTTTAAATTTATATTATCATGCTATTTTTTTAAATTTAAATATAATTAAGTTCAAAAAAATATGTTAGTAATAACTTAATATATTTTTTATCATTTTAATATATTTAACTAATTATGGTTTGATGTGAGTGTCACCTAGCTTAATTGATGGCCATGAATCAAACATCACTCACATTAGGAAGGAGAGAGATAAAGAATGTGAGAAGATTACCGCTTGATATGTAGCCGCGATTTTTTAAAAAAAAATTTTAAAAAAACTAATTTATGATTTGATTAAATATAAATCAAAATTATATTTGAAAATAATATAACTATAAAGAATTTAATGAGTTAATAACTAATAAAAGATAAAAATTAATTTTTTTCAATATATATAATGATCGTGAAAGTTGTGCATTATCTATATAAATATAATATTAAATATAATAATTGTTTTTATGTAAAATAAAAAATATACAATAAATTATAGAGTGTGTAAGATATATTAATATTATTAATTTATTATGTGTAATTACGTGTTCATGTATATTATGTAATTCTGTAGAACTCTTAAAACATGTTAAGCATATAATATTCCAATATAAGCATATAACTCAGAAAAAATGGTTTACAAAAATGATAAGCATTTAAGCATTTACACATTTATTCTATATATGAATTAATCACACTTAGAGTTAATTATATGTAATATTAATTAGTTATTATTATTTAATAAAAAATAAAAATTAAAGATATTGGTATTAAAAGATAAAATATAATATAATAAACGATCTATTTATATTGTCTCATGCTATATTGAATATTTTATAATGATTGATGATCTATTTATATTTAATTAGTTTTATTTTAAAGAAAATCAATGTTTTAAAAAATAAAGAATTAGTTTACATGAGATTGATCAATAAAGCCTATCAAAACTCTGAAAATTCAAAACTTTCATTGTATTGTGGATTTGTAGTTGATAAAAAAATAAATAATTTATTTATAATGATATAATTAATTTTATTTGATAATTAACTTGTCATTTCAGTCAATTATCATCCAGTTTAATGAGCAAATTATATTTTTATCTATTTTTTTTTTAAAACCTATTTTTTTGAGTTTTAATTATTTTGAATTCGAATTATATCGAATTCAGATTGTAAGGGTTGAAGTCGTTTTAGGTCTAAATTATTTTAAGTTTCGAATCATTTCAAATGTTAAATAATTTTGAATTCGAATTGAATTGAATTCGCATCATTTTAAATTTGAGTAACATGAGTTTTGCAGATTTTACTGCTTTTACCCCAAAGTCCGCCAAATGCTTTATACGAGTGGGATGGGGGGATTGCAGGTATTGGGGGATTAGCCGGGAGGGTAAAACCCCAAATACCAAAAAAAAAATTTGTCTGGACCAGCTGACATAAGCACTACGTATAAAATGGATAAGTTTGCTTTTTTTCTCCTCTTCCTTTTCTTCTTCTCCTTCAGTTCGTCTTTATAGAAGTAGTGAAACTGACATCAATCAATCAATCTACTGTCCTCTGGTAATTTTCAATCTCTTGCAAGAGAAGATAAATTCTTAAGTAGTCTTTTTTACTTGGACCACTTTGGACAATAAAAGCGACATCCTCTTATGTTTTCTCTTCATCTCCCTTTTTTTCAGCTAATAAGTCCCTATCCTATCCCAATAATCATAATTTTTTTCCCCATAATATTAGGACCACATTCCATTTTCCTGCGTTTCCATGCGTTATGATGTCGCATGCTGTTTGCTTTTTGTTTTTTAGTTAATGGGTTCATAAAAATTTCCATAGGAGAAATCATGCCCCTAATTGTTTGCTCAACTAATGTACTAACTACTAATTCTTGAAATTAAGGCCATAATATTAATTTTTGTTCCTGTATTTTAGGAGTAGTTTTAAAACAAATCCATATCCTTTCCACTAGGCCTATCACTGATTGGATTTTGATCTAAATCTGATGCATATCCTATTCATATAGTCAGAAATAGATATAGATCTTGATTAAGTAGTTCAATTTTAATTTGAAGCTGTTCATTCATTTAACAAACAAACTAAATTTTAATTTATTTGATCCATTACGATAATAGCTCGATCCTATTTTAATATGATATTGTATGTATTATGTATATATATTTTGTTTTAATGATATAGAAATATGTATATATATTATAAGTTAGTATTATTCAAATATGTTATATGATTTATATAAAATATATGTATTGATAAAAGATTCAATTTTTTATAAGAAACGTAATTTTTTAATTTATATTGACATTTTTTAAAAAAAAATTTATAACATAATAAGGTTTTAAAATATCCACTAAATAATCCAACAATCCGATTATAATTTGAATTTTGATGGATCCAGTTATGAATTGAGTGTTAAAACATTTGATGAATAATCTAATCTTATAAATTTTTAACAAATGGGTGTGAATTTACCTTAATCTAAACTGATTCATTTACAAACCTACTTTCAATTATTCTAATTGGGTATTCAAAATTCACTAATACTTTGATTGAAGATTTCGACCATAATTTTAGTTATAAATCAAAAAGAAGCCAAGTCGATTGCTTACTTAACAAGAATTCAAGAATATAAGGGCATTTTGGGTAACAGTTTTCAGTTTTCATTGTTTGAAAACTGTTTTCGAAAATGAAAACTGAAAACAGTTTTCTGATGTTTTCTGAAGAAAACATGTTTGGATAACTGTAACTCGAAAACTGTTTTCAAAACAGAAAACAATGAAATGTTGTTTGGATAATCTGATTTTGAAAACTGTTTTGAAAATAGAAAACTATTTGGATACACCTTCTTGTAATTGTTTTTAGTTTAAATTTAAAATCTATATTGATTTTATTTCTCATATTTACTAAATACAATTTTTAGCACACACCAAATATTTAAAATAATTATTAATATTTTATTTTTAAAATTTAAAGTTTTTTTTTATATACCATGGATCAAACATTGAAAACTTCTCTCCCTCACCATATCACATATGTTTATTTGTTAAATTAATTCTAAAATAACTAAAATAAGAAATACAACACAGCTTTCACAATTTGATAAAATGTTAATAAACAACTCATCATTCTTCTTGGAAAATGGTTCAATATCTAAAACATGACATAGTTTTCTTGTTTAAAATAAATTAGTTGAAGACAACTTTAAGATACAATAATCATTGATCAAATACAACGCTAAGAAATTGATAAAATGAAAATGAACGACCCAAAATTCTTCTGGCAAAAGAAAATCATTGAGTTACACTAGCACAACATATCTTTTCCTCCTTTAGGAAAGATGAATATAGAACAAAATGCAAACCAATGACAGCAAATCGAGCCTAAATGATTCCATATATGTTTTAACCAAATGATCTATATGCTCAAACTGTCATGTTTATTATCTGTAGAAATTAAAAACATTTAAAGATAGCTACTACGACATGACAACGAAGTTTCACTACTGTTAAATTTTATGGACTCAGAATTCACTGGGTATACATCATTGGCATATGTTGAGGAAGAAGAAACCCATGCTTTATTTTTATCTGACAAACTAATCAGGCCCTCGTTTCCAGTTGAACTACTCTGGTCTTGTATCTGTTGGTAATGGCCTTTGAGGGGTTTAAATCATAAATCTTTGTTATAAATGCTAGGATCTGATATCAATTGCTGAATCATTGTTTGTCCTTTAAGCATACTCACCACCTCTGACATAGTAGGCCTTACCATTGGAGATGCATTTGTGCATAACAAAGCCACTTTGATCATTATTTCAGCCTCTTTCATGTTGAAACTAGACTCCAATGTAGGATCCACTATCTCCATTAAACTTCCTTCCTGTTGCAAACCAAATCTCACATATCACAGATAATAACCACAAAGCATAGGCATTGGGCACAGGATTTGTTATTCGGTAGTGCAAGAAAATGCAGAGAATGACGAGCCGTAGAACAATGACCATCCTGTAAGGGTTTATTCTTGATGATGGAACAGAAACCTTCCTTGACAGAGGCTGCCGAGCTCCATCGTTCCTGCGAAACAAGAATACATTTTTAGGAAAATTGATTCAGCAAGGGTGCTAAAATGCAGAACCACTGCTATTACAATAGCAAAGTTTTCCCAATTGTAGAAAAGATTCTACACTAGGATCCTGAAATATCCTATAGCGGTAAGGTTGATAAAATAAAGGATGTGGTTGAAAGAACAGAGACCTTAAAACTTGGGACATTTCACGGACTACTGAAAGAACTAGAAACTAAAACAATGCCACAAAAGAATACTTATCAAAGAAAGAAATTATAGCCATAAAGAACAACAAAAGGAATTAATGAGATGGAAACCCACAGTAAGGAGTCGTCCACAAGCACATCAGTGTTAGTATCAATATCTCCACCACCCTGTTCGGAAGTAGCCTGTCCAGTGCTCATAGGAACGACATTCTTCTCCTACTTCATCTTCTAGCCATCAACTCTTTCCTTCCATGCTACATTGCCTAGTCCTTGTGAACCAAAATCCCTCATTGGATCCACAACCCTAATATTAGCTGCAAAAAACCAAAAGCCTAGAGTCAAAATCAGATAGAAATACAATCATGTGGGCATAGTGCATATAACATTAGAAAGGGAGAAATACGTGATTGATTGACATCAGCAACATAAGGAAAAGGATGGGCCCGCTTTCCGCCACCATCACCAGGAGAAGCCATAGAAAGCCATTCAAGTGATGCAGCAGAAAACTCTCCAGAAACCTAGAAGTCGGAAATGGTGAAACAATTACTTCGACTTCAATTTTCATGTCAAAATTACAAAAGCATGCAAAAGCGCAATGTCCCACCTCTTGTCCATTAGTGAGCAGAGGAATATGGTTATGAGAAACCTCTTTATCATAATTTGGAGGCCCTACATCCTCCCCTTGTCCATATGTGATATGCCAGCTCAACATGCGCTCTAAAATTTCCTGCTTCTGGTTTTGATTCTCTGAAGCATAATTGAAATCACTAACACCATCATCAGCATCACCATCATCTTCTCTATCTCTAAGAATAGCAGGGCTACCTGGAATCAGCAGTATATACAGTGACAAATATGATCCATAAACCACTCGCTGGCCTTCTAATTATGGAGAAATCTTCAGCAGTACATTATCGTCAAAGTATGTTGGTTAGTATGTGGCAAGAAAAAACTCATGATAGAATAAAAATCATGAATTTTGAGGGAAAAAAGGCATACTTTGCTCTCAATCAGTAGCATTAGGAGAGTTCAATCTTTTTCCTATTAATACCATAAGTTTAGTGACAATCATGATCGATTTACAAACTAATCCATGAGATCACAAAATAAAGCAATATGTGCTTCATGAAATAAAGATGCATAAAAATCAGGAGCACAACATTGCAAAGTAACATCTGAAGAATATCCATTGCAGAAAATACCTTTGTGCCTCTTGTATCTAGCTTTGCATTGAGGACAGGACTGATTCCCATCCTTTCTCTCATACTCGTATCATGGCCTACAAATGGGAAATGCACAAACATTGCAAGCCACAAATGGATCACCATCCGCATTTTTGCCAACATTGTCACCACAGATCTAGCAAACCTGACCACCCAGGTTCCTCATGGACTTTGCCTGAGAAATAAAGGATTATGGCTCACAAAGTTCAGTAACCTGACAGTTCTTTTATCAATCCAAATCCACTAGCAAAACAATTTAAACCATGCAAACACGTCCAACCGAATATCTATGGCATGCATGCACGCCTACATGCAAGCATTTTAGAGAAAATTGTTTAAAATAGTCAAAATCCATGCTTTGAATGAATTTGATCTCTTATTATGCTTGCTTTGGACAAATTAAAAAAGAAAAGAAACAAACTAGTAACATTCTTCCATTATTTGGAAACCCAGAATTGGGCAAACACATTCAAATCATAGAAACCAAATAAGGCAAAACATAAGCTACAACCAAATTAATTTTGGTACATACCCCAGTTTCTACTTCTGATTCCATTGCCACCTGCTTCTCTTCAATACAGATGTGAACAATGGATGGAAATGCTTATTTAATATCAACCAGATCTAGGCATTCCTAAATGGAACAAAAGAGTCAAAAGAATCTGCTTTTTTTTATTCTTCTATTTCAAAAGCAATCTCCTTTCCAAATAGCTAAAGTGAAAACCAAGATCTGCAAAAGAAATTGAGAATCAGATTGTCTCCCTCAACAAGCATTCACTATACTCAAAATTGCTTTGTAAATATGGGAAAACTCTATACATTCATCTTCCAATAACTGAAAAAAAAAATAGCAAAGAATGGAGCTCAAAAACCTTGAATCCCATATTCCACCCTAATTAGAACCCAATCAAGCAAAAATTTCACTAAATTGAGTCAATCAAGTTTCTTTCCCTCAGTTTCTCGGCAACCAAACAAAATAATCAGTGAAATGCACTACAAACTAACACAAACAGGAGCCTTCCAAATTCAGTTCTTCGACATCAAATCAGAGAAAATAGAACAAAATATTGAAAATAAAGAAAATTTTCTGTTGCTCTTTTAAGCGAGTTCCTTGCCAGCCAAACAGAATAACCAGCGAAACCCACTAAAAATTAACACAAGTGCTAACCTTAAATCCAGTTCTTACACTAAATCATACACACAAAAAAACTATTCAGAAATTTTACTCTGAAAAAGAAAAAACTCCCACTCGCATTTTCCTCAATATTCTCGGCAACAAGTTAGAATGCTAGTAAAATCGACATCAATTAAATCAATCCAATCAAATCTACATCGGATCTGAAACGAAAACTACCACAGAAAAAGAAATCTTAAAACGAAAACCGATTCGCAAACCTTGATGTTGAAGATCGATCCCAAATCAACGAGAGAGCGACCTTAATTCCAAAGTAGCAGCTCCCTTTCTTTATAATGTAGTTTGTGTGTGTGTGTGTGTGTCTCTCTCTCTCTCTCTCTCTCTCTCTATATATATATATATATATATATATCAGATTCTCTTTGTGGACATCTGTAAATGAATGTATAATAATGGAAGTAGAGAAATTGGCTTACAAGAGACGAAAGCGACAGAGCAACAAAAGAGAAAGAGAGCAACATGACGATGGTGGGGTGAGCAGTCAAAGATGACGGCCGTGAGAAGCGGTGAATGAGAGATCCGAAGACGCAAACGAGAGAGAGGGCAAAGAGACGCAATTGAGAGAAGAGAGCAGAGAGACGCGATCGAGGGAAAAGAGAAGATGGCAGAGAGCAGAGAGAGATCTCTGAGTCATGTTTTAGGCGTAAAAAATGAAAATGAAAATCTAAAACTTCGTTTTGGAGTTTTCAAAATGCAGTTTTACAAAACTGATTTTTACAAAACAGTTTTTAAAAATTGTTATCCAAACCCATAAAATAGTTTTTAAAAACTGTTAACAAACAAGCCTTAAATCGTTCATTTGGGGAGAAAACGGTCCCAGAATTTTCTCCATTCTCTCTACTATTAATTCTAAAACCCCAAATCAATCAATCAATCAAACAATTACCGTGTGGGAGGAACTAATCCCAAATTTATGGGTAGCTCATGTCAGTGTCGATCTGTACTTTCATTTAGTCTTTAACGAAATTTTAGACAAATTATATTGTTTTCATATAAAACAATTGAAAGAATAAAACATTATAAAAAGATAAAAAAAATAATAATAAGACTGTAAAACTATCACTAAAGTACAGAGACAAAGATCATAATTTAACCTGAAATTAGTGACGCAACGTAATTGTTTTATGATAAATTATACTGCATTACTTATAATTTTGTTAAAATGATGTTAACATATTAAATATTTTTAAAATTCATAATTCACTATAAAACATCAATTTTTACCATCAAACACCTCTAAAATGAATTTCTTTGAATAATCAAAATTTTAAGTGAATATTACTTTTATGATGACTAAAGTATCATTAGTTATCGTAAATGTTATTTTTTAAACAATAGAAGTATTGGAGATAAAACATATTTCACAAGAAATATTTTAGGGTTTTTTTAAAAAAAAAATTATCATCATTCTTTTTCGAAAATTGTTAAAAGTATATTTTAAATGAATTTATATTCTATTATATGGTATAAAAAATTTACTTAATATAGTTTATATTTTAAAAAATATTATGATATCATTGCGGCCTATCACATCTTCGAATGAATGAAAATCAAAGACCATCATAAAAAAAAAAATTTTAAATGAAAAATTTGTTGATATGATTTTTATAAAACTAAATAGCTTAACATCTCAAATAAATGGATATCAAAGACCATCATTAAAAAAAAAAAAATCAAAGACAAACTTTTCTATTTTAAAAATTAAAGTGATACTGTATGTTTTTGTTTTTTTATAGAAAAATATTAATCCAAATAACCTAAAAATTTGTGTTATAAATAATTTTGAGATAAATAGAATTATTAAACTTATTATAATCACTTGGTAATCATCTTTTATTTGAGGTGTACAAACTCATATCATAAGTCTTAATCGATCATTATTTTAAATGGATTTGTATTCTATTATATGGTATAAAACAAATTTTACTTTATATATTTTATATTTTAAAAAATATTATGATATCATTGCGGCATATCGCATCCTCGAATAAATAAAAATCAAATACCATCATAAAAAATTAAATATTTTAAATAAAAAATTTGTTGATATGTTTTTTTTATAAAATTAAATAGTCTAGCATCTCAAATAAATAGATATCAAAGACAATCATAAAAGAAAAATCAAAGACAAACTTTTTTATTTTAAAAATTAAAATGATACAGCATATTTTTATTTTTTTTAGAAAAATATGAATCTAGATAACCTAAAAATTTGTGTTATAAACAATTTTAAGATAAAAAGAATTATTAAACTTATCATAATCATTTGGTAATCATCTTTTATTTAAGGTGTGTAAACTCATATCATAAATCTTAATCGATCACTATTTCTTGCCAACAACCTTAATTGAAACGAAATGATAATTAGAGAAAATGATGTTTATGGAAACAAATCATACAATCAATCATACAGTCAACAAACTTTAAAGTAATTTACAGTGCAATTTACCCTTCTTTTATAATCGAGATTTGTCGATTATGTTAAGTTAGGTTAATTAGATAATCTATCTAAGTAATGTGTGCAATTCTAGCAAATTATGAGAAGGGAGCACACACTACAAGATAAAAGGTTATCACCGACGCTTTTTTTTTGCATATTTCGGCGCTTTAAAGTGCCGAAATATAAATTTCTGGCACTTTTTGCAAGCGCTGGTATGTGTGGTGTCGAAGTGCAAATACCGGCGCTTAGAGAAAGCGCCGCAATGTGTCTATTTTTTCGGCGCTTAAGAGCCGCTATATTTCGGCCTATACTAACGCTTGTAAGCGCCGCAATATACCGGCTCTTTTTCAACATATACCGGCACTTACAAGCGCCGCAATATTTCGGCCATTTTCCAACATATACCGGCGCTTGCAAGCGCCGCAATATTTCGGCCCTTTTCCAATATACTGTTTTAATTTTTTTTTCACATTATTTTGGTTTAGTATTGTACAATAAAATGAACCATTCAATAAATAGAATGTACCATAAAATTTAAAATGTTCTTCAATATATAAAATGTACCATAAAATTCCAAAATATTCTTTCAATATATAAAATATACCATCATCCATAAAAATTCTTTTACTCAGTACAAAAGTCATCTCATATACCAAAAAAAAAAACAATCATAGTTACCATCACACTTGACATCAATTTTGAGGACCTCTACTAACCAATTGTTTTAGCAAAGACTTCAGCTCATCCATTTGGGATTGCATACTGTTCATTTGATCATCATGCTTAGTTGTAATTTATTGAATCTGATGAGACTGTTGTTCAATCTGATGAGTCTGCTGTTCAATCTGATACGCATACTGTTGATTGATTTCTTCCATTTGTGCTCTCAGACTATTTATATCTTCAGCATAAGCCTCATAGTATCCCATTTCATTTCTTATTTGAGCTGAAAGTCCAAACACAGCATAGGGTGTAACTCCAAAACCCTGACCTCGGACACGACCGGAACTCTCTTCACCCATAAGCTCGGTGAAGACTTCATTTTGTATTGCTAAATTATTGCTAGCATCAGAGGATCCTGATGCTGCAACAAGTTCAGCAACACGAACCTCGGCTGTCACCTACAATTAGGAAACAATAAAGATTAAAGTCCTCTGAATATTTAGTAGTTCTAATTACATAAAACAAAAGGTGCTTATCATATTTTATAGAAAAACGGGCAGAATTTTCCCTATTTTTTCATAAAACCTCCTGCAAAAGAAAAACAAATATACAATCCAAACAAAGTAACCAATTCACAACTTAACAAATATACAATCCAAACAACTAGAACAAGATTTAAAGCAAAAATATTATTAGATCCCTTACAAGGTTAGAGATGATATAAGAACAAGTGAAATATTTGCTTCATACATGTTCAGACTATCCATATAACATTAATCTCATATAAGTTCATACATGTCATTAATCTGAATTTAAACAACTCCCAAGGCAAGAATTGACAGTTGACCAAACTTAATTGAAATGAAGAAATCCATAATCAAAGCTGCATGAGTTTAGATGAATCAAATTTTAGGAGCAAACAAAGAAGTTTCACAATGTCTTCACATTTAGCTACATTGCCAGCTTTTGAGTAGGCAGATAAAAGTAACATGTGGGATTTCATTGTTGGCGCTATACCTAACTGCTTCATCTATTCAAACACAGCTTGTGCATCTAAAACATGTTTAAAATGAAAATACTCTCGTCTCTTTTTAAGTTTTGTTGATCTAAATTACATTTATCTCAAACAACCTCATAAACCTCAAATCAACCATCATCATAATACATATAGAGAAATTAGAGGTCAGTTGGAGTCAAAGTTCTTTAAAATTTTAGTGAGACAGTAGCTTCCCTTATAATGTCGGGGCTCTACCAATGTTTAATTAGGTCTCTCAAATCATTTTGTACATACTTAGTATGATACCTATACACATGAATGCATAAATGCAAGCAACCTTGCTGAAAACTGATTGCTTATACTAATAGCCAACCAACTGAGTTTTATGAATTCAAATTTCATATCCAGTCATACAAGAGTTGCAGCATTCCAGAAAATAGGGGGCTGAGGGTTGGAATCATTCTTTTAAACAAATGCCAAACCAGATGTTTCTATATATCAAAAACTTAGAAAAATATTTCTTTTGCGAAAAATGTAAATTTAAGATGTTATGATTTTTTGTTAAACAACTATTTTGAAGATTTAAAACTAAATTGAAAATACAAATTCTTTTGGAGTGCGACAATAGCTCTTAAAAACAACTATATATAACTGTAATTTTACTATCCGAGCTTTAATTCTCGGAAAGAGTAATCAAATACTAACTTACGAGGCATTGCACTGAAGAAATTATAATATAATTCCATAGATGTGAAGTAGAGAAATGGTTATAACTAAGTAACTTATCACACAAAAAATACTAAATTTCTTGTGCATTTGATTTTAGAGGCAGAGTAGGAATTGGAGACATAAAGCTTTTAACAAAATCAATTAAAACATAAAAAACGACAGAAACAAACAATAATATGAAACCAACAATGGAGGCACAAAAAGAAAACTATAAGCTAATCACTTTTTCTTCTTATTTTTACTTACAAAGTGCTGATAAAACCACACTCATTAAAAATTGAAAATAAGTATATAATGATATTCAATATTAAACTGTTTTTTGTTTTATTTTTACCCCCAAAGATTTGATTTATAATGAAGACACTAAATGGAAATTTTTTATCTTATCAAGTACTATATGAAGACATATTTCTCAAAACAGTAAGTGCTACAATTTTTTTTTTCTTTTTGGAAGGTAGAACATGCAATGCAAATTTAACTCTCTTCAACATAGAGCAACTTCTCTATCCATTCCAAACCATAAAAATTTAATCAGATAATTGGAGTTTAATTCAAATTGAGGATGTCCTCTTATTTAGTGACTATGCGAGAGAATTCTATCTATAGTGCGACAGAATTGTACGAAGAAAAAGAAAGGGACTGTCCACTGCACAAGAAAATGAGGTAGAGTGGTGGGCTTGGGATAGTGGCTCTTCCGTAAGCATAGGTGACCATGGTTGTGATATACTGAACATGCACAACCACTGTCATCCTTTTGTGGGAATGTAAATCTAGGAATATTTCTATTTAGATTTCTTTTTTTTGATAGCTACAAGCCTACTACTGAATGTCCAAGCTAAGTTTCTAAGTAAAATTTTAGTGAGAACAAATCTCTCACTGTGGGTCTCATTTAGATAATGAAAATTTCCGTAATCAAGTAACCACATAAATAAAGAACACAATCTTGACAACATACTCCAACAGAAGAAACTCCAAACAACAAGCTACAGCAGAAACAGCTCCATCATAACGACCAAACAAAATGGCTAAAGTAATTCTCCGATACATGCACAATGCAATTCACAAATCATATTCGAGAAATCTTGTAAACTTAGAAACTTTCAGTCTAACATCATACATCATTTTCTACACAAGCTTGAGCCACAAATTTAATATGTATATATATAATATGCTAAATCCAATATTTAAGACCCGTAAAAAGAAACCTACCGAATAATGGCAACTTGAATCAGAAAGTAAACTAGCAAAAGTTATCCAGCCATAAGTTTCCCCTTCCCTATGTAGATTAGATTGGAAAGCACTGCACTAAACTAACAGCAGGCATTGAACCATTTATTTGAGTTGCCTAGCTCCAACCCCACCATCCTTCATCTTCTACCATAACCCCAAAAAGAATCTTCAACCCCACTTTACTATTTTTCTCACTAAACAAACAATCTTGTGGATATATATATATATATATATATATATATATATATATATATATATATATACTGTAATCACATTTATCATGTCACAAATAAAAAACCAACAATGAAGATGCGCTTGTATCCAAATAGTTTGAAACACAAATCATATCCAAATCATCAAATGTACAATGAACTTACCATAAATTTTCGTGATGCATCATCAATAAAAGTCTCATCCTTGCGTTTATGAGTTTCAGCATAAAACTCTACGCGCTCAGGCTCATTCCCATGTGTCATCTCCTACCATGTATGAAAAGAGTTCAAATTGTGACTCAATATACTACATCTCAAATGAAAGATTAGATTAATGAAGCAAATTAACTCACATATTCATCCCGTCTTCTAGCAAAACTCTTTGAACCGGACATGTGAGGACATTGTTGTCTTTCACGTGCCACTGTCCCTATAGTAGAATATTTCTACACCAATAATAAACCAAATAAATAATCAGTCATTATTAAAAAAATAGAAACAATGAGAATCTAAATGAACGTAATTATCTTAAAACAACCTCACTCTGGTCAGAGAACCAGTAGTTCACCAGCTGTTTCCACTGGTCTTGATCTACACCTTTTGGAACATCATTGCTCAAAACTTGTTGTTTTGTTTTGTTCCTCACGTAGTCCCTTTTCAGCACATATCGGTAGTCCCTCCATTTTTTCCCTATCATCCTCAACAAAATGTTGTCTATCGCCTTAATCGTAGGGTAATGGAACTTCCTCTACCACAAAGAAAGGAAATCGATGTCAAATAAGCATTATTGGTGTTAGGGATTATGCATGTACAACACAACGAATACAAAAATATTTGGAGGCAATCAATGGTTATTAAGTTGTTACTTACCCGAATCAATATAACAAGGTCTTTCTTGTAGCTAGAAGAGACTTTCTTCCAATCCGTGTAATTAAGCAAACAAAGGTTCCCTCTCTTCGCAACCTTGCCCAACCAGCTACTTAACATTTGACCACATTTCTTAATAGGTTGATGACGCGCATTGAAGTGGACCACAATTTTTTTCTCACGTTCAAGGGACCACACTTGTGAGGTTCTCAGGACACGTGTTTGCTTCCTCACCCTCCATTCAGAATCTATACATTGAAAACATAAATTTTATAATTAGTATAACAATGTGGTATCAAACTAGTTATAGAGAGAATGTATTCTAATACAAAAATTACCAATTATCTCGTTTTGTTCACTATCATTGTGATCACTGCTCGTTGTTATTGGATCGGTCTCAGAATCATTTTGCGAGTCATGATCATCATCAAGGTGATACTCATGCTCATGGTGAATATCTTCTTGATGGTGTGAAGACTCAGCTGCATACTAGTTTGACGTGTTATCTCTAACTGATGGAGGGATATTTTTCGACCTATACATCTTGCATTCTGTATACATAAAAACATTAAAATGATTATATCTCACACTATCAAGAATGCATTAAAAGTTAACAAGAATTAGAAGAACCACACCTGAAAGATAGGAATGGTCAAGGGGTCGCCGCAAATGCAGCAATCAATAACTTCAGAGTACCTGAGAACAAATGAACAAATAAGTGATTCAAATAGGATTTAAAGAACAAGCAAAAATCAATGATACAACCAAAACAGAAATTTACGACATTCTAAAGTAATATTCCACAAACTATACGCAAAAAATGTTCAGGACTCTTGTTATGTGTGATACAAAGCAACAGTAACCCGATAGATTACAATAAAACCTTACAAAACTCGTTGACACACATGTCCATCACATAAATACACATCCAAATATAATTACACGGAAATGCACATAAAACTAGTTGGGATCTTCACCAATGTCCATCCTAACCCAAGTTGAGATACAATCTAATTGATCATCTACCACTACATTAGAAGGCATGCACTGATTGTAAGTATCATCATCCTCTTCCTGTGTTTTTTCCCCCATTCATATAGGTCTCTTGGCTTTGTGATCACAACATGATACCATTCCTTTATTGTTGGGTCTTGCACATAAAACACTTGTTTCACTTAAGATGAAAGTACGAACGGGTCATCCTTCAATAACTGACCAGTGTGTATTAACCTATTCAAGTTCACGAGAATGCACCCACTTGCATCTTTCTTTAAACCCCTGGGTGAATTAATATCCACCCAATCAAAATGGAACAACACAATCTTAAATGTCCCATAGTAATCCAACTCGATGATATCGTTGAGCACACCACAATACATTTTGTCATCCGCTTCAACCATAACTCCTGAATTTTGAGATCGTCTACACCTCTCACGTTCCTTTGTGTGGAATTTAAAGTCATTGATGTTGAATCCATTGAATCTCCTAACAACATTATTCGGACCTCGAGCAAAGACAATTAGTTCATCTGAATAATTTTTATCCACCATCCATGGCACCTAAACATTTTCCAACAATTAATATGAGACAATAACATTCAATGTTTTATTGAAAATACTTATAACATTCGAAGACTCTTGTTATTATGCCTAACCTGTCTCATTAGCCATGAGGGAAATTTCTTAACCAATCACTTTTGTTCGAGACTTTGTATTGGTCGATTGGAACGGTTGGTTAGCCTTTGAGCAGCCAAAAATTCGCTGCAATAATTGACGTTTTTATGTAACTGTTAGCCATCATAGTGATAACAACAGATAATAAAAACTCAATTTAAACACATGATTACTAATTAAGTTCCTTTATTGATACAAACCTATGAAGGTAAGAAAGTTTATCATTATGGAGCAACACATAACGATGTGCTTGAGTCAATGACATGTCATCGAGCTCAGCACTCACAATCTTTCCCGTCCACCAGAGGAAAACTTGTATTCATCCGGAAAATTTACGGTATCATTGTTCCTTTGGAGGCGGTTGAATATTGTCTCTACATCTTTGAAGTATTGGGAGCAATATGTTAGACACTCTTCCCCATTGTACCCTTCAGCAATTGACCCCTCGGGTCGACTTCTATTACGTATGTAAGATTTCAAGCGCACTAAATACCTTCCAAAGCCAAAAAATTAAAGATAAATTAAGTATCCAATATATAACAAAAAAATGTGCACAAAATAGCTTTGAAAATCTAACCTCTCAACAGGATACATCCACCTGTAGTGTACGAGACCCCCAAGTCTAGCCTAGAGACTAAGTGAATGATAAGATGAACCATAATGGTAAATAAACCTGGGAGGAATATTTTCTCCAACTGGCAGAGTGTCAAAGCAACACGCGACTCTAATAAGTCAAGCTCGTGGGGATCAAGAGCTTTAGAGCATAAAGCTTTGAAAAATGATGATAACTCAGACACAACTGCTACAACATGTCTAGGCAAAGATGCTCTTAAGGAAATCGGAAGGATTTCTTGCATCAATATGTGACTGTCATGACTCTTTAAGTTTAACAGCTTACGATCCTTTAGGTTGACACATCTCGAGATGTTTGATGCATACCCATCAGGAACTTTAAGATTTGCCAAAACTGTCAAGAAATTTTGCTTCTCCTTCGTGGACATAGTGTAGCATGCTGGAGGCGAGTGATCTTTTTCATTAGGAAAAACAACTAAATGGAGGTGTTTTCTAATACCAATTTCCTCGAGATCGCGGCGTGCCTTCTTATTATCTTTAGTCTTACCATCTATATTCAATATTGTTCCAATCAAATTATCACATACATTATTCTCTATATGCATCACATCTAAATTATAACGCAATAGATTGTCTTTCCAATATGGTAACTCAAAAAAATACTTATTTTTTTTCCACAACGTATCTACAACTCCCTCATCCATGGGAATATCCTCATTTTCAACATTTTCAAGGAAATCGTCCACACCCTCAAAAAGGTGATCAACTTCATCAATTAGCACTTGCCTCGTAGAGGTACCAACATTCTTTCTTGCTTTCTTCTTAGAAGGCTTCGAGGTTTTACCATAACTATAGTTTCCACCCTCTAGTTGTCTTAATACATCGTGCCCAGACTGTTGAACAGGAGTAGATCCCAACTCTATGGTGCCATCAAACTGATCCTTTTGAAAACGAAATCATGGTTTTCTGTTAACTATCGACGATGACCCATATAGCAAAACTTTCCCCCGCACTTTAACCATACAGAATGCGTAGATTCCCCACAACATGGACAAGCAACCCACCCCTTGGTGCTCCAACCAGATAAGTTTGCATAGGCTGGAAAATCATTAATGGTCCAAAGAAGAGAAACGTGCAGATTAAAGCTTTGATTGGTGGACGCATCAACACCATCCCATAATTGTTTCAACTCTTCAATTAGAGGCTGCAAAAAGATATCAATATCATTACTGGGGCTTTTCTCACCAGGAATAACCATTGAAAGGAGAAATGATGTTTGCTTCATGCAAAGCCACAGTGGCAAGTTGTATGGGACCAAAAGAACGGGTCATGTGCTATAAGTTGAACTCATTGTTCGAAAGAGATTGAACCCGTCACTAGCTAGGCCAAGCCTAACACTCCGAGGATTAGCTGCAAAATCGGGATACAAAGTATCAAATTCATTCCAGGCTAATCCATCCGTCGGGTGTCTTAAAATCTCATCCTTTGTCCGATCTTTATCATGCCATCTCATCAGCGAAGCTGTTTTAGATGACATATATATCCTCTTCAATCTCGGTATTAACGGAAAATAACGCAATACTTTAGCTGGCTTTTTCTTTTTCGATTGACCATCCATCTCATTCAACAGATCCTCATCATCAGCATTGTTTTTAGCCCACCGTGGCACACCACACACATGACAAAATTCATCATTCACATGCTCACCCCAATACAGTGTGCAGCCATTAGGACAAACATGAATCTTGTCATCCCCAAGACCCAATCCTTTGATAATCTTCATGGCTTCATAATAATTTGAGGGCAATGGAGCACACATCGAAAATGCCATGTTGATAAACTTAAGTAACATAGTCAGAGATTTACCAAACCACCCATTCAAACATTTGGGGTGTAGTAGATATAACATGAAACTTAACTTTGTGAAATTCTGACAACCCAGATAAAGTTCAGTATCGTAATCTTTCATCAAATTGCGATACTGAGTCGTCTCATCAATAGTAGAACGAACTGGATGTTCGACATGTGAAGGATCACCACAATTATTGAACTCAAACCCACCATGAGCCTGTTGCTCTTCACCATGCTCATTTGAAGATCCCACTTCGATTCCTAAACGTAGTGGTTCATTGTTTGGGTTTTCACAAGTAACCTCGAAGGCACTTCGGAGCAAACCCAACACGTCATCTCGTCCCATGAAGCCACTTGGAACACTAGTGGGCTGTGAACTAGTGTGAGTGTGGTCTATACGAGAGACTTTCTCCCCACGAAAAACCCACTTAGTGTAACCTGGACTAAACCCATTGTACAATAGATGCTCCTGAACAGTTTCTGGTTCGAATGAATAACAATTACCACATCTCCTACATGGACAAACAATACTACCACGACCACAAGCTTTCTGACATGCAAATCTAATGAAGTTTGCAACACCATCCATATAGGTTTTACTCGACATCGGTTTATCTATCCAATTTTTATCAATTTTTATATGACGCCCCTAAAACAATGTTAATAAAGTCAGAATTGTAATATTTTTGGCAAAAGAAGGCATAATCACAAATTTGTATTATTACAATCATAATTAATATTAATAATTATTACAGTCTTAATATTATAAACAAATATGAAATTATAAAAGTATTATTATTATTAATTATTATATTATAATAAATACCTTATTAATTATAATAATAATTAAAAAATAATATTTTAAGTAGAAATAAAATAATAATAAACATTATAATATATATGATCATAATAATACTATTATAATATAATAAGACATTTTAATATTAATATTCATAATAATTCTAAAAATTCTAAAAATTATCATAATAATTATTATTATATACAATAAAATTATTTTTATTTTTATAATTAAATGATTTTTTCACGTTTATCAGCATTTTTATGCTTCAGGATGTCTCATATGCATACATAACAATTCATTTTACCAGGCCAGTTTTTTCCTATGTTTCTAGTTATCACAGCTCTTATAGGCACAAGTTCAACTCGGCCAACACTAACATTATTCAGTTTATTTTGGATTTACTAAGTCATTTCCTTTTAATCTTAATTGTTATCCTTGTGAATTATACTAAGGTGTATCCAGTATTTGCAGTCAAGCCTAAAATTCAGCAGCACCATTTTCATTGATTTTTAAACCAATTGTAGCACAAATCATGAGAACTTATCAAATTCATATAACTTCAGGAATAAAAGCTAATATAGTAATGAGATCGAAACCATA
This sequence comes from Bretschneidera sinensis, assembly GCA_023935145.1. Taxonomy (NCBI): domain Eukaryota; kingdom Viridiplantae; phylum Streptophyta; class Magnoliopsida; order Brassicales; family Akaniaceae; genus Bretschneidera; species Bretschneidera sinensis. The sequence goes on from CM043699.1 coordinate 86,700,513, forward strand.
CTTAGGTGCAAGAAAGAATGGCACTTGATCTCTAGCGAAAGTTAGATGAAGAATTCCAGGCATATTACAGCTTCTGCTAAGATAAACTAGCTTGCTTTCCTTCAAAGCTGTAGAAATGGCAGTATCTAGAAGTTCATGCGCCTCATCTAAGTGTCCTACTTCCTTCAAAGCAGTAGAATTGCTTAGCTTCACTTTCTTTGGGAAAGTAGCAAGAAAGTGTCCTACTTCCTGAATGTAATCAAATCAACAGCATCAACAATATAGTAATAAAGAGGAATTGAAGCAAATAGCAACATGATAGCACGAAATTTACACACTGATAAGAAAAGAAAAGGAACAAAACAGCTAAGGTCCACATCTGATACTAGGTAGTTATGAGTCTTCTCATCAATCACTTTGTAGCGCGGTGAAGGAACTTGGAACATATAAGGAAGAGGTTTATTGATATACTGTTACAGTTACAGTTATAGATTTTAGATAAAAAATAAACATGCAATGTTGATTAGTTAGTGTAAATAAGGAATAAATATACAAAATACAATATACATGGAAGCATCCATATAAACAACATTTTTTGACACTAACAGTACTAGGACTAGTGCGACATGTTGAGTCCTTATTAATATTTTGATCATTTTACTTTTGAAAATCATTATAATAAATAATTAAAAAAAACATTGTGATTAGTAGTTTTATAGCTTCTGAATGGTCCCTTATTTAGTGTAAAAAATTGTGTTTGAGGTGTTAAGTGTGTCAGTAACTGAAAATTGATGCAAAAACTAATGCAAATCTTGCCTACTAGGTTGACTTCCTAATGATCTCTTGGGTTGACTGATGCTTTTGCACCATCTGCTTTTCTTAGGCTTATGTTCCATGATTGTCAAGTTCAGGTTATTGCCTTTTCTTTTTCAAACTCTTCTCATGGTGTACGTATAACCAAATCAAGATTTTCAATTCTTTTTAGTAACGCTGTATCATTTTCTTCTGCTTTCAGTCTAACTATTAGGACTGTGCAATGTTATATCATCAGCAAAATTAAAATATCTAACGTATATAAAGTAGAAAAAAAAACTGAATCAAACTCTTTTCGGTTCAAAGAAATTAAAATGCCTAACGTACCTTTGAAAAAAAACTGAATCAAACTCACTCTTGCTCTTCAAGTAACCTTTTGTTTTTCCGAGTTAGTAGTGTTGAAGGAGAGAAGCAGAGCTGAAACCTTGTATGAAGTTAAAAAAAAAGAACTGTTTTCATTTTTAAAACCCAAAAACGCTTTAAATTCTAGAGAAATATAGAATTTAAATACATCCCTTTCCACACTTAAGAGAATTTGAAAAACATCCATTTCCACACTTCAGAGAATTTGGAATATATCCCTTTTCCACACTTCTTTTGCGAGAGAATTTGAAAAACATATAACATCTTAAGCACTCCAAAACCAACCAAAACAAACTGATGATTGCAACAAGAGATTGCCCAAAACCAACTGATGCTATTCAGCACAAAGAAAATTAAATTCATATATCAATTTGGATAAAGAAACTATATATATCATATTATATCTGCTCATACCTTTTACATTTACTAGGTCTAATCTTAAGTAAGTTGCATGCATGAGTTGATCGACAGAAGGAAAATTGTGGAAATCATTCACAAATGGAACAGTAAGAGTCAATCAATTAGATCAAACATTGTAACTTAAGTTGGCATAGTTGTTAGATAACGTACTTGAACATGATCCAACAATAGGGTACCCCAGCTTGCATGATAAATAAATAAAGGGCGGGGAGATATACTGCTTAAATGTAACCGGCACAATGCAAAATTGAAACAAAAACAATCCAACAAGAAACAAGACTAGCATTATTGTATAACTTAGGCAGCTAAGATACCTACAATATGCAAGCACACCTCAATTCCAACAATAGGGTACCCCAACTGTGCAGCATTTCTCTTCAATAAAAGCAAATCAAACAAGAACATGAAACAACAATCAAAATCACCCACTAGGCATTATAGTACCCCCTGAGTGTTTCAGCTACAAACGAATGATGGAGCATCGAAAAGTTTTCAACCAGCCCAAGTCAATAAATAAGAGACAGATGGGAAAAGGTAAGGTAGAGAGATTCTTCCAGCTCAACATGCACATCAAATTCATGACATGTAACGTTGATTACAGGTTCTAAAGAGAAAAAAGGGAAGAATCAACTAGTGGAGAAGTGACTCATCTCTAACAAATCAAGAACCTGTAGCAATGGTGGAAGTAAAGGAAACCCAGATCGGGCTCACGGTAGAGACGAGGAACCACAGAGGAAAATCACGGCGCGGGTAGCTGGAGTGATGAATTGGGTGAAATGGTGTTGATATCGACGAAGGCTACGGTGGCAGGACTTCGGGCTCACGGTAAAGACAAGGAACAGCAGAGGAAAATCAAGGCGCGGGGAACTGGAGCACGAAAATATTAGGGAAAAAGATGGGAGCGGCAAATAACGGCAGTGTTATTTATATGTGGAAAATTTTTAGCATATTCCAGCGCTTATAAGCGCCGTTTAAAGCGTTGGTATATGCTCATTTCCTATTTCGGCGCTTCCAAACGCATGTGAAATGGGTTTCCAGTATATTGCGGCGCTTAAAGCGCCGGTATATGCTCATTTCCTATTTCGGCGCTTCCAAACGCCGGTATGTGAAATGGTTTTCCAGTATATTAACCCATTTCATATACCGGCGCTTCCAAGCACCATAATATGACTAAAGCACCGGTATATTACGACACTTCAAAGCGCCGCAATATGTAATAACAGTGGCATATAACGGTGCTTTGAAGCGTCATTATATGTTCTTTGAATATTACGGCGCTTTCTTAAAGCGCCAAAAAATAAGCGCTGGCGGTTAATATATTGCAGCGTTTTTTTGAAGCGCCAGTATTTAAGCGCTGGCAAATGTCAATTCTCCAAGAAGATGGAAATGATCATGGCCCGCTCTTTTTTCCCTCAAATATGTTTTTTTTTTCCTTGGCTCTCACTTTCAATTATGTTCTTCTCCTTGAAATTATATGCAAGTGGGTCTATAATTCTATATTTGATTAGCTAACTTTCTTTCGCCTAGCCACTCCTTTTTGAAATGAAACCTTACGATCTTCTTATTGGATTATTTGTCATGCTCCTCCAATCCACGCCATTGCTTATTACGTATCTTCTTCATTTTATTAGGTGGTAGCCTAATAGACTAATACCAGACAGAATCGGCCAGCCTTGAAACTCTTTTCACCTTCTTAGTTTCTTTAATTTAATACAAAAGCATCTTATATGCACATGTACTACATTTTTTTAGTGAGGGCCAAATTACATCACTAATTATCAGAATTTGCCTCAAAACTCAATCGTTCACCAGAATTTCTATTGCAAAATTTAAGGTCTCGGAATTTCATTTATGGGCAATGTAATTTTTGTAGTCAATTTCAAGCTAAAAGGGTTACTTAAACCAATGTTTTCAACTGTGTTTTATGAAGAAAAAGCATACGTTCTCCGAAATTTTTTAAAAAATCTTAAAATTTATAAGAAAAAAATTTAAATTAAATATTTAAATCCATTTTCAAATAAGTAAGTTAATTGTTCTTATTGTGATATCATTGTGCTTCATAAATATTTATTACATGTTATCTAATTTAATAATAATTATAAACTATTTAATTAATCAGTTACAAGTTACATCAATATAAAAATAAAAAAATATATAATTTATATATTAATATTTATAAAATCATAATTATATTAATGTGTTATAAAAAGTTAGTAAAAGTAATAAATTTTGTTAAAAATTAATTTATTTAAATTTTAATTAATATTAGTATTATTTTATATTATTTTAATTAATCATTTATTATTGTTTTATTAAATTTCGAAACACACGACCGCTTCACTTTATTTGGTAAAACGCTTAGTTAAATACCTTCACCTCTGAACTGCAGATGTGTCCAATATTTTCCATGTAGAACGACAAACGTCTATTAATCAGAGAGGCAAAACATCCTCAGTGGTCTCCAATCATTGTAAGAGAACAATAAAGTTGAGGAACAAGGTTAACATATTTTAAGTACGTTTTATTTAACCATTAGTAACCACATGTTGACTTATGTGTTAAAAAATAGGCATTTGTCAAATTAATTAATTTTGTTGGTTTGAAATTGACAACCAAGCCAACATCAAACAAAACTAAAAATTTAAAAACTTAAATATTATAATTGAAATTCTGATAATGAATTTGAATTTTGAAGACCAGTGGTATAATTAAGCCTTAAACCAACTGTAACTTTTTTTCTTCATGTTATAACTAGTAAAGCCATATGCTAGGCTCTTGAAGTGCTGTTGTGAGGTAAGGTAGGTTTTATTCGATGGTTTGATATGAATCAATGTATTTATCTGTACGTGTGAACGCTTACATATTTTTTTATAAAAACATCACCCTTTCTCCTAACATTTAAAAAAATAAAGAGTTATATGATAGGCAACCAAATTTTAAGCCCATTTCAACTTAGCTAACGCTAAAGCCAAGCCTCAAAACTAGACTTATTAGTAGTGATCTACATGTTAATTAATGTTGGTTAATTAGTAGGTGTGATAGTTGAAATGGTTCTAAATACTCGGTCCCATCAGAATCAAACACGCGGATAGTAACATCATAAGTAATGATGCCTAGCCACCTAAACGACGTAACTCGTGGATCTAAACTGTACAGTACAAGACCTCGTAGAAATGAATGTCAGTCCATAGGTCTAGAAAGGCTAAGGATTTGATAGGGGATGGTTCACAAACCCACATAGCATGGGCAAGCATACGTTGACAAAATCTACCCCGATTCATCTAAAGATCTCGCCTCTCTCCTCAACCTATATAAATGAGCTTAAGTCCTCCTGAAAAGATAGAGCCAAAAAAGAATTAACAGAAATACTCTTTCACTTTGGTATTCTTCTTTTACGTCACATTGGTACATTTATTGACTTAACCATCGGAGAGTCTTCTCGGAGTATAAAACTCCAGGTGGCTTTCTTTGCAGGGGTTCGTGTACCTATTTCACTTAAGTATAGGAACAAGGTTAGATGCAATCCCTCTTTCTTCGACGTTCAAGATCACCTGAACCACTTCCACCCCGTTGAAGGCCAAGAACTCAGAACCACCTTTCGACATCTTTTTGGCATCAATAGATTGGTGTCGTCTGTGGGAACTCAATAAATTTATTTCGCGATGCCACCAAGAAATTACCTTCCTTCTCCCCTTACTCCCACAATGACAACAAGAAACACCTTCCATACCGCAGTTGAAGATGAGAAAGGTAACATCGCAATCCCAAGGCACACGGATGAGCTACCTCACTACATCACAATTGTGTACTTTTCATACTGGTTGAAAACATGTTTTTTTTTTCCGTATGCCATTGACCATTTTCTCCTCAAGGAAAACAAACCTGCAAACAAGGAAACTGCATCATTAAGGTTCAATTCATTATTATTTAGCGATTGCTTAGTAGATTAAAACTTTACATATGATACTGCCAAAATACACCTCTCCAACAAGAAGACGACACGTGGATCATCTTGACCCCAAGCTGCAAGGAGACACGCGGAAGAACCAGGCTCGGACAGTTGGGCCTCCAGGTCATGACCGCCCTTCAGGGCATCATTGCTCCCCAGCTGGGTCTCCACGTCACCACCGCCCTCCAGGCCATCATTACCCAACCAAGTTGGGACGTCAGGTCGTCAAACCGCCTTAACGCATAAATGACTTCAGAGCAAGCCAGCAAGGCAAAGCCCTAATGGACGGTCCCCAGCCACCTAGCTGGGCCTCCTAGGCATCATTACCCAACCCAGTTGGGACAACATATCACTGCCGCCCTAGGCCAAATGCCGCCTTCGAAGCCCTATAAAAAGGGTCAGGTATACACTCCAAACCCGAACTTTTGGTTCAACTGCAAAAGGGAGCGCTCATCCCCTACATATTTTTGCTCTGACTCTAACTAAAGCTTCGGAGCATCCTCGGAGGCACCCCCTCCGGCGACCCCCTAGCTCACCTTTCTCTCCCTGTGCAGATACGTCTGGGTCCTAGCCTCCAGCTCAACACAACATATTTTTGGCATCAACAGATTGGCGCCGTCCGTGGGAAACCACCATCTCTCGCTGGCAGTAACAGCGAAGAAGTTTAAAGAACTCATCTGTTGTCATGCCGCCCAAATCCACCACCAGGGATGCGGGTTAAAGAGCAGTAGGGGCCAGTACTCATACCCCTCTGTTTAGGTCAAGGTCCTTAGCCGTAGTGCGCACGCCCCTGTCCGAACTCTCGTATAGCGCACACAGCTAGGCACTGTAGTGCGCACGCCCCTGTCCGAACTCTCGTATAGCGCACACAGCTAAGCACTGTAGTGCGCACGCCCCTGTCCGAACTCTCGTATAGCGCACACAGCTAGGCACTGTAGTGCGCACGCCCCTGTCCGAACTCTCGTATAGCGCACACGGCTAAGCACTATAGTGCGCACGCCCCTGTCCGAACTCTCGCATAGCGCACACGGCTAAGCATCAGTGCGCACACCCCTTTCTGAGACAAAGCAATGCACACTCCTCGAACGGGGTCCAACGTTAATATACACTAATGCACACTGGCCGAGCATCCATGCGCACGACCAAATTAAGTTGCGCACACCCAAGGTCCGACCCAGTCCTCGGCCTCGGCCTCGACCCACAGTCCCCGGCCTCGACCCAGTCCTCGGCCTCGACCCAATCCTCGGCCTCGGCCTCGACCCAGTCCTCGGCCACAAGCTCTAAGATCCGAGCAGATGGATTGCTCTATCTGTCCTCGGACTCGTCCCTCAAAGGCCATGTCCTCGGCCTCGGCCTCGATCCAGTCCTCGGCCTCGACCCAGTCCTCGGCCTCGGCCACAAGCTCTAAGATCCGAGCAGATGGATTGCTCTATCTGTCCTCGGACTCGTCCCTCAAAGGCCATGTCCTCGGCCTCGGCCTCGATGCAGTCCTCGGCCTCGATCCAGTCCTTGGCCTCGACCCAGTCCTCGGCCTCGACCCAGTCCTCGGCCTCGGCCTCGACCCAGTCCTCGGCCTCGACCCAGTCCTCGGCCCACTGTCCTCGGCCTCGACCAAGTCCTCGGCCTCGGCCACAAGCTCTAAGATCCGAGCAGATGGATTGCTCTATCTGTCCTCGGACTCGTCCCTCAATGGCCATGTCCTCGGCCTCGGCCTCGATCCAGTCCTCGGCCTCGACCCAGTCCTCGGCCTCGATCCAGTCCTCGGCCTCGACCCAGTCCTCGGCCTCGACCCACTGTCCTCGGCCTCGACCCACTGTCCTCGGCCTCGGCCACAAGCTCTAAGATCCGAGCAGATGGATTGCTCTATCTGTCCTCGGACTCATCCCTCAAAGGCCATGTCCTCGGCCTCGGCCTCGACCCACTGTCCTCGGCCTCGGCCACAAGCTCTAAGATCCGAGCAGATGGATTGCTCTATCTGTCCTCGGACTCGTCCCTGAAAGGCCATGTCCTCGGCCTCGGCCTCGATCCAGTCCTCGGCCTCGACCCAGTCCTCGGCCTCGACCCAGTCCTCGGCCTCGACCCACTGTCTTCGACCTCGACCCATTGTCCTCGGACTCGTCCCTCAAAGGCCATGTCCTCGGCCTCGGCCTTGATCCAGTCCCCGGCCTCGACCTAGTCCTCGGCCTCGACCTACTGTCCTCGGCCTCGGCCTCATCCCTCCAAGGTCCGAGCGGCTGGACTTATTCAATATGTGCTCGACTCTTGTCTTTCCCGTCCAAGGCCGAGCAGATGGATTGCTCCACACTTACTCGGCTCTAGTAGAACACGGTACATTATCATTGTCATTTAAGATCGAACCCTGCAATACTTCCTTAAGCACATAAATGTACTCAAGGAAGTGGGGGGCCTCTGATACTGCCAAAATACACCTCTCCAACAAGAAGACGACACGTGGATCATCTTGACCCCAAGCTGCAAGGAGACACGCGGAAGAACCAGGCTCGGACAGTTGGGCCTCCAGGTCATGACCGCCCTTCAGGGCATCATTGCTCCCCAGCTGGGTCTCCACGTCACCACCGCCCTCCAGGCCATCATTACCCAACCAAGTTGGGACGTCAGGTCGTCAAACCGCCTTAACGCATAAATGACTTCAGAGCAAGCCAGCAAGGCAAAGCCCTAATGGACGGTCCCCAGCCACCTAGCTGGGCCTCCTAGGCATCATTACCCAACCCAGTTGGGACAACATATCACTGCCGCCCTAGGCCAAATGCCGCCTTCGAAGCCCTATAAAAAGGGTCAGGTATACACTCCAAACCCGAACTTTTGGTTCAACTGCAAAAGGGAGCGCTCATCCCCTACATATTTTTGCTCTGACTCTAACTAAAGCTTCGGAGCATCCTCGGAGGCACCCCCTCCGGCGACCCCCTAGCTCACCTTTCTCTCCCTGTGCAGATACGTCTGGGTCCTAGCCTCCAGCTCAACACAACACATTTTTGGCATCAACAACATATATAATATACCTTTCAACCAATCATTTTCTCGGACACCATATGTATCAAGCATACTCTCCCAAGCTTCCATAAATTCTTCTTTGTCTTCATATACATAAATAAGTTTACTAAAATCAATGCCGAAAGAGCTAGGACCCCTAAATAAGTGATTGAGTTGTTTTAGTGCATTCTGTTCCATATGCCACACACAAATCCGATGGTATGATTCTGGCATCACCAATGAGATTGCTTTACTCATAGTTGGATCTTGATTTTTCAAAATTGTTTTTGTTTTTTTCTCAACATAGCGATAAGGAATATCTCAAACAACCATTCAAATAACTCAGTAGATTCATCATATAATAATGCAGCCCCAAAAACCACCATTTTTCTATGATTATTCATACCAACAAATATGCCAAGGGTCTATAATCTTTATTTGTTCTGTAGGTAGTGTCGAATGGTAATGCATCACCGAAAAGGCCATAATCTATCATCATCTTTGCATCAGACCAAAATATATTGATAATCAAATCATCCATATCCAATTGCAATGCGAAAAAGAATGAAGGATCTTCAACTTTTCTTTTTTGAAAATAATTCAACAAACTACCTGCTTCTCCGTTCTTTAAGGCCCTTTGTTGTTTTGCACGAAAATAATTCTTATGATCCATAATGGTATAACTCAAATTAGCAAGACCACCAGTTTGTCGAGCCATAAACTCATGAGCCGAGCTAAGAGGTATCCCAAAATCATCAGCTAAATCAAGCTTATGTGCTTGAGCCTCCTTATTTTTCTTTGTGATGGTAACATATGAACACATGATTTAGGAGCTAAAGGATGATTGTGCTTTGCATCAAATTCAGTGACTTGGTATTTTTCATCTTGTTGACAGTGAATAATGATATTAGCCAAGCAACCCGTTCTTGTCTCCTTGTGATATTTCTTCACCAAACCATCGCGTTTATCGTTCCTGCGATAACCTTCCTTATAACAAGTGATCTTCTTTGATGTCACATAGCTATGTTATTTATTTCTATTTAAATATTCTTTTCTAATACTAAAACAATTTCTTTAGCATAATCATTATAATATTCATATGCTTGTTCATCAAAATCGAATTCCATTCGAAGTTTTATCGGTTTGGACAATGATATTGGTAGAGTAGCAGCTACGAGCTTTGTGTCTTCATTAGGTGCAATATTCAACATGTCATCGATATTTATGTCCATTAACCTAATGTAGAAAAGGAAAAACAATAATTAAAATTAAGTGTTATGGATACATATTCTACTACTTACAACTTAATAACTTAAAAAAATTCAAATTGACTCAATAAAGAGCTCATACACAAAGTTAATCAGGCATGAAAAAATAATCTAACTCAACAAGTTGGAGCATAAATATATAATTTGATATAAACGAATATTTGTTTGAGTACATAAACAAAATAATATTAAAAGATTGATATTAGCCAAATACAAAGTTAAACCAAATTATAAATAAAAAATCATTTTTTATTTATTTATTTAGATACAAGTAGAACAACTAGCACTCCAAAGAATTTTCATGGTATGGTGTAAAGCCAGTTGTAGTTTCTAGTTTCTTGCTTTCAACATATTTTCTTTTTCTATTAACTATAGTATCTTTTTTTTAAAAAAAAAGTGTATCTATAGCAGCAACAGTTCTATATGGCTTATAGAAACACATACTTTTTTCTTATGGCAAAAAAAATCCAATTACAGTTCCATAGATCTTTGTCCAACAAACCAAATTCTAATACAGATACATACAACACAGAATTACACCCAAATGCATGTATAATAATGTTCTCCATTGATTTCTTCTACCCCTTATGGTAAATCTAACTAGAAAAAAAAATCTACCACGAAATAACTCAGATTGCTTCTCCATGAGACTGCTTCACAAGCCACTAATCACGAGAATGCATCAAAGCAAATAATTATATAAACGAAAGCTTACTTGAAGATTTATTCTAAAAACTGCTTAAGAATGATTGTTTTGTAGTTTCTGGTGCAACAAACGAAAGCTTACGTGAAGAAATAATGGCAACTGATTTTGTTATTGTTTTTTTCTGGTGCAACAAAGGAGACCTACTCCTTAACAAACCCTGTTGGTGCCAAAAACTACCGATGCTGACGTAGCCTGGAGGCTGACGTGGCCTGAGTGGGGATTTGGCCTGAGTATGGACTGTGGCCTAGTTGAGGACTCGGTCTGGGTAAGTACTTGGCCTGAGTGTGGACTTGGCTTGGATCCTGCACAAGTGACGGGCGAACTGCTGTTGGTGCTGACGTGTCCTGGGAGTTGGTATAGGCTGGGCCCTGCGAGCTAATCGTGGCCTGGGCTAGGATTCGGCCTGGGAGAGGACTCGGCTTGGGCCCTGCACAAGTGACAAGAATGAAGGCCCTCGGAAGGAGGGGAGGGGGAGACCTCCGAGGGCGCTCTGATGCTTAAGTCAGCAAATATTTAAGAGAAAAGTCGAGGGTTCAAAAGAGGAACCGAGGGCCCAAGTAATTCAAGTGTAAGTGTGAAAAAGTGTCTCTGTTCTGAAATCCATACCTTGGCCCATTTATAATCGTTTGCTAGTGGAAACCATGATTACAAGCTCATGAGAGAGAGTGATGTAGGGTGGCAATAGTGCGACCATAGGGTGGCTGGTGGCAGACGTAGGTGAGTGGGTGCTGTAAAGTGGTCGCAGGTTGGCTGTATGTCGGCCATTTGCATAGTGTAGCTGCTAGGCTACTGTTGGTGCAATTGCAGGGCTATGGGTCTAGCAGGCCCCGTTCTTTTTGGGCCAGGAGACTTTAATAGGCCGGTTATCTGGCATGGGCCGGTTATCTGGCATGGGCTTTTTGCCAGATTGGAGTACCCAGTTGAGCTTGGGGTTTGTTTGGGCCGGTAATGGGCCGCTCATTGGATTGGAGTATCTAGAGGCTTATTTTGGGCCTGAGTATTTTGGGCCACATCACAGGCCCCCCACTTCCTGGAGTACTTTTATGTGCTTTAGGAAGTACTTTGTGGGCTGGGCCCCCCATGGATGCTGAGTGGGTTCGCCTGTGGAGGTAGACCATTGCTTGTGGGAGGTGGAGGGTTACCTGGGGAGGCGAAGAGCCTTCTCGGGGTCGCGCGGTCAATCGGGGGCTTGAATGACGTTCCTTGGGAATCAAAACATCATTCTCGAAAGGCGAGAAGTCGTCTGGAGAAGTGAAGAGTTCTTCTAAAAAATCGGAGAGTCGTGTCTTTTTTTGTTCCCTGCATTTATTACCTCGTTAAGTGCGTTTTCCCTTCTTATAAATAGGGTCCTCTGACACCTTTTGTTTTAAGCAGAAATAAGTGTGATTTCTTAAATGAGGAGAGAAAAGCATTTTCTGAGGATAACTATCACGGTGAGAGTTTGAAATTGAGGTTCGGGTTTCTTCCTGACTCCGAGTGAGGGCATGGGCTTCTTCCAGACTCCGAGTGGGAGTCGGAGGAGGAGCTGAGCCGTGTCTCTGGATGGAGGGGCCTTCGCATCCTGGCCTGCTAGGAACAGAAGAGGAAGAGGGGTGTGGCTGCATGCTCCTAGAAAGCTAAGAGTAAGGCTGCAGCCTCTCTTCCGGTGGCTCTTTTGGTGGCAGTAAGATAAGGGGGATCGCGGTTACTCTTTTCTTGCAAGCTGGCGAGGGTTCTCCTGTACCTGGAGTTGATCATAGTCCGCGCTTTCAGTCTCAGGTTCGGCCCAAGAAGTTTTAGAGTGCTTGCCAGGAGCTCTTTAGCCTGAAGGGGGAGGAGAAGCTTTCTGACCGGCGCTTCCTGAAATATTTTGGTTTTCATCATCTTCTTTGTACTTCGAGGCTGTTAAGGTCCTCTTTCATTTGTACTTCGAGGTCGTTAGTTGTAAATGGTTGTAATCCATTAATAAATTATCCCTTTTTTAATATTCCTACCTTCGTATGAATTTCTTTCCTTTTTATATTTGTACAAATTTGATGGCAAATTTATCGAATCGAGGGGGTCCAAAGCCCCCGTTTTTGGCGATTCGACCGAGCACTTAAAGGGACTCGGATTTCCTGGAGAGATTCGACCAAGCTTTTGACGGGGCTCGGTTTTCCTAGAGAATTTTGTCGAGCGTGAGCAGAGCAGCTCATTGGCTCGGACTTTTCTAGAGATTCGACCGAGCGTTGACGGGGCTCGGATTTTCTGGAGAATTTTGCCGAGCATAAGCAGAGCAGCTCATTGGCTCGGACTTTTCCGGAGATTCGACCGAGCGTTGGCGGAGCTCGGATTTCTTGGATAATTTTACCGAGCGTGAGCAGAGCAGCTCATTGGCTCGGACTTTTCTAGAGATTCGACCGAGCGTTGACGGGGCTCGGATTTCCTGGAGAATTTTGCCCAGCGTGAGCATTGCAGCTCATTGGCTCGGACTTTTCTGGAGATTCGACCAAGCGTTGACGGGGCTCGGATTTCCTAGAGAATTTTGCCGAGCGTGAGCATTGCAGCTCATTGGCTCGGACTTTTCTAGAGATTCGACCGAGCGTTGATGGGGCTCGGATTTCCTGGAGAATTTTGCCGAGCGTGAGCATTGCAGCTCATTGGCTCAGACTTTTCTGGAGATTCGACCGAGCGTTGACGGCGCTCGGATTTCCTGGAGAATTTTGCCGAGCGTAAGCAGAGCAGCTCATTGGCTCGAACTTTTCCGGAGATTCGACTGAGCGTTGGCAGAGCTCGGATTTCCTGGAGAATTTTACCGAGCGTGAGCAGAGCAGCTCATTGGCTCGAACTCTTCTGGAGATTCGACCGAGCGTTGACGGGGCTCAGATTTCCTAGAGAATTTTGTCGAGCGTGAGTAGAGCAGCTCATTGGCTCGGACTTTTCTGGAGATTCAACCGAGCGTTGACGGGGCTCGGATTTTCTGGAGAATTTTACCGAGCGTAAGCAGAGCAGCTCATTGGCTCGGACTTTTTCGGAGATTCGACCGAGCGTTGACGGGACTCGGATTTCCTAGAGAATTTTGCCGAGCGTGAGCATTGCAGCTCATTAGCTCGGACTTTTCTGGAGTGCGGGTGCTCTCTTGGCCGTGCGCACAATTGCACACTGATTCAGGGGCTGTGTGCACTAGTGTGCACTAAAGTTCGGACGAGGCTTGGACTTTGGCCGAGCGTATGAGCACATGTGCACACACTCGGACTTTGGCGTGCGCGTGCTCTCTTGGCCGTGCGCACAGTTGCGCACTGATTCAGGAGCTGTGTGCACTAGAGTGCACTAAAGTTCGGACGAGGCTCGGACTTTGGCTGAGCGCATGAGCACAAGTGCACACACTCTAACTTTGGTGTCCGGGTGATCTCTTGGTCGTGCGCACAGTTGTGCACTGATTTAGGGGCTGTGTGCACTAGTGTGCACTTAAGCTTGGGCAAGGCTCGGACTTTGGCCGAGCACATGAGCACATGGGCACACCCTCGGACTTCTGGTGTGCGTGTGGTCTCTTGGCCATGCGCACAGTTGCGCACTGATTCTGGAGCTGTGTGCACTAGTGTGCACTAAAGTTCGGATGAGGCTCAGACTTTGGCTGAGCACATGAGCACATGTGCACACATTCGAACTTTAGCGTGCGCGTGCTCTCTTGGCCGTGCGCACAGAGTCGCACTAATTCAGGGGCTGTGTGCACTAGTGTGCACTAAAGTTCGGACGAGGCTCGGACTTTGGCCGAGCACATGAGCACATGTGCACACACTCGGACTTTAGTGTGCGCGTGCTCTCTTGGCCATGCACACAGTTGTGCACTGATTCCGGAGCTATGTGCACTAGCGTGCACTTAAGCTTGGGCAAGGATCGGACTTTGGCCGAGCGCATGAGCACATGTGCACACACTCGGACTTTTGTGTGCGCGTGCTTTCTCGGCCGTGCGCACAGTTGCGCACTGATTTAGGGATTGCGTGCACTATGGCACTCAACTGTGCACACTTAGGGATCTATGGGACAGGGGCATGTGCACTACGGCGCTCGGCCGTGTGCACTTAGCATTCGCTGGGACAGGGGCCTGTGCATTACGCCGCTCGGCCGTGTGCACTTAGCATTCGCTGGGACAGGGGCATGTGCACTACGGCGCTCGGCCGTGTGCACTTAGTAACCGTTGGGAGAGGGGCATGTGCACTACGGCGCTCGGCCGTGTGCACTTAGCATTCGCTGGGACAGGGGCATGTGCACTACGACGCTCGGCCGTGTGCACTTAGCAACCGTTGGGACAGGGGCATGTGCACTACGGCGCTCGGCCGTGTGCACTTAGCATTCGCTGGGACAGGGGCATGTGCACTATGACGCTCGGCCGTGTGCACTTAGCAACCGTTGGGATAGGGGCATGTGCACTACGGCGCTCGGCCGTGTGCACTTAGCATTCGTTGGGACAGGGGCATGTGCACTACGGCGCTCGGTCGTGTGCACTTAGCAACCGTTGGGACAGGGGCATGTTCACTACGGCGCTTGGCCGTGTGCACTTAGCATTCGCTGGGACAGGGGCATGTGCACTACGGCACTCGGTCGTTTGCACTTGAAACTCTAAAGTGTGATGCCTGGTGTCAGACGGCTTGGCATCGTAACAGATGAGTTCTTTACACTTCTTCACTTCTACTGTAGTGAGAGATTGTGGTTTCCCACGGACGACGCCAATCTGTTGGTGCCAAAAACTACCGATGCTGATGCAGTCTGGAGGCTGACGTGGCCTGAGTGGGGATTTGGCCTGAGTGTGGACTGTGGCCTAGTTGAGGACTCGGCTTGGGTGAGTACTTGGCCTGAGTGTGGACTTGGCTTGGATCCTGCACAAGTGACGGGCGAACTGCTGTTGGTGCTGACGTGTCCTGGGAGTTGGTATGGGCTGGGCCCTGCGAGCTAATCGTGGCCTGGGCTAGGATTCGGCCTGGGAGAGGACTCGGCCTGGGCCCTGCACAAGTGACAAGAATGAAGGCCCTCGGAAGGAGGGGAGGGAGAGACCTCCGAGAGCGCTTCGATGCTTAAGTCAGCAAATATTTAAGAGAAAAGCCGAGGGTTCGAAAGAGGAACCGAGGGCCCAAGTAATTCAAGTGTAAGTGTGAAAAAGTGTCTCTGTCCTGAAGTCCATACCTTGGCCCATTTATAATCGTTTGCCAGTGGAAAGCACGATTACAAGCTCAAGAGAGAGAGTGATGTAGGGTGGCGGTAGTGCGGCCATAGGGTGGCTGGTGGCAGATGTAGGTGAGTGGGTGCTGTAAAGTGGTCGCAGGTTGGCTGTATGTCGGCCATTTGCGTAGTGTAGCTGCTGGGCTACTGTTGGTGCAATTGCAGGGCTATGGGTCTAGCAGGCCCCGTTCTTTTTGGGCCAAGAGACTTTACTAGGCCGGAGAGTGCATAGGCCGGTTATCTGACATGGGCCTTTTGCCAGATTGGAGTACCTAGTTGGGCTTAGGGTTTGTTTGGGCCGGTAATAGGCCGTTCGTTGGACTGGAGTATCTGAAGACTTATTTTGGGCCTGAGTATTTTGGGCCACATCAAACCCGTTTTACAAATTTGGAAATTTTGGATGCTAATTTGGGCGTTAATCATTAATAAAAAGATTGCTTTCCAATTATCATTGTAAATCGCGTCTATTGACTTACAAATTGTTAACGATATTGGTGAGTTAACGAATTAAAGAGACTTATTAAATCTCAACCATTCAAAGCTCAATTGCCTCGTATCATTAATCTAGTTGTGTACTGGGATTATCATGGGAAAGCGGAAATGGATTACCATTCAAATCTAGTTGAATGAGTGAGACCCAAGCTCACCTAGTATGAAAGATGCTCAACTGTTTCAGCGTGGCTCATATACAGCCCCTATGAGTTGTGGCCCATGTTAGGCCATTGAATGTTGCTATCAAAGATTCATCCAATAATATTTTTTTTTTAAATAAATAAACCACCATCACATGGCAAATTGATGCCCCTTTTGTAGGTGGCCCATTTTCTAAAGAATTCAACTAAGTTGGTAACAAAATTGGAAAAGTAGTGTTAAAGGTCCACTGAAAACTCTTCATATGGCACACCAAATAAGGCACAGTAATATTTGACTAAAAAGACTGCATTCTCAACATTATAGGGCAAATTCCATGCCACATGAAACCAACAAATCAGACAAAAGAGCTTTTGGAGACTTTTACCACTTATCAGAAAGTCTAGGTAAGGTTGCTTTATAGGGCAAGCATCCCACTATGTAGTATATAATAATGTCTAGGGTAGGAATTGGAAAAAATCTCAATTTTCTAGATCAGTTTTACTGTTAGATGGATAGAGAGTTAAAAGAGAAATTTTTTTTGTCCTATAATGAAAAGTATTTTTGATTGATAAAAATTTAATGATCTTTAAATAAAAAAACTTTAATTGATTTTTTATTAATTTAATACATTATTAAATAAATGTAACGTCATTATTTTTCTTATCTTAATCTTAAAGGAAAAATATTCCCTAATCAAAGTTTTGTCTGTACTCTGCATTTGGGAAAAATAATTACTAATATCTTATAAACGACAAAAACTTGTCGGTAATTGGCTTTCCTAGTGGACACCAAAGCTCCACAGAGAAAACGGGAAGAAACGGAAACAGGTATTGAATTTTTTTCCCTTCTTTTCGCTATGATTTAATCAAGAAAGTGGAGAAATGAAAACACTATTACCTTTTTTCATAAATTAAATAAGAAAAGATAATATATTAAAGAATCAAAATCTTTTACTAATGTCAACAATCGTCTAATTAAAATACATTCTCTATCAAGTTTGATTCGAAAATGGTTAATTAATTTTCTATTAAGCGTGGATGATATGAATTTGATTTCATGAAAGTTATTATAGAATATAAAAAATTTATTAGTAATTATGAAAAAATTGAACAGTAAATTTTGTATTTAAATTTTTTTAAAATAATTATTATTCAATTTACTCATAATTATTAATAAATTTTTTCGATTAGTTGATTACTCTCACATAATTCAATTTGTGAGATCACAAGTTAATTTTTATCCCTACAGTTATTTTAGCTACGCCTTTTTTAAAAATTGAAAACTGAAACTATGTCTAAGCAAAATTTGGGTACTGACTTAATTCTGGTTGCATTTCAACCAGAAAAAAGAAATTACCCCTTCTAAAGGGTATGCTCAAATTTCTTTCCATGGTGGATAAAGAAGTTCAATTATTTGTGCACCAGTGTTTCACTTTCAAGTTTCAACATAATGTACCTAAGTAGCAGATGCAGTTAACCTGCATATAGAATATATAGGGAGCAAGAACTGAGACGCTGGCTCTTTTTTATTTTTTTTACATAATTGATGTAAAATTTGCACAGAAAATGACAAAATTCATTTGATATGAATTTGTCAGCCAGTTTTTTTTTTTTTTTTAAAGAATCTTAGTGACCATATATGCTTAGGTTATGCAGGGTACCCCTATCCCTATAAGTTAAATTATCTGATCATATTTTGTCACTCTTACAAGTGAAAATGTCCAAAACCATAGAGCAGTGTGGCAATCCCTCCTCCATCAGGCTACAACATTTGCCCCATGGTAGCTGTTGTTTCTTTTGGCTGATTTCTACAGTAAAATTCCTGATCATGAAACAGAGAGGTAGGAGAATTCTGTTCTACTGTGACTGAGCAGTCATGTCCTTTTTTGAACAATCTCACCACAAAAATAATAGTACTAACAATTGAGCTATTGAGCTCACTTGGTTTCTGTTTTGACTACTGAGAACTAGGAAAAGGTCTTGTGTTTCCATTGTTGTTACGTTAAATCAATTAATGAAAAGATATTTATGATTATCGCACCCATATTATAATCATGTGTGTCAAAAAGAATCATTTTGCATCTTTAAAATTTAAATACTTTTTAAAGTTAGTATGTTGTCAATCTTATATATAATTATTATCTTTTCTATTTTCGTACATGTCTTTTAAATGTTAGAAAAAAATTATGAAAGAGCAATTAAAAAAATAAAAATAAAAATAGAATTTAGAATCTTTATTCAAGTAACTAACCAATAATAATTGTTTATACCGTCGTTAATTCATTATCATAAATCCTACTATTATTCGATTAATTGAATAAAGCGATTTAATTATTGTTATGCTTTTTGATAAATTGAAAATTTTAATATTTGAAAATAATTTTGACTGTTTTGATTCGGAATCATGCCCACCCCTAAACTACTGAGAAACCACATTAATTTGGTAATAATGACATTAATTGATGGGCGGGTTATGTACTCTCGAAGGAAAAAAAAAAAGGGTTACACTACATCCATTGTTTGTGTCAAATGGAAACCTAATTTTCTTGACCAAGAAAGGATATTTGGGAAGAAAAAAAAAATTAAATTGGATAATTGAGTGTAGAGTATTTTAGTCAAAGAGTTAAAATGATTGGAGAAAACACAACCACCAATGAATCATTATAAATATATCTTTTTATAATAAGGTTTAATTCTTTAATTAGCGATTTTACCAGATGAATTCTCCCACTAAGCACAGTCGAAACACTTTAATTAGTGATATGAAAAAAAATAGTTCTATCATATTTAATTAATAATGGTAAATTACATTTTTGATCTCTCAGTTTTGGATTGAGATTCAATATGAACAGTTTTTTTTTTGGATAAAGATTTCAATTTGATTTTTTGTTGAGTGCAAATAAATTTTTTAAATCATGTTGACAAAATTCATTTTAAATTTTAATTGATATATATATAAAAAATATATGTTTATAAGTTTTAAAGATTAATCAAATCTAAAATCCAAATATTTTATTTAAAGGAAAAAAACATGTATACTATTATTACCGTACTAATACTAATTACCATATAATGCAACATAACACATTAAGACGTTGTTTGATATTAGATTTAAACAAGTTTAAATTAATTTATTTATATTTAATCAATGTAAATTTTATTTTAAAAAAATTTAAATAAATTAATTTTAAAAAAAATCATATACAGCGATTTTTGATATTAAATTAAATTAAATTTTAATCTAATATTTTATTTTGAAAAAATTTAAACATTTAAGTGGATTAAACCTGACTTCAAACATAACTAAATCATCGAACGGTTGGAAGAATCAACGTGTTTATGACTTATGACTACGTAACACATTAAATACATTAAGGACACGCATTTAAAGCAATCTTAGATTTTGTCAAAAATCATTTTCTCATCCTCTTTTACTAAACTTACTAATCATTAAAAGGCCATGATTCAGTTTTCTACAGTTAAAAAAGTTACGGTAGATAAAATGGAAAAAGGAAGTTAACAAAATAAAGTAAAAAAAAAGAACGTAAATTTCCTGACGGGCAAAGTTCATTTCCAGGAAAAGTTTAAACCCAGAATTGAGAGTACAGTAACATCATACTCGCTCATTTAGTTGCTAATCTGTCACAATAGAGGCGTCTAAAATGCCCCACATGGCAGTGTCTACTATAGAAGCCGCGACTTTATAAAACTCCCTCGAGTACAAAAACACACAATCTTATCAGCTTCATGGCACTTTCTGTAATTTCGTTAAAAACGAGTGCCATTTATCTGATCGTCCATTACTGATATCTTTGAGTAAGACTTTGGCAGAGAGAGAGAGAGGGGGGTCTCTTCGAAGTCAGAGATGAGGACACATGCATGCTACGCCACTCAACGGTCAAGATTCCCTTAAAACTTTCCATCAAAGCAACATTGACCGTTAGATCAAGAAAAAACGAAACCCCCAGAAAATTAACCATGGTTAAATCAAAACACTTAAACATGGTTAGTTAACTAGCTCAAGAGCTCTGTTTTTTTTTTTTTTTTTTTTTCTTTTCCCTCTCGAGTTAAAGTCTTGACACGAGTGTGTTGAGTGTGTGTGAGTGAGAGAGAGACGTATCTCTCTGTTGTGATCTCTCTCTGCTGTGTTTCATTTCTTAGCATTATTATCATTAGATTTCGATTTGGTTAAGGAGTTTGTATTAATGGAAATCTCAGATCTATGGATTTTGATCTGTTTTTTCTACCTTTTCAACATTTTTTTTTTCTTTTCTGTTTTCTCTTCGTTGTAATCATCACTATTTGATTTGAAGATGATCAGTGAGAAAACATTATTCTTTTATTTTCTCGGGAAAATTCGAGTTCGTTATCTCTTCCTCTTACCTTTTAGATCTAATAATCTCAAGATATAAGCATGTGAGTTTCTCATTTGTACCATGATCTATTCCTATTAGTCCCTAGTAGCTTCAGATCTTTTGATCTGGTCTCTTTGTTGTATATTTCAAGAATATCTAGCCGGATTTCTCTCTTTTTTTTAGCTCAAGATCTGGGTTTTATGTAGTTTTTGGATCTTGCTTTTCAATGGGTTTTTTAAGGATTGATTTTTGAGACCAGTTCTGCTTTACCTTTTGGTTTTAATTTTCCCGCAAAGTTGTTAATTTTCCGGGAAAATTCGTGGGTTTTTTTTCTCTCTTTTTCCGATCGAATGTTGTTGTAAGTGAAAAAAATGAATTATTTCCCAGACGAGGTATTAGAGCACGTGTTCGATTCCATTACATCGCACAGAGACCGCAACGCGGTGTCTTTGGTTTGTAAATCATGGTACAAAATCGAGAGATACAGCAGGCAGAAGGTGTTCATAGGAAACTGCTACGCGATAAACCCGGAGAGATTGATTCGTAGGTTTCCGGGTCTAAAGTGCCTTACATTAAAAGGAAAGCCCCATTTTGCAGACTTCAATTTGGTCCCTAATGATTGGGGAGGCTATGTTTACCCGTGGATCGAAGCCTTAGCGAGGAGTCGGGTCGGGTTAGAGGAGCTAAAGTTGAAGAGGATGGTGGTCTCAGATGAGAGCCTGGAGCTGCTTTCGCGATCCTTCACGAATTTCAAGTCTTTGGTTCTTCTTAGCTGTGAAGGGTTCACTACTGTTGGCCTTGCTGCTATAGCTGCCAAGTGTAGGTAAGGAGGAGAAATATTTTTGTGGGTGTTTCAGTTTTTCTGCTATTTACGTGTCTTTGGCTTTGTAGTTTCTGCTTTCATGGGTTTTTGATTTGTTGTTTTGGGTGTTTTTGGCTTTGTTTTTGCTTTTTTTTTTCCTTCTCTTGAGATGATAGTTATTGGAGTTAATAATTGTGTGGTTTCGTATAATGGATATAGTAGCAAAATGATGCTAATTGTGGAATGCAATTTTGTTCATGGGCAGTTGTGCTTGCTAAGTTAAGTCGGTGACAATTATAAGAACGGACCTATTTCTAAATATGAGTTTTGATTCCTTAGCATTTTGTGGAGTTTTTCTATATTTGATGGGGGGTTTGCTCCTGTGGACCAATTGTTGTTATATATAGCTAAAGCTTAAAGCAAGTCTAATTTTTTTTTTTTGGTAATTTTTTTCTTAACAAAATCTTGAAGTTCATGTAATCCATTTTGTAGCCTTTTTTTCCTTCTGTTTGAAGTTCAAACTATTCTTGTCCATCTATATTTGATAAGTCTTTTTGTCTTTCTTATCCATATTATGCAAATTATTATTGCATCTCATAGTGCCTTTTTATCTACATGGTCAACATTGTATGCTTGAATGTTTCCAACTGCTAACGCGTATATTTTCCTGCTTGAATGCGCTGCTGCTATTAAATGTCATCAATGTTTTGATTGTGCATTGTATTTTCACGAGCATGCAAGCAATTCCCTTGGCAATTCTACATTTTTATTCATCCTTGTTTTCTTATTCTAGGCATCTTAAGGAGCTGGATTTGCAAGAGAATGAAGTTGAGGATCATAAAGGTCAGTGGCTTAGCTGCTTTCCAGACAGTTGCACATCTCTAGTCTCCTTAAATTTTGCTTGCCTCAAAGGGGAAATAAATTTAACAGCTCTTGAGAGACTTGTGGGAAGGTCTCCAAACCTTAAGAGCTTGAGGCTCAACCGTGCAGTACCTCTTGACACGCTTCAAAAAATATTGATGCAAGCACCCCAACTAGTGGACTTAGGTACAGGGTCTTATGCACATGATCCAACTTCTGAGGCCTTTAGGAATTTGAAATCTGCAATTCAGAGGTGCAAGTCAATCAGGAGTTTGTCAGGGTTTCTGGAGGTTGCTCCTTGCTGCCTATCAGCTATTCACCCTATTTGTCCTAATCTGACCGCCTTAAATCTGAGCTATGCTCCTGGTATTTACGGCAATGAGCTTATAAAGCTTGTTCAACCCTGCAAGAAACTTCAGCGTTTATGGGTATGATCTTCTGGCCTATTTACACAATTTCAAACTTTTCCTTTAAAATGAAGTAGATTGATGGTTTACATAATTTCTGCAGATACTGGATTGTATTGGAGACAAAGGACTCGAAGTTGTAGCTTCCACATGTAAAGAATTGCAGGAATTGAGGGTTTTCCCTACTGATCCATATGGGGTAGGCAATGCTGCAGTGACCGAGGAAGGTCTGGTTGCTATATCTGCTGGTTGTCCTAAGCTTCATTCAATACTGTACTTCTGCCAGCAGATGACGAACGCAGCCCTCATAACTGTAGCCAAGAATTGCCCCAATTTTACCCGATTTAGGTTGTGCATCCTTGACCCAACAAAACCTGACCATGTGACCTTGCAGCCATTGGATGAAGGTTTTGGGGCAATTGTTCAGTCATGCAAGGGTCTCAGGCGATTGTCACTTTCTGGCGCTCTCACCGACCAGGTTTTCCTTTACATTGGAATGTACGCCGAGCAACTTGAAATGCTTTCTATTGCATTTGCTGGGGACAGTGACATGGGAATGCTCTATGTGTTGAATGGTTGCAAGAAGCTTCGGAAGCTAGAGATCAGGGACAGCCCCTTTGGTAATGCAGCACTTTTAGAGGACGTGGGAAAGTATGAAACAATGCGATCCCTTTGGATGTCGTCCTGTGAAGTTACCCTTGGAGGCTGCAAGACACTTGCGATGAAGATGCCGAGGCTCAATGTTGAGATCATAAATGAAAGCGAGCAGATGGAGATTAACCCTGACGATAGACAAAAGGTAGATAGGATGTACTTGTATCGAACGTTGGTTGGGCCTAGGAGAGATGCACCGGAATTTGTGTGGATTTTGTAGGTGCATCCTGAGTGCATCATTTGGGGCCAAACTATATGTTTCTTGTTTATTAAGTAGTTGTACTTTGTTTAGACCAGACTGATTTTGTGGAGTTTTTTTAGCCTTTTTGGTATTTTAGTTCTATGCTACTGTTGTTTGATTCATAAGAGGTTTCCCATTTGTAATCTTTGCAAAAGCACCCAGGATCACTTATATTGATTATTAGAAGGGCAGGTTTAACTGAGTTGGGGGGTTTTATTGCAGGCTATTCCTTAAAAATTACTATAATTCTGTTGAAAGTAAAGTTCATTTATGCTTAGCAGCCAGCATGCTCAATGTGCTGAAATTTCTAAATCTTTACATGTTTAATACTCCATGTGAACGAGAAACTCTACATAGAGTTGAAAGGTCGGATGAACCATGAAGAGTTGAGACCGAGGTAGAGGATTGTATTCCCATTCTCCATTATTTGGCAAATTTTATACAAATTATGCATTACTTTTTAATTAATGTGATTTTTTTTAATATTAAAGTGAGCATAATTAAAAAAAATGGTAACAATCTTGTCGAGAATGTAGAATTTGTAATCTGAATATAAATAGGGTTAGGACTTAGGACAAGGATTTATATCCATGTCGAGAACAGGCCAGGGTAAGAAAAATTCTCCGCCCCGTATGAAAGCGAGAGCCAACAAAGATTTGTCGAAAGGGTTGAGAAAATGCCCAGAGCCGGAGCAAGATAGTTTCTTAAAAAAGCTTTTTAATTATAATAATACAAATTCTAATATATAAAATAAGATTAAGTGCTTGGTTCTAAATGAAAAAAAAAAAGAATAATTCAATTAAAGTATTAATTTCTTATTAGTGTAAAACTTATTAACATTAAAAAAAGGATAAAAAAACAAATTCATAAATTTTCACATTAACTTTTATTCTGCTCTTTCATTGTGTAGAAATCATCTAATTATCATATCTACTACTATAAAGTTTTTGGCAATTTCATTTTTAATATAGGTGATCAAGTAATTTGTAAAGAAGTCATCATCCATCCTATCACGAAGGCCTTGTTTTTAACAATTTTTATGATTGAAAAAGCTCATTTTTCTTTTTTTATCATTAGCGATTTTAAAGGTTGGGATGTTGAACTCCTATCCATATATAGACAGGGGGAACGTTCTTCTCACTACTGCGCTGAAAAAACTCACTTGCTAAAATAAAATTGCAATGGTTCATGACATTAAGTCATATTTTACTGAAATAAGATTGTAATTTATAAAAATATTTTTCTTATTAGATAGATAACATATCTTATGAAATTTTATCACAAATATAATGCATTCATATATTCTTCTTCCTTGACAATTGATTTTTTTTAAATAAATAAAATCATTAGTTTTCAATTTCTCTTAATTATTGGTTATGTAAAATAACTAATAAAAAATAAATAAAAATTATTAAGATAAAAAAATACCTAAAAACATTGAATTATTAGTCAATTTTCAGCACCTTGACTACCTCCTCCAAGCAAGAGCAATCGCTACAAGCCCTAGAAGTTTGAAGAAAAACTCGAGTCTTTCGACTTAGTGGTCGCCTCTAGATCCTCCATATAAGAGATTCCAGTTCGGTCATGTTGACACTATTTATTTTGATAATAAAAAAACATGTTATTGTGCTAATTCTCTTTATCTAGTCTTATTTCAATTTTAAGTGTTGGTTTTTTGTCTAAGGTTTAAACATGGTTCAAACATGGTCAAGGTTTGAACAGGTCCAAACATGGTTCAAAGATGGTTAAAATCCAAACCAAAGGTGGAGTATGAAAGTTCAGCAAGTTAAAAGGTTGCACACAAGTGTGTGCTTAAGTTTTGAGCGTGGCAAGGTCAAGCACACTGCTGTGGAAGTTTCTGCCCACAGGCAGGAGGTGTGCGCACAGCATCAGGAGGCTGCAGCATCAAGTCACGCCGCAGCACACAGCACCACATCAAAATGCACAGCATCACTTGGAGAGTGATGAAGGGCTGAGATTAAAGGAAGAACATGATCAAAGGGTCAAGAATGATTCACAAGATTGTCCAAGAATTAAAAGGCTATAAAAAGGGTTTCCTAGCCTCATTTCAAAGGGTGGAAAAGGTGTGTGAGAGAACCACACAGGTTGTGACATTGTGAGATCATTGTAAACACAAGAGAGAATTGTGTGAGAGACATAAACACAAGAGGGACTCTTGTAGTGAGGCTGGTTGTAAAGAAGAGAGGTTAGTAGAGAATTGATAGAAAGCATTGTAATAGGTCTATCACTTTCTTGTTCTCTTCTTGGTTCTTCAAGAACTTGGATTCTTGAAGGGGATTGCTGTAACTTTGTAAGAACCATTGAGATAGTGCAGAGAGTTTGGAGGAACTCACGGGGACGTAGGCACATTGCCGAACCTCGACAACAAATTACTTGTCTTCTTTCTTTCTTTGATTTTCTGTTCTTGTGTTCGATTGCTGAAATTATTTCTACAAGTCATTCAAGACTTGAGTGTTTGGAAGATCACCATCTGGGCATCTTGTCAAGGTGATTTCCAACAGTGGTATCAGAGCTTTGGACAGTGGTATCAGAGCACAGCAGCTGGTTATCGGAACAAGAAGTAGAAGGTACGGAGCCAAGACTCCAAGAATCAAAGATCCGGTCGTGTTCTTGAAGGTTGATTCAAGAACGGTGTTAAAGATCCATCTTCGATCTGTGTTCTTGAGGTTAAAGAAAGTAGTTGTGGTTAGTGCACAAATCTAGGATCTTGTCCGCAAAAGATGGCTTCAAATTTCTGTGTAGAGAAGTTTGATGGAAAGGGGGACTTTACCCTATGGAAGCGGAAGATCAAGGCGGTTCTAATGCAGCAGAAAGTGGACTTGGCTATTGGAGAAGATGATGCTTTTCCAGCAAGTGTCACGGAGGACCAGCGGACCGAGATGAAGAAGATGGCTTACAACACCATTTTCTTGCACATGTCGGACAATGTCACAAGGGAGTGCGGAGACTCGGAAGATCCAGCTGCATTATGGAAGAAACTAGATGAATTGTTTCTTGCCAAGACTCTCCCACATAAGAGGTATCTTCGGAAACGAATCTTTGCTTTTAAATTTGATCCTAAGAAAGAGTTGCAAGATAATCTTGATGCCAAGAAAAGAAGTGCATCAAGTGGTAAAGGGCTGTTCTTTAAAAGAAGGCCAGCAACTTGGTATGGCAGCAACCATGGCTACTACCGGGACAGAGTTAGAGGAGAGAGCCATTGGAGAGTGCACAGCAGCATGCATGGCTACTACCGGGACAGAGGTAGAGGAGAGAGCCATGGGAGAGTGCACAGCAGCATGCATGGCTACTACCAGGACAGAGGTAGAGGAGAAAGCCATGGGAGAATGCATTCCAAACTGAGATTTTGAGGGAAGAGCTGCTACTACTGCCATAAGGAGGGTCATGTCAAGAAAGATTGCAAGAAGATGACAAGGGATAGAGGAGGAAGCCATACCAAGAATGGAGAGGCTTCGGTTGCCAAAACAGAACAGCAAGATGATGATGTTCTTGTTGTGTGCTCAAGTGTGAGCAAGGGGCAAGAAGGCAGCGGGAAATAGATCTTGGATACCGGGTGCACTCATCATATGAGCCCTCACAAAGAATGGTTCAAGAATTTCAAGAAGATCAATGATGGAAGGGTCTTCTTGGGGAATGATAATTCTTGCCAAGTGAGAGGGATTGGAGATATCCAATTGAGGATGTTTGATGGAGTCACAAGGCTGCTGGAAAATGTGAGGTATGTTCCAGATTTGAAGAGGAACTTGATCTCATTGGGGCAGCTGGATTCCATGGGCTATACATGTAAGATAGAGGGAGGAAAGATCAAGGTGGCCAAGGGATCTTTGGTAGTGATCAAGGCAGCAAGAAACGATGGACTCTATGAGATGATCGGAGAAACAGAAACCAATGATCAAGCAGCAAGCTTGATGGCTGAGCTGGACAAGGCAGTCCTTTGGCACACTCGCTTGGGACACATGAGCGAAAAGGGCCTGCAAGTGCTTAGCAAGGAAGGTCTACTTGGTGGTGACAAAGTAGAAGAACTGGATTTCTGTAAGAGCTGTGTTTTTGGGCAGCAACATCGGGTTAGCTTCAACACCGGAGTGCACAAGTCTAAGGGAATTCTTGACTACATTCATGCGGACCTTTGGGGACCAGCAAAGACACCAACACAGGGAGGAAACTCCATCTAAATTTATGTAAAATTTCAACACTTAGATTTTCTTAAAATGTTTTTCAAAATGGTTTTGTCATCATAAAAAAAGGGGAGATTGTTGACCCCATATTTATTTTGATAATGACAAAACATGTTATTGTGCTAATTCTCTTTATCTAGTCTTATCTCGATTTTAAAGATAAAATAACGCACGTTAGAATTAATGCGCGATCAATGAAACCATGAAGTATTTCTGAAGACATAAAAGCAAAGTAAGAGATTAGTAGTCTAGTATATATTAAATTCTTTGTTAATCTCTCTCTATGCTCCTAGATCAATTATGGCTCAAAGATTAAAATGTTTTTTAAAATATTTTAAGCAAAAACAAAGTTTTTTTTCTTCAGGCCGTAGTTAGCTACACTTTGCCATAGCCAACTACAGTTTTCTATAGTCAACCACAAAAGAGTAAATTGCCACATAACCTTGCTGTAGTCGACTACACCTTGCTTAGTCGACTACAAGGTCCCTCTGTTTCAATTTCTCTCTTCAATCGAAGTTGTAGTCGACTACACATTTTTATAGTCGACTACAAGGCCTACATGATACTTTGTCTTCTTTCCAAAAAGGTTGTAGTCGACTACAGTGTAACGACTATTTTGCATAAAATTTTGCGCGAATCAGTTGCATTTAATACTCAAACGGTCATATTGTATTTGAAACGGTTGTTTGGAGTTTTTGCTATAAATACCCAACCATTTTAAGCCTCAACAACCATCTTCAACACCATAGAAAATGTTTATTGCAAGAATTAAGCTTTCGATTTTATTCTAGAGTCATTGTTGAGCTTTAAACTTTAGAGAGAGAAATTTTCTGAGCTGTATGCATTTATTGTACACTCTTTTGTTCCCAATTTATTCATCCATTCTCAAAGTGAAAAAG
Source organism: Bretschneidera sinensis (assembly GCA_023935145.1). Classification (NCBI taxonomy): domain Eukaryota; kingdom Viridiplantae; phylum Streptophyta; class Magnoliopsida; order Brassicales; family Akaniaceae; genus Bretschneidera; species Bretschneidera sinensis. The sequence goes on from CM043699.1 coordinate 86,729,224, forward strand.
AATTGGTGTAACTCTTAGAGTGTTAAAGTATTAAACACTTCCTTGTGAATAGATTATTGTAAGATTTGGGCAACACCTGTGAAGTTACTTGATTATCATTAATGGATTACTTCAAAGAGGTTCCTTGAAGAGAGTCAAAGAGATTCTGATATTGCCGAAGCATTATAAATAGAGCTTGCATATTCTCTTCCTTTACTCCTTTAATTTCCAGTAATTTACTTGGTGTTTAGTTTAATTGATTAAATAGTTAAAACTTGTTTGTTAATTACAAAATTTTTTAAAAACCCAATTCACCCTCTTAAGTTTGCACCTCGGTCTACATGTCCCCTCCTTGTCAATGTACCCGAATTTTTTTTTGAAGAAGAGATGCGGTTTTGCTTTAGTGGACCACAATATCTTAGGTTGGACTCTCAATGGTGTGTGAATTATTTGTACCATATATTGATTATTTCTCATTAGTTTAACGTAATAGTATTGTATTATTGAGGGTTTGTAAATGGGTTGTGATTGTACTTTAAACTTAAATTAAGAATAATTATTGTATTGTTATACTTGCATGACATCACTTCACTAAAACTATTTATAAATTTAAAAACAACAAAAGTATAAAATTACAAGTCTAACAACCAAAATATGAAATTACAAGTCTAACTAATTAAAAGTAAACAAACTAATCTATAAGTTGGTCCAACCATGCAAAAAGCAGTAAAATGTTAGCCCATGTTTGGAGAGGGTTTTTAAAAACCCTTTTCAGTGTTTGAACACTGAAAATGCTGTTTAAACAATGAGATGGCTGTTTGGCCAACCATGTTCAAAACCAGTGTTTGAACAAAGTGTTCTAAAAATAGCTGTTCAAACACTGATTTTTGAACACTACTAAATGGCGTTTTCTGGCTGAATTCAGTGTTCAGTTTTCACTCTTTCTTTCCCAAATCACAGACCTCTTCTCTCTTTCTCATGACCTCATCTTCTCTCTTTCTCGCGACCTCACCTTCTCCTTCACAGAGCTCTCCCTCTCTCTGCAACGCCTTCATCTTCTCTCTCCCTATTTCCTTTCTTTTCACTTTCTAACCGGGTCTCTCTCATTTTCTCTTCAACAAATCGCGACGGTGACGAGCTCGAAGAAACCCAGAAGGGAGGAGAGAAACTGTACAGACTCCAGACCCAAGACTTTGCTTTACCTTTCTTGGTAACTCTCTCACCTTCAAGGAAACTCTTTGACTCGAAGTCTCTCCTTCTCCAGGTAGTTTTTTATCATCTTCTTATTTAACTGTAACATTTTCTTGTTTCTTTAATTCTTGTAATATTTCTAATTTACTCTAATGCTAATTCCTATTTATGGTTACAATCAGGTTTCTATGTTGTCTTTGCTTGTGCTTTGTTTCTTTGTTGCTTGTAATAAGCTATTTTGAGAAATGGGTTTTGGTTTTGAATATTGGGATTTGGGGTTTAATTCAAGTTTCGTGGGGTTTTGATTTTGGTTTTGCTTTGTGCATTTCTAGGCTTTGTTTGTTGGCGTATGTTTCTGCTGATTATTCATTAGGATTTCACTTTACTTTTTGTATTTTCCCCTCTTTGTTTTTTAATCCTCCTTTGTCTTCCCTAAATGGGTTTCCTTTTCATTTTTTCCCGATTGATAGGCTATTTCTTTTGTTTTTCAACTGATATATGGAAGATTAATAGTTTGTTTGGTTTCCCAGAATAAGGTGGGAAAAGAAATGATTTTGGATTTTCTATTAGGATTGTTTGATTGTGAAATGGTGGCAGCTCTAAGATTCTAAATCGATTTCACTACAGTGAGAAAGAGGATAGAATAGAAATGAAAATTAATTTTCAAGGGTATTGATCACTGTGTTCTGTTTTCTATATCCACAAGCTAGCAGTAAAACTGACACAATAAATGTCTGGTCATTTTTGGTAGACTAGAGAAATTGGATGGAGATGCAGCTGGAAGGTGCAGACTGGCTAAAGCTTGTGCTCAGTCACTTTTCTTTTATTTTTGGTGTTTCTCACATTTTTGTTCTCCTGTGCTGGCTGAATTCAGGTATGTTGTAAGTACCAGTAAGGACTTGCAGTTCTGTCGAGGTCAGTGAATGTGCTCTTTTTTATTTTTTATTTATTTTTAAGTGGAGAGGGTGATGTGGGTTGGGGGATCTTTTCTATGACATGAACATCTATTGACATTGTTCCTTCTTGTATTTTGGCAATAAAACAAAACAGAATAAAAATTGTATCTTTCTCTCTCTCTCTGGCTGCACATATCATTGCTGCTTTAGCTTCTGGAAAAAGAAAGGATTAGGCATGTGAAACTGACATGACCAAATCAGTGGATGACAAATCATGCATGGGAGTCTTGAGTACCTAATCATGATATTCTAATTATGACATTTCCTGATAAATTTTCTACCATGCTCTCTCTGATTTCAGTTTCTCATCTTTGAAGATAAGGATTTTTAAGCTTAGTTTGTTCAAAAGATAGAATAAATAAAAGTTTTGGTCTTGTTGGCCAGCTTCTTCATCAAACCTGTGGTTTATAAGAACTATTTTTGACTCAATGCCTCGTCAGTTGTTGTCTCCCTCTAGTATGTGTTTGTATGTTTAGTTACACTGATGACTCATATGCCGCCTTAACAGTTTCTAAGATGTTAGCCCCTTAACTTTGCAGCTACTACCCTCAAAAGAAAACTTCTTTTGTTAAAGTTTGAAGACATTACTAAAATAAAGAATTGTTCTTTTCAGTTTTAGGGCTTTAAGATAACCATCAAATTAAAACACAAAGCAAAAAAGATAACTTCCATTTAATAATATTTTTGGATTTTATATATTTTTCACTTTTCCTTTTTAATGTTTTCTAGATCAGGAAGTTCATTCCTACTTGCCTATCACTTTAGTCTTTAAACTTCTAATCCTGTTAAGCCAGCACACAGATTCATGATATAAGTATATGCTAACATGCATGATCTACATAAAGTTACATTAGAAAAAACCTCCACAGAGAGTGAAGGGCAATTCTTTTAAAAACTTGAAAGAATTCAAACTATTGCTTACATTGTAGTGAATCCGATACGTTTATTTCTTAGACTTAAATTTTTGAAACAAGACTTGTTGAGTTTGCATTGGGTGAATTGGCTGGAAAAGAAACAAGCATGCCTTAGATAAGCTAGTTTGCATTTAATTTGCTGCAAATGTAGTCTTCTATTGTTTTATTTTATTTCTTGATTATCTTACTAAGATAATTAGCAGCTGGATTTTTGGATGAAGACCTTCTCTGAACTTATTTAAGTGCTCTTCCACCCTTTGTCCATAACTCATAAGGCAGCTGCTAATTGTTTGTCAGAATCTGCTTCGATAATATATTGCTTCTCCACCAGCCCATGGATTAATTGTTAAATATTTATTAATGTTATGAAATTTATGGCTTTATTACACTGCATTTGAAGTAGATATACAAGAAGGATCTTTAATAAATTAGTTAAGATATACATTATTTGCTAGCTGATTCTTCTTATTCTTCTTCTTTTCTTTTTTCTTTTTCCATTAAAACGGTTTAATGTTGTTTTAGAAAATACCTGCTATATATATATATATATATATATATATATATTGTCAACAAAACGATCTGCCCTGCTAGCAAGAGAAAGATTGATAACAATACAATAGATGAATCTGAACTTTGATTTAATGAAAAATAAAATTTGAAGTCTTGAAATTTTCTTTTGAAGTTAGTTATGCTGTAGTATTCGATCTTAGTGTAATTAAGTTGGAGGGTCAACATTATCAAATTTGAACTTTTTGTATTGGTAGGTAGCTAGTATAATAACAGCCTTAGTGGATTTTGATTTAATAATCACTATTCTATCTAAAAAAGATGAACATTGATGTTTCATGAAGCATTCATTCACTATATACAAGACTTTTTTTACAAGAATGATTGTGCATTCATTCACTATATACAAGACTTTTTTTACAAGAATGGTTGTGCATTCATTCACTATATACAAGACTTGTGCTCCAACACACAAATGTGCAGTCACAGAGAGCTTCTACTTTAAGATGGCTTGTATGCAGGATTACTAGAAGATAGACTGATGATGTAGCATGATAATGGTGTAAAATTGACACATCGGACATTCACTTTTGTTTTTCCTCCACATGTACAGATTTTTATATGGTGTAACTTGAAAGAGGTGCTTATAGAATGATATTATTTAAGAATGAAATTGATTAGTGTAATTTGTATCATTCACTTTGATTGTAATGATCATTTAGTGAGATCATTTTATTACAGAGCAATTGTAATACCTCAACAGAATATTTATAAAAAAAAAAATACTTACAATGGAAAGATTTAATACGAGGAATAGCCATGTTGTACAAAAGCTTGAATAATTGATTATTTCTTCCTAGTTTAACAATAGAATTTGACTTCCCAACTCTTTATTTTAACCAAATTGGACAGGAGAGAATTTTGGATCGTTTATTTCCATTTTATCAATTTATCAAAGTTGTATTTGATCAATGAATATTGTATTTTAAAGTTGTCTTCAACTATCTTATTTAAAAATGAGTGTTGTCATGTTTGATCGATGATATATAAAAAATACTAACATTTTAAAAATAAAATAATATTAATTATTTCTAAGTATTTTGTGTGTGCTTAAAAAATTGTATTAAGTAAATATGAGAAATAAAATTAATTTTAGATATTAAAATTTAAACTGAACACTGAAAACTGAAAGCTGAAAACAATTACAAGAAAGTGTAATCCAAACAGTTTTCTATTTTCAAAACAGTTTTCGAAAACTGATCATCCAAACAACATTTCACTGAAAATTGTTTTGGAAACAGTTTTCGAAAACTGTTATCCAAATATGTTTTCGAGAAACTCTTTTTGAAAACAGTTTTCGAATACTGAAAACTGAAAACTGTTACCAAACATGCCCTTAACCTTTCCGGCTAGTATTAGCATTCTATATATTTTTTTTCCCCTTTTGAGCCTAGCTAGTATCAACATTCAACAACCCATTTTAATAATAGTGTCTCAATTTTGGGGAACCCTCAAGCAAATTTTCAACCACTTCTACATATTGCTATATATAATTTGCAAACATTTCAAGGGTTTGGAGGAAGATGGGATTATATTTTCATGGCCAAAAGAAAAATTTTCAAGTAATTTGAAGGTTGCAGTATCACTTAGTAGCAAAATTTAAATGAAAACTATTTGAGAAGAATCATGAGTCATCTTGCAGGTCAGCATTTTTGCAATTTCAAGATTTACAACTACTGTATAATTCAGATAAAAGTAGAGAATTGAGAATACTTGGTGCCCGTTTCATCCAATCTTAAATTTAATAGCAAAATAAAGATAAAAATATCCTATTCATCATTTCTTTCACTTAATCTGGTGAACCAAACAAGCACTTGAATACTTTTGTTTGGATTCAGGGAAAAGAAAACAAGAAGCATAAAAAATAAAGAGGTCCATGTACTTTGTTTTTCTGAAAGTTTTTAAAATGGAAGGGTGAATAGGGATTGCAACAGGTAAGACACCCCCGAATTTTGCCGTTCCTATGTTAAAACCCATTCAATAAACCACTACACATGCCCTACATGTTACCAGCTTATTTTATTTTATTTTTTACTTTCACTACTCATAACCCATTTTTACTATACTTTTCACCACCCGTTATTATCCGTACTTGTCATATTACAGGGTACCCTATCCGATTCCGACCCAATAGTTTTTCATTATTTCAAAGAAAAACTCAGTGACAATTTAATACAATCTAAATCGTAAATCACCAATAATAATTCATAGTAAAGAATCAAGATACCATACCACATTTTGATCATGAATTCAAATCTTTGTAACATCAAATTTTAACATTATATTAAAAATGTGTTTATATATATAATCGAGTTTAACGGGTACCTGAGGGGTACTACCCAGTGTTTTCATGGGCATTCTTGGGACTCGCCCCTGGGGCGAAGCAAAAATGTACCCGGGCGCACACCCCATGAAGTTTTTTTAAAAAGCTTAAAATTTAGAAAAAATACAAGTTAAAAGCTCGAACATATGACCTAATGAGTGTCATAGGTCTTAACCACTAAACTAATATTCTTGTTGTGACATTATTACAATTCATAAATATATAATACATGTTATCTAGTTTAATAATAATTACAAACTATTTAATTAATCACTTACAAGCTACAACAATATATAAATATAAGTTATACTTCATATAATTTATATATAAATATATATTAATATTTATAAAATTATAATTATCATACTATAGAGAGTTAGTAAAGTATTAAACTTTGATAAAAATTAATTAATTAAAATTATTTTTATTATTCTAATTTATTAATTAATATTGTTTTATTAAAATTTTGAAACGTCTCACCCAATGCCTTCGCCTCTGAAAACACTGGTCCTACCCATACCCTACCATACCCGTTTATCTACTATACATATCCACTTAGACGGGTTATGATAGGCTCGGGTACCCAGAAATACCCTACCCACTACCATCCCCAAGGGGGAGAACTTTGAGAGTTACCTTTATCCCTAATTCCCTCCAAATCCACTAAATACTCCAAATATTTTAATTCATCCTTATTTAGGAGTTTGAATTTATTAGAAAGCAAAGAAAATAAGAAAGAAAAGAGAGAAATCGAATAGATACTCATTATCCTTTCCTTTTCTCTTCTCTTGCTAGAACCAAACATACCCATAAAGAGAGGAGGTTAACCATATCAATTTCCATGGTGTCTTTGTTGCTGATGAATGTTCACTAGTTGTTTAATAATCCCTACATCACCACATTAAAGCAAAAAAGCGAGACTAAGGTTCCATGCTAAAAACCTGGAGAGATGGTTGTCAAGTTGAGTGAAGGGTTAGTCAGCAAAGATACACACCGTAGAGCTTGGATTGAATATAGGAAGAACACATATGCACATTAAGAACATAAGAGCTGTTAATAATGATAGCTCATGTTTATAGAGAAAACAACATTGAACAAGTAAATGGGCATAGAGTTATTGCTCTTGTAAGCATATATATACTAAACCAGATAAAAGCTATGTAGAACAAGGATTACCAGACCCCATGAACACCATTTAAAATTCATTAGAACCAGCTTTCGTCCACCACGCATCAGCAACAAGACGTAACAAAACCTCAAATATAAAAGACATTCTTGCCCAAGCATCACAGGAAGCAGCACTCCTCCAACAGGCAGCAGCAACAAAGCGCAGCCAAACTGCACATGTAGATGAAAAAATCTTCTGTCATGCCAACAAGATTCACAAAAAGAAGCCAAACGTGAAAAAGAAAAAATCAGAGCATATTATGTACGGAGTATTATTTAAAATTATAGTGTATAAATATTGCACATGTCGAGATGTTGGGTGCCTTTTGTCAATGAAAAAGTTCAGATATCACTTCATATTATTGCTAGGATTGAAACTTATATGCATACACCTCTACCTTACACACTAACATAGAGAAAATAAACCTTTGTTAAAGCATATAAGACTTGGTCAATTAAATGTGGGATAAGAGAGTGAACCCCACTTCCAGTTTTGTTCTACAAGGAGAAGCCCAAAAACATGAAATCAAAGTCTATTATGTTACCAGAGAGAGAGAACTAGAAAACAAAGACCATGGTATGACCTTCACCCACTTAGGGACTAGGAGAATAATGCTTTCAGAGAATTTCCACCTCCCCTTCCATATGTACCAAATGATGCAGAGAGGAATAACTCACTACACTAGCAAAACCCAAAAAAATTTCCACACTAATCCTTGAAAAACAGTACTCCGATAGAAAAACCTCTGTCAACATCACCATAAACAAATCTGTACTGACCAGTGTAGTTACATAGACCCTCATACCTGCAACTAAGATTTTAAAGCTACCCAACTTGGCCAAACTCAAATTACAGGTCATGTTAAATGCCGCTAGCAACCCCCTGGTCCCTAATAGAGTATTTGTTTGAAGAAACAAAAAGCCCTCAGCAATGAATTCCACTAATTAAGAAAAAACCTCCTTGGCAACAGTAACCAAGTAAAGATGCTCTCATCCGTGGGCTGCTGCTGCAGTGACCTACACTACCTGCCCTAAACTAATACACCACTCACATAGCACTCCTTAAGTACTTAACATCCTCCAAAATCATCATTTCTCACATATATATTAACTCACAAGGGTTTAATGTCATAAGCAATTGCCTTGAGCATGCAATGAATTTTGATCTATGCAAGCAGTTTCGGTGAGTTTTTAATCATATGAATTTGACCTAATTCTCTAATTCACCAACCCCAATTACAACACCATTCCTAGTTCCCTGTAGGTCATTATAAGACTATTATGCAAACAATCCAACACAGTCTGAGTTTTTGAGAATACCCAATTTTAGAAACCGAGACCAGTAAGCCAGAATCACACAAAGCTCAAAACTTTACATGGCAAAAGTCTCACACAAGAAGCAAACAGTTGACACAGTGAACAAAATTGCAATACATGATCAAATAATAATCAACAAAAATTATATCAACCTCATAAATCCCACATCAGTATAGTACAAATACATCCACGAAATTAATTAAAAATGCAAAAACAAAAAACCAGGGAGAGAAATGGGCATACCAGCCTCGTAAAAAGGAGGTACAACCAGTATCATATTGATCATGGTGATGGTAATGCTCGTAGTGGCAGTGCTGCTGGTACTGTGGATGACCTGGAGGGGGTGGAGGTCCCGGAGGATACCCTTCAGTGAAATACCCTTGGTACCCTTCGTACTGCTGACGTGGCGGTGGATACGCTGGATATCCCTGGGGAGGAGGTGGCGGTGGGTACCCCTCGTACGGTGGAGGCGGTGCTGATGGGTACCCTGGTGGTGGATAAGGAGATGCGTATCCTATTAAAATTTTAATCAAATCTTCGAAATTAGAATTCAAATTCCAATAATAAAACAATCATAGATGCAAAATTTGTATTAAAAAGAGGAAAAAAAGGAGAGGAATAACGAGGAGAGATTTGATTAGTTAGTGTTTTAGGGAGCTTACCTGGAGGAGGGTAGGGTTCTTGGGGGGCTCTCTGGTAACTCATTTTCCTTCTTCCTCTTCACTGCTGTCCTGAGATTTTCTGTCAGGATCGATGGAGGTTGAAGGGAATGAAATTTATGTCGTCTCGTCATTGGGTTTACATTGCCAGCCTTTCCCCAATCATTTTCTGCCACATCAGCATAATTTATTCAAATACAAAGAAAACAAGGTAAATCTTATATACAACTGCGTAAGCAAGATATTTTCTTTTCGTTTTTTCTTTACATAATTATGTAAAAAAAAAACACGAAGGTAACGAACAATGAAAGCGCAACAAATAAACATAAATTTTGAATCAATTTTTGCTTGTTCAAAGTTGTGCTTGATCATGTTTTGGTAAGTTAAATTTATTTGTATGTGATCATATAAGTTTGTTTGAGTGTTATTTCATGTAGTTTTTTATTTTATTTTATTTTTATTGAATTGAATTGAGGTTTGAAATAAAAAAATTAGAGTTTTAGCAAAACCCAAGGACCAGAGTACCAACCGAAGTGGTGGTTTGGGTTTGTTCGCCACTTCAAAGTGACGGCCAGACAATGTTTTTTCTCCTTTGCTTATTTCGTTTCCGATTTAGATTCTTTGATTTGTTTGCATACCTGCCTGACTTTGACATGGTTTTATGAATCAAATGACATCTAGAAACTTCATGATTGTATTATTTAGGGTTCATCAGGCATTGATATTAACCTAGGATTTAAATCAAAGTTTATACTTAATTTTATGCTCATTTTCTTTACTTTGATTGATTCCTTAATCATTATCATGTTGTTCCTAGGTTTGGTATGATGATTTAACCATGTTAAAGTCTCTGTTTTTTTTTTTTTTAATTTCTCTTCCATGGGTGCTTGTTTAGATTAGGGATTTATGAATTAAGTCTTGATATCCATGGCTTGTATGGTGCTTTCAATGTTCTATGGCCCCTTTAAGCTATTATACTTAATCACATGCTTGGTTTGGATGAAGTAAGTTGCTGTTTTGGATTGACAATGTTCAATGAAGTTTCTACCCTCTCATGATTCTCATGTGATTTGCTCACTTATGCTTGAATCTTGATAAAATACTTATACCTTCATATGGTGTTTGTGTGCACGCTTAAGTGACTAATTGATTGTTTGGGGTGACTTTATATGAATTATTTTCCATGATAGTTGTTGTCCTCTTTTGATCATTACTTGTGGATGGATGAATGGAGTTATTTTATCTCTTTATACTTGTTATGGATGAATATTTTACTTTTACGCATTCGTGGAAGGTTTATTTATCGTATTTATTTATATTTATGCATTTTTAGGGATGTAAGCTGCGTCTAGGCATTTTTAAATTCAACTGTTTCCTTGTAATTTCCTTTCATTTATTTTTTTGGGGATCTAAGCCACATTTAGACACCTTTTTATTTCACTATATTTACTTGTAATCACATTTATTTTTCTCACACTTCTTAGCTATTGTGGATGGATTATCTTGTCATATGTATGATTATATCTTGGGTGTGCTTCACATTTCATTGTGTACTTGTGTGACCACTTAAATAAATAAAAGCAATCAAGTTAACAATTAATCGACATAAAAAAATACATTTGAAATGTAAGAGTGAGGGCTGGACCCCTCGAGGTCTGAGCATTGGTAAGGCGCTCACGTATGACCTCCTTATCGCATATCTAATCTCCAGACCCTCGAATCTCGACCCTTAATTGGCCAGTGGATATAGGTTTCTTGGTCCTCAAAACCAAGTGGTGACTCTTCGATGTTATTATCTGCTAATGGTCTTGGCAAGTTGGGACATCCCTCGACACTCTATTGGATAATTCATTGAGGAGAAGCTATGTCATTTTGAATTGTCCCTTACGACGATATGCTTATATCGCAGAATGAGTGGGTGATCATGAGGTACTATCTCATATCCCATAGTTGGCGACTCCACTTGGGAGATTAAACTTAAAATTGCATTCAAATGGATCTTTTTATAATTAATTGTTAATTTAATTGTTTTTCAACCCATTTGTACACACTTCTCTATCGAGTCCAACACTAGGAAACCCCTTGGGAAGGATGAAATAGGGTGCAAGTGTCCATTCGATGCCAAGACGTAACTCACATAGTCCTTCCACCTCATGAAGGTTGTGAAGTCCATTCGATGGATTTCAACGAAGGATTACCAAGTACCGTTTGACCTTGTTGGAAATGCTACTGTAGACCAAGGTCCAAACCCAAGAGGGTGGTGAATTTGGTTTTTTAAACTTTTTCACACAACAAACATGTTTTAGAAAAATTAATCAAGCACAATCAAGAATGACAAGTATAATAGTGCTGAAAGTAAAGAGATAAGGAAGAGAATGTGCAAACGCTATTTATAGTGGTTCGACAATATCAGATTTTTATGACTCTACGTCTACTCTCTTCAAGGAATCTCCTTGAAGTAATCCACTAATAACTTGAGCAACTTCACAGGTGTTGCCCAAATCGTACACGATATCTTCAATTAAAGAAGTCTTTACAAGAAGTGTTTAACACCTAAACACTCTAAGAGTTACAATAACTCTTTCTCTTTAAAATGATTGGAAATTTATAATTCAAGAACAAGAGAGACTTTACATTTAATCTCGTTTGGGAGTTGTTTGGAGCATTTAATGCTATGACGACGTTTAGTAATTTGAAAAATAGCTGTTAATTTCAAACATTCAGTTGACTGAAGTGTTTTGTTTTGTTTCAGGATTTAACCATTCAGTAGACTGGGTCAGAGAGCTTAAACTCTCTGTCTCTTATTCAGTCCACTAGATGATCTTGTCAGTTAATTAGGTCATCAAGGGTTGAAGTTTAGAATATGTGAGTCATTTAGTCGACTGAATCTTTCATTCAATTGACTGAGGCATTCAATTGAATCTTTCGTTCAGTCGACTGAATCTTTCATAAAGTTGACTAAATCAGAAAAAGCAGGATATTCTATCCTTTTTGTTCAGACGACTGAATAGTCTCTTCATTCAATTGAATCCCCATGAAACAATCATTTTACTTTTGACAAAACTTTACAGATTTTAGATTAAGTTTAAATATTTTTGTCCAAAGCATTTTTGAAAGTGTTTGAGCCATAAATAAAGCCAAGAACTTTAAGATGAGATTTACATAGAGTTAATACTACTTAGTTTTGCTTATCTTGTTCATCAGTGTCTTCTTTTGAAGTGCGTGCATCATCATATAGAAAACCTTTAAGCACACAGAAACTTAAGTAATTTTTTTAGATCAATTTAAATCGGTTTTGTTATCATTAAAATCAAGTTAGGGGTCAATAATATCCCCCTTTTTTTTATGATAACAAAACTATTTGAGGAAAACACTTTTTAAAAACGAAGTGTTTGGATTTTTTTGAAAATTTTGACGGAGTTTCCTCTATTTTTGCAATAAAATCCTCCTGCAAATAGATTTAAAATAATCTAACCAAGCATATATATAGCAATTATATAATTCCAACAAGTAAGGTGCAATGCTCCCCCTTAATCTATAAATACATGAAAAAATAAATCTATTTTCTTCTAGGTTTCTCTTATTCTTCATTTGAGCTATTTCCTCCCTCTTTTTGTCAACATCACAAAAGGGAGTCCTAAAGAAAGAGAACTACAAAACTAGCACTATGGCTAGAAAGATAGGTATAAAAGAAACCTATATTGAAAATTTTAGCTTATAATAGAGAGGTTAAGGTCTCTTGGGAAGAATAAAAAATATGAGAATATACATGTAAAATGTGATAAGCAACCAAGCATTAGATAAAAGATAAGGCTCCCATTAGCCAAAATAAAATGCCATACATATAAAGTTAAGGCTCCCATGAGCCTAACAATTAAAAGCAAAGACTTTTATGAGCCAAATATCCCAAATGGGCAGGAAAAAGTAAATATGCATGAAAAATAAATGTAGCTTGCAAATTATCTTGGAGTTGCAAAAATATAAAGTGTTGAAAGAAAGATTAATGAAATCAATGCTCTAAGTCTTCATGAGAAGGAGGAGGAGGACCAAAGCGGTGAAGCTGGTCTTGAATCTGATGCAACTGATCTTGGATTTGAGCATTGTGATCTCGGGCTTCACTAAAAGATGCTTGAGATTCAGCACGAAAGTTGGCAAAGTCATCATATATGGAGTGCATCCCAACTCCCAATTCATCTAACTTTAGGTCAGTGGCATCCTGCATATGGTTCATAGTGATTTACAATCCAGCCAATACTTGAAGGATGGCATCTTGAGAGCTAACATCAACTGTGCGTCCTTGTCTTCTGTCACTCTTCTGAGCATTCGTAAGATCTCCTTGTTTTTCTTGTTCTCCTTCATCATCCCCAACCATATCTTCATCTTGAATCCAAATGTTTTTTCAAATTTGGGAAAGACAAAGCTTTGATGAGTAAAACATCCCATTTTCTTAAGGGATGAAGTATTGATTAAATCAATGGACTCGATGTCAGTGCTTTATGCCTCAAAAGTGGAAGATTAAGCTTTTTAAGCATTAAGGTGATCAACATCTCATATGGTAAGCCACCTGCTTCACTTTTAGAAGTGGCAACCATGTTCTCTATGATGATAGGACAAATGTTATAGGTTGTTTCGATTTTTAGGCAATAAATTAGAAGAATATCTAATTTAGAGGGGCTAGTTCAGCTATTGGATCTAGGATTAATACACCAGTTAATGATCAGATTTAACATCTTGGAAGTAAGGGGTAGGTCAGGGTAGGTGTTATAGGTCTAAATGCCGTAAACATGGTTGGGATTGGCCTTAACAACCCTACAAGCACTTAAAAATCAAAGTTCTCATGCCATCTATCATATGTCCATCTCAAACCACCTTCAACTAGTTTCAATACCTTACGTAGCAGGGCAACTGTAATAGATATCTGCTCTCCCATAAATATGGTTTTAAAGAAATGAGAAGAGGGTTGGGATTGTTTAAGGTTGGCATATAATTGGTGAATTAGCTTAACATAATATTTTTCATGGATAATGACTAAAGAGGTCCAATCTAGGGCATCAAACAAGGGTTTTATATCGAAATTTTCATATCTAAGTGAAGAAAAATAAACATAACGACCTGAAAGTATTTTATTATGCCTAATGACAGAGTTATACCTATCTTTGGCATTTGAATCCCTAAAGAGAGAAGTATCGAGGTCCTGAGGAGGCGGAATCACTTGCTTTTCCTTTTTTCCCCTTGCCTTTGGCTTGTTGAGCAACTTTCCTCTTTCTTGAGGTTGGGTGTTCTTCACCAGAATAGACAGTCTTTATTCATGGGCGATGAGGTGGCTCAGACATTTTTGAAGGTAAGATCGTGAAAAAAGGAGAAGATTCATGAAAGTAGACACAAATTGGAAAAGATTTTTTAAGAGAACGGTTCTTCTTTTTACTCTAATTTGATGAGTGTTTATAGGAGGAAAGAAGTGTAACTATTTGGGTTTGTGTTTGATAGGGAGATCAAGCCTAGATTTGTAGAGAAACGGATAAATCATGAGAAAGAGAAGTTGAAATGGAAAGTGTAACTTTTAAAAAAATGTAGTAAAAAGATGGTATAATCCTGACTTTGTATTTATAAAGTTGCACTTCCAATCGACTGGATCCTTCTTCACTCTACTGGATGGTTTTAAGAACTGAAATAAAGTGTTAGGTATTTTTGGTTTAGTCAGCTGGATCATTTGATTCAGTTGACTCAATGAATGGTAGAGAATCAATAGTTTATTTTAACTACGCATTCAGTCGACTGTATTTGTTATTCAGTCGACTAAATGAGTTCATTTAGTCAACTAGATAACTGGTTAAGTCGACTTAATGAAAGGCAAAAACTCAGGGGTTCTGTAGGATAGACCATTTAGTCAACTTAAAGGATGATTCAGTCGATTGAATCAAAGTTTTTTCAGAATTATTTTGAACTCCAGGTTGGAAAAATTGCAAGCATAAGTTACTTTAAGCCATTCTTGAGTGTGAGAAACATCATATAAGAGTTAATGCTTATTTACTCAATGGAATTTATACATATGATGAATGAAATGCAATCAACACATGAATATTTAAAGTTTTTCAAGCCCATTAACATTCTAATTTTACAAAAGCTTTCTTCATTCAAAGGTTTAGTAAGGATATCAGCAACTTGATCTTCTGTAGGTATGAATTTAAGTTTGATATCACTTTTTTTAGCATGATCTCTTATAAAGTGATGCCTAATCTCAATGTTTTTGGTTCTTGAATGTCGAATAGGGTTCTTGGTTAGATTGATAACACTAGTGTTATCACAAAAGATTGGTATATTTTCAAAACTCATGCCATAATCTTCTAATTGCAGTTTTATCCATAAAACTTGTGCATAACAACTACCGCGGCTACATATTCCGCTTCGGCGGTTAATAGTGTAACAAAATTTTGTTTCTTTGAAAACCAAGAAGTTAACATGCAACCTCAAAATTGGCATGTTCCACTAGTACTCAATCTAACCTACATCCAACAAAGTTAGCATCATGTAATACTAGTGTTCTTAAAGTATGGGTAAATAAGTAATTTGATAAATATGACATGAAATTAAAATTATATATATATATATATATATACGCACACACACACACACATGAAAGATTTAGTATTGAATAAAATAATTCTTAAAAAAATGGACGCTTGGGGGCGTATTTGCAAAGAAAATGTGAAAAAAAATTCGTGGACAGCATGAAGAAAAAGAAAAAGAAAAAGAAAGTAAAAGTAAAAAAAAAAACATGGTAATAGCTGGCAGCACCTATTGCCAAGAGAGGATTGTGGTGCTGCATGTAATACAACACCACAATTTCGTGGCACAATACAAGGGAAGTGGAGTGCTGAATGATGTTGAAAATTTTGCATATATATATATATATATATATATATATAACTTTAGTTTATTTTATTACTTACCAAATCCTATTTGGTTTTCCTTCAACTACGATTCAATTACTCTATTTCTTTAAACACTTGGGGACCAAAAGAAAGGTTGAAAGAGTAAAATTTTGAAGGGGTTTATGTGAGAATTTTATAGAGAGTCACAGGAAGCTCTAAGAAAAACAGAAAGTAATAACATGAAGTTTATTTTTGAAATTTAGCATACATGAAATTTCCCGAAATTCAAAGTGGGAATTTTCAAAAGGTGTGAATTATGAAGAATTGAAGAATGAATTAGAAATTTAATATAAATATTATGTTATGTGGTGACGATCAGCAACCAGGGAAAATTGTTGAGAAGAGTAGGAAAGGCAAGGAGATGATCCACGGGTAGCTCTAAGTGCTGCGTGGTGAGTTAGATTTACTTTAAGTAATCAAGATAAATATGAAATATATAGTGATAATATTAGAATAAATCATTGACTTATGATTTGGTGATAGATGAAAGTTGGTTGATAGGTATGATAGGAATAGTGGATGTATAGAGAATTATTTTATGAAAGATAATATTATTGGAATAATAAGTCGATTTAATAATAAAGATGATAAGTGAAATTCTTGATGAGCTATGGTTGATGATTTGATATGATTTATGTGGAGAGAAAATTTAGTGGATCTTAACGAGCTATGGTTGATGATTTGATATGATTTATGAGGAGAGGAATTTAGTGGAATTTTTCAAATAATAATTTGAGAATAATCAGGATAGATAGTTTAAATGTCCGAATACATGCTTGTTTTTATTTTATTATTCATATGCATATTCATATCATTATTCATATGCATATGCATGAAATAAAAGAACCAAGAGGGCAACTGGTCTAAATGAAAACCGTGACAGCCGGTACATGCTAAAAATAAAAGAACCGAGAGGGCAGTCGGTCTAAATGAGAATATAACCGGGAAGGTAGCCGGTCTAAATGAGAATGAAAGAACCGAGAAGATAATTGGTCTAAATAGGAATGAAAGAACCGAGAAGGCTGCCGGTCTAAGATAAAAACATGTCGACATGTGGGAAGGCGTTCCCAATAATGATAACATTTAACTTCATGCATTATGTTTGCTTTAAATATTGATTGTTATTGCTTGATATTTTAAAGTACTCTTTATGATTGTAAATCTATTGATAGAGGAATGAGTCTCACAGAGAGACAAATATGTTAAGGAAGAAATATGGAAATATGCGTGAAGAGTAACTTAAGAAGAGATTGTGTAACAAGGGAATTTTAAAATTGAGTAGTGATCACCGAACATTGTTATTGAATTATTTGAGGAAAAATATGAATGAATATTATAAGAATTTTTAGAAGTAATTAAATTATAAGATGTAACTGGGGGTATAAAATTGAATACTTCTAGTCAATTTAATTCACTGAGCTTGTGAAGCTCACTCCTCATTGTACAATGATTTCAGGTAGCAAGCAAGATAAATAGTTTGGTGAGTTGAGGTTCAGATGAAATCATTTTTTGTAAGCCACACATGTGTCCACATCCTCAGACTAATGAGAAAATAAAATAAGAATTTATTTGCAAATATTCATACATATTACGTTGTATATAATGTTTAAGTCAAGATCAGAATGATGTATCTCCCCTGTTGAGGGTTGGGGATTGATGTAAAAATTTCTATTAGTGTTATTTTTCTTGTTGCATATATGTGTCGTGTTGAGATTTTCAAAATGTGACAATATCGTCTCAGAGGTGGCCAACCCGGGATGGGTCGTTACAATTTTGGTATCAGAGAATTAGGTTTTATGATTCTGTAGACTGCATAAAAAGTAAGGAAGTGGAAGATTAAAATAAATTTTATTCTAATAAATAGTCTGAAGATGACATGTGGACATGCTAAAGCTAGAGTTAGAGTTGTTGATTTGAGAGGACGTGGTAGGCCCCCAATATTTTGACA
The DNA here is from genome assembly GCA_023935145.1 of Bretschneidera sinensis. Taxonomy (NCBI): domain Eukaryota; kingdom Viridiplantae; phylum Streptophyta; class Magnoliopsida; order Brassicales; family Akaniaceae; genus Bretschneidera; species Bretschneidera sinensis. Next base: position 86,747,177 of record CM043699.1, read on the forward strand.
AGTTGAGGTTAAGTTTGAATCTGTGGTTCCTAGAAGGGAACATGTTGACAGTATAATTGATATTAGTAAAGGTGTGAGATCTGAAGTTGAAAGAGATGAGCTAAGATAAGCTCTTACATATGCTATTGAGAAAATGAATGTAATAGATGATAGAGTTGATAGCCTATAGCATAGACTTGATGAACAGGCTAGGGTTGTGCCTGAGGTTGTTGTAAATCCAGTAATGGTAAATGTTAAAAAGGGGAAAAGTGAGTTTATGCACGAGATGCAGAGAGATTGTTTTGTTATATATATTAAGTTGAATGCCTTGTTGTTTAAAGGATCTATGAATCCTTTTAAGCCTGATTTTTCGGTGAAACACGTAGAGAGATTATTTGATATTTTACAAATGACTGACAGGCAGAGGGTCACTTTTGCTTCATTTGAGTTAGAAGGAGAAGCTTTAGAATGATGAGATGATACTCTTTCCATGGTAAGTGCATATGTTGATAAACCCTTAACCTGGAATATGTTTAAGGAGGTTTTCCTTGATAAATACTTTCTTTGTACCTTTAGAGCCTAACAAGAGAGATATTTTATTTATTTGAAGCAAATGTATTGACTATGACTCAGTATGATAGTAGATTTATGGTCTTGTCAATGGTTGTACCGGAAATGGTAGACTTAGAGGAGGAGAAGTGTAAAAGGTTCATAGATGAATTATATTTTGAGATTAAATTGAAACTAATTTACACGAGGCATATAAATTATGTTACGTTGGCGAATATAACACTTCAAATTAAGAAGGATGTGATAGAATTTAGAGGTAGGAGGAATTGGCAGAAGAGGTCTAGATTTAAGGAACCCAGAGGTAGTACCAGTATGAGTGTGCAGGGTGGGAGACCACCCAGAGGAGACGTTCTTTGTCATAGGGAACTTTAGTACAAATTCAGAGGCAAGGATAATCTATTACTTCTATAGCTTAGATTAATATCTGTGGGACCTCTAGATTTGAGAGATAAGTTATGGGAATTGAAAGTTATGGTAAATGTGGGAGTGTACTATCTAGAGGATGTGATAACATGATAAAAATACTAGAATGTGTTATAGATGTAATCCGATGAGATATTTATCCCATAATTGTTTTAATTTTTGGCGCTTTGTATGTAGAAAAGGTAGATATATCAATGTTGGTAGATCTTGGTGCAACCCATTCTTTTGAATCTAATGTATTTATGAAGTCTATTGATGCATGTATTAATCCTTTGATACATAATATTTTTGTTGAAGTTCCCACTAGAGATAAAGTGATAATCATAACTGTTTACAAGGGTTTTGTGATTCGTATCAGTGATAGATAATCTGAAGCTGATTCATTATCTTTGAATATGGTTGATTGTTTTAAAAAGAATGTAGTGTTCAAGATATGGACATGAAGAGTTTAACTTTCAAGGAGAATATAAGATACTTTCGAACTATCTTATTTTGCTTTGACTACTAGTAGATGATTGAAAAAGGATTGTGAGGAGTATTTGGCATACATAATGGATTCTAAAAAGGAAAATAGGAAGTTAGAAGAAATCTTAGTGGTGAAAGATTATTCTAATGTATTTCTTTATGAGTTGTCTAATTTACCTTATAGTAGAAAGATTGAGTTTTTCATGGATATGATTCTGATTTTTGAACTTTTTTCAATAGCACTCTACAGAATAAGACCTGTTAAGTTGAGAGAACTGAAGGTTCAACTTTAAGAATTGTTAGACAAATAATTTACTCGACCAAGTGTGTCACCATGGAGAGCCTTTGTATTGTTTATGAAGAAGAAAGATGGAATGATAAGGTCATGTATAGATTTCAGACAACCGAATAAAATAACCATTAATAAAAATTATCTTTCTCCAAGGATGAAGGATTTGTTTGAACTGTTACAGGGAGTGAGAGTGTTTTCTAAGATAAACCTGAGATCAGGTTATCACCAGTTAAGGATAAAGGAGGGAGACGTGCTTAAAACTGCTTTTAGGGCATGTTATTGTCATAAGTTTCTTGTGATGTCATTTGAGTTAACTAATGCTCCAGCAACATTCATAGACTTGATGAATAAAATGTTTAAACTATTTCTTGATAGTTTTGTGGTTGTGTTCATTAATGACATCTTGGTGTATTCTAAGATTAAGGAAGAGCATGTAAAATATTTAGAAATTGTGTTGGAGATTTTAAGGAGAGAGATTTTATGCTATAATTCCCTAAATATAAATTTTGGCTGAATAAAATAACTTTCTTGGGGCATGTAATAGCTGGAGATGGTACAACAGTTGATCCCTAAAAGGTAGATGCAATGTTAAGTTGGGAGAGACCAACTAATGTGACTGAGATTAGAATTTTCTTAGGGTTAGCTGGTCATTATAGAAGATTCTTTCAGAATTTTTCTATTATTGTAGTATTGTTGACTAGATTGACTAAGAAAGAGGTGAGATTTGTATGGTATGGGGAGTGTGAGAAAAATTTCTAATTACTAAAGGAGAAATTGACTACAGCTCTAGTATGGGTGCTTCCTTATAGTGATGAAGGATTTGTAGTATGTAGTGATGCATCCTATCAAGAGTTGGGATGTGTGTTGATGCAACATGGGAAGATAATGGCATATACTTCTAAGCAATTGAGGAATAATGAGAGAAATTACCCTACCTATGAGTTAGAGTTGGCTACCATAGTCTTTGCTTTAAATAGAGTTGATTAGTGACTATGATTGTATAAATTCACTATCATTTAGGAAAGATGAATGTGGTAACAGATGTATTGAGTAGAAAATCTACAAGAAGATTAACTACTATTGAAAGTCATGATGTGAAATTGATGATAGTTTTAATAGAAATAAGAAAAAAGTTGAATATCAGTGATAGAGAATCATTGTTAGCAAACATGGTTGTATAATCATCCACAGTAGAATGCTTGTTAGAGATGCAAAGTAGAAATGAAGAGATAGAAAAGATTAAGCAGTGAGTGCTTAGTAGAAAGTAATATGAGTTCAAAAATTAGAAATGATGGTATTCTGGTCTTGGAACATAGAATTTGTGTTCCCAATGATGTGAAGTTGAGAAAGAAGACATTGAGAGAGGCACATGATGATGCAGCTGAATACATTTCTAGATGTTTGGTTTTTTTGTAAGTGAAGTATGAGAATAGACATTCAACAAGATTATTACAGCCTCTTCCTGTGCTTGAATGACCATAGAAAAATGTGAGTATGGATTTTGTTTATGAATTTTTCCATACACAGAGAGATCACGATACAGTGTAAGTGATAGTAGATAGACTTTCTAAGTCATCTCAATTTCTTTCAATTAAAACTAATTGAAATCCTAAAAAGTTGTCTAAACTATATATAGCTAAGATTTTTAGGTTGTATGGAATACTATTAAGCATAGTGTCAAATAGAGATGCTAGAGTTACATCTTGTTTTTGGAGAGGCTTTCAGAAAGCCACGAGTATACAGTTACAATTTAATATGGCTTTTCATCATCAACAGATGGGTAGAAGGTGTAGAACTCCAGTATGTTGGAAAGAGGTGGGAGAAAGAAATATATTTGGTTCATAAATTATTAAGTTAACAACTAAGATGATCATACTAGTTAAAGAGAACATTAAAGCAACATAGAGAAAACCGAATAGCTACACTGATAATAGAAGAAGACTTCTTGAGTTTCAAATAGGTAATTGGGTGTATTTGAAAATATCTCTATGAAAAGGTGTGTTGAGGATCAAAAAGAAAGGAAAGTTAAGTCTGAGGTAAGTGGGACCCTATGAAGTTATTGAGAAAGCTGGGCTAGTTGTGAATAGCATGGATTTGCCTCCAAAGTTGAAGCAGTGATATAACGTATTCTACATTTTACTTTTGCGAAAGTACTTACTTGATAAATCTCATAATATTTCGAGCCAAGCTGTAGATTTTATACAAGTACCAGTGAGAATTTTAGACAGAAAAGAACAAGTCTTGTATAATAAAATAATTTCATTAGTTCAAGTTCTGTGGTGGACGAGGGATGTTGAAGAGATTACGTGAAAGTGTGAGGCAACTATGAAGAAATATTATTCACAATTGTTTTCTTGATTAGGTAAAGAAATTTCGAGGATGAAACTTTTATAAGGTGGGTAGAATTGTAATACCCGTGTTCTTAAAGTATGGGTAAAGAAGTAATTTGATAAATATGACATGATATTAAAATAATATATATATATATATATATATATATAGACACTCACACACACGTGAAGGATTTAGTATTGAATAAAATAATTCTTAAAAAAATGGACGCGTGGGGATGTAATTGCAAAGAAAATGGGAAATCAAAAAAAAAATTGTGGACAGTATGAAGAAAAAGAAAAAGAAAAAAAGATAAAAGTAAAAGTAAAAAAAAAACGTGGAAACAGGTGGCAACACCTATTGCTAAGAGAGAATTGTGGTGCTGTATGTAATATAACACCACAATTTCGTGGCACAATATAAGGGAGGTGGAGTGTTGTGTGTTATTGAAAATTTTGCACACACACACACACACACACACACACACACACACACACACACACACACATATATATATATATATATATATATATATATATATATATATATATATATAACTTTAGTTTATTTTATTACTTACCAAAACCTGTTTGGTTTTCCTTCAACTATGATTCAATTACTCTATTTCTTTAAACACTTGGGGACCGAAAGAGAGGTTGAAAGAGTAAAATTTTGAAGAGGTTTACAGCAGAATTTTATAGAGAGTCACGGGAAGCTCTAAGAAAAACAGAAGGTAATAACATTAAGTTTATTTTTTAAATTTAGCATATATGAAATTTCTTGGAATTCAAAGTGGGAATTTTCAAAGGGTGTGAATTATGAAGAATTGAAGAATAAATTAGAAATTTAATATAAATATTATGTTAGGTGTTGACGATCAGCAACCGGAGGAAATTGCTGAGAGGAGCAGGAAAGACAAGAAGTTGATCCACGGGTAGCTCTAAGTGCTACGTGGTGAGTTAGATTTACATTAAGTAATTAAGATAAATAAGAAATATATAGTGATCATATTAGAATAAATCATAAACTTATGATTTGGTGATAGATGAAAGTTGGTTGATAGGTATGATAAGAATAATTGATGTGTAGAGAATTATTTTATGAGAAATAATATTATTGGAATAATGAGTCGATTTAATAATAAAGGTGATAAGTGAAATTCTTGAAGAACTATGGTTGATGATTTGATATGATTTATGAGGAGAGAAAATTTAGTGGATCTTAACGAGCTATGGTTGATGATTTGATATGATTTATGAGGAGATGAATTTAGTGAAAATTTTTAAATAATAATTTGAGAATAACCAGGATAGCTTGTTTAAATGTCTGAATACATGCTTGTTTTCATTTTATTAATCATATGCATATTCATATGCATATGTATGAAATAAAAGAATCAGGAGGGCAGCTGGTCTAAATGAAAACCATGACAGTCGATATATGCTAAAAATAAAAGAACCAGGAGAGTAGCCGATCTAAATGAGAATAAAAGAACTGAGAAGGTAGCCAGTCTAAATGAGAATGAAATAACTGAGAAGGCAGCCGGTCTAAGATAAAAACATGTCGACATGTGGGAAGACGTTCTCAATAATAATAACATTTAATTTCAGCATTGCATTTGCTTTAAATATTGATTGTTATTGCTTGATATGTTAAAATACTATTTATGATTGTAAATATATTGATAAAGGAATGAGTCTCACAGAGAGACAAATATACTAAGGAAGAAATATGGAAATATACCTGATGAGTAACTTAAGAAGATATTGTGTAATAGGGGAATTTTAAAATTGAGTAGTGATTACCGAATATTGTTATTGAATTATTTGAGGAAAAAGATGATTGAATATTAGAAGAACTTTTAGAAGTAATTAAATTATAAGATGTAACTGGGAGTATAAAATTGAATGCTTCTAGTAAATTTAATTCATTGAGCTTGTGAAGCTCACTTCTCATTGTACAATGATTTCAAGTAGCAGACATGATAGATAGTTTGGTGAGTTGATGTTCAAACTAAATCATTTTTTGTAAGCCACATATGTGTCCATATCCTCAGACTAATGAGAAAATAAAATAAAAAATTATTTGTAAATATTCATGCATATTACGTTGTATATAATGTTTAAGTCAAGATCATAATGATGCATCTCCCCTGTTGAGGGTTGGCGATTGATGTAAAATTTCTGTTGGTGTTATTTTTCTTGTTGCATATATGTGTCATGCTGAGATTTTCAAAATGTGATAACACTGTCTTGGGGGTGGCCAACCTGGGATGGGTCGTTACACATCCGCGTACCTAGCTAAGTAGAAAGGAGATTTTCTTGAATACCATAATCCTAGATTTTGAGTACTATGCAAATATCTTAAAATTATTTTAACAGCCACTAAGTGAGATTCCTTAGGATTAGCTTGGAATCTAGCACACATGCATACATTAAACATTATATCAGTGCTGCTAGCAGTCAAATATAATAAAGCTCTTATCATGCTTCTATACTTTTTAGTTTCAATTGATTTACCTCCTCCATCTAAGTCAAGCTTTGTTGAGGTGCCAATGGGAGTTCCAATTGACTTTGAATTTTCCATCCCAAACCTCTTTAGCAAGTCCTTGGTATATTTGGATTGATTAATGAAGATGCATCCCATTGATTGTTTGATTTGAAGTCCAAGGAAGTAGGTAAGCTCTCCCATCATACTCGTCTCAAATTCACCTTGCATACACTTAGAAAATTTTTTATACGTAAAATCATTAGAGGCACCAAATATAATATCATCTACATATATTTGTACTAATAGTGTATCATACTTATGAGTTTTGGTAAAAATAGTTGTATCTATTTTTCTTCTTGTAAAATCATTTTCAAGTAAAAACCTACTTAACCTTTCATATCATGCTCTTGGAGCTTGATTTAACCCATAAAGTGCTTTAGAAAGCTTATAAACATGATTTGGAAGGTTAGGATCTTCAAAACTAGGTTCAAAACTAGGAGGTTGTTCAACATAAACTTCTTCTTCTATAAAACCATTTAAAAATGCACTTTTCACATCCATTTGAAATAGCTTAAAATTTGTAAAGCATGCAAAAGTGATACCGGATTTAAATAGAATTGAAGGAAACTAAACAAACAAACAACAAAATGAAAGATAGGAGTTCACCACCCAAGAGATAACACCAAAGGGATATAGAATATCACCACCCAAATGATTAACACAAGGGATACAGAACTATAGGAATTCACCACTCTAAGGATTATACCAAAGAGATACAGAATTACAAGAAGGAGAAAACTCTCTTCTAAAAGCCAAAGGCTGATTTCAATTTATAAACTCAAGTCTGATTTTCAACTTACAAACACAAGTACTTATAGAGCTTAGAACAAACCTCTAAGCTTAGGAAAAGTAAGAAAACAATCTATAAAACATGCAAGGAAATAATCCCTAAAACAAGGAAGGAGACAATCCCTAAAACATGCAAGGAATCAAGGAATTGGTCAAAAGTAAAAAGAGGAACACAATTTCGGATTTTCAGGAGCACCCAATGACCAGAATTCAAACGGTCATATCTTCTTGTAGACATCTCCAAATGGGCTGAAACTTGTTTGGTTGGAAAGATGACGTCTTGAACTTTAATTTGGACTTAAGAAAATATCAAAAAGGAGATCGTTTGGGCCTGGTATGATCAGCCTAAATCTAGTAAGCTGTTGCATCCGAATCTTCTGCCACTTTGGGCTTGGACCTTGCACCTTGCTTAGTTGACAAGAGATTATTAGATTTTTGTTGGGCAGGCCCATGCTAGGTTGGACATACCCATGTCAAAAAGCTAGCAACATACAAATAGCTTCTAATCTAGTTACGGGTCCATAGGTCTCATCAAAATCTATTATTTCTTCTTGATTATAATCCTTAGCAACAAGTCTAGCCTTGTTCCTTATTATAACTCCATTTTCCTACATTTTTTTTCCAAAACACCTATTTAGTTCCAATCACCAATTGATCCTTTGGTCTTAGCATTAAAGTCCAAACTTTGTTTCTCTCAAACTAATTTAACTCCTCTTACATAGCAAGAATCTAGTTTTCATCAGTTTCAGGTTCAACTTGGGATAAGTAAGCTACAAAGTTGCATACATTTTTAATAGAAAAATGAGTTCTTACCCCTTGTGAAAGATCACTAATTACTTTATCTATTGGGTGATAATTCATATACCTTTCATATTTGGGAAGTCCGTTTCCTTGTTGACTTGTAGACGGTTGATAAAGTTTGGAGTATCTACCTCTTGATCCACTTGAGTTTAACTTTATTTGAGGTCAATAATAGGAGTAGAAGCATCTACTCTTGGAGTAAAATCCGCATCATCATCAAGAGAGACTACTTTACTACTAATGGGGTTAGATTCATCAAAGACAACTTGTACAGATTTTTTAACCACTAGATTTTTTTTGCTAAAAACTCTATAAGCTTTACTAGAGGTTGAATATCCTAAGAATATCTCTTCATCAGTCTTAGATTCAAATTTAGCTTATTTAGTATGAAGCATTTGCAATCGAAAGCTCAAGAATAAGAGATATTAGGAGTTTTACGTTTTCATAGTTCATATGGAGTTTTGTTAATCATATGCCTAATTAATACTTTATTTAAAACACAATAAGAAGTGTTTATAGCTTTCACCCAAAAGTATTTTACCAGAAATGTTTATGGCTTTCACCCAAAAGTATTTTGGTAAACTATTTTCACAAAGCATAGTTCATGTAAATTCTTTTAGAACTCTATTTTTCCTCTCAACAACACAATTTTGTTGAGGAGTTCTAGGGGTTGAAAAGTTGTGATCAATTCCATTTTCATCACAAAATTTTGAAAAACTTTGATTTTCAAATTCTTTTCCATGATCACGTCTAATACTTGAAATGGAAATACTTTTTTTTTTTCATTTTGAACCTTCTTGCAAAAATTCACAAAATGTTTATAAGCTTCATCCTTATAAGCAATAAAAATAACAAAGGTATATCTTGAATAGTCATCAACAATAACAAGAGCATATTGATGGCCAACTAGACTTATAGTGCTTATTGGACTAAATAAGTATATATGTAAAAGCTCTAATGGTCTAGTTGTTGAAATCATATTTTTGGGTTTAAAAGAAATAATAGTTTGTTTCCCCATTTGACAAGCATCACATACTTTGTCCTTTTCAAATTTGATTTTGAGAGGGCCAATAACTAAATCTTTTCTTAAAAGGATTGTAATCAAATTCATGTTTACATGGCCAAGCCTTCTATGCCATAACAATAAGTTTTTAGTAAAAGATGAAAAACATTTTTCATTTTCCCAAGGTAAAGATTTTAAATCAACTATACGTACATTTTCATAACTTTGGCCATCAAACTTAATCTTATTACTCTTAATTTCTATTATAAGAAAATGAGAGGACTCAAATATAACCTTATTGTCTTTATCATAAAGTTGACTAATACTAAGCAAATTTGGCTTAAGGCCTTGCACTAATAATAAATGATCAAGGGTTGAAATTTTTTTATCCACTTTACCATGTCTGATGATTTTCATCTTGGTGTCATCTCCAATGGTAGCGTGTCCACCATCCCTTAGAGTCAACTCTTTGAATACACTTTCATCACCGGTCATATGCTTCGAGCGTCCATTATCAAGGCACCAATGGTCACCTTTTTCCTTCAGGTGGAGACATTTCTACATCATACAAGGATATACATTAGCACTTTTAGGTATCCAAAATTTCTTGGGTCTTTTCGGGTTAGTCCTAGAATATACGGCTTCTTTCGGGACCCATACTTTCTTAACATTATAAGATGCTCTATGATCATAGATATGTGGGTGATGCATGATACTAGGATGATGATCATGGAAATTTCTAGGATATCCAGACTATGCATATCTATTATTCCTTGAATGAGCATTCTTAGGATACATATTTCTAGTATAGGAGTTAGGAGCATACATGTTATCTCTATGATATGCATGATAGTTATTTTTAAGATGTGCATTCCTAGCATGTCCATTTCTTGAATAAGTATTCATAGCATTTAAATTTCTAATATGAGCATACATATGAGCATAAGTATTTCTAGGATATCTACTTCTAGTATAGGATTTGAATACTTTGCATTGGAATTGAAATTTTCATTCTTAGGCTTCCTAACATTTTTCAAGTGAGCATTTTTAACATTGCTAGTAGCCTTAGAGGAAGTGGGTTCATCCACACTAGTTGCTTTCACAAAGATAGTCTCATTTTGTTTGCCTAATGGAAAATAATCCAAGCTTGATTTTTCTCCACTCATTCTTTGGCAAGATAACACTTCATCTAGTTTTTCTTTTCTAAGAACAAGCTTAAATATAGTGTTATTTAACTCCATCACTATCTTTTTCAAAATATCATTTTCATATTCCAAATATTCAAGTGATGAGTAATTAAGCTTTAAAGAAAGTTTTTCTTTTTCTTCTCTTACAGCTTCCATCTCTTTAGATAATGATGAAACTTCTTTTTTTAGGGAAATATTTCTATAATCAAATTTCTTCGATTCTCCATAAATTTCATTTATTGCCTCAATTAGTTCTTCATTACTATTATCAATATCATTAGTAGGGAAAAAGCTAGTTACCTCATTTTAATCATTGATTGCTATCAAGAAAAGGTTAGCAATCTCTTTATAGTTGACTTCAACATCCGAAGTCTCCTCCTCATCATTACTCCATATTAGAACAACCATGGCCTTCTTATTGAAGTTCTTGTACGACTTCTTTGTTATAGGACAATTCACCTTGATGTGCCTCGGTTTCTTACAACTAAAGCACACAATTGGTTCCCTTTTTGTGAAGTCGGTAGGCTTTTTGCTCTTCTTCAAGAACTTGTGCTTTTGTAGCTCAGAATAATATTGGTAATTGGAAATTATGGTAGATGAGTAAGTATGCCACCAAAGGGAAGTGGTAATATGATGTATGATCGAGAGCCAAGAGTTTACTTTAGATGTAATCAAAAATAGCATCTGTCTTCGAATTGTCCTACTTTGATGTGCTTTGTATGTGGTGAGGGAGGACATATGAGTGTAGATTATCCAATGGGGAAATCTGTTGAGATAAGTGTTGGAGGTGTTGGGAGAAAACAGGTGGAGAGAGGTGGTAGATTAGGAAGTATACGAGGAAAAGACAAATGATCAGTAGTTGAGAGAGGACGAGGTGGTTAGTTACAGCCTAGAGATAACAGAGTCTATGCATTAGCCCAAAAATATGCACATACCACTCCTAATATTGTTATGGGTATGATATCTATTCTTAATAGACTTGTTAGGTTATTGATTGATCCTGGTGCAACCCATTCTTTTGCATCCGGTGTATATATGAAATCTATTGATGTTTGTTAGTCTTTTGATGCATGCTATTATTGTTGAGGTTCCCACTAGAGATAGAGTTATTATTAGGACAATTTATTAGGGTTATGTGATTAATATGGCTGGTAGAGAATTTGAAGTTGATTTGTTGCCTTTAAATATGACAGATTTTGATTTAATTCTGGGAATGAATTGATTATTTGCATATCATGCTTGAGTAGATTATTTTAGGAAGAATGTGGTGTTCAAGATACCAGGACAAGAGAAGTTTAATTTTCAGGGAGAACATAAGATGCTTGCCAACTATCTTATTTTTTCCCTGACTGCTAGTAGATGGTTGAAGAAGGGTTGTGAGAGGTATTTGACATATGTGGTGGATTCTAGAAAGGAGAATAGGAAGTTAGAAGAAATCTTAGTAGTGAAAGAATGAGAACCATCTCTCCATCTTCTTCAGTACTCTCAATCTCTTCTATTTTTTCTTCTTCCACCTTCTTACTTGAGGTAGTTTTGAGAGTAATTATAGTATTCTTTTTCAACTCATCATCAATGGCTCCTTATTTCATTTTCTCAATCTCGTACGTCAATAGAGGGCCAATGAGGGTTTCGACTCCGAGTGTGTTAAGGTCCTTAGCTTCCATAATGGCTGTCTTTTTTGATTTCCAAGTTAGAGGCAAAGATTTAAGGATATTCCTATTTAATTCATGCTTATCAATGTTCTTACCAAGAAGTTTCAAACCATTAATAATACTCGTGAAACGAGAATACATTTCAGATATGGTTTCGGTAGGGGACATCTTAAAAGTCTCATACTCGGATACTAGCATATAGATTTTTTTATTTTTTACCTTCGCTAGTGCCCTCATATGTGACTTAAAGTTTGTCCCATATTTCTTTTATCAAATCATATGCTAAATTTTTATTATATTCATTTATATCTAAAACACAATGTAAGATACTAGTCATTATACTATTTAAGGAAAGCATTCTACAATCATCTTCATCATATTCAGATTTTTGTTTAGGTAAAACGGTTACTGTTTCATTAATTGTAACTCCTTTAGTTGGGATCTTAGGCCCTTCTTCAATGATTCTCTACAAATTATAATCTTGGCCCTCTACAAAGATTATCATTCCGTTTTTATAATAATTATAATTTGTGCCATTGAACAAAGGAGGCCTAATAGGAGTGACGTTCGGTATAAATATTGGAAGCCATAAGATCAACTCAAGGATGTTAAGTTTAAAATTGAGTACCTTACTTTGATACCAGTTGTAGACCAAGGTTAAAACCTAAGGGCAGTGAATGGGGTTTTGAAAACCTTTTTCACAAAGCAAACAAGTTTTAAAAAAACTTAATCAAGCACAGTCAAGAATGACAAGTATAATAATGCTGAAAGTAAAGAGATAAGGAAAAGAATGTGCAAACGCTACTTATAGAAGTTCGACAATATCATATTTTTTCGACCCTACGTCTACTTTATTCAAGGAACCTCCTTGAAGTAATCCACTAATAACTTGAGAAACTTTATGGATGTTTCACAAATCGTACACGATGTCTTCTGATTAAGGAAGTTTTTACAGTAAGTGTTTAACACTTGTTGACCCATATTTGATTTTAATAATGACAAAACACTACTCTAATTGCATTAACAATTTTATCTAAGTGTTTAAGCGGCCAAAGTATTTAGCATAGAAACAATATGCAAGAACTCAACTCAATTCAAACAAACAAGACAAGAAAGAAGATCTAGAATAGACATTAAGGTAATTAAAACAATTGTAAATCTCTCATGTTTAAATACATAGCTTGATATATGGCTTAATTTACAAAAAACTTTGACAAAACTTACCATAAAAAAGTTTCAAAGTCAAAAAACAATTTTGAAACATGAAAAACTAGGTTGAAGGACAACCCAGTCGACTGGCTCCATATACCAATTGACTGGGATATGGGACAGAAGGTTCCCAGTCGACTAGTGTTAAAGATCCAATTGACTAGTAGCTGAGACAGAAAGTTCCCAGTTGACTGGTGCTTAGGACCCAATCGATTGGTACTCTCCCATAGCCTAAAAAGTGAAATTTCTCACTTGACTTACTCGACTGGTACAAGGACCCAATCGACTAGTAATTCAAAAATATGATAGTTTGAGACATGGGACTTGAGCATTTAATGCACCAAACCTACTAAGTCAGTGTTAAATGACCATTTTGATTCAAGGCTATATAAACCCACTTCAATGAGCATTAAAAAACAAGAGAACACATTCATTTCATAAGATTGCTCATTAATTCTCAAAAGCTTTGAAAATTTTATTGTTGAGCTATTCTTCAAGCTTCTTCTTGAAAGAGAGATATTGTTCATTTGTAAAAGTACTTATTGCTATCTCTCTACTACTTTCTTTACAATAAAGCTTAATTTATTGTAAAAAGAAAGAGTTGTAATAACTCTTAGAATTTTTAGGATTAAACATTTCATTGTAACTTTCGTGAGGAAGAGATTAGCTTCCATGAGGAAGAGATTGGTTGTAAGGTTTGTGCAACACCCGCTAAGTTGCACGACTAAGGTTTTAGTGGATTACTTCAAGGAAGTCCCTTGAAGAGAGTGGACATAGGGTCGGAGAGATTCCGATATTGCCAAACCACTATAAATGGAGTTTGCATATTCTCAATTTCAAGCATATTATTTAATTGCATGCTTTGTGTATTTAACTGTTTAAAAACTTGCAAGAAAATTAGAAAAAGTTTTTAAAACCCAATTCACCCCCTATTGGGTTTGAACCTCGATTTACAATTGGTATTAGAGCTTCGTACCCAATTTTAGGCTTAAAATCCTTGAGTTGATCCGATGGCATCTAATAGCTATATCGAAGGGCATTCCTATACTAGGCCTCCCTTGTTCAATGGCTCCAACTATAACTATTGGAAAAAAATAATTAAAATCTTTGTCAAAGGACAAGATTACAATCTATTGAGGGTCATTGAAGAGGGACCTAGAATTCCTACAAAGGAAATAATCATTGGAGAAATTAATCATACAATGCCTAAACTCAAAATTAAGTTTAATGAAGAGGATTGTAGAATGATGTCTCTCAATAGTAGAGCAACTAGCATGTTACGTTATGCTCTAGATATTGCTGAATACAATTAAATATCTGCATGTACTTCAGCTAAAGAAATTTGGGACAAATTGCAAGTTACATATGAAGGAACTAGCGAAGTTAAAAATAAAAAATCTATATACTAGTGCCCGAATACGAAACTTTCAAAATGTCTCCAAATGAAACTATATCTCAAATGCACTCACGTTTTACTGCCATTGTTAACGGTCTAAAGCTTCTTGGTAGGAACATTGAGGAATTTGAATTAATAAGGAAGATCTTAAGGTCTTTTCCATCCACTTGGAAAGCAAAGAAGATGGCCATCATGGAGGCCAAATATCTGGACAAACTTGATGTCGAAACACTCCTCAGATCACTATTGACATACGAGATGAAGGAAATGAATCCCGTTGTCAATGATGATGAGAAGAGAAAAAGATGATTGCTCTCAAGGCCTCTACAAGCAACAAAGAAGAAGAGAAAGAAAAAGAGGATGAGTGCAGCGAAGAAGATGGTGAGATGGCTTTAATCACCAAAAGGTTTCACAAGTTCTTGAAAAAGAGCAAGAAACCTTACACAACGGAATCCACTTTAAAAAGGGAACCTCTTGTGTGTTACGATTGCAAGAAGCTTGGTTATATCAAGGCCGATTGTATGACAACAAGTAAACCATATAAGAGCTTTAAAAAGAAAGCTATGATTGCAACCACATGAAGTGATGATGAAGAAGAAGAATCTTCGGACAATGAGGTCGGATACGAAGAGATGGCCAACCTATGCATGATGGCATTAGACGATGAGAATGAGGTATCAAATTCTTCCCCTTCTAATAATAATAACATCGTTACTAGTAGTGAAGAGTTAATTGAGGTTATAAATGAAATGCATGAAGAATCGAAGAAATTCGATTCTAGGAATACAACCTTAAAAAATGAAGTCTCATCTCTTTCTAAAGAGATGGAAGGCTTAAAGGAAGAAAAAGAAAAATTATCTTTTATGATTTATAACTCTTCACAAGATTTTCTAAAAAATTAAAATGAAATTATAAAGAAGAAAATAATGGAATTGAATAGCACGATATCTAGACTTATACTTGGAAAAGAAAAGCTAGATGAAGTGCTATCTAGCCAAAGGCTAAGTGGAGGAAAATCCGGCTTGAGTTATTCCCTATTAGGGAAGCAAAAATCAAAAGAGACTTTGTTCATGAAAGCAACATGTGTGAACGAAACCTCCACTTCCAAGGCCACTAGCAAGATTAAATGAACTCCCTCAATATATGGTAGTAAGTCTAAAAATGTGAATTTAAATTCTAATGCATATACTAGAGGTAAGCATCTTAGAAATACTCATGCACATATGTATGCTCACTCAAGAAATGCAAATGCTAGGAATAATCATTCAAGGAATGCATATACTAGCAATACACATCCTAGGAGTAACCATCATGTGCATCCTAGAGGTAGTATGCAGACTCATAACTTGCACACTACGCATGCACATCCTAGGAATTACCATCATGTGTATCCTAGAAATTATCATAATACATTTTCTAGAGATAGCATGCATATTCATAATTTTCATAATAGAAACATGTACTATAGGATTGCTTATCCAAGGAACTATAGACATGCACAATTAAGAAATCCTAGAAATTTCAATAACTATTATCCTAGGATTATGCATCATCAACATGTCTATAATTATAGAGCACCTTATTATGTTAAGAAGGTATAGGTCTCTAAAGGAACCGTATTTTCTAGAACTAACCCCAAAGAACCCAAGAAATTTTGGGTACTTAAGAGTGCAATTGTGTATCCTTGTGTAGTGTAGACATGTCTCCACACCAAAGAAAAAGTAACTATTAGTACCTTGATAGTGGATGCTTAAAGCACATGACCGGTGATCAAAGTATGTTCAAAGAACTAACTCTAAGGGATAGTGGACACGTCACCATTGATTCAAGGCTATATAAATCCACTTCAATGAGCATTTAATAAACAAGAGAACACATTTAATTCATAAGATTGCTCATTAATTCTCAAAAGCTTTAAAAAATTTATTGTTGAGCCATTCTTCAAGCTTCTTCTTGAAAGAGAGATATTGCTCATTTGCAAAAGTTTTTTTAGATTAATTTTAAAAGTTTTTTTCCAAAGCATTTTTGAAAGTGTTTGAGCCATAAATAAATCTAAGAACTTTAAGATAAGATTTACATAGAGTTAAAATTACCTAGATCTTCTTATCTTGTTCTTCATTGTCTTCTCTTGAAGTGTGTGCATCATCATATGCAAAACCGTTAGGCACACAAACACTTAAACAATTTTGTTAGATAAACTAAAATCGGTTTTGTTATCATTAAAATAAAGTTAGGGGTCAACAACTACTAACTTTGAAGGTATATAGGGCATCCTATGTCTTGTTTTACTAACCCAACTATACTTTATCTAGATGTTACCGTTGAGTCAATAAAGGGGTCCAATACTCAACCTTGCTTGAGCATATAGAATTAGCATGCATCACTATCATGATTTTCCATCATTATTTTAAACTAAGAATAATGTGTTAATGAACCTAAAGGATTAATCACAAATTTTTTGTTATCGTTTTCAAAACCCTTCACTTCATATATATATATATATATATTGAGGTCTAAGACAATTTGGAGAGTTACTCATTAGGTTTGTTTAGTAGTATCTAATCACAAAGGTCCCCTGCAAGTTGGTTGGAGTAGAGTTGAGGGACAAAGACTAAGGATAGTAACTTTGAACGTAACCATGGGAGACAATCTTGTGACTATAGAGAAGTTTGAGGAGATGATGGAAAAATTGATGAGTAACCAAGATAGGGTCATGGAGAGGTTAGCTATGGTCGAGGAATCTGCTGTTGGTAAGAAGAAGGTTGAGAAAGAGGCCAATTATTCTATTGATAGTGATACTGTAACGACCCATCCTAGGTTGGCCACCCCCGAGACGGTGTCATCATATTTTGAAAATCTCAACATGACACATATATGCAACAATAAAAATAATACTAACATAATTTCTTTTACATCAATCCTCAACCCTCAACAGGGGAGATACATCAATCTGATATTAACTTAAACATAATATACAACGTAAAATGCATGAATATTTACAAATAAATTTTTAATTTATTTTCTCATTAGTCTGAGGATGTTGACACGTACATGGCTTATAGAAAATGATTTCGTCTGACTCTCAACCCACCAAACTATTTGTCTTGTCTGCTACCTGAAATCATTGTACAATGAGGGATGAGCTTCACAAGCTCAATGAATTAAATTTACTAGAAGTACTCAATCTGCATAAACAGTCTTTCAATATTTTATCATTTATATTTCATACAACTTGATACTAGTATTCCACTATCACTAGATATATCATAAGTCCCATTCTCTATCAATCTCTTTTTCTTATTTATAGGTTCCCCTTAAGCCATTCAATTATCTCAAAATTATCTCGTAATAAGGTTTACATAATAAAATCTACAATTTAAATGGTTCTTATCACCATAACTATCTCTCTGTGAGACTCATCCATCTATAAATAAATTCACAATAACACACCACACATCAGCATTTCAATAATGCAAGCAATAATTAAAATAGATGCAATACATGAATTATTATTATTATGGGAATGTTTTCCCACATATCAACATGTTTTTATTATCTTAGACTGGCCCCCTTCCGGTTCTTTTCTTTACAGCTTATCCCAGCTGTCACAGTATTTATTTCCAGCATATACCGACTGTCACAGTTTTTCAATTAGACCGGTCCCTTCCTAGTTTTTTTAGTTCTCTTATTTAATGCATATGCATATGAACAATGATATGAAATATACATATGATTAGAAATATAAAAACCACACAAATTCAAAATATTTAAATTAACTATCCGGTCTTTCCTTAACTTTCTGCTTGATAAATTTCACAATTTTCTTCTCCTCATATATCACATCAATTTATTAACCAAAACTTGTCAAGAATTTATTTATCACCATCATTATTAAATCAACTCATTATTCTAATAATATTTCTTTTCACATAATAATTTTCTACATTTCTAATATTTATATCATACCTATCAATTTAATTTTTATCTGCCACCAAAGCATAAGCTAATAATTTATTTAATATTATCACTAGATAATTTCGTTTTTTATTTAAATTACTTAAAGTAAATCTAACTCACCACGTAGCACTTAAAGCTACCCGTGGATCACCCCTTTACCTTTCTCGTTCCTCTCAACAATTTTCCTCGGTTGCTGATCGTCAACATCTAACTTAATATTTACATTAAATTTCTAATTTATTCTTCAATTCTTCATAACCACACCCTTTGAAAATTCAAACTTTAAATTCTGGGAAACTTCATGAATGCTAAAAATTCAAAAATAAACATTACATTATTACCTTATGTTTTTCTGATAGATTCCCATGATTCTCTATGAAATTCCACCGTAAACCCCTTCAAAATTTTGCTCTTTTAACATTTCTTTCGGTCCCCAAGTGTTTAAAGAAAACGTGTGATTGAAGGAAAACTAAACGAATTTGGTAAGTGTTAATTATGTTTACACATAAGTGTGTATATATATAAGCAAGTAAAAGTTCACAACACAATTTTTGGCAGCCTAAAACAATTACAATATCAGCCTTTTAATCCCCCACCTGCCTCCATGTTTTGGAGACGTGCAATGCCTTGCACGTATCCTTCTTGAATTTGAATTACATTTGGCAGCAGGTGCTGCCACCTGCTGCCACATAATTTTTTTTATTATTTTTAAAGAAAACTTTTTTAAAAATTTTTTTTTTCTTCTTTCTTCTTTCTGGACGTCTTTGGACGTCCGTTTTTTTTAAGAATTGCTTTATTCAAATAATAATAAACCTTTCACATATATTTTATTTTAATTCCATGTCATATTTGTTAAATTACTTTTTTACCCTTACTTTATGAATACGGGTATTATAGATATTGACAAGGTTGTGGAAGTGATCAACGTTCCCAAAAGCACATCCAAGGATGGGTACAAGGATCTGAAATAAGTCATTGTTGAGATGAAGACACTCTTGAAAAAAATGTCAAGGCATTGAGGACTATTTGTTTGAGATGGAAGGACTCTTACCCACCCTCGAGGAACAACTCCCCCATAAGTTCAAGATGCTTGATATTGACAAGTTTGATGGCACTAGAAATCCCAAAAATACTTGAAGTTGTATGTTGGAGCTATGTGACTGTCTAGAATATCCAAAACCCTTATCCCACAACTCTTCCAAAAACTCCTTATTGGCCCTGCCTTCTAATGGTACTTTTTCCTCGAGTCCTCCAAAGTTAGAACCCTTGAAGATGTTTCTAGCGAGTTTGTCAAACAGAACTCTTACAACACCCAAATTAATGTCACCCTCAAAGACCTTGAGACCACTAAAAAAAAGTCCAATGAAACTTTTTTCGAATTCATAGCCCGTTTGAGAGACAAAGTTTCCAAAATAACCAATAGCCCTAATGATGCCCCTAAGTACCAAAGAAAAATAAATACTTCCAATGCCAATGCTAAAACCAAAGGTAATGAGCTAAATGTTGTAGTCATCGAGAGAACTCATCAAAAGTTTGACGGATTGGGTTGTCGTAGATCTAAGGTTATAAAAAAGTTGATGAAAAAAGGATTTTTGACTCCCTATGGACCAATAAGCCTTAATAAAGATAGACTAGGATATGAACCTAACGAGTATTATAACTTCCATTAACAAGTAAGCCATAAGATCGATAGGTATGGATGCCTCTACTATGCCATTGAAGACCTCATTGAAAATGGAAACCTTCTCAAACCTAGTTCTAACCCTAAATAACCAAACATCCATAGAAATCCCTTACCAAACTACCAAAATGTCCCCCCAATAAACCGTATCAACTTTCAAGATGATATTGACCAAGATGATTACTTTAATCCTACTATTTCCATTACCCCAAATAGACTACCCACCTCATTCACCTCTAAATCAAATGATCCACAAGGAATTTATTATGTCATGACTATCCATAACTTTTGGAAAGAGATTTATGGTGAGCGTGTGTGTAATGATGATGATGACGAGTTCTATGATTCTGTTGAAGAAATTCAGTGGACCTCCAAGCAAAAGATCAAAGAATATAACTTTTAGAACAAGTTCTAAGACCTTATCCATGTAACACGAGGTGGAAAGAGATTCAAGCCTCCTAATCTTGCGTGAGATCATCCAGAAAATGATGGGAGTTCCAATGCTAAGGCTATTGATGAAGACAAAAAGATAATGGTTGAAGATGATGAAGATCGAGTGATCAAGCAGTTAAAGAAAAAACATGCTAATGTTTTTATGTGGAGATTGTTGAAATACTCTTATCCTTAAAGGAAAGCTTTGATGGAAGCTTTGGTCAAAATGGAACTATCCATTGACACCACCTCTAAAGGCATTGTGAACTTCATGACTATCAAAGAGATAACCTTCACCAATAATGGTTTACCTCTTCAAGGTTGGAATCACAAAAAATTCCTCAACATTACCTTGTAATGCTATGACAAAAAGGTGCCTATGGTGATGATTGATAATGGCTATGCACTAAATATTTTTTCTTTGCGTACCATGATAAAGTCTGTTTTGCATGGGTGGAGATCAAGACGTCATGGCCATGTTAGGGGTTCATGTTGAAGATAGTGAGTCTATTCTGCATTGTTTTGAGTTCATTATTGAGATGGTTGGCATTTATGTGAATCCTATGATCGAGAGTATGATGAGCAAGATGGGGTACCTTCAAGACAAAGGTTTGGGCAAAGAACTCCAAGGTATCCCTCATTTTTCCAACATGGTTGCCGATGAGATTTGTTAAGGATTAGGATATGAGTCCTTTGTGGAATGATTTTGAATTAGATTAGGAGAGCAATGATGAGGGCAAGTCCTTAGAAAAACAAGAGAATAACTGGATAGAGGAGATGGAGCATGAGGCCAAGGAGTTTTTATTCAAGAATGATGAAGGAGTTGTTGTAACCAATTCCTCCCAACTCATTTGTTAAGTCAATGGTCGAGTCAGTGCTTGAGAATTCGAGAAAGAGTCTAGCTTTAGGTTTAATTTTGGGCCACCTGTGAGTGGTGAAGAGTTTTATTTTTCAAAGTCCATTTTAGAGTCTAAGTTTGAGTCTATTTTCGTTCTAAGTTCAAATTCGAGCTCTAGCTTCGAGTCTTTGTTTAATTTCGATGTTTTGAGTCTCAAAACTATATATGAGGTTGAGTTAGATTCAAAATTTGTAACTCTACGCTTTCGATGAATCTATCTTTATTAATATTAGAACTAATGATAACTCCAAAGAGATTAAAATTGGTAATACTCTTTCAACACAAGAAAAAAACAACTTAACACAATTTTGCATAAATTCCCAGATGTATTTGTATGGTCTTACGAGGATATGCCTGATATAGACCCTCAAATTGCACAACATCGCATCCCGTTGCATGAACATACGAAACTAGTAAAGCAAAAGTTAAGATGCATGAAACAGGAATGGGTTATGAAATCAAAGAGAAAATCACTAAGCAATTGAGATCCAAATTTCTTATGGTTACCAAGTATCTAGATTGGGTTTCCAACACTGTTCCCATTCCAAAGAAAGATGGTAGAATCCATTTTTGTATTGATTACATGATCTCAATAAGGCCAGTCCTAAGGATGATTTTCCGCTACCCCACATCGATATACTTTATAAAAACACCCACAGATCATGCTTTGCTATCCTTCATAGACGAGTTCTCAGGTTACAATCAGATTCAAATGGTGCCAGAAGACTGAGAGAAGATGACTGCCATCACTCAGTGAGGTACCTTTTGTTACCAAGTTATACCATTTAGTTTGAAGAATACAGGTTCTACCTACTAGAGGATGGCCACCAATTTGCTCCATGACATGATGCATAAAGAGGTAGAGGTATACGTTGATCATATTATTATGAAATCTGAAGACTGTGAAGAAAATTTCCAAGCTTTGAGAAAGTTTTTTAAACAAATTAGTAAGTATAAGTTGAGCTTGAATCTGAAAAAGTGTGTATTTGGTGTTATCACATGTATGGTTTTGGGTTTCATGGTAAGTCAGAGAGGTATAGAGTGTGATCCTACCAAAATCAAAGCTATCATCAACATGGAAGTTCCTACGACTGAGAAAGAAGATCTAGGTTTCTTAGGTAGGATTTAGTATATTAGTCGTTTTATTGCTGATCTCACCACTGTTTGCGAACTAATCTTCAAGTTGTCTAGAGAGGGTACCAAGATCGAGTGAGCCCCTCAACGTTAAGAAGAATTCGAGAAGATCAAAGATTACTTAGCCAACCTTCCAATTTTATCCCTCTTAACTAACCTTCCATTTACTACCTTAGCAAGAAGATGCTAGACTATAAATTCAAGTACACCAAGGTTGAGAAGACCTGTCTCACATTAGTTTAGGCAGCCAAGAATTTGAAGCGTTACAGGAGTTTTTTCCGGGTTACAGTCATCTCTCATGTTGATCCTCTCAAATATTTGGTCGAGAAATCCTTTATGATGGTAAGAATGTCTCACTAACTTATGTTGATATTTGAGTGCGATCTGAAGTGTGTGATCAATAAGTCTATCAAAGGTAATGCTATCGTACAACACATCACCAAATACCCTATTGATAATGAAGACGATTCCATGAATGTCTTCCCATATGAGGATTTAATGGCAGTTGAAATCGATAAAATGGGGAAGATGTATTTCGACGATGCTTCAAACCATAATGGTTATGGTGTTTGTGTAGTAATTGTGTCAACCAAATTACATTCATCTTGCCATCAAGTTAGATTTTCCAGCATCCAATAATGTGGCCGAGTATGAGGCGTGTGCAATTTGTTTAGAAGCCTTGCTAGCTACGAGAATCCGCGAAGCTGAGATATTTGGTGATTCAACTTTAGTGATCCTTCAAGTACAAAAGAAGTGGAAGATCAGAGAAGAGAAACTTAGGCCTTATCAAGAGTATAGAGAAGACCTTGTGCAAGAGTTTGAAAAAGTAACCTTCACCTACCTTCATAGAGCTCAAAATTAGTTCGTTGATACTTTAGCCACATTAATCTCACTAGTTAATATGCTGAGGGTGTGGAATTCAAATCTTTGTCAATCAAGGACAGGGATAAGCCCGTTTATTGCTACAAAGTTGAGGTTAAAGCTAGAGTGCGCGACGGTTTGCCTTGTTCCATGATATCAAGAACTTCATTGAGAATAGAGAGTATCCTCTTACTACTGACAAGAAATATAGAAGAGCTATCCAAATGCTTGCTTCCCAATATTTAATTTGTGGTGAATAGGTATACAAGAGATCTTATGATGGGGTACAATTTCTCTATGTTGACGAAGATTATGCTGCCAAATTGATTAAAGGAATATATACCAGTGACTGCGGTCCTCACATTAATGAGAAGATGCTTGCTAAGAATAATTTGAAGTTGGGTTACTATTGGATCACCATGGAAACTGAATGTGTGAATTATGTCAGAAAATGCCATAAGTGTCAGACCTATGTCAATCCCAAGCATATGCCTCCTTCACTTTCATTCAACATGACCACTTCTTGGCCGTTTTTAGTATGGGGAATTGATGTTATTGGGAAGATTACCTCAAAATTTTCTAATGGTCACAAATATATCTTGGTTGCAATCGATTACTTAACTAAATAGGTTGAGGTCGCATCTTATGCCACCTTAAAAGCTAAGCATGTTGCCGAGTTCATTTGCACCAACTTGATCAGTCTTTATGGAATCCTTCATGAAATAGCATATGAAAATGGTTCTCACTTTCAAGGTGAAGTACTAGACTTGCTTCAGGATTATAAGAGTGTGTGACATCAGTCATCCCCTTATCATCCTCAAACCAATGGTGCTATCAAAGCTGCTAACAAGAACATCAAGGTGATTATAGAGACGATGATAAAGACCTATAAAGATTGGCATTAGAAATTACCCTGTGATTTGTGGGGGTACCGAATTTCATTTCGCACATCAAGTGGCACATCTCCTTATAGCTTGGTCTATGGTATGGAAACAATACTCCTTGTTGAGATTGAGATCCTTTCCTTCAGAATTACTTTGGAAAGTTAAGTTTTCAAAGAAGAATGGTTATGTTCTCGTTAAGAAAAGTTGATCCTCATGGATGAGAAGAGATTGAAAGCCCTTTATCATGTACAAGGGTATCAAATAAGAATCGCTAGAGCCTTTAACAAGTCAAGCCAAGAAATCTCTGTGAGGGTAACCTAGTCCTCAAGCAGTTTTACCCACCCAACTCTAATCTTAGGGGAAAATACAAGCCAAAGTGGATTGGTCCCTACATCATCAAGAAGATCCCAAGTGGAGGTGTAGTCAAGATCGTTGATGTTGATGGTAAAGAATATTAAGAACCCATTAACCTACATAAGTTAAAGAAATATTATATGTAATGCTAATTTCTCCCCATAAAAGAAAGAAATTGTTAGGTTGAAAACACGCAAGGGCGGCCTAGGAAAAAGTAGTCATGAAAAAAAATATACACAAAAGAAAAAAAAATAAAAGTTCACTAAGTTAAAAACTCGCATGGGCGGCTTAGGTAAAAGTTAGAGAAAATAAAATAAAATCAAATAAAGAAAGGACAAATTACATAATAGTATGGTCATTCTTTATTCAAATTTAGGGGTGTTGATTAAGGAAACCCAAGATGAGGATCAACTGAGTTATAAACTTTTTCGATTAATTTAAAAATTAAACACAAGTTAGTCAAGCGAGTAAATTAAAGCAAGTTAACAATGAACGATAAATATATACTTGTTGAAAATTAAGAGAGTGAGGAAAGGAAGCTTGCAAACTTGATTTATAGTGATTCGACCATTCCTTATGCCTAGTCCACTCCTCAAGAGATCTTATTGAGAGTTCATTTCACTATTCCAAGCAAAGAATTACCATGCAACAAGGTGTTTCTCAAACCTTTATGTTAAATATAAGAATGAAAAAAACTTTGTCTTATTGATTGAATGAAAAGAATACAATTAACCTAATATATAGACTTATGAATACTAAGTTTAATAAGAATGGGATACAATAATTAGATAAGATAAATATAATTCAAGCCTACTAAGACACTCTTTAAGAATCTTATTAGGATTCTCAACACTCCTGCCTCCCCCCCAAGTTGGAGCTTAGATATCATATTCACTCAACTTGTTACAAATAAATCAAACTCGAGAACCATCCAATGGTTTTATAAATAAATCTACTAACTGATCCGTCGACTTCACATGTCTGGTACTAATCACATTTTGTAGAATTTTTCTCTAACAACATGACAATCAACTTCAATATGTTTAGTTCTCTCATAAAACACTAGATTATTTGCAATATGAAAAGTTGTTTGATTGTCACACACCAAGCTCATAGGACTTGACTGGTTGACTCCAAGTTCTGCTAACAACTATTTTAGCCAAACTATCTCATAGACAGTATGTGCCATTGCTTTATATTCGGATTCTACACTCGACTTAGCAACCACAATTTGCTTCTTACTTTTCCATGATACTAAATTACCTCCAACAAATACACAATATCCAGTAGTGAACCTTCTATCAAATTGAGAACTGGCCCAATCTGCATCAGTATAGCCTTTAAATTGAGCATGACCATGATTTTGATAAAGTAAACCACGACCAGGAGCAATCTTAATGTCTTAAAATTTGAATAACAACATCCCAATGACTAGTTCGTGGAGCATTGATAAATTTACTAACCACACTGGTTGCAAATGAAATATTAGGTCTGCTAACAGTTAAATAATTCAATTTTCCAACCAAATGCCTATATTGCCAAGGATAAGATAATAAGTCAAATTGATCAACTGCAAGTTTTGTGTTAGGACCCATAGAACTATCTATAGGCTTACAACCTAACATTCAAGTTACAGTAAACAAATCAAGAACATATTAGCACTGAGATAAAGAAACACCATGACGAGATCTAGCAACCTAGATACCCAAGAAATATCTCAATTACCCTAAATCTTTTGTTTGAAATTTAGTACTTAAGAATCATTTCAGTGTTAGAATTCCTTCTTTGTGATCTCATGTGATCACTATATCATCCACATATATAATCAACAATATTCTACCTGCCTCACTGTGTTTATAAAATACATAACGATCTACACCACATCTATTGAGGCCAAAATTAATTACTACTTCACTGAACCAACCAAACCACGCTCGAAGAGACTGTTTCAAGCCATATAGAGATTTCTCTAATCGACATATTAACCCAGACTCCCTCTGAGCAACAAATCTGGGTGGTTGCTCCATGTATACTTCTTCTTGCAAATCACTATTTAGAAACATATTTTTTACATCCAATTGATTTATGAGCCAATCAAAAGTAACTGCTAGAGAGATAAACACATGAACATACATAATCTTTACCACTGGATTAATGTCTCAGCATAGTCAACACCTTGTACCTGCGTATACCCTTTTGTTACTAGACGAGCTTTTAATAGTACAATCAGGATAAACCTTTACAGTATAGACCCAACGACAACCAAAAACAGATTTCTCAAATGGAAGAGGACCAAGTCTCATGTATCATTAGTACGTTAGGCATGTATCTCTTCATCCATAGCTGCTTTCTACCCAGAATGAGACAAAACTTTTGTAATTGAATTAGGAATAGAAACAGAATAGATCGAAGCAACAAACGAAGTACATGAAGGAGATAAATAATCATAGGACACAAAATTATCAATCATGTGAGCAGCACATAAACGTTTACCTTTACAAAGAGAAATAGAATATTCATCCTCAGATGATGAAGGAGGATCGGGATTTGTCAACAAATGAGCAATTGGTGGTGCAGCAAAGGTAAAAGGTTGCGGGCGACTGGAGTAAACTTTAAATGGATGAGCAGATGATAAAGAGACTAATGGAGGAGGATTTGACTATATAAGGGGCATGGGAACAAGTAATGGATAAGGATATGAATCAGTTAGATCAAAGATAGAATGAAACTTAAAGTAATATGGGGTAGACTCAAAGAATGTAGCATCGGCATAAATAAAGTGCTTTTGTAGTGGTGAACTATAACACTGATAACCTTTCTATGTAAGAGAATAGCCTAAGAAAATACATTTGATAGAGCGTGGGTCAAGTTTGTAAACTCTTGGACGAAGCTGATGAACAAAACAAACGGACCCAAAAATACAAAGAGGTAAGTGGAAGGTAACATCCCTGGAAAAAAGCACAGAGTGGGGGGATTGACTGATAAGAGCCATAAAATGCACCTCAAAGATGTTTAATTGTCAGCATTTTATGATTCTTCTCGGCCTTTATTGCAATCTTGTGTGTTGATAACTCTTAAGTAATATCATTGGACTACTAACTTATTCAAGTACATTTCAGGTGTTTTGAGTCCAAAGAAGAGAAGAAGCGATCGTTGTTTAAAAGCACCAAGGGTCCATGCACGACGAAGCAGAAGAATGGCTACGTAAAGGCAAAGCATGAAGATTATCAGCAAAAAGGCCAGCACCGCGGTGCTCATCAGCAACACCGCGGTGCCCAGAAACATGCATATTATGAACCACTAGCGAGCACCTCAGTGCCCAGAAATTTGCTCATTCCAGCTTATGCCTAGCGCCGCGGTGCTCCCCAGCAGCACTGCAGTGCGCACAAGTATTTACATCTCCGAGTTAGACTTTAATTAGAGTTTTTAAACATTATATTAAACCCAAGAATACCCTTAGTCTTTTGTACTATAAATAAGACACTTAGGGTTTAAGAGAAAGGATCTGGGCTGTGAGCAAAGATCCAGAAGTTGAAGACAACAACTCTCATCCACAAAAGAGTTTAGCCATGAACACCATGGCTAACTAACTTCCAAGACAAAAGAGTTTAGCCATAAACACCATGGCTAACTAACTTCCAAGCAAGGCGAAGAGATGAATCCCTAGGTGTAATTATTCCTATCTATCCTTATTTGGTTCAGTTGTAATAAGAATTTATTGTCAAACATTGTCATGATTTACTGCTTTATCTAATTATAAGATTTTATCTATTCTGGTGATTGTATCTTTTCCTTGATATAACTTTAGTCATGCTTCTCTTATGTCAAGATTATTGGGTATAATTAAGTCCGGTAAGTCTAGCCTTTAGGTTTGTCCATTACTGTAATATTGTCAGCAAAGATATATTGTCGTTTCTTGATAAACCTATAGGATAGATCATACATGCATGAATCGGAAATAATAAGTATTTCATTATAATCACATTAGGGTTTACACATGTTCTCATTGAATATTTACCAATTGCATGTTTGGTATGTGAAACATGCAATCGAGATAAAAGCAACTGAATCAAGTTAGGATTAGGACAACGAACCCAGGGAGGATTCCCGGATCCTTGTTGCCTCTCTATTATATTTCACAAACCTACACAATTACTTCATCATCAATTTCAGATTCTTTACTTATTATATCGTCTCATATTAAAGTTTACATCTCTCTTTATAGTTAAACTTGTTTCCCTGTGGAATCGACACCCCAAAGCTGTGCTACAACAACCGCGTATGTTTTGGGCGTAATCAAATTTTGGCACCATTGCCGGGGAAACCGCTTACTCATAAGGAAGTTTGTCAACTCTAAGACAAGACAGTACTATCTTTTCTTTATATTCTGATTTTTTTTTCTTTATTTTGTTCTGTTATATTTATTTCTTTTAAAATCAGTTGGTGTATGCTTAGACAGAGAGATTTGCGAGGGAGATTCATTAAGGGACCGAAAATAGAGATACCTTTCCCTTCCACGTCCGGTAGTGAAACTTTGCCTAGATCGAACTCTAGTGTTCACCCCACAGAAAATTTAGAAAACTTCGTTAACATGGTTGAGAACCCTACTGAAAATGTTGCTAGGACACTTAAAGACTACCTACATCCTAGCCGGACAGCCACACCATTGTGTATTATGTTTCCAGCCATCACCCACCATCAAGACTTTAAACCGAGGATGATACAATTACTCTCCACTTTTCATGGCTTGGAAAACGAAAACCCATATGTGCACATTAGAGAATTTGAGGAAGTAGTTGCGACTTTCCATAGTCAAGATGTAACTAATGATATCGTAAGACTCAAGTTTTTTCCTTTCTCCTTGAAGAATGAAGCTAAGAGTTGGTTATACTCATTAAGACCACGATCTATTGGGTCATGGAATGAGATGACCCAAGTATTTTTCAACAAATACTTCCCTCAACGTAAAACTAATGCATTGAAAAGATAAATCTCCACCTTTGCACAAAAGGAAAACGAGACTTTGTATCAGTCTTGGGAGAAATTTAAAGAGCTGTTAAGTATGTGTCCATATCATGGGTACCAAAATTGGCGCTTAGTGAGCTATTTCTATGAGGGTCTTACCTATAGAGAGAGTCAATTTATCGAGATGATGTGCGATGGTGAATTTCTGCAAAAAGACCCTGATGAGGCTTTTGAGTACCTCAATGAGCTTGCTGAAAAAGCTCACACATGGACTGGACCTAGTGCTACTGAAAGTACAAATAGGTCACAACCTATAGGAAACCCTAGTGGTGGAGGAATCTACCATCTTAGGGAAGAGGATAATCTTAAGGCCAAGGTCAAGATGCTTACTAGGGAGATAGAGGCACTGAAAACTAAAAAACCAACACGCATGGTTAATCAAGCTGAACCTTTAGAAACATGTTTTGTGTGTGATGGGATTGATCATCCTGCTCAAGATTGCCCCACATTTGTTGACATGAGAGGGCTGTACGAGGAACAATGTAATGCCTTAGGCATGTACAAGAAGCCTCAAGCACCCTTCTCTAACACTTCCAATCCGGGGTGGCGAAATCATCCCAACTTCAGCTGGAAATCTGAAAACCAGCATCATGCACAACCTCCTAGATCATACCCAGCACCTTATCATGCACCCTCATCCTCTAGGAACTCTATAGAAGACACCTTACATCATTTCATAGAAGCACAAGGTAAAATAAACCAGAGGTGTGAGACATTAATTACACAAGTGGTTAAGGAAAACATAGAAATAAGGAGCCAAGTGTCTAAATTGATGGGCTCCTTAAGTGTAACTGAACGAGGTAAGTTTCCTTCCCAAGCTCAGTCCGTACCTCACGGTCAACATATGGCACAAGAAAATTTGAAAGATGTAAATTCTATTGTGACCCGAAGTGGAAAGTCACTGCACATCCCACCAATGAATAAATCTGAGGATGTGGAAAAAGGTCAAACTAATAGTGAAGCCGAGTTGCTTAAAGACCCTGAAGTGACCAAAAATCCTGTTAAGGCACCATTCCCCCAAGCCTTAAAATAAAAAAAAATATGTAAATAAATAATGAAATCCTTGAGAACTTAAGGCAAGTGAAACTTAATCTTCATCTTTTGCATATGATTAAACAAGTCCTTACCTATGCAAAAGTTCTCAAGGATTTATGCACCATTAAGAGGAAACACCATGTCAAGAAAATGGTATTCCTAACTGAGCAAGTTAGTGGATTAATTGAGCAAAGAATTCTCCCAAAATACAAAGATCCGGGCTGTCCTACTATTACTTGCAGCATTGGAAATCATGAGATTGGACAAGCCTTACTAGATTTAGGAGCTAGTGTAAACCTGATGCCATTCTCCATCTACTTACAGCTGGGGTTAAGAGAAATCAAACCGACCGACATGGTATTGCAATTGGCTGACCGTTCAGTCAAAGTACCCCGGGGTGTGGTAGAGGATGTCTTGATTCAAATTGATAAATTTTACTATCCTGTTGATTTCTTAATTCTGGATACTACTTCTGCTGTTGACACTAACTCTAAAATCCCTTTGATTTTGGGTAGACATTTCCTTGCTACTGCAAATGCTCTAATAAATTGTAGGAATGGACTCATGAAACTGTCTTTTGGCAACATGACACTTGAAGTGAATATTTTCAATGTTGCAAAGCAGCTCGAAGAAGAGGACGAAAACCACCAGCTTTACATGATTGAGTCACTCATCAATGAGGGAGTCTCTTTAACTCATAATTATGATCCTCTTAAGAGTTTTCTTGTTAATTTTGAGATAGATTTATTTGACGATAAAACTGATATGATTAATATTTGTGTTGTTTTTGACAAATCTCAGGATTATAGCAATCGGGCATAGCAACCAAGGTTTGAGGAGCTGCCCGAAAGAAGCAAAACACAAGTCCCCTCAAGTGTGGAAGCACCTAAGGTTGAACTAAAGCCGCTACCTAAGGGCTTAAAGCATGCTTTTCTCGGTCCAGGTGATACCTTTCCTGTTATTATTTCTTCTGAATTACTGAGACCCAAGGTGAGAAACTACTTCAAACTTTGAATGCACACAAATCAGCCCTAGGTTGGAGCATGGCTGATTTAAAGGGAATTAGTCCCCTAATCTGCTCCTGTAAAATAAATTTGGATGAAGGAGATAATCCTCGTAGAGACCCTCAACGTAGGCTTAACCCCACTATGAAAGAAATAGTGAAAAATGAAGTACTGAAACTGTTAGATGCGGGTATTATATATCCCATAGCTGATAGTAAATGGGTAAGTCCTACATAAGTCGTCCCTAAAAAGTTAGGAGTCATGATAGTAAAGAATGACCTAGGAGAGCTAGTCCCTACCAAACTTGTGACCGGGTGGCGTATGTGCATCGATTACAGAAAATTAAATGCTGCCACCCGGAAAGACCACTTCCCACTCCATTTTATTAGTCAAATTCTTGAGCGTGTAGCTGGTCATCCCTTTTACTGTTTTCTAGATGGTTATTCTGGTTATTATCAAACAGAAATTGCATTAGAAGACCAAGAAAAGACCACTTTTACTTGTCCTTTTGGCACCTATGCTTTTCGTAGAATGCCATTTGGATTATGTAATGCCCCTGCTACTTTTCAACGCTACATGATGAGTATTTTTAGTGATATGGTTGAAAGTTGCATGGAGGTTTTTATGGATGACCTAATTGTTTTTGGATCTTCATTCGAAGCATGCTTAATGAATTTAGAAAGAGTATTAATTCGCTGTGAGGAAAAAGAGTTGGTTTTAAATTAGGAAAAATGTCATTTCATGGTACCATCCGGCATTGTCTTAAGGCATATTGTCTCTTCTAAAGGAATAGAGGTTGATTAATCTAAGATTGAAATAATCTCTAAATTGCCTACACCTAAGACAATAAAAGATGTGAGGTCTTTCCTTGGTCATGCTGGTTTTTATAGGAGGTTCATACAAAATTTTTCAAGCATATCTAGACCACTAAGTGCCCTCATAGTTAAAGACACTCCCCTTGAATGGACAGAAGCTTGTCAAGGAGCGTTCCAAATGCTGATCGGCAAGCTTACTTCCGCACCTATAATGCAGTCACCGGATTGGACCTTGCATTTTGAAATCATGTGTGATGCTAGTAACTACGCTGTAGGTGCTGTTCTTGGACAGTGAAGAAAGGGAAAACCATTTGTCATTTACTATGCTAGTAAAACTTTAAATAGTGCTCAAATGAATTACTCTATAACTGAAAAATAATTACTAGCTGTAGTATTTACTTTAGATAAATTTTGTGCTTATTTAATTGGTTCCCCTATTCTTATTTTTACAGATCATGCAGCACTCAAGTACCTTCTTACAAAGAAGGAAGCTAAAGCACGACTGATCCAATGGATCCTCCTCCTACAAGAATTCGACATCACCATCAAAGACAAAAAAGGAGTGGAAAATGTAGTGGCGGATCATCTTTCGAGACTTACTTTCGAGGACACTTATGATGACATGCCAATCAAGGATGATTTTCCAAATGAGCAATTACTATCCATTACTTCTCTACCATAGTTTGCTCACATCGTAAATTATTTGGCTACAGGTGAGATACCAATGGATTAGAGTGCTCAAGACAAGAGGAAATTCTTATACGAGGTATGTAATTTCTATTGGGATGACCCCATTCTTTTCAAGTATTGCCCTGACCAAATTTTATGGTGTTGCATCCCTAATGAAGAGATTGCAAGTATCTTAGAATTTTGTCACTCCCAAGCTTGTGGACGCCACTTTTCAATGAAAAAAACCGCTGCAAAAATTTTACAGTGTGGATTTTATTGGCCTTCCTTGTTTAAAGATACTAACATCTACTGTCGCTCATGTGAAAGGTGTCAAAAGTTAGGAGCTGTGTCCCTTCGAAATATGATGCCCTTAAACCCTATTCTAGTAATTGAAGTTTTTGATTGTTGGGGCATCGATTTTATGGGACTCTTTCCTCATTCCTTTGGATACCAATATATCATTGTGGAAATAGATTATGTATCTAAGTGGGTAGAGGTAGCAACTTGCTGAAGCAATGATAATAGAATGGTAAACAAATTTCTTAAAGAAAATGTGTTATCTCGATTTGGTACACCACGTGCTATAATTAGTGATCGAGGTACACATTTTTGCAATTGTTCTTTTGAAGCTTTAATGCGAAAATGTGGGGTGTTACATAAAATTTCTACTGCCTTTCATCCTCAAACTAGTGGACAAGTAGAGCTTGCTAATAGGGAAATTAAACAAATTTTAGAAAAAACGGTTAACCCGGATCGCAAGGATTGGTCTTTAAGACTTGTTGATGCACTATGGGCATACCGTACTGCTTTTAAAACACCCTTAGGCATGTCTCCTTATAGGATTGTTTTTGGAAAGCCTTGCCACTTACCCATGGAGCTCGAGCATAGAGCTTATTGGGCCATCAAGTCTTTTAATTTTGGCATAAGAGAGGCGGGTAAACATAGGAAGTATCAACTGACCGAGTTAGAGGAATTACGAAACGATGCTTATAAGAATTCTAGAATCTATAAGACCAAGATGAAAGCATTCCATGATAAAAAAATTTTGAGGAAAACATTTAGACCTAATGATCGAGTATTCTTATACGATTCTAGACTCTATAAGCATCCAGGGCAACTTCGGTCAAGATGGACCGGTCTTTTCATAGTAAAACATGTTTTTAAAAATGGAGCGGTGGAAATTGAGGACATTAATGACGGTCGAATTTTTAAAGTGAATGGTCAGCGCCTTAAGATCTTAATCAATAGGCCAAATCCGGAGGTGGAAGACATTCCACTTATTGATCCGGTCTATTTTCCTTAAACTTTACCACACAGGTATGTTTTCATTTATTTTTCTTTTGATTTGTTTATTTTGTTTTTAATTACATTTTATTCAATCTCAATTGTTAGTTTTTCTTTTTTTAGTTAAGTTTAATTTAATTTCTAAGATTTATTTATTTATTTTAACTTTATTTTATTTCTCTTTTGGAAAACCAGAATTTTTGGGCACTAGTGTGCACCGCGGTGCCCAGTACCAAGCCTAGCAGCTCCAGGCCTAGCACTACAGCGCCAGGCCCAGCACCACGGTGCCCAGTACCAAGCCCAGCAGCCTCAGGCCCAACACCGCAGCACACTGCACGGCACTAGCCCGAGCCCAGCACAACCTAACCCTAAATTCTGCACTATAAAAGCCATTTTACCCCCTTCTTCCTCATTTTTTCTTTCATAAAACCAGTAGCACACTCCCTCCTCTCTCCACTTGCACACTCACTTGAGCTCAAAATTTCTTGTTGCACCATCATTTCTTACTCAATTACTCACTTTTGTTGCTGATTTTGCTAGCATTCTCCTTCAAAAGCTTGGTTATAAGAAGACCATTGGGATCATCAAGAACACTCCAAGAGGTAGATAGTCTTTATTCTCTCCACCATGGACATCAAGTAAGACCACTTTCTTCCATTTTATTGTGCATTTGTGCTAATTAGTAATTATACTTTGCCTTAAATCTATTATTTTAAAATATGTGTTTCCATGGAACCTAAGACCAAGAGACCTAGGGGGAGACCACAGCAAGAATATGATGAGACCAAATTTGTGAGTTTTGCAGCGAGTGAGAGATATATTAGTATGTTGCAAAGTCGAAAACTCATTCCTGAAAGAGGATTCAGCATCATCGAGAGGGGAAATCCGACCTTATTTAGAATGATTCTAGATAGGAATTGGGGCACATTTATACAACAATCCTCTCACTCCCTCCCAAATTTGGTTAGAGAATTTTATGCCAATGCACCTGAGCATAGGAATGATGAAGTAAGAGTGAGAGGACGACTAGTCTCTTTTAGTAGCACATCCATTAATAACTTCTATGGATTACCTGACATTAGGCATAGTGAGTATAGCTTATATGTGTCTACCATCAATTATGACAAGATTTGCCATACTCTTGGTATTCCGGGCACTACATGGAAAATGACGGGTGA
Source organism: Bretschneidera sinensis (assembly GCA_023935145.1). Taxonomy (NCBI): domain Eukaryota; kingdom Viridiplantae; phylum Streptophyta; class Magnoliopsida; order Brassicales; family Akaniaceae; genus Bretschneidera; species Bretschneidera sinensis. The sequence continues at coordinate 86,783,035 of CM043699.1, forward strand.
TCTCTCTGTCACTTTGCCCGGTACTTCTCTCAATGTCCTTCGTTAAAAACCCAATTGTGCATCCGAGCTGGAGTCCAATACAGTCCTGATGAAGAGGCCAATGGAACCCAAAAGACCCATTGATGATAGCTTGTTAGCACAGATTAAAGCCTCAATGCCACTAATTTCGGGAGAATGAGCAACCTTTGCTGACCATCCTTCTCCCTCAAGACCGTTCACTGTTGTCGAGCGCCTTGCACGTTTCGAGAGTCATTTTGACAAACATCAGAAATTGTTTCTTGATAAGATAGATCGTCAAGACAAAATATTGGCTCGACAAAACAGATTCTTGGCTCAACAGGCCGATTATCAAGCCAGGTTCTACTCTTCTTTTGGTCAGATATGCCACCACCTTGCTTCCGCTTCTGGTTGTAACATGGATCACTTCCCTACTATGCCACCCTATCCGGGTTCATTTTTTGATCCCACTCTTGAGGAACGTGAGGAGAATGAAGAAAATAAGGAGAGTGAAGAGGATGATGAGAATGAAGAGGATGAAGAGGATGATGAGAATTTAGAGGATTAGTTTTAGGTCCTTTGTTTTGTTTGTTTCTCTTGTGTTTGTTTATTTTTTTTATTGTTTGTTTTGTTTGTTTATTTTTCATTTATTTCGTGTACTAACTAACATATGGTGGGAATCTCAAGGGTACACCAAAGTTGTTTTCTCTTTGTTGTCTTGTTCTATGTTGTAGATTGGAATTTCAGCAAGAAGAATGGCAAGCACTTCACCCAGTAGTACATATTTTCCAGAACTTGTGCACTCGTGTTTACAAAAAAAGAGTTTTCTTTACTTTCTCTTTAAACATTGAGGACAATGCTAGTTTTAAGTTGGAGGTGGAGGAAACGTATTTCTTTAAATTGTTCGGTGTTACCTTCCCTTACCTTTTGTTTTAAGCATGATTTGTGTTTGCCTTGGATGTAATTCACATGTCAATGATATAAGCTTAATTGAGATAACATATAGCATTTAGAAGAAGTTAAATCTTGCTTTGGTTTGAAATTAATTTAAGTATCAATCTTCACTTGGTTTGAGACTATAGTTTGTGGTGAGAATGTATGATTAATCTAAAACATTTAGAGAAGTTTTATGTGTGATTGCTTTGTGAATACTTTTGCGGTCTCGACAAGCTCTAGAACTTATTTGATAATCACTTGAGGCGAATTCCTAGGATGCACACTACTTAGGATATGATATAGGCCATTTTTAAACCCGTTTGAGCCTTCCAAACTTACCATTGCTATATTTATCACTAGTCACCCATTTGACCCTTTTTCTTGAAAAAGAATTTGAGTCTTGTTTCTTTCAATAGCCATTTACTCACCTTTATGAGCCTAAAATATTTTATCGTTACCTTTCTTTTAAAAGAACTTAGTTATACACACTTGTTGAGAAGCACTCAAGAGGAGTAAGGATTAAAGTATGAGAAAAAAAAATATTACTACCATAGCCCAAATACATGAAAAGAGATAAGTTGAGGGTTGTGAAAAAGAAAAAAAAATTGATGAAAAAAGAGGTGAATGGTCTTATGTGCCAAAAAAAAAGTGAATTATGGCAAAGAAAGAAAAAAAATGTTGATTTGTTGAAAGAAATGATCGAAAAATGGTTGGAAGAGTTGGGTATTGAAGTAAGGTTATCCAGTGCTTAAAAGAGTCGTGTTCAAAACTAAGAGATTAAGTTCTTTTACTTGTTGAATCCTTCCCGTTCTTTCCTAACCTTAACCTTAGCCTAACGTTACAAGCTTAGTAAAGACCTATTGATCCAATGTAGTGTGATTTTCTACAATAGTAGAGAGCGATTCGAAAAGTGAGCCTATGGAGCTTGTTTTTTGTGATTGATGTCACGCAATTTATGTTTTCAAGAGGCCAAGACTTGTATTCATGATTCTTATGCATAAAATCATCCGGGTGTTCGGATTAATGGATTGTGGTAAGATGGATGTTAAGAGTTGATAACAATTTTTAGATTGATGTTTAGATTACTTTTGGACTTGGGTGAAACTTAATGATTCTATGTGTCGTGTGTTATGTGCGATTTTTGAGACAAAAGTGAATTGCTCTCGGTTAACATTAGTGGTGCTTTACTTTATTTTTGACTCCCACCATGGAATTCATTTCTTGTTTCCGCTTGAATTGCTAGAGACCAGCAATAAGCTAGTTGGGGGTTGTGATAAGAGCCATAAAATGCATCTCAAAGATGTTTAATTGTTAGCATTTTATGATTCTTCTCGGTCTTTATTGCACTCTTGTGTGTTGATAACTCTTAAGTAATATCATTGGACTACTAACATATTCAAGTATATTTTCAGATGTTTTGAGTCTGAAGAAGAGAAAAAGCGATCGTTGTTTAAAAGCACCAAGGGTCCATGCACGACGAAGCAGAAGAATGGCTACGGAAAGGCAAAACATGAAGATTATCAGCAAAAAAGCCAGCACCGCGGTGCCCAGAAACATGCATATTATGAACCACTAGCCAGCACCGGGGTGCTCCGATCACCGTGGCACCCAGAAAGTCGCCCATTCCAGCTTATGCCTAGCGCTGCGGTGCTCCCCAGCAGTACCGTAGCGCGCACAAGTATTTACATCTCTGAGTTAGACTTTAATTAGGGTTTTTAAACACTAGATTAAACCCAAGAATACCCTTGGTCTTTTGTACTATAAATAAGACACTTAGAGTTTAAGAGAAGGGATCTGGGCTGTGAGCAAAGACCCAGAAGTTGAAGACAACAACTCTCATCCACAAAAGAGTTTAGCCATGAACACCATGGCTAACTAACTTCCAAGTAAGGCGAAGGGATGAATCCCTAGGTGTAGTTGTTCCTATCTATCCTTATTTGGTTCAGTTTTAATAAGAATTTATTGTCAAACATTGTCATAATTTACTTCTTTATCTAATTATAAGATTTTATCTATTCCGGTGATTGTATCTTTTCCTTGATATAACTTTAGTCATGCTTCTCTTATGTCAAGATTATTGAGTATAATTGAGTCCGGTAAGTCTAGCCTTTAGAGTTATCCATTACTGCAATATTGTCAGCAAAGATATATTGTCGTTTCTTGATAAACCTATATGATAGATCATACATGCATGAATCGGAAATAAGAAGTATTTCATTACAATCATATTATGGTTTACACATGTTCTCATTGAATATTTGCCGATTGCATGTTTGGGATGTGAAACGTGCAATCGAGATAAAAGCAACTGAATCAAGTTAGGATTAGGAAAACGAACCCAGGGAGGATTCCCAGATCCTTGTTACCTCTCTATTATATTTCACAAACCTACACAATTACTTCATCATCAATTTCAGATTCTTTACTTATTATATCGTCTCATATTAAAGTTTACATCTCTCTTTATAGTTAAACTTGTTTCCCTGTGTAATCGACACCCCAAAGCTGTGCTACAACAACCGCGTATGTTTTGGGCTTAATCATTGACCATCAAGGATAGTGGATGACATACAGTTAATTAAGTAACATGTAATCATAATGGCCTCACTCCAAAACAATTTGGGGACATGCATATGAAATAATAGAGCACGAGCAATATCTATAAGATGACGATTTTTTCGCTTCGCAACCCTATTTTGTTGGGATGTATAAGAGCAAAATGACTGATGAATAATGTCAGATTTAGTCATAAATGTTCTAAAAGGCTGAGAAAAATACTCACGAGTATTATCACTACGGAGAATCTTAATAGATACGTCAAATTAGGTTTTTATCACAAAAGGCACAAAAAATAGAAAACAACTCAGAACGGTCTTTCATTAAATAAAGCCGAGTAAGCCTAGAATAATCATCCACAAAGGTAACGAAATACCGAAATCCAAGTTTGGAAGTCACACGACTTGGATCCCAAATATCATAACGTACTAATATAAAAGGACTAGACACACAATTATTAATTCTGGAAGGAAACGAAACACGATGATACTTCCCCAATCAACAAGACTCACATTCTAAAGAAGAAACATGACTCAAAGTAGGAACTAACTTTTTCAGCTTCTCTAAGGACAGATGACCAAAACGACAATGTACCTGAAGTGGAGACATGTCAATCGAGCAAGCAATGGGTGATGGGATAGGATCAAAGTACTACAGGTCATCCGATTCATGCCTTCCACCAATTATTTTCCTTGTCTTCAAATCCTAGATAAGAACATAATCAGTGAGAAAGGTAATAGAACAATTAAAACGTTTTGAAAGCTGACTAACAGATATCAAATTATATCGAGAAAAGAGAGCATAAAGTATAGATGATAAAGACATAGAAGAACTAGGGTGCACAGTGCCAATACCACTAGCAGTGGTTTTAGATCCATCTGTAGGAGTAATATCAGACAAAGACAAAGAGTGATAAAACTAGAGAAAAAATTAGTGGTGCCTAACAAATTATTAGAAGTTATAGAGTCAATGACCCAAGGTTTGGATGAAGAGTTACTAGATGATAGACAAGCTTTTGGTGTGCCTTTCTGAGTGGAAGGCGTAATCAAGGAAAATGGGTTGGTTCCTTATACTGTAAGAACTCATCATACTCATCTTTGGAAACCATTATAGAAATTGAAGGCATAAAATTTGAGGTAAGTCCATATCAATAGAATTAGAAGTCATATTATTAGTGACCATGAGACGACCAACTAACTTCCAACACATCTCCCGAGTATGCCTCGAACAATGGCAGTACGTACATTGACGAGCAAAATTACCACCACGACCAAATGAAGTTCTAATATGAAGACTTGGATAGGGAGACACACTAGAGATAGTCTTGAACTCCATTATGAATTTAAAAAAAAAAAAATTTCTTCCATACGGAAGATTGAGTGATGAGGAAAGAGAGGATAACATACTTTTTTTGTATGAACCTATCAAAGTTTTTGCATCGATGAACAGTACTGGGTGAACAGTGTTGGTGAACAATGCTCAATTTTATTTTTTGTGAAAAAAAATAAGAAAATTTCATTCAGGATCCCAAGAGAGATCTTTCTCTGATACCATGTTAAAAATAAGAATGAAAGAAATTATGTCTTATTGATTGAATGAAAAGAATACAATTGATCTAATATATAGACTTATGAATACTAAGTCTAATAGGACTAGGATACAACAATTATATAAGATAAATATAATCCAAGCCTACTAGGATACTCATTAAGAATCATATTAGGATTCTCAACACTTTACAAGATATTTGTTCTCACTAGAAATTTCCTCACAAGTGTTTAACACTTAAACACTCATGAAACCTCAATAATAGTTACACTAACTCTTTTACAGCAAAAGAATAAGAGAATTGATTGAAGTACAACAATAAAGAGAGCTTAATGAATGATTACAACAAAAAAATATCTCTCGCGAACACACTTAGCACAAGAATGACTGAATTTGAAAGTTTGATTTTGCAATTAATGATCTAAAGGATGTTATAGTTTTTGCTTAAATGCTCATTGATGATAGATATTTATAGTTTTGACACATGCTAGCCATTTGAGACATTAAATAGCCATTTGGTATATTAAATGCTTTATCTCGTGTCTCAATTTTTTAAAACTACCCCGTTATACACGACAAGACAATCGACTGTGATCTTTGGGCGGCCAACTGTCTCTTTGAATTTTTTGGGCAGTCGACTATCCAAAGTTTCTGTCACTTTGGCAATCAATTGTTCTAATACCTCAATCGATTGTCTCTTTAGTTGAAAAAAAGACCTGATACTTTATTTTTTGACATTTGACTGCACGCTTAAATAATATGAAAATTTCACTTTGATTTTAAACCAAGTTTGAAAGTATGATTTGTCTTGAAGATAAAACATTTTATCAATGCGATTTTTAGCGAAGCTAGAGCCAAGATGTTCGAGAGAAAGATAGAATTAACTTAATATTTATCTTCAAAAAATCTCTCAACTACTTCAACTTCTATAGAATTCCATGTGCATGTGCCTTGCACCGCGCGTTTGTGCGCATCTTCTAGAGTGCATTCTCACCTTCTAGTGTACGTGCAATGTACCTTGACACTCAGAGATAGTTAGACAAAGAATATTAGCACAATAACATGGTTTTGTGATTATCAAAATCAATAAGAGCCAGCAAACTCTCATTTTTTGATGATGACAAAATCATATTTCAATTTTGATTTGCAGAAGCTAAGTGTTAAATTTTTGCAAAAAATTTGACAAAATCTCCTTTGTATTTTGAATAAACCCCGTGCAAATAAAAACAAGTTATATACCAACCAATTAACAAACATATATATATATATATATATATATATATATATATATATATATTTAATGAGAGTGAATTCAATTCTTTTAATTTTCTCCCACTTTCTGTAAGAGTTTAAGGAATTTTAGCTTACTCGTCAAATAATCCATATTCTTCTCCTTTTGAACTACTTGTAAGTATAGATAGTACCAACTACTCATATTTAAACCAACTAAGCTTACTATTTAAACCAGTTACTCATATAGATACTTCTCTCCTTTTTTGTCAACGTCACGAAAGGATAAAATAGAAAAGCTCCCCCTTAGCATGAGCTTCTATAAGCAGCAAGAGAAACAATTCAATAATAGTGAGAAGGTTAAAAGTAAAACTAAGTATACAAAATTTGTAGAAAAACATACATAGATTTCTCTGATTTTCCAATAAAACCTCTTGCAAAACAAGGAATATATAGTACGAATTCCAACCAAAGCATTCAAAGAAGTAAATATGATCAATATCAATCTATTAATCCATCTTGTTACTACCAACCATTAAAATGAAAAACAATCCATATCGTTCAAACGGCTCCCTTTGAGCCAAAACATATAGATAAAATAGAACATTATACAAAAGGAGGGACAAAGGGCACAAGGAACAATTTTCTATGAACAGTGGAACTCTTTTATTTAACTAATATTATTTTTTCTATTACAAGAATCACTACAATCTCTCATATTTATATACATACAAGGCTACCTCAAGAGCCACATAAGAAAATTAAAAAACTTAAATTAATTACAAGGATAAACTAAATTCATCTTGAAATACCAAGTGAATGAACCCAAACTTCAACCACGAACATTGAACATCTCATAAATCTTCTTTAATAACTTTGATTTAATTAACTATCTTGGACTACCGAAAAGTTATCTTGGCCACAACAATACATAAAGCCCTTTCAAATTCATGAATAAGCACATCACTCAACACATTTACTGTTTTTCAGATTCCTTCTCCTAACAAAAAATGCATTTACATCATTTTAATTTTTTTTTTCAGAATTTATTAAAAAAGCACATATACGACACATGAAGAGTTGGAAAAAATGGTAGAGTAAAAAAGTGAAAGGTAAAGAAAAAAGAGCAAAGAAAAATGGATGGAAAACACTTTTTATTCATTGTATGATATAAAAGAAAAATCAAATGAATGAAAAATGGAAAGATTGATATTTACATTTAACAAATTAGAATTAATCCTCTCATAATGAGAGGATTGTATGAGAGGATTGAAGGAATTTTCTTTCTCTTTCTTTTTCTTAACTTTTCCATCTGCTTTTTTAAGTACATGTTGAAAAGATCAATATTTTCTTTTATCTTAATTTCTTTCTCTTCGTTTCTCTCCAACCAGTTATAACTTTTAAGATAACAGTATTAACAGAGAATAGTAGAATGATTTGAAATGACAAAATTGTTCTCCTATCTCTTTACTCCTTCACAACCGAAGCTAATTTTTTCTTTTCAGATCATTTAATCTGATATTAATAATCTTTGTTTTGGCAATAGAAAAAAAAAATATGCCTTCTAGTGTTTCTCTTTTTTAAGGATTATTTTTGCATTTTATGAGCTGGGTTTTTTTTTTTTTTTTTTTTTTTCCTTCAGCTTGATCATGGGAGATTTTGATCTATTTCACCTGATGTTTTCTGTTATTCCTATTGCTTTTCTATGTTTTGATATATCTATCTCATAATGGTATAATTAGAATGCAAATAGCATCATCAACAACCAATGAATTCCTGATATAATTAGAATTCCATGACATTAGGAACCATGTAACATCTAAGCCAAAAGAAATGTCAAAATATCAAATTGAAACATTCAGTTCCAAAATTAACAGGTACGATATCGAAATGTACAAAACTGGCATAAATTAAGATTCAGTAGTTAAATGAAGTAGGAAATCAATTGGTTTAGTTTGCGCTTACTCATTAGCAGTCATCTAATTAGAAGTTCCAGACAAATAAATGTTCTAAATTTCAGAGGAAAACTATTTAACTAACAAGAGAAAAGACATGCTCGTGAATCAAGTGATATCCAATAGCAGACAAGCTGTTGGATTAGTTGGCCGCTTTATTTAACGCTTTTTCTTGCTTCCTTTCCCAGCACTGGATTTTGATGGTGAAGCCACCAAGTACACAAACAGAACAATTATGGAGACCACAGAGATAACAGATCCATACTTAGCCAGCAACCTCTGCAAATAAAAGGAAGAAGATAAAGGAAAAAAAATATTCTATACAAACCCTGAAAAGAGAAACACAAATCATGAGAAGACATTAAGCAGCAAGACTGATCCCTCTGTTTAAGATACCCATGAGGAAAAATGGTCCGTTGGTGCCCAAATTCAATTGCTACAGACACAATGACCTTAATGGTAGAAAGGAGTACAAATGCCCCAAAAATGATGGCATAGGGTCATCTGCTATGCCTTTTTACTTCATTAATCACATGCAGACTTCCAGTGTTGTCTGCATCCATGTAACTCTATATCCATCCAGATTCCAAATAAATGTTTTTAACAACTTCTATAGCATGAACATTGGGGGCATAAGGATAAGGATTCATACCTTAGCCTGCAAATATTTTGGCCACACCCAGAGAAAATTCCATGAAACAACAAAACAATCCTTCAGTTAACACATAAAGGGGTTCAAGCACAGATTGCTCGCTATAACAGCTAATTCTATGAGAAACTTACCAACTCAAACTTCTTCTCAGGAGGTCTATCTGCAAGGACATCTAAAGGCAGTATCGGAGTTGAATATGCCTCCTAGAAACATGCACCAGTCAGATGATCAGAACATATTTACATTTTTTTTTTCCTTTTAAAAGAACACGGAGCACTCTTGTAGATGCTAAACCTGTAGAGCGGCCTTTGTTGGGATGCGGAAAGTAATGACTGCTGGTGCACCATAATACATTCCTTTCACTTTGGCCTCCAATTCGAAAGAGTGAGATAGAAGACCTTTACTGCAGTCCAAAGAGATTTTTAAATTTTTTGAGAAGATTATATTAGAAGAAGAAAAGAGAAGGAAATTAAGGACCCTCTGCCAATAACTGAGAGGTGGAACTCACCCATCAAGTCTTTCCCATGACTGTGAAGTGTTGCCACTCACAACATTAAATACATCTCCAGGCCAACTATCATCAGTAAGAGTTACATCATACGCTGTCCTGAAAAATTTAGGAAACAAAGCATAACTCTTGATAGCTGCAATAACATGATATATGCACACAATACATACGTCACGAGCAATTTCCATAAACTTTTCAAGCAGATAAATTGGGTGTTGCATGTTTAAGTCTTTAACATTCAAACTAGAAGTCCTACAACCAATCCTTTAAACATTCAGAACTAGTACGAGCTACTCAGCAGATAAATTGGAAGTCATACGATTTAAGTCGTTAACATTCAAACTATAAATCATACAAGTGATCCTCCAAACATTCAAAACTAGCAAGAGGAGGACCAACGCACAAATCGACTTTATCAATAAACCTCTTTCAGCCGTGACGCCAACTCCCAAAGTTGCCAAATGAACCCTACCAATCAAGTTCACAATAGTCTTTACACAAACAAGCTGTAACAAGCTAATCATTTCACTCCAGTCAAAATTATCAAATCTTCTTTCTATTGAACGGACCACTGGGATCTTAAGGCAAATCAATCACTCAAAAATCCAAATTAACGTCAATTAATAAATTCAAAACTTATGCTTTACTAGCTACACAAACATCAAAATAATGCATAATTAATCTTATATAAATAATCTCTTTAGCCGCTAGAAAATATACGGGAAAACAAAAAAAAATCTAATATTTTTAAAATTATCACAAAAAAATCCAACTTTCGTGCCTTTTATTTTATAGCTTAAATTTCTTTTTTCCAGTTACTAATAAAGGATTAGCTAGTGATTCAAATCGAGATTCAAAGGTTAATTTCAAAATCATTCCTTAAAATCCTAAGCAACCAAACAGAGCACAAGATTTAAAACAACCAAGAGAAGCTCAATAAGTGAGTGCATGCAGAGAGATCCATTGGAGCTAACTAATAAGTAATAACAAACAGAAAAAAAAAAAAACGAAACCAGATCTGAATATGATGTCGAAAACGAAAATGAAAATAAAAAATAAAGAAAGAAAGAGAAACTAACGAGGATCCTTGGTTGTAGATATCAATGCAGACAGAGACGCGTTCGGCGCCGGATTTGAGCCTGTTGAGAGGGGCCTTCTTGTGGGCCACTATGAAGGGAACGTCTGTGGTGGCGAGCGACGTTGATATCCGTATCAGAGCTATCAGTGCAGAGATCAAAGGCTTTGCGATTGGGATCTCCATTGACGGTGATGGTGAGTACTGGATTTGTTGGCTTGAGCCAGTTCGATCGCAGAGTTGAGGGAATAGTGCCGTTTAGTTGAAGAAGGTTGGTTTTATTTGACCAAGGGTGATCTTGATTTGTACAAGGTAAACATACATCTCTGATGCCTATACGACATCGTTTGTTCCCAGTGATTTGTTATTATCGTCACTCTTCTTGTAATTTGGACTGATTTTAGAAATTGACATAATGAAATATTAATATTTTTTGAATGGAATAATCAAATAATTATAGAATGTAGTTACATTACTAAATTACACTTTAAAATCATAATTGATAACTGCTATATAAATGTTCTAATCTGAGTAAATCATAACTTATAAACACCAGTGATCCATTGCTATTATGCATTAAATGTAGCTATTATAACAACTTTGAAATCATAATTTGTGACATACAATCCAATTGATTGCAACATGGCCTTTGCCACAATGTTTGTTTATTAAATGCCAAAAAAATTATATGGGAATTTTTTATATATATTTAATTAACACGTCAATTTTAAAGCGTATTCATTTTTTTTTGTTACAGTTGTTTTAAAAAAAATAAAGCATGATTATAGATTGAATAAAAAAAAAATGTCATTTTGGTGTTAGTTGAGATTACATAATCAGATATAATTATATTAAATTGATATAATTCATAAATATATTTAATTAATATGTGATCATGATCATATTTCAATCGTTGCGTCTTTCTTCCTATTTTGGTTTTGATTAAGTTACCATAATTTTAATAAATTTTTATTTATTATGTGTTTAGAATATATATTATCATTTAAAAGAGATGTCATCACTGTTTAAACCCCATATTTACAATTAAGCATTTAAAATCATGAACATTATTTTATGGTCAAGAATTATTTTCATATATTAATTAACTTAATAACAATGGACCTCCTTTACTCTAACGATTGAGAAATTGAGATGAACCATTTAAATCTTTGAGTATACAAAGAGTCATAAAACTATATTATATCACCCATGATAAAAAATAAAAAAAAAATAATATTAATCTTTTGCACAAATAAAGTTACAGTGATCAATGTGCTCAGTTCATGTGATATTTCTTAATTAAGGATACCCACAAATATACATTCATTATTCTAAGCTACACATATTATTCTCATGATTATGCAAATTAAGCAAAACCAATTTGGCTAATTTCGATTAGTGGTCGCCCGCCACGGAAGAAAAAGAGTCTTAACATGAGAGAGAGAAAGCCAAGGAGATTGCCTCATCTAAACCAAAATGCTCTAGTTTTTTTTAAAAAAATTAAAAATTACTTTAATAAACTTGAAAGAAAAAAAACCTCATTGCAATTGGCTCAGGCAAGTCATCCTTGGCTACCAAACAAGACTCCTGTGTACCTCTCTTTCTCAAATATTCCATGCTCCAATATTAATATATATAAAACTCAGTTTAATTGGTGATGAAGAAAAGAAGGTCTAGCATGAGAGAAAAGAGCCTGTCAAGTTAGCCAAGGAGACTGCCTGGTACCAAATAACAAGGGATTTCAAATACTCAAAAAGCACTTGGTATAAGGATCAGGCAAGTCATTCTTGGCTACCAAACAAGACTCTTATCTTCTGTTAGACCGCTCTCCCTCTAAATGTTTCATGCTCCAATAGGATGCCAAGACTGTTTTTAGAAGTCACTATTTATAGCCAAAGGAAGAAAACAATTTATATTCGAATAGCCACATTATTATTCTGAGAGAAAAATTTCCAGTGACCTTAAGATTTCTTGAGCTCGAAATCACAATACTTAGTTTTAGAGAATCGAATATTTTCATGATTCTATGGTTAGATTGTGAGTTCAAGCTCATCAAATCATGTTGTTAATTTGATAGTACTTTCTTTTCCTCTTTCATTTATGGGTAAATTTTAGACAGTTTTTTATATTAGATTTGTGAAGTTTTCTTCAAAAAATAATACTATTAAAAATAAAATTTGAAATCAAATTTTATTATTCAATAAAACTTATATAATAAATCAATTACACAAAATTTCAACAAAAAAATTAACACTATTGTATGATTTTTTCATATTTTATCAATGGTTAAAAACTTATCAAATTTACTAAGAAAAACTAGAGCTTAGATGGTAAGTTAAAATTATCAAAATATGTTGATTTTTTTATTATAATTTTAAAGTTCTCATAAATATACTTTAGATGATAGATCACGATCATTAATTGTATTGTTGTAAAAATAAAAATTTTAAAGAAAATTTTTCTAACTCCGTAGAAAATACTTAATATTAGTTTTACCCTTTCATCTATACAGTTTGCCTCATTTATACATTTATACATTTTAATTTATATATATATAAGGATATTCAAGTGCGAGTTATCTCACATCGAAAAAAAAAAAGAGTAAGTTATATACATGGTTTAGACCCAAAACTCATAAATTTAAGTTTTTGAATCATATTAATGCTCATATTCATTTATGTGCATCAGGTAGATGCCCATAATGGAGTAATAAATATATTCTCTTTTCAATTGAAGCTGCTAGGGGACCATGTTTTTTTTTCTCCATATATACAGGTCATTGTATGATTATATCTCAACGGTGGAGATAGATTTTTTTTGGACAAAGGTAAGGAAATCCCCACGAAGGAAGGCAACTTGACCTTTAGCTCATCAAAGGATTGTTAATACATCTAATTACAAGATGTGAATGTGCATTATTTGATGCATTGGACATATATTGATTTGGCTTGAGTTTCAAACAATTTTTTTTGGAGCTTAGCTATTGGCTTGTTTTATAGCTAGTCATTATGAAAAAATGACTTTTTGTTCACAATTAATTAAACAAGGAAGTTCTCATTTTTGAACATTACCCAAAGAAAAACACATGAGGGGAGGAAACAAAATGTAATTGACAACACAAGTCAGTTCCACATCTCAAACTAATTAATTTACTGTATTTTTAGTTGAACTAAACTTACATTTCCAAACTCCAAACACATGTTTGGAGTGCCATATGAAAGACTTTGATACTTATTTTTAGGAGCGGACATGACTATTGATTGGATTTCTTATCTAATGGTAGTAAGATAAAATCATCCAGTAAAGAGATTGGATAAAACATTCAATTCCTTTACTCATCATTTCTCTTTTTTTTTTTAATATAAATTAAGCTTAAAGTTTAAAAAAATAATCAAGCTTGATTTATTAATTTTGGTTTCCATGCCATTTCAAAGACTAATATTTGATTAAGTGGTCCTGAATTTATCTGTCATTATACCTCCTTTATTATGAAAAACATCGCTTATAGTTAGAAATGTAATCAAGGTCAAGGTATCATGTTAAGACTAGCTTTCAAGCAAGCCGATGGAGCTATATCTCAGTTTAACGATTCATCACACCCATGAGTGTACGGTATTTATCTGTTCTCTTTAGTATATCCTCATGTATGGGCCACTCTGACCTCAGAGAAAAAGCAAAGAAAGCATAAAATCTTGCCAGATAGAACTCTTTTAAAGAGACTGATTAAAGTCCTTTCCTATTCTTCAATTCATTGGCACTTGATTCCAATGGCAATGTCAACACATTTGAGATGCCCTCCACCTACACAATAAAGTCAATGCCTTTCTCGCTAGACGGTTTTAGACAAAAAATAAATAAATAAAAATTAGTTTGCAAAACCAATTACAAAAGAAAATATATGATACTCTGCCTTACCATAAAAATGATATATTTTGTGGTAAGTTTAGTTATATTTTGCGGTAATTTTATTATATTTATGGTAAATTCTTATTTGACTTTCTTTTAAAACAAAACCTCATATACATCTACCTTAAGTGATTAAAAAAAGAAAATTCATTTCGATCCTAAACTTTACAATCTTCTAAGCTCTTAGGCCTACAAATTGTATCCGTACAACTTTTTACATGAAAAAAATGTAATTTTTTTATTTTCTGTTGTTTGACTAGAAAATTACCTTGAAAATAGACCCTTTTTTACATTCTACTGTTTGGAGTCATAGAAAAAAAAAGCTTAATTGAAAATAAATTAATATTTTTAAGAACAATAATACATTCTCCAATAAATTGTTATTTTCTTCTATCTATCAAATAAATTAAATATTAAGTTAATAGTTAACACATTATTATATTTTACTCAAAAATGTTAATACATTACTAACTATTAATATGTATAAATATTTGGAAAGGATAATAATTTTGTGTATTTGCATGACTCTGAGGAAAAAGATATATATACAATACTTTTTCATGTAAAAAAGTTTTCTTTTAAAAATAAAATGAAGTTAAATAATTATTTAATAAACTAATAGAAACATACTAATAATTTACAAAATTAAATCAATAAATGTAAATGAGAGTGCCAATAATAACACATCTTAAGAAAACTAAAATAAATGGAGCCTCAAGTCTTGGTCAAAAAGGAAAATCCAAGTCAAAGCCTAATTTTAAGACCCTAAAACCTCAACAACAAAGGAAAATAAAGCTGCCCATGTTGGACTATAAGGCCATAAATTATCCAACATAATGGTGGCAACGGGTTGTGCCGTGCTAGCCCACAACTCATACGAGGCGATCCATCATGCTTTTTTCTCTTTCGTGTCGTTTTGTGTCATATTAATTTTTTAAGAATATAGGCCCAACACAATTCAAGACCCGCATGACTATTGAGTCGTGCCAGCCTATGGTCTTCATAGGTATATATTGACTTTTTTTGTTGAAAATATTAAAAAAAAACTTGTAAATATTGAATTGAATACTTATAATTGTATAGAGAAACAATCATTTTATTGATAAAGTTAAATATTATAAATAACGTAGAAATTGAACAAAAACAATAATATAAACAAATAACTTAAAAATTATAAGTTCAAATATCATCCAAATAAATAATTTACGAAAAAAACATATAAAATAAACAAAGAAAATGAAATGACTTACAAATGAGTGAAATATAAAAAAACAACTTAAAATTTTTAAAAATTAGAAAGACAAAAATCATTATTATTATTTTTTATCTTTTCACCGTTTATACTCTTGCGGAGAAGGACTTACAAATTTTTCTTCATTCTTGATCTCTTCAATCATCACTCGATCCAATATATTGATCTTTCTTTAATACGTTGCTTGTACAGTCTTTTTCATCTAGCCAATCCTTTGTGCATACTAGCATTTGCAACGTTTTCAGTAATAGTTTTGATCCCAATTCATTCAAAATTCTAGAATCTACACTAAAAGTTTGTTCCGATGCTATGGTAAACATTAGAACAGTTAGTAGATCACATGTTATTATACTAAGAATTGAATAATAATATTCATTTTTTTTAACCATCATAAAATATCGTTTTTATCACCATCTAATTCTTTTTGATTCATCAATCTAAATGTATCAAATTTTATGTAATTTTAAATTTCATTAAATGTTATGGGTCGTACCTCGTGTCGTGCCTTGATCCTAAAAAATTATGCCTGACATGACACTATCCACTTGGGCCGTGCCAAGCATGGCACACCATCAATGATTAATAAGTAGTAACTTGTGATTTGAGACTTTTGTCTACAAGGTCTGCTCAATGCAAAAGTTAATCCAAAGAAAATAAGGAAAAAAAGTCCACATACTTTATAAAAAAAATAAAAATCTAAGACTCGGATGAAAATCATAATTTCTTATAAATCTCTTTTGATTGATTTGTTGTGAAGTAAAAGGTAAATAATCAACTCACATAATTAATTTCCATTTCAAATTAATTTGCGACCATTGTATGCAATTAGATGTTTGAGGGAGAAAAATGGGTGATATTGCCAAAACATGATTTGTTAATATCATGACAATATTGTTTAAAATGATAATATTATATTTATAATATTTTTTTTGTTTATCAGTAATTTTATCAATTCAAACAATATTGCTCTAGCCCTAATAATCATGCTAAAAAAACTATAAAATAAACATTTAAAAATTAGAATGGTAAAACAAGACAGAAGATAATTTTTTATTGCTTATAAATTAACCATTGACATATATATATATATATATATATATATATATATATATATATATATTTATCTAAGCTAAATAGATTCACATACTCTCAATTGTTAAGCACAAATTGTAAGAACATTTAGCAATGGTGCATTTCGAAGATTAGATTTTGGTGGCATCAATTGTCGTCGTTGACAACACGCATTCACATTCGCAGAGACCACCTAAGCACTTGACATCGGCACAACCATGGCAGAAGTCTACGCAATCATTTGGAATTTAACATTCACGGCCATCCATTATTTTGATTGCTTTGGCTCCCATTATCAAATTACCTAAAAGCATTATATTTTTTATTAATCAAGAGAAATATATTTTTTGTTCTATTTTACTTGGTTTAAATGTAAATTTAAGCATGCAATTAGTATAAAAAATATTAAAATTATAAGAGAGAGATAGAGAGAGAGGCTTACTAGACGCAATAACTAAAAGGGCAACAAAGCAGACCAATTTAAGCGAAGCTTTTCCATTCTTTTTGGTTAAATGAGTTTTTAAGAAATTGTAAATTTTTTTCTTTTTTGTTGAAGAAGAATTTGCAATATTATACTTTTAAATCCTGCTGAGAGTAGAATGTCTTGAGGGCCTTATATATAAGTGTAAACAGGCAAACAATGTTGATTTCAGGGTGGAGAAATCTTGCTAGATTCTGTGTATATGTTTAATATGGATTGAAATTTAATTTTCACTATTTATGGCAAGCGAAACTTAGTTATAGTAATAAATTTTGTAGTTTACATATATTCATGATTTCTTTCTTTATATTAAAAAATAATTTCTTCCCAAATTACTATGAAAGGACAATGCTCATTAATTTCTTGACCAGGGGTGAGCATAGGTCGATTTTGGTCTGGTTAGTCTAAAAATTCAATCTAACCCATTTATACCGGGTTGAAAAAATCTCAACCCAACCCAACCCAACCCATGAACCCATCTAATTTCAACTCAACCCAACCTATTTTAATCGGTTTGGGTCATCAGGTTGATATAGTTTTTTACTAAAAAATTAAATCATGCATATTACATAACAAAAACATATTCTATTAAATTCAAAACCAAATCCATGCATATTACAAGTAAATTTTGTGTGCCTATTGAAACTGATTTTAGAGATAAAAAAAGAGGAAATGTTGAGGCTAAATTCCATATTAATAAGTACTATAGAATCTGATTTTATAGAGTCTTATAGAGAACAATTAAATTGCTATCATATGTTAAATTATTCCTTGACCTTTTATTATTAATGAACAACCACTTCTCTCTCAGTTCTTCATTTTTACATCTCTGGTTTTTGTAGGACTTGTTTGTTTTTTTTGTGAACTCATTTAGTAGGAACAAAATTTTGTTTATTTATCAGACTAATTTAAGTTTGGCGCCTTTCTTTTGACCATTCAAGGCAACAAAAGAAAATATAATTTTATTTGGAGTATCTACAACATATTTCATACACCAATGTGCATTATATAATTATTTATACATTATTTTATATTCAATAAATATAAAAAAATATAATTATATATTTGATCGGGTTGAAAATTTTGAACTCATGACCCAACCCATTATATCAGTTTGGGTCGGGTCCGCTGGTCAACCGGGTTCCATGCTCACCTCTATTCCTGACTACCATAAAGTCGAGAGTGACTTCTCTTCTGTAAAAATTATAAAGTAAAACATGCAATACATTGTTTTTGTATATAGATTTGAACTCTTTAAAATTTGAGATTTAGTACTTTATAATCTAAATATATATATGTATTATGGACTTCACAATTTTTACAGTAGATAAGTCGCACTCTATAGAGTCATAGACTTGTAAAGCTTAAGCTTCCACCAACAATTTAAAAGAATTTTTTTATATTATCTAAAAAATACATTAAAAAAATTAAAGTTATTAGAGATGATTGCTTTAAGTCTAATGAATGTCTGTAAACCAACACTTAATTTTATTTCTATTTCATATGGACATTTTATTTATTTTCAATTTTTAATTCTTTTCATAAATAGTATGTTTAGCATCATCTAACTTTTATTTATAGAAGACAAACTATTTCATAAACTCTCATGAACGATAACCTAAATGAACAAATTAAAAGGTTATTATCATCAAATATCTTTACATTTAGCATTGTGTTTCAATGTCTCCATCGCGTTTTAAAAGTGATCAATTTACCCCTTACATTTTAGACACGTGTCAAATAAATCATTCTAGTGATAATTCCAACGAAATTAATATTGGTGCACACAAATATTTTGACTATTAAACAAGGCAAAATTTTTTGTTAAGATTTTTGTGTGTGCCGGTATCAACTTTGGTCAAGATTTTTATGTGCATTGGTATTAATTTTATTGGAATTATCACTAAAAGAGTTTATTGAATGCATACCTAAAATGCAAGGGGTAAATTGGTCGTTTTTAAAATGCCAATGAAACATTGAAACACAGGACAATATGTAAAGATGTTTAGTGATTAATAACACCAAATTAAAACAACTTGGTTTTTGAAGTATGCTCTTTATATTAACAACATCAATACATCTACATCATCTCTCTATAGCTTGTGTTGTGCATCTTTCTTTGAATGAAACAAAAAAAATTAACAAATTTTATTTATTGTCATCGCACATGGCCTAGGCAACGTTGAATCTATTCAGGAAACTTTCATCTTTTATTTGCAATCTCCACATTATTGTGAAATAGATGCAAACTTATGTCGCTTGGAATTTTAATTAAAAAAAAAGATTGAAAATGAAGAATTAAAGTAATAAAGATGAGTTTGAAAGGGACTACAAGATAAATGGCAAACGCTGACGCTTTTTTTAGCATATTTCGGCGCTTTAAAGTGCCGAAATATGCGATACCGGCGCTTATCGCAAGTGCCGGATAAAGTGTTGGAATGTATGGTGTCGTAGTTCCAGTAGCGGCACTTAATGTAAGCGCCAAAATATGCATATTTTTTCGGCGCTTCGAAACGCCAGTATGGTGTGGCGCTTTTAAGCGCTAATATTTTGCGGTGCTTTTAAGCGCCGCTATATTTCGGCTCTTCTAAGCTCCAGTATTTTGCGGCGCTTCTAAGCACCACTTCTAAGCACCACAAATATATGCATATTGCGCCACTTTTAAGCACCACAATATACTGGCAAAATTATGCATATTGCGGCACTTTTAAGCGCCGCAATATATTGGCATTACATTGCACACACCAACATTTTTTTGACACTTTAAAGCACCAAAATACACTTGTCTTGCATTTTTACACTATTTTGGGTTTAATATCAACAAGAATACCCATGTTTTTCAATATATAAATGTACCATCAAAACTATAAAAATTCAAATATATTAATAAAAGTCGTTTCATTTACACAAAAAAATTCATAGTTAACATGTAAATTCATACAAAACCAACCGTGAACTGAAATTATCTTTCTATAGTGGAAAGCACAATGAGGTTTAAGTTCAAAAATGAGATCCTCCATTAACCAACCGTTGTAGTAAAGACTTCAGCTCATCCATTTGGGACTGTATACTGTTCATTTGATCATCGTGCTTTGTTGTTATTTCTTGAATCTGATGCTCATACTTTTGATTGAGTTCTTCTATTTGTGTTTTCAAACTATTTATCTCTTCAGCATAAGCCCCATTGTATTCCATATCATTCCTAATTTGAGCTGAAAGTCCATACACGGCTGAGGGTGTAACTCCAAACCCTTGACCTCGTACACGATCAGAACTCTCTTCACCCATAAGTTCGGCGAAGACTTCATTTTGTATTTGTAAATTATTGCTAGCATCCAAAGATTCGGCCACACGAGCTTCAGCTGTCACCTACAATTACGAAACAACAAAGATTAAACTCCCCCAAAGATTAAGTAGTTATTTGCAGCGAAAGTTACATAAAAGAAAAGTTGTTTATTAGATTTTATAGAAAAAGGGGCAGAATTTCCCCCATGTTTCCATAAAACCTCTTGCAATTGAAAAACAAAAATACAATCCAAACAAAATAAACCAAATAGATAAACATCATGTACTGATGGAGGATAAAACACCCATCCAAAAAAACAGCAAAAGTTAAAAAAAAAAAAAGCCATATTAGAATCATATATCCAAGCAGAGTATGTGATTATTGGCTTCACAAAGTGGAATCAATAAATTGGTTAGTAAATCCATATTCAAAGAATTAGTTCTCCTTTTTATTTTGCAGTTAACAAGTATTAGTTCAAGGACTCTCTACAAGAACACCAATCTCACACATAAATCCCATAGGTTCAATGAGTTAAAAATTACTAGCAGCTAACAGTTTTTTCATCCATGTGTAACCTCAACTTTGGAAGTCTTCATCACAGAACCTCAAAATGAATGCATTAATAAATGAAAACAAGGAGTTGACCGCAGAGACCTTCAAAGCAGTGACTGAGTCTACCATTAAGTTTGTTGCAAGGAAATTGGATGAATAAGTAGTAATAGATTAACAAAAATTTATTAGCGAAACACACATACTGCTTCGAGAAACCTTAAAGAATCTACCATGCAGATGCAAACTACATTGTGTATTGAAGTTTATTGCAGCAAACCCCAAGGCACCAACCAATAGGCATAACAGATTTTTTGCTTCTATAATTCGGAGCCTATGATTTTTCGTTAAGTTTCTATATTCCCTTTACCTATTTTTTGTAACAAATCATATGACTAATAAGTCCACTTTATTTTCTTCATATCGTACTTGTTCTGGTCAAGATAAAGTTCCAGCTGCCATCCAACTTTCAAATGCATTTGGTCGGTTATATTTCCTTTGAATGGAACATTTAGCTTAAATTGGTTCTGGTTACTCATTGAAAACAATAACTAAAAATTTCATATTTCTTCATTGAGACAAAAGACGAACATTGAAAGTAAATCTTATACATAGCATCAAAAAAAAAAAAGAGAAAAAAAGAATAATGAAATTGTATACATATCTAATCAATGAACCCATTGAACTAGCTTTAATTAGACAGGATAATCTATCCTCCAATGCAGAAGTTGGTGCACGTTAAACCAAATGGCTACTAAATCATCCCTATAAAAAATGGCTACTAAATTATCCCTATAAAAAATGGCTACTAAATTATAAGAACTCAAGCATTAGAACCCCAAAAAAACTGCACATGCATAATTCCTAGCTCCAACATGATTCCAAAGCTTCATATGTAAACTAAGAAAGACTAACGGTTAATGGCTTTCCACCGTTATTATATGTTATCATATTATTTTTACAAAATTAATTTCTTGCTTATAGGAAAAAGAAATGAATTAGCATTCACGTATATCATGATGTTTTGATAAGTTAGATTACTAATCTTAACAATCAGATCCTGTATGCAGCTAACCATGAAGATCTAAATGATTTCTGAGCTCCCTAAATATAGTTGAGCACATAAAGATAGAAACATAAAAGCACATGGTCCGAAGGTTTAGCAAAACCAATGTCATAAAATTGGCAAAAGAAAACAACACTAAACCATAAATTGTTTATATTCAATGAGGGAAAAAAACAGAATTTCATAATTTTTTAACCAAGTGATACAAGATTCTATATAGATAAAGCTCCCAATCAATCTTATCATTCATATAAAATTATAAATGGTGATTAGAAGGATCAATAGTCAATAGAATAGAGGAAAGGAATTCCCACAAACCTTGAACAAACTTGACTGCAGTATCAGTTAAATGCAAGGTAGTGATTTTGCACTGCCTTTCATATAATTTTTTTTGGACAAAGCACTGCATGACATATCAGAACACCTTAAGCAGCATGTTTTAACAGTACCAGTTTGTAGTAATCAGCAAGAAACAGAGAGTGGCATTGATCAAAAGTATAAGTGCAGCCAAAATCAATATGCCCTCAGGCCACATGGTCATTGTCACAATATCTGAACATCTACTGAAACCAAAATTAGGAAATTTGAGCATAACATCCATCTACCCTACACAGATGAAAGATTTAACTCTTCATTAGCCCTAGTATAATTAATCATCGATACCCATGTGAAAGACTGCCTAAATATAGAAAGGATACCACAGGCTCCTAGTAAGGAGTTAGTAGCACATTAGCAGTCTTCCCCAAAAGCAATATGTTCCCTTATATTGTAAATCTTACATTTTAATCAAGCAAGCCAAACCCTTTCAAACGAAGCCACAACTTACAGCTATTGAGATGTAAATAAGCCAGTATCAAATTAACATGATTATTAGC
Source organism: Bretschneidera sinensis (assembly GCA_023935145.1). NCBI lineage: Eukaryota > Viridiplantae > Streptophyta > Magnoliopsida > Brassicales > Akaniaceae > Bretschneidera > Bretschneidera sinensis. The sequence continues at coordinate 86,805,978 of CM043699.1, forward strand.
AATTTATTGCCAAGTTATTCTACACAAACTGACTCCTTGATATAATACATATTCGACTGATACAGCAAGTAACTTGCTGATTCAGTTCTTGACCAAATAAGCATAACTACCTACAAGATTTTATGTTTGACTATTGATACTAGATGGAGTTGTTCAAATGAAAAGGGTGCCGGAAAAATGTTAAACGGGAGTTAAAAACCTTGGACAAACATATGACAACTGATGAGTAAGTTTCCAAGAACAAAAACAACGATCAAAACTGAAACAGAACCAATGCCTAGCAAATAATAAGCTCAGGGCATATTTCACTAGTTCACCAAGTACGTCTACCCAATAAATCAGATTCCCACTAGTTTACTAACTTCACAACTTGACAAGTTACAAATTTCTAATAACATCAGACTTCCAATTGAAAAGGAGGAATATATATTTTTTTTAACAAGCGCCTAAAACACTCTACAAACACAGAATCATACCCTATTCCCTGAAAGTTGAACATCCAAGATACAATCTCATAGCATATTACCGACTAACACTAACTTACAATCAGAACAGAATACTTTGACGAAAACGAAAGTAGCAAAATACCCAAACCGTAGATCACATATTCATCGACCATCAAACTATGCTCTTCACAACATGTAATTAACAGATTTGATTGAAAGAAGCAAACCAACCAAATAAACAGCAAAGAAAAGCTTATTAGGCAGAAATTCAAAATATAGCATTAGAAATGAAAGACCACAAAATCCACTGAGGTCGGACCCCAAATAAACTCCCCAAATCAGTACATAACGTAACATTCTAATCCTTACTTGAATCCTTGTCCTCACTCGTACAAAAAGGAAAAAAAAAAATCCTAGAACACCATAACAATAGAGCATATATTACCAACTAATGACCATAACACTTCCAACCTCCGTCGATTAATCAACGCTCTGCATGATATCCTCGGCCGAGAATTTGGTTCCCTTGTCGATTAATCAAAGTTGGATGGCTGGAACTGATTTTCAAGGTAACTTTTTTTGATAAGTGATTTTCAAGGTAACTTAATAACTATATTCATCCAGTGGTCAATAAACTAATAATTAAGTTACGTGGTAGAGAGTAGATAGTACTCTGGCAAGAAAAATGATAGTCCTATTCCTACATATGACATATGCATTGTCATACCATTTATGAATCATTTCATATATTAATTAATTACTAATGTTAAAAGCAAATGGCTTTCCACTTTCACTTTTAAATAGAAAAAAGCAGCAATCAAATGAATCATTTCAATATGAAAACAAAAGAACCGTCCAAAAGTTACATTTATTAACAAGTCAAATTAACGACTAACCCTTACCACAAATTGTCTTGATTCTTTATTAATAAAAGTTTCATCTTGAGTTTACGCACCCGAGCTCATTTCCATGTTTCATCTCCTACCATTTATGAAAATAGTTCAAACAGTGACTCAATACACTACATCTCAAATGAAAGATTGGATGAATGAAGGAAATCAACTCACATATTCATCTCGTTTTCTAGCAAAACTTTTTGATCCAGTCGTGTGAGGACATTGTTGTCTTTCACGTGCTGCTGTCCCTATAGTAGAATACTTCTACACTAACAATAAGCCAACTGAATAATAAATCATTAAAAGAAAATAGAAACAATGAGAATTCAAATGAACATAATTATGAAAAAACAACCCACTATAACAGAATTGATATATGCCGGCGCTTCAATTCTGGTGCTTCCCAAAAACACCGCAATATCACTACCGTCCGCGCTTGTTTTGTGGCGCTTCAAGGAAGCGCCGCAATATACAAAGAACATATAACGGCGCTTCAAAGCGCCGTTATAGATGAATTTTAATGCAAATAGCGGCGCTTAGAGGCGATGCAATATATCGGTATAAGCTCTCCGTATTTACCGGCGCTGTAAAGCGCCGGAATATGCTCTTTGTATATCCCGGCGCTTTAAAGTGCCGGAATATGAAATGAGTTTCGAGCATATACCGACACTTCTCAAGCACCGGTATATGCTCAAAATCCATTTCATATTCCAACGCTTTAAAGCGCTGGGATTTGGTAATATGCATATACTAGCGCTTAAAAGCGCCGAAATATGGGAATGGGCATATTTCGGTGCTTTTAAGCGCCGGTAATTTCCAATATATATTATATAGTGTCAGAATTTTCCCCCAAAATTTTTCTGCTGCTCGCACCGTTCTCCCAAAAAATTTTCTACAAAACCGATCTCTCTCCGATTTCCTCCCCCTCCTCTATTCTCTCTCGGTTTCACTCTCTCTCTTGGAAAATTTAGTTCTATTTTTCTCATTGTTGGCGTGAAGGAAGAGTCCACCATCAACCACCACTGTTTCCTCCACAATTTTTTGGTAAATTCTTATGTACCTCTCAAGTGTTAACTCCCTCTTTATACACATTTAAATGCATTTCTTTTGTTGGATTTCTAAGTAGAATTTAAATTGAAAAAAATGTATATGTGTGTGTGTGTGTGTGTGTGTATATATATATATGATTTTCGAAGGACTAATATTGAAAATCCCAAACCCCATTTACTACACACCGTGAAGGAAGTGTTTTTGTTGTCTCCTAAAACGAGTTATCTTGATCAATATCTTTCCTCTCATCATATTGAGACAACAACCAGCTTCTTGTTTCTCACTTTTGCAATCGATATAAAAACACTTTATTTTGTTTTTTTTCTTCTTGGAATTATATTGTCTTCGATGATAGAATGAATTGTTATCGGGAGAGAGAATGAAGTATAGTGAGTGTAGTTAGAGGTTTGATCGTACAATCATGTGGCTTTCCTTATGGAGGTCCAAAGATCGATTCCCCGTACAAATCTAAATTTAAATTCTGTTTAGGTATAAAATTCTACAAAGGTATATCTAATGATAATTAACTTTCTGTCATGATGTTAGAAGTAATTTAAATTTAAATTAGTGATAGAATTTGCTTTTGGGGTTATGTCTTAATGAAATTAAGTAAAGGCTAGCTTTTAGGGGACTAAAATCATTGTATAAATATATAAAAATCAGATCTGGCTCAGTGTTTTAATTGAGATTTTGATAACATTCTAGTCATTTATAATGGTTAATTATTGAGGAAGTGAGATTTGGAGTTAATTCTTGCTATGGAAAATGGATTTCAATGCCTTAAAATTGATGAATAAATATGATATATCCAATAAATTGTGATTAAAATGAGTATAAACTTGAATTTTTGAAAGAAATAGAGAAAATTGGAGAAAAAATGGCATATATAATAAAGTAAATTATATTAGCCTTTAATTATTTCCAAGGAAAGCTATGAAAATTTATATCAAGTAAAATGATGGATCATTTTAACTTGACTTTTGAAAAGAAATAAAAAAAAAAGTACTCATAATTAGTGAATAAGAATATGAAATAGGAAAGAGTTTGTAATTAATGACTTCAAATTTAGGTTGGTTTGGGTTCGTTGGTTTAAAGGAAAGGGAAGTTAAGATAAGATAAGAAAAAAAATAAAAAAGATGCCATCTGTTCAATAGATTGATTTCGTTAAATATATATGACTTGAATGGATAATTTTCTTGCTGTGTTTAGGCAACTGCATTATGGTTGCATGCTTTTTTATGAGATTTGTGTTTGTAGGTTTAATGAAAAAGGAAGATATAAAAAAATCAACATTAGATTCTGATTGATGGGGTTATTAAAGAAAGATTCTTATTGCAAAGCATAGTTGAGTTAGTTCATGCTCATGTCAAGATTCATTGCTGACTTAAGCTTCCTTGACTTAAGCAATATATCCTCTTTGTTTCATGGAATCCAATGCTCTAAAGTCTATAAGTCATGATAGATACTTATGGTACAGTTGGGCTCTTTTAAATATGAGTGCACACATGTATGATAGATTATATTTTCTTTGTTGTTATCAATTTCAGTTCATCCACTTACCAATCAAATCGAAGTTTGTGATTATGCATTCTTTTGCCAAAAATATTACAATACTGACTTGATTAACATTGTTTTAGGAAAGTCTATTAGCGTCATCTAAAAATGGATAAAAGTTGGATAGATAAACCGAGGTCGAGTAAAGCCTATATGGATGGTGTTGCAAACTTCATTAGATTTGCGTGTCAGAAAGCTTGTGCTCGTGGTAGTATTGTTTGTCCATGTAGGAGATGTGGTAATTGTTATTCATTCAAACCAGAAATTGTTCAGGAGCATCTATTGTATAATGGGTTTAGTCCCGGTTACACCGAGTGGGTTTTTCATGGGGAGAAAGTCCCTCGTATAGACCACGCTCACACTAGTTCACAACCCACTAGTGTTCCAGGTGGCTTCATGGGACGAGATGACATGTTGGGTTTGCTCCGAGGTGCCTTCCAGGTTACTTGTGAAAACTCAAACAATGAACCGTTAAGTTTAGGAATCGAAGTGGGATCTTCAAATGAGCATGGTGAAGAGCAACAGGCTCATGGTGGGTTTGAGTTCAATAATTGTGGTGATCCTTCAAACGTCGAACTTCCAGTTCGTTCTACTATTGATGAGACGACTCAGTATCGCAATTTAATGAAAGATTACGATACTGAACTTTATCCGGGTTGTCAGAATTTCACAAAGTTAAGTTTCATGTTATATTTACTACACCTCAAATGTTTGAATGGGTGGTCTGGCAAATCTCTGACTATGTTGCTTGAGTTTATCAACATGGCATTTCCGATGTGTGCACCATTGCCATCAAATTATTATGAAGCCATGAAGATTATCAAAGGATTGGGCCTTGGGTATGAGAAGATTCATGTTTGTCGTAATGACTGTACACTGTATTGGGGTGAGCATTTGAATGATGAATTTTATTATGCGTGTGGCATGGCACGGTGGGTCAAAAACACAGTTGATGATAAGGATCCATTGAATGAGATGGATGGTCAATTGAAGAAGAAAAAGCCAGCTAAGGTATTGCGTTATTTTCCGCTAATACCGAGATTGAAGAGGATATATATGTCATCTAAAACGGCTTCATTGATAAGATGGCATGACAAAGATCGGATAAAAGATGGGATTTTAAGACACCCTACGGATGGATTAGCTTGGAATGAATTGGATAGATTGTATCCTGATTTTGCAGCTGATCCTCGGAGTGTTAGGCTTGGCTTAGCTAGTGACGGGTTCAATCCCTTTCGAACAATGAGTTCAACTTATAGCACATGGCCCGTTCTTTTGGTCTCATACAACTTGCCACCGTGGCTTTGCATGAAGCAAACATCCTTTATCCTTTCAATGGTGATTCCTGGTGAGAGAATCCCTGGTAATGATATTGATATCTTTTTGCAGCCTCTAATTGAAGAGTTGAAACAATTATGGGATGGTGTTGATGCATTTGATGCGTCCACCAATCAAAGCTTTAAGCTTCGTACTTCTCTTCTTTGGACCATTAATGATTTTCCAGCCTATACAAACTTATCTGGTTGGAGCACCAAGGGGCGGGTTCCTTGTCCATGTTGTGGGGAATCTACGCATTCTATATGGTTAAAGTACTGGGGAAAGTTTTGCTATATCGGTCATCGTCGATGGTTAGCAGAAAACCATGAGTTTCATTTTCAAAAGGATCAGTTTGATGGCACCATAGAGTTGGGATCTGCTCCTGTTCCACCGTCTGGGCACGATGTTTTAAGACAACTTGAGGGTGGAAACTATAGCTATGGTAAAACCTCGAAGCCTTCTAAGAAGAGGGCAAGATAGTCTGTTGGTACCTCTACGGGGCAATGGCTAGTGGATGAAGTTGATAACCTTTTTGAGGGTGTGGACGATTTCCTTGAAAATGTTGATATTGAGGATATTCCCATGGATGAGGGAGTTGTAGATACGGTGTGGAAAAAAAGAAGCATTTTTTTTGAGTTACCATATTGGAAAGACAATCTATTGCGTCATAGTTTAGATGTGATGCATATAGAGAAAAATGTATGTGATAATTTGATTGGAACAATATTGAATATAGATGGTAAGACTAAAGATAATAAAAAGGCACGCCGTGATCTCGAGGAAATTGGTATTAGGAAAGACCTCCATTTAGTTGTTCTTCCTAATGGAAAAGATCACTCGCCTCCAACATGCTACACTATGTCCACGAAGGAGAAGCAAAATTTCTTAACAGTTTTGGCAAATCTTAAAGTTTCTGATGGGTATGCATCAAATATCTCGAGATGTGTCAACCTAAAGGATCGTAAGCTGTTAAACTTAAAGAGTCATGACGGTCACATATTGATGCAAGAAATCCTTCCGATTGCCTTAAGAGCATCTTTGCCTAGACATGTTCTAGCAGTTGTGTCTAAGTTATCATCATTTTTCAAAGCTTTATGCTCTAAAACCCTTGATCCCCATGAGCTTGACTTATTGGAGTCGCGTGTTGCTTTGACACTATGTTATTTGGAGAAAATATTTCCCCCGGGTTTCTTTACCATTATGGTTCATCTTATCATTCACTTAGCCTCCGAGGCTAGACTTGGGGATCCCGTACACTACAGATGGATGTATCATGTTGAGAGGTTAGATGTTCAAAGCTATTTTGTGCACTTTGTTTTTTTTTGTTATATATTGGATACTTAATTTATCTATAATTTTTTGGCTTCGCAAGGTATTTACTGCGCTTGAAATCTTACATACGTAATAGAAGTCGACCCGAGGGGTCAATTGCTAAAGGGTACAATAGGGAAGAGTGTCTAACATATTGCTCCCAATACTTCAAAGGTGTAGAGACAAGATTCAACCGCCCCCAAAGGAACAATGATACTGTAAATTTTTCGGATGAATACATGTTTTCCTATGGTGGACGGATAATAGGAAAGATTGTGATTGTTGAGCTCGATGACATGTCATTGGCTCAAGCACATCGTTATGTGTTGCTCCATAATGATAAACTTTCTGACCTTCGTAGGTTAGTATCAATAAAGGAACTTAATTAGTAATCATGTGTTTAAATTGAGTATTTATTACCTGTTGTTATCACTGTGATGGCTAACAGTTACATAAAAACATCAATTATTGCAGCGAATTTTTGGCTGCTCAAAGGCAATCCAACCATTCCAATCGACCAATACAAAATCTCGAACAAAAGTGGTTGGTTGAGAAATTTTCCTCATGGCTTATGAGGTAGGTTAGGCATAATAACAAGAGTCTTCAATTTTTATAAGTGTTATAAATAAAACATTATATGTTGTTGTCTCATATTAATTATTAGAAAATATTTAGGTGCCATAGATGGTGGATAATAATTATTCAGATGAAATAATTGCCTTTGCTCGAGATCCGAATAATGTTGTTAGGAGATTCAATGGATTCAACATCAACGGCTTTAAATTCCACACAAAGGAACGTGAGAGGTGTAGACGATCTCAAAATTCGGGAGTTATGGTTGAAACGGATGATAAAATGTATTATGGTGTGCTCAACGATATCATCGAGTTGGATTACTATGGGACGTTTAAGATTGTATTGTTCCGTTGTGATTGGGTGGATATTAATTCACCCAGGGGTTTAAAGAAAGATGCAAGTGGTTGCATTCTCGTGAACTTGAATAGGTTAATACACACTGGTCAGTTATTGAAGGATGACCCGTTCATACTTTCATCTCAAGCAAAGCAAGTGTTTTATGTGCAAGACCCAACAATCAAGAATGGTATCATGTTGTGATCACGAAGCCAAGGGACCTATATGAAATGGGGGAAAAAAGGCAGGAAGAGGATGATGACACTTACAATCAGTGCATGCCTTCTAATGTAGTGGTAGACGATCAATTAGATTGTATCTCAACTTGGGCTAAGATGGACATTGACGAAGATACCAACTAGTTTTATGTGCATTTATGTGATGGACATGTGTGTCAACGAGTTTTGTAAGGTTTTATTGTAATCTATCGGGTTACTGTTGCTTTGTATCACACTTAACAAGAGTCCTGAACTTTTTTGCGTACAGTTTATTATTGGATAGTTAAAAATATATCTAATTCAAAATTATAAACACATCTTTCACTAATGTAAAGTTTTGAACTTTATTATTATATATTTATCTACCAACAAGAAACTTATAAATAATTAAACATGCGAAGTTAATATTAAAAATTGTTAATCATAAATCAAATTGGGTTTATCGTAAAAAAATATATTTATTGTACTTATTTAAATAATTAAATATTTATTTGTATATGTATATATATTTTTAATATAAGTATAACTTATATTTTAAAAATCCCAAACCAACCCAACACAACCCATTCTTACCTAAATGACCAAAAGCCAAACCCATTATGGTTTAAAAATCCCAAACCCATTAGAACCCAATCCAACACATTCTTACCTAAATGACCAAAAGCCAAGTCCATTATTGTTTAAAAATCCCAAACATATTATAGCTTAAAAACCGGGTAAAGCCTAACCCGTATTGAATTCATTATCTTATCTATTTCTTTAACCCTAAGTGGTTGTTTGGTTTAGGGTACAAAAGTCAGATATGACTAAATTAGTCCCATATGAACAGTTAATCTCATGTTTGGTTAGAGGGATTAACTGTTCACATGGGATTAGGGTGGGACAAAATTAGCCCTAATCCCATGAATTTCCACTCTCAAGACAGAACTTATCCTACCAATTTTATTTTTTTTTCCTTTCATACTCTGCACCAATTCATACTTCTTCTTCCTCTCATCTTTTCCGAAAAGTTTTCGACGAATTCTATACCCTTCTTTTCTTCATCCCCGTCATTTTCTGAAGAATTTCAGCCAGCACCACACACACCATCAACATCAGGAGGATCTTGCGATCGAAACTCACAAAGTTTTGTCAAGACCTACCACAGTCTCCATTGCCGAAAAGTCACGCCACGAGAATCTAATCGCACCATCCGGTTTGGAATTCATTGATCTATTCAGATCTGGTGTTCGTTGGCCAAGATTCCATTGATATGATCAAAAAACATCAAACCACTGTGACCTTCACCATCCCTTATCTACTTTTCTGGTGGCTTTTAGGTTGAGCTGCTACCACTATTGAGCTCGCCTTGAACCGATGACCATAACCCTTGAAGAAAAATGAAGGAGGAAGAGAAGGAAAAAAAATAGTCTTTGTCATGAAATAAAGGAGGAAAAAGAAGAAAAATGAAAAAAGGAGGAAAAATGAAAAAAAGAAACTACGGTGTTATATATAAAGGATTTATGAAAAAAAAAATGGGAAGGGTAGCTTAGTCTTATATTTGTTATCCCAGTTTAATCCCAATCCTGAAATTTTATGAACTAAATATATAACTAAAATAGTCTCACTTTAATCTCTTCTAATCCTATCCCACTATAATCCTAATCCTATCCCACTGCAATCTTGTCCGTAAACCAAACGGACCCAAAGTGGTATAACTGTATATGATATTTATTATAAATAAATCTAAAAATTTATTTATTAATAATTAGTATAAGATTATTACTTTATGGCTCTATCCATTTTTTGACGAGTTATGACTTTATACTTGATACCATTAATTTGTGACTTTGTTGACAAATAACAAACAATTAGTTTTTCTCATTTAGAAAAATCATATCAGTTCGGGTCTCAAGTTAAAGTCATTCGGCTTTTGAGTCATTTGGGTTTCAAGCCATTCGGGTTTTGAGTCATTCAAGTTTCAAATCTCTCGGGTTTCAGGTCAGCTGGGTCTCGAGTTAATCTGGTCACACATTGCTTATGTTTCGAGTTATTTGAGTCTTGAGTCGTAATATTTCGTTTTATTTTTGGATTCGGATAGATTGAATTTCGGGTGGGTTGGATTGTTTTTTTGAGTCATGTTAGTTTTGCAAGCTCTAAATAAAAACTCAATTCACCTCTCTCTTGGGTTTGAACCTCGATATGCAGTTTGATTGTCAATGTTTTTTTTTCCTTAAAAAAGTGTAAAGGTGATAGTTTATAGGTAATTATTTCCTTAAAAAAAAATTCATTTTATTAAAAGTTGCAATTGAAATTCAAAAAGCATATCCTTTCTAACTTATTACTGTACTTAGATATGATGGAATAGCTTTATTGGTGTTGTTTGATATTGGCTTAAAGTTGTGGTTACTTTAAGTTAGCTTTAAGCCAATACCAAACAATCTCATTATCGACCCATCATCTTTTTTCTATGTTATTGTCCAAGATTATTATTGATACTCTTTTTGTTTATTTAACATACAATAATGTCCTTAGTTGGAGTTAAATTCTTTTGAAAATGAAATTTAATTAAGAATATTGTAAGTTGAAGTATTAAAAAAAAAAGTGTGGATAATAATTTTTAAAGAGTCAATAAAATAATTTTTTAATCCAAATAAAAAATTCTTAAGTGTTTATTTAGTTTTGGTTTAATCATTTTATAGAAGGCTTAAAGGATATTTTTCATTTGAGAACACAAGATTTCAATGGAGAACAACATGATTAAGTTCATGGAAACCAAAAAGTCTTGATAATACCCACCAATTTCAATGGCTGAAGACAGTTCTATCAGGTCAATCTCTCTCTTGCTGCAACATTTTCACTTTGTTTGCTTGTTTTTTGGATAAATTTCATTTCTAGTACCATTAAACTATTATACAAATAGTGGAGACAAGAAAAGAAGAAGATTGATAGAGAAAAAAACTCAAAGCACTTGAACATCATCTTCAAGACATTGTCACTTTAGAAATTATCAAAGGTACATCAATAAAAGCATAAATATAAGGGTAAATGTCTATTTTGGTCATAAAGTTTGGACCTAATCAAATTGGTTCCCTGAGGTTTCAATTTAAACAATCGGGTCCTTAACGTGTCAAAAACGTAACAATTGGGAAGTGACCTAACGGGGCACATATGAGATACCAAAATTACCCTTTAGCATTTCTTCTACTCCAACTTTAGAAACTACACCCAGAGAAACCCACTTTAGCATTTTCACTTCGTCATTCGTGCTTCCTTCCTTTTCTTTCATTCTTCTGCTTCATTTATCTTCCCCCGTCAGTTGGTTCCTTCATTTTCCTCCCTCAAATTCCTCTTCCTCATTCGTCTTTCGTTTTAAGTTTTTCTTCATTCCTTTTTATCACGTTTTTCGTTTGTCGCGTTCTTCCGTCACCTTAGTCAGCCACCTCAGTTCGCCTTTTTCATCGTTCTGTCTTATTTCTAGATTTCTTCATTTTCTTCTTCAATCTTCCATGGGTTCTAGAATGGGAATGAGAAGCAGTAATGTTTGCAGGTGTGGACATCCTTCATGGCTAATCACGTTGTGGAATGATAACAACCTTGGTCGTCGATTTTTTGGATGCCGTAATCATAGGGTAGTAGGAACGTGTCAGCACTTCTAATGGCTTAATCCACCAATGTGCCAAAGATCGAAGCAATTAATCCATAGGCTTCTGTGAAGGATTTTCAACTTGGAAAGGAACTAATCCAATTTTGATGAAAGTTTCATTGGTAGCAAAAATGGTGATGAATCGTTCGTTACATCATGTGTTTGATTGGTTCGACCCAACCATGAGGCAGAGGTTGTCTGCAACCATGGAACAATGATGGTGCATGATCCAGTTAACTGAACTACTAGGAAGAGTATAGGTTTCTGTTGTTGTTTTTGGGTATAGGTTTTTATGTTTGGGGTGTTCAGTTTGTTGATTGCTGCTTCATATGATTGTTCTGGAAAGAATATGCTAAGTGAGTTTTGATGTTTAGTTGTTGATTTGGTTTAGTGTGTGGTATCTTGGAAGACAATTTAGTTAAAGAAATGAAAGCATTTTGCAAACATTGTCTACTGTCTTGTTTTGATACTTGTATTGTGTGTGCTCTCTTTGTGCCTTATTTTGATAATCCACTACACAATCTGAACTGTTGCAAATGAAACAATACCATAATAGACAATGTAACAATTTTTTCATTGCTAAAATTTCAACTGATCACAAATAAGTGCAATCTTCATTGCTAAAATTTCACCTGATCAAAAGTAAGTGCAATACACGAGTCTATCCAAAAATAACAATGAGATGCTAAGTTTGTTACATCAATTTTGTTACATCAATTAGGTCCAAAAAAGACCAATAAACTAATCTATTTATAAACACAACGACCAATTATAGTCAACATAATTGATAAGTGCTTAAATAGTCATATTTAAGCCCCTTAATTTACGTTTGTTAAGTTCTTTATTTATCTATTTAAGTAGATCTACTTCATTTTCGTGTTTTATGTGTTTTTCACAGGACTTGAATAAAAAGATGATAATTTGGAGCTTTTTGGACCAAAAGTCAAGTTCTGCCATCCAACAAGGTGAGCTCGAGCGCACCTCCCTTGTGATCGAGCGCACAAGCACACGAGCATACTTGAAGAAGGCTCGAGCGCACACTTGCACTCGAGTGCATCCCGCATACGATCGAGTTCAATCACTGCAGAAGCGACAGAGCCAGATATGGAAAGAAGTCTCCGGATTCTAAATAGGAAATTAGGGTTTCAGGACACCATGAGGACCCTATAAATAGCCCTGTAAAACACATAAATCATACCTTTTGTTTTAGTTTCGAAGTAGCAAGCTTAGGAGAGGAATTGACGACTCATCTCCCGAGTCTTCTTCAGTTTTATTTTTCAGTTTTATTTCATTATGTTTAGAATGTTTAGTTTAACTAGCATGTGTAACTAAACTCTTATAGGGCTCGACTGAAGCCCTAGTTATGCTCTTCCACATGTTTATTCATTGATTATCTTTGCTATAGCCTTGTTAGAATGTTTAACTTGATTAATGCTTGTTTGTATTTAAATTCCTCATATGTGTGTGTCTGATCAACGTATGCATGTGGTATGGATAAGTTAGTCGAATCAATTTGGATGACCGAGTCCAAGGTTCGACATTTGTAACAAGAGATATCCACACCGGATTCTCGGGTTAATCAACATGGGAAACCCGGAGCGAACCAAGCCCTAGGTCCCGTGTGGTTGCCGATCTCCACAGTGCTCATGCTCTCTTCAGGAATAACTCAGTATACACCCATGTTGAATCCCTTAAGAGAGAAAAAAGTTAGAGTATACACCATGCCTAACTCGTTGCATAGGGAGATCAATAGCCTAAGGTGTGGGCCAAGCCCTTAGGTTGGCAACCATTAAATATTCATGATAAGGCTAGAGCATTGACACCTTACTTAGTGGGAAAGTATAATTAGTGGTAGATATCGTAGTCCTATGTTCTCATTATTATTCACTCACAATCAACAACTATTTCTCTTTTTACTTTTAAGAAACTAATTCTAATTTGAAATTCACCAATCCCTGTGGAAATGATCTCGCACTTGCACACTATGCTACCATTGACCTTATGCACTTGCAAGTAAAACTAGTACGATTATTTGCGTATTTATTTAGGTAGATAATCGTCCAACAGGTTTTTGGCACCGTTGCCGGGGATTACGTTAAATTTCTTTTTAGAATTAATTTTTCATTTAGTTTAATTATTGTTATTTCTTTTTTATTCTATTCCATTTTTAATTATTATGTTTATCTTATTTTTCGTTCCATTAAAACCCTAATCAATTTCCTTTTTCTCTGTTTCAGGTACTCAAGGAGAGCTTTCTATGTCACTTGCGATCGAGCACACTCTCTTGTGCGATCGAGAACAATTGAGGCAGAGAATCATCCGAGCAGTAGTGTTTGACTGCTGCACTTACATAACTGCCACTGATTCATGCACGGATGTCGATCCAAGCATCTGGCATTCCTTCCCCTTGATACCGAGCTTGAGCATACTATCAGAAAAAGGCTTATAGACAACTTGGAAGAGGTAGAAGAAGGAATTGAGGAAGAAAATCCAATGGCAGAATAGATAGCCGAACAGTAACCACCTGAACGGAGGCTGATGAAGCAATCCTTCATCCTGCAGAACCTCGATCAACCTTCGTGCATTGCGTATCAACCTGAAGCGGAAGGAAACTACTACATATCTCCGCAGATACTCAGTGCACTGACTCACTTTAGGGGTACACCTAGTGAGGATCCACATTTGCACATTCGAGAGTTTTTCGACCTCTGCAAATTCCAGCACATTCGAGGCTTAGACCAAGAAGGAATAAGGTTAATTCTTTCCCCTCTTTCCTTGAAAGATAATGCTAAATTATGGTATAATTCTTTGCCTGCAGTTTCCATCCACACTCGGAAGGAGTTAGCTAGCAAATTCCTAAGGAAGTTCTTCCCAGCCCAAAAGATGAGGCAAATGAGGAAGGAAATTCAATCCTTCCAACAAAAGGATGAAGATCTATTCTTCGAGGCCTGGGGACACTTCAACAAGCTACTACTCAAATGCCCCCACCACAACCTACCCCAAGACGAACTAGTACAAGCTTTCTATGAAGGTTTGAGTGACTCTAACAAAAATATTGTGGATTCAGGTTGTGGAGGAGTACTGATGGAGAAGAGCAACGAAGAAGCAATGGAACTCTTCGAAACCCTAAGTGAACACATGCAGTAGTTCTCCTCTCGAGGTAAACATATAATCAAGAGTAAGGGTATGTATGAGGTAAGCCTGAATGGAGGATCATCTCCTTAAATAGCTGCTATGGAGAGAAAGCTAGACCTGTTGGTTAAAGCCATGGCCGCTCAACACACCTCAACTAACCCACCAGCTACACCACTCTAGGTATGTGCCATTTGCTCACAATTTGATCATAATACTGATATGTGTCCCTTATATTCATCTGCAGATCATGAGTAAGCTAGCTTTGTGGGACCAAATAATTATCCGCCAAAGAACAACCTTTATGCAAACACATACAACCCTAGATGGCGGAATCACCCAAATATCTCATGGAGCAATAATCAAAACAGTCAAAGGTAGTAGAGAAACTTCTGGCCAGCAGCCCACTCAGCTCCCGAGACAAAGAAGAATGATTTAGAAAGTCTTGTGAGGCAATTGGCATCTCAGCAGCAACAAATCATGACTTCACAAGATCAGTTCATGGCAGAAGAAAGGCAATTCCGAACTGAACTAAGGCAAACCATCGCAAAACATGAACAAGCCATCCAAAGGCTAGAGGTATAAATGGGACAAGTGACTAAGGAGATGAGTAGCAGAAAGCAAAGGGAGATTCCATCTCTACACCCTGGGGGACATCAACAACTTAAAGTTGTCACGACCCTAAAAAATGGTAAGGTGATAGGGTATGATGAATCTGAAATAGCATCAAAGGTGAGTGAGACGGAGAAGGTGAATGCCTCACCCTTCTCGTAAAGGTTAGTAAAACAAAAGAAAGAGAATAAATTACTTGACATTTTTGAAACCTTGCGAAAAGTTGAAATAAACATTCCTTTGTTAGATGCAATTCAACAAATACCAGCTTATGCTAAATTTCTAAAGAATTGTTGCACTCATAAAAGAAAGTTTCAAAACATGACACTGTAGCTTTAACTGAAGAGGTAAGTGTTGTGCTATTAAAAAACTCCCACCAAAACTAAATGGTCCGGGAAGTTTTACTATTCCTTGTAGGATAGGTGATAAGTTATTTGAGCGAGCATTACTAGATTTGGGAGCGGGTGTAAATTTGCTACCATACATAGTATTTAAAACCCTAGGATTGGGGGAGCTACAACCAACTTCCATTACCTTGCAGTTGGCAGATAGAAGTATAAAAAAACCTAAGGGTATTCTTGAAGATGTCCTAGTGAAGGTGGGTCAGTTCATTCTACCTGCGGATTTCATTGTGTTAGATATGGAGGAATGCCTTATGCCATTACCCTTACCCATCATTTTAGGAAGACCCTTCATGAGAACTGTTGATACAAAGATTTGTGTGCAAAAGAGTACAGTAAGTATGAAGGTGAATGGGGAGAAAATAGAATTCAAAATATTTGATGCATTAAGATTACCTCAAGATGATATGGAATGCTTTAATGTATGTATGATACACAATTTTGTTGAGCAAGCTTTTCAAGTCCAGCACATCGATCCCTTGGAGATTACTCTTACTTATAGCCTTACAACTGTGGATATTGAGCAAGAATAGGAAGATGTCACTAATAGCATCATGAAAACTGTGCACCTCCTTGAGGCTTCTCCAAAACATTCAAGTAAGTATGCTCCTCCATTTGAAACTCTAATGCCTACTAATACCATTCTTTTTCGTTCTATTGTCCAGGCACCAACTTCGGAATTAAAGCAGCTGCCAGAACATTTAACTTATGCCTACTTGGGAGAGAAGAAAACATTACCGGTGATTGTGGCTGCTAATTTGAGTATTGGAGAAGAAGACAAATTGTTAAGAGTTCTAAGGGAGCATAGATCCTCATTGGATGGACCATTGCTGACATTAAGGGAATAAGTCCGTCCAAGTGCATACATAATATATACCTTGAGGATGAAGCAAGAGCCACTCGAGACGCTCAAAGAAGACTTAACCCACACATGAAAGAGGTAGTAAAGGCCGAGATATTAAAAATCTTAAATGTTGACATTATCTACCCTATTTCCGACAGTAAGTAGGTAAGCCCGGTTCAAGTTGTTCCTAAAAAGAGTGGGATCACAGTAGTGAAGAATGAAAATGAAGAGCTCATACCCACAAGAAAAACAACTGGTTGGAGAGTATGTATTGACTATCGAAGATTAAACAAGGTTACTAGAAAGATCATTTCCCCTTGCCATTCATTGACCAAATATTAGAAAGATTAGCTGGCCACAGCTACTATTGCTTTTCGGATGGGTACAGTGGATACAACTAGATTGCCATAGCATCTGAAGATCAAGAAAAGACTACATTCACATGTCCTTTCGGTACATTTGCTTATCAGAGGATGCCATTCAAATTATGCAACGCACCAGCCACTTTTCAAAGATGTATGATGAGCATATTTTTCGATATGGTGGAGAAATACATTGAAGTATTCATGGACGATTTCAGTGTCTTTGGTTCCAATTTTGATGAATGCCTAAGTCGTTTGGAGAATGTCTTAAAGAGATGTGAAGAAAGTAACTTAGTGCTGAATTGGGAGAAATGTCACTTCATAGTTCAACATGGCATTGTGTTGGGTCACTCCATCTCCAATAAAGGTATTGAAGTAGATAAGGCTAAAATAGACATTATTTCAAAGCCACCTCCCCCTCTCACAGTCAAGGGTGTTAGAAGCTTTCTTAGGCATGCTGGTTTTTATAGAAGATTCATCAAGGACTTCTCTAAGATTTCAAGACCTCTGTGTGCATTGTTGGCTAAAGATGCCAAATTCGAGTGGATTGATAACTGTATGACAGCTTTTAACATATTGAAGGATGTTCTAACCTTTGCCCAAATAATGATGGCACCAAATTGGAGCCTTCCATTCGAATTAATGTGTGATACTAGTGATTTCGCTTTGGGAGCTGTCCTAGGTCAAAGAATCAATAAAGTACCTCATGCTATTTACTATGCTTCTAGAACTTTAAATGATGCTCAGCTTAAATACTCTACTACTGAAAAAGAATTGTTAGCTGTTATTTTTGCTTTAGAGAAGTTTAGATCATATCTTATTGGCTCTAAAGTTATTGTATACACTGACCATGCTGCTTTGAGATATCTGTTTTCTAAGAAAGATGCAAAGCATAGGTTAATCAGATAGGTGCTCCTATTGCAAGAATTTGATTTGGAAATCAAAGATAAAAAGGGGCAGTGAGAACGTGGTTACAGATCACTTATCAAGGCTACCCTATGAGAATGATATAAATGAGTTGCCTTTAAATTAGAACTTCCCAGATGAGCAATTGTTCGCACTAGAGGTAAAACTCCCATGGTATGCTGATATTGTCAATTATCTAACTGCTAAAGTTTTTCCCCCAGGTATGACAACACAAGGAAAGAAGTGGTTAATATCTATGTCTTGACACTACCATTGGGACGATCCCTACCTTTCCAAATTTTGTCCCGATCAGATCATTCGACGGTGTGTCTCGGAAGAGGAGCATTTGAGCTTATTACAACACTGCCACCAGTTTGCTTATGGAGGACATTTTGGGGCCAAGAAAACAACACTTAAGGTACTACAATCCGGTTTTTATTGGCCTAATCTGTTTAAAGATGCCTTCACATTCTGCAGCTCATATGATAGATGCCAACGGACAGGTAACATCTCATCCCGAAATCAAATGCCCCTACCAAATATCCACATAGTAGAACTTTTTGATGTATGGGGCATTGATTTCATAGGTCCCTTCCCCAATTCCTTTGGTAATTTATATATTCTTGTGGGTGTGGATTATGTGTCTAAATGGGTCGAGGCAGTCCCCTCAAAGACTAATGATCACAAAGTGGTGTTAAAGTTTCTACGGGATAACATTTTTACCCGGTTCGGAACACCAAGAGCGATCATCAGTGACAGAGGCAGCCACTTCCATCATCATTCTTTTGCCGCACTCATCAGAAAATATGGAATCACCTATAAGGTTGGAACCTCATATCACCCTCAGACTAGTGGCCAAGTGGAGATAAGTAACTGAGAAATCAAAAGCATCTTGGAGAGAAACATGAATCCTAGTCGGAAGGACTGGTCTTTGTGACTCAACGATGCTCTGTGGGCATACCAGACAGCTTATAAAACACCAATTGGGATGTCCCCATACTTAGTCTTTGGAAAAGCTTGCCATCTACCCATAAAGCTAGAACATCGAGCCTATTGGGCCATTAAACAATTCAACTTCGATATGAAACAAGCGGGTAAGAAAAGGAGGCTGCATTTAAATGAGCTAGAAGAGTTACGGTATGATGCATATGAGAATGCCAAGCTTTACAAGGAAAGGGAAAAGATGTATCATGACAAACAACTAGTGTGAAAAGAGTTTCACGTAGGACAAAGGGTGTTACTTTACAATTCAAGATTAAGGCTGTTCCCTGGCAAACTAAAATCTCGTTAGCCTGGTCCGTATGAGGTCACCAAGATCTTTCCTCATGGGGCTTTGGAAATTCATAGCTCAAACAGCAATCAGACTTTTACAGTCAATGGACATCGCGTCAAACCATACCTTGATCTCACCATACCTCCTCAGGATGAGGACTTGACACTTCAAACTGTGCACTATATAGCTGATCCACGGGCACCTGACCCACCTAAATTCCCAGTTTCTATCGCACATAACATCACCCCTTGATGCATTGCGATCGAGCGCAATATCCCTTGCAATCGAGTGCATTTACACTAGAAGCTACCTCCTGCACCCGGTACCTCTTCGACTGTACCCACAGATGATCAGCAGTGAGAGGATACCCCGTCTAGCTGAAGACGTAAAACTTAGCGCTCATGGGAGGCACCCCAGACATATCCTTTTCATTTTAGTACTTTTCTTTTGTTTATATTTATATTTATGTATCTATTATTTATATTTCTTGTTTTCCGAAACAACATTTCTTTTTCTTTGTCAGGTACTTAGTGCATGCATCCAGTTCAAGTTTGGGGGCATGTTACAAGCAAAGCAAGCAACCTAGTTCTCCATCTCTTAGGTCAGATCTTTCCATGCCACACACACATTGGGGACAATGTGTATTTTAAGTTTGGAGGTAATGGGAGATACTGTTACGAACACACTTGAAACACATGCACACACTAGGTCTCGGTTTTCTTTTAGAAAAGATAAATGCATGTTCATTTGGTAACAAAAATTTTGTTTGATTTAAAAATTTGATAACACTTCATTAGTAAGCCTAAAAGCTAGAACACATAGTCTTGTAATAGGAATTTTACAAAATTTAGTTACCTACCTCAAAGCACCTAAGAATTCACGAGTTTGATCCAAATTTGCACGAGCACATTTAGCACGTATTTGTGTGGGGTATGACACATAATTCTTTTATATATGTTTCCATAACCTAACTGTAATAGATAACTTGTTAAAAAGAACACTTTGGCATAAGAAAAATAAAGAAAAATGTTCATCATGCAAAAAGAAAATCGAAAGCTTCTAATGATCATTAAAAACTTTCCACAGAGTAGCTGGACCTCTTGCCTCAGTAAGCATTGAGTGTTCACGTCAAAATGTGGGAAGTAAGCCTTTAATGATCATAATAAAAAATTTCACTGAGTAACTGGGCCTCTTGCCTCAGTAAGCATTGAGTGTTCACGTCAAAAGGAGGGAATTTCATTTAGAAGCATTAAAACCTGTTAGTTTTGTAGCCTTTTTGCCTCGAGTTAGTAAGTCCTTAGGGGTGTCTTTACACCTAATGCCCTAAAACCATCTGGTTTGGGAGTCATTGGCCAAACACTTGTTATAAGGGTCAAATAGAAAGCTCGATGGAACTCAACATGGCAAAGATCGCATGATAAACGAAAAAGAAAAAGAAGCAAGTATTATGCCATTTTTGCTCTCTTTGATAAAGAATTCGATAAAGGTTTGGGCACCGGAACACTATAAACTAAAATTATGTGGAAGCCCCATCTTATATGTGCTAATTCATCACACACAAATCAAACTTGCAATGCCTTAAGCTAGCCTTAGGTAAGTAACATGAGCTTTTGAAAATCCTTTTTTCAATACAAAAATATGTTTTTATTATAAGCTTACTCATGAACAGTTATCATAGTTTTATGCACGACCCAAATCTTTGAGTATCATGGAAATGAATTTATCTTTAATTTTATTTTAATATAGTGTTTAGTTTTGTATTTCTAAGGGACTAGCAATATGTAAGTTTGGGGGTGTGATAAGTGCTTAAATAGTCATATTTAAGCCCCTTAATTTACACTTGTTAGGTTCTTTATTTATCTATTTCAGTAGATTCTACTTCATTTTCGTGTTTTATGTGTTTTTCACAGGACTTGAACAAAAAGATGATAATTTGGAGCTTTTACGAGCAAAAGCCAAGTTCTGCCATCCAGTAAGGTGCGCTTGAGTGCACCTTCCTTGTGATCGAGCACACAAGCACACGAGTGCACTTGAAGAAGGCTCGAGCGCACACTTGCGCTCGAGCGCATCCTGCATACGATCGAGCACAATCACTGCAGAGGCGGCAGAGCCAGATATGGAAAGAAGTCTCCGGATTCCAAACAGGAAATTAGAGTTTTGGGACAACATGAGGACCCTATAAATAGCCCTATAAAACATATAAATCATACGTTTTGTTTTAGTTTCGAAGTAGCAAGCTTAGGAGAGGAATTGATGACTCGTCTCCCGAGTCTTCTTCGATTTTATTTTTCTGTTTTATTTCATTATGTTTAGAATGTTTAGTTTAACTAGCATGTATAACTAAAGTCTTATAGGGCTCAATTGAAGCCCTAGTTATGCTTTTCCACATGTTTATTCATTGATTATCTTTGCTATAGCTTTGTTAGAATGTTTAACTTGATTAATGCTTGTTTGTATTTAAATTCCTCATATGTGTGTGTCTGATCAACGTATGCATGTGGTATGAATAAGTTAGTCGAATCAATTTGGATGGCCGAGTCCTGGGTTCGACATTAGTAACAAGAGATATCCACACCGGATTCTCGGGTTAATCAACATAGTAAACTGAGAGCGGATCAAGCCCTAGGTCCCGTGTGGTTGCCGATCTCCACAGTGCTCACGCTCTCTTAAGGAACAACTCAGTATACACCTATGCTGAATCCCTTAAGAGAGAAAAGAGTTAGAGTATACACCATGCCTAACTCGTTGCATAGGGAGATCAATAGCCTAAGGTGTGGGCCAAGCACTTAGGTTGACAACCATTAAATATTCATGATAAGGCTAGAGCATTTACACCTTACTTAGTGGGAAAGTATAATTAGTGGTGGATATCGTAGTCCTATGTTCTCATTATTATTCACTCACAATCAACAACTATTTCTCTTTTTACTTTGAAGAAACTAATTCTAATTTGAAATTCACCAATCCCTGTGGAAATGATCTCGCACTTGCACATTATGCTACCATTGACCTTGTGCACTTGCAAGTAAAACTAGCACGGTTATTTGCATATTTATTTAGGTAGATAATCGTCCAACAATAATCCATCCAAAAACTGAGACTGTTACATGAAAGTCACATGAACTACCAAAGTCTGTTATAGCAAACTCACATAAACCACAATCAATTCCCTGTTATATTAAACTCACATAAACCATAATCAATTCACATCAAAGTCATATTTCCATAGCTGGCTGGGGTAGGGTTGCTTGTGTAACTGGTTGGACTAGAGGGATTGCCTGTGTAGCTAGCTAGACTAGTGGGCTTCCCTGTGTATATGGTTGGACTGGTGGGATGTTTGTGTACCTTGCTCTTGTTTGAGGCTGGGAAGAGTATGGTCTTCGTCCCTGTTTGTTGCTCCTTGGTTGAAATGAACCACTTACCTATAATTTGGAAAAAATATGAGACAGTAGATTCCAACTCAAATAAAATAAGTTATATATATATAACCCATGCACTCAAAGTTAATAATACAAAAATATTCTAAAAAGACTGATAGGAATATAAGTAATAGGTCAGAGAGTTGTTATTCAAAGTATTAGCATTATATAACCATTTTCACCTGCTATCTTTTCTTCCTCACTTGAAGCTTTTTTCTAAGTTGCACTGGCTGTTACTCATTTTTTTTACTGGCAGCCTACAAAGTAAATCAGATAAAAATGTAATGAGACTTGACTAAAATATCTAGAATATGTAAACAATGCATGCGACTATATTTAAAACACTTACACTTGGCATTTGAGTTGTAGAGCTCCTTTTTTGAGGCTATACCAGAGTCCCATACAACTCCTCTTGTTATGACCCATCCCCTGACAAACACTACATGTTACAATACCACTTTCTTGTCCTTCCTCAGTGTCCCTAATCCTTTTTTTCTTTGGCTTACCTGTTGGTTTCCTAAATGGAGGTGGGTTTAATAGTTCATCAGATGTTTTAGGCCATAATAATGGGCCATTAAGTGGCTCAATGCTAAGGTCATAGGACTTAAGGTAGTACCCAACATGGTAAAACAAGTTGACATAACCCTCAGGTTGTTCTCTATTGGCATATATTGCACTTATGCCATCTTTCATAGGATCCTAATAACATCCCATTTGAAGCATGCACAAGATGTTTTGCTAAGTCAATAATGTAGGTGTCATTTCCACAATGAACCTCATACCTCTTACCACCAGATGGTGAGGGTACACAATCCCTTGAGGCCAACTTTAATTTTCTCTAGTTTAGCTTGTATCTTTGGATATAGTAGCCCTTCATGCCTCTCTATCTAAGCTATGTTTTTTTTAACAAGCCTACCCATAAGTTCCTTCCTTATAGTCTCCAACATCTTAATTATTGGTTGGTCTCTAGCTGGAAGGATGAAACTATTAAAAGTTTCACACAAATTGCTGAGAAGCATGTCAGACTTAGTATGTGGCAAGAATACATGCATAGACCAGAACCTAGGGTCATGGTCCATCACCTATTTGTAAGCATTGTCATCTAATTCCTTTATTTTCCCCATATGACACTTAAACCAATTTTTAGTTATTGATTTTGTTGTTGTCTATAGAAGGTGTTTCAGCTTCTCCCATTTGAAATTTTTTTTTCATGTTTCCATATATATGCCTTAAACAGAATCTATTAGCAGTTGTTGGGACCATATCTTCAAATGCTAGCAGTAAGCCCTACAAGACATTGGGAAGCCAGTTAGTATAAACTTAAGCAATGTTTACTATAACTATTTATATATTTTGTTTCATGACAGTTGTACTCTCTGATGATCACTAATGAAGGTCCACCTTCTTTCACCGACAATGTCAATGTCTGCAATGAGCTTGACCAGCAACCATGACTATACTTCCTTGGTTTCAACCTCCACAATTGCATATGCAATGGGGAACATGTCTTCATTTCCATCAACACTAATTGCAACAAGCAACTGACCATGTGCTGGGGGTTTCAGATGGCATCCATCAAAGCCTATTAATGGCTTGCAACCAAGCAAGAACCTTTTTTTGCAAGCTATAAAACAAATGTAGAGCCTTTTGAACACTGGTGGCGAATAATTTCTATCACAAAGCATGTCCACTATGCTACTAGGATTTTCTCTTTTTATCTCTACAAAATAATCCCACACAACCTTCTATATTGATATTTGTAGCTCTCATATATTTCTTCAAGTGCCGTGTTCTTAGCCCTCCAAGCATTCTTGCCAAAAATATCAACACCAAAGTCTTGCATTGTATCTCTCATAACATATATAGGCTTATAAGTTGGATCATTTCTAAATCTCTCCATGTAGTTTTTTACCAAAAAAATTGTGGTTACAATGTCAGCTATATCTTGTTCTGGATATAAGTGGGCTAGGCCTAAAGTCCTAATCTGATATGTGGAGGACTCTCTCAACCTTAGAGTATATAACACCAATGTTAAGTCTTGTGACGATACTTCACCTTCTCCTTTACTTTATCATTTTTCACAAATTGGATTGCACACCCTTTCAGAATTGAGTACTTAATTATTATTTTTCTCAGATTTGCCTTCGAACCAAATAGCATGCCCATCTTCAATTTAGGATCCTCCATGTTTGTTTTAGGGTTGAATTCTGACCACCTTGGCCTATCATCAAAATTTTGAGGGTTGTATAAATCATCTGACCCAGCATAATCAAAACCATCATCATTTACTCCCTCATCAGGCCCAATTCCAAAAAAGCTGCATCTTTAGAACTGCAAACATTGTTCCCCCCATCTCTGAACCAATAAGCCCTTCATCAACATTATCCTCCTAAATCATGTCATCCTCACCAAACCTATCATCATCACTATCCTTGAAGTCATAGTCACTCCCACTATATTCACCACTAGAAGAACCCTCCTCATCATGTAGAGACTCTCCACCCTCATAAAACTCATCACCCTGAACACCATAATCATTTTCAAACTCACCACCACCACTTAACTCATCAAAAAATATTGGCATGTCATCATTTCCTCCTCATCCATCACTTCCCAATAGTGGCTCAGGCACATCACAAGAAAGGTATTCCTATTCAACAAAACTGGCACCTTGATGTTGCCATTTATGCTGCATATAGACATCCATCATCACCTCAGTTAATAAAGTAATGAAATCTCTTATATCTTAATCAGTTTTAAATCTTTTAAAGACATTCTGTCCACTACTAGGTTCAGTGTAAAACAAGTATTGAAAATCAGTGACTCCAACACTTCTTAACATATTTGTGGCCTCATAGATAGACATCTTATCATTGACACAACCATCGTAAATCATCGTTTTACCCCAAACATATTTCTTACATGGTTTGGATATGAAATAACCATTATAATGAAATCTTATGAAAAAAATACATAGAATCCATTGACCTACATGAAAAAAAACCAATATTGTAAATGTTGGAAAATCACCTGGAGATGCCCAGGTGGTGATATTCCCAACACCCAAGTCTAGAGTGACTTGTAATGAATCAAAAACAGAAACAGAAATCAAAGAAAAGAAAGAACACAACAATTGTTATCGAGGTTCAGCAATAGCCTACGTCCCCGTGAGTTCCTCTGAACTCTCTGCACTAAACCAATGAGTTCTTACAAGTACAGCAACTCCTCTTCAAGAATCTCAAGTTCTTGAAGAACCAAATAAGAGAAGAAAGAAAGTGATAAGAACTATTACAAAGCCCTCTATCCAATCTATGCTACCCTCTTTTTACAACCAGCTTCTCTTTTGAGATCTATTCTAATGCCTCTCCTGTGTTTTGTGTCTTTGCACTCTCACACTTGCACTTGAATACTTTTGTATGATGACCACTTGTATGTCACAATAATAATGAGATTGAAGCTAAGTGACCCTTTATATAGTGAACCAACTTCTTAACCAATCTTGAAGGTCAATATCCACCCTTAGATCTTGGACCAATCAACCATAGCCCTTCATCAATCCTTAGTGATTCTGTGCATTTTGAATATGCATCCACACACCTCTCAAAAGGCTGAAGAAACTAGTCTCAGTGTGCCTGGTACCGCGGCCCATAACAGGGCAGACCGCGGCTCAAGCTAGGGCACAAATACATCACTCTTTGGGCTCCGCGGCCTGGGGAAGGCTGAGCCGTGGCGCACACCTTCTCTAGGCTTCCTCCATGCTGGGCACCATGGCCTGGGAAGGCTGGGCCACGGCTTGACCTGATGCTGCACTCTTTTTGACTTACTATGTGCTGAGGCACACACTTTGTGTGCTGAGCCGTTAAAGTCTTATGAAGAACCTTTTCAAATCATGTTTAAACCTTAGACAAATACCAACAATCTCTACCTTTGTCTAAGCGATTAAACCTGAACCCATTATGCAGAGAACTCAGGATCCAAACTCATCTTGAGTCATCATATCAACCGACTCCAATCCTAAGTAGTCCAAGGCAATGATTGAACTTACTTAGAGGTAGAACCTTGGTGCCTAAATCTGCAGGATTTTCTTTTGTGGCCACCTTGTCCAGATGAATGCATCATTTCATAACATTTTCCATAATGAAATGATACCGAACATCTATATGCTTAGTCCTCTCATGGAACACCGGGTTCCTACACAAGTGCCACGCACTTTGGTTATCCGAAAACACCACCACCTGCACTTTTAAGACCTCCCACTCTTTCAACAACCCTTTGCACTATATAGCCTCCTTTATGGCTTCCGTAGCCACTATGTACTCAGCCCCGGTTGTTGAGTGTGCTACCACCGGCTGTAACTGAGCCTTCACATACCTCAGTAACCACTTCATCCCAAGCCAAAACCCTTTTTCGGGATTACTCAGAAATCTGTTGAGAACACTCATTGCTTGAGAAATTTCGGGTCTAGTGCTTATCATCATGAACATGACTGTTCCAACCGTACTAGAGTAAGGGACCTTATCCATTTTCTTCTTCTCCTCATCCGATCTCAGACATTGATCATTGGAGAACTTGAAATGACTAGCAAGGTGAACCTTTACTAGTTTGCTATCTTCCATAGAAAACTTAGATATCATCTTCTCTATGTAGGAAGTCTAAGAAATCTTTAATCTGTTTCTCTCCCTTTCCCAGATTATATTCATCCCAAGGATCTTCTGTGCATGGCCAAGATCCTTCATCTCAAACTCCGAACTGAGTTGAGACTTCAATTCTTCTATCCTCTCCATATTACTCCCAACCATCAATATAGGTAAGGATGATCACCACTTCCTCCACCTTGTGCCATTTGTAATACAAGCACGAATCATAGTAGCTCCTCATGAAATACAGGCTAGTTACAAAGAAATCGAACCTCTTATTCCATTGCCGAGGTGATTGCTTTAGGCCATAGAGAGATTTCTTCAATTGGCACACCAACTCTCCCTACCTTCCTTCCTCATAGCATTCAAGTTGCCTCATGTAGATTGTCTCATCAAGCTCTCCATGTAAGAACGCTGTCTTCACATCCATTTGCTCGATCTCCTAATTGAATTGGACCACCATTGCTAACACTATCCGTATCGTCTTGTATTTCATAACAGGTGAGAATATTTCAGTGAAATCTATGCCTTCTCTTTGTGTGAACCCCTTCGCCACCAGCCTAGCTTTATTCCAGACTTCATCCCCTGGAGGATTCCCTTCTTTGATCTTGTAGATCCACCTACAATCCACAACTCTCTGTTTTTCTAGTTTGGGCACCAATTCCCAAGAGTTGTTCTTCCTCAAAGAATCCATTTCTTCCTTCATAGCTAGCTACCACTTTGACGACTCCTTACATTACATGGCTTCCATGTAAATTTTTGGTTTAACCATCCCTCCTTTTGTCCAAGGAGCTGCTACATTAGCATCCGCAAACCTATATCTCAAAGGTGGTCTGACCACCCTCCTTCCCCGGTCCCTTGTGAGCTGGTGGTCATTCTGACTTGCTACATGATCTCCTTCTAGTTCAGCCTCCTCTTGAGTGCCCTGAGCTTGGTTTTCATTAATGAGCTCTACCTGGTCCAAACCGTCTTGCCTTCCTTACTCTACCTGAACTGAATTTTCCTTTATGTGATACTCCACAAATTCCGGGCTGGTTTGCTCACTAGCCCCTGGAGGGTTAGTTTTCTCCAAATAGGGAAATAACAATTCATTAAAAATAACATCCCTACTTATTATGAGTTTCATTCCTTTTGGTTCTAAGGACCACAACCTATACCCCTTAACCCCATCACTATACCCTAGAAATACACATTTTCTAGACCTTGGGTTAAGTTTATCATCCTTTTGATGTGCAAATGCAGCACACCCAAAAGTCCTAAGGTTGCTCAACTCAGAGGGTTTCCCACTCCACATTTCCATGGGAGTCTTGAGCTCTAAAGCTCTATAGGGTGATCTATTAACCAAATATGCAGCAGTAGACAGAGCTTTCCCTCAAAAATATTTTGGTAAACCGGATCCTATTAACATGCACCTAACCTTTTCCATCAGCAACTCTATTTTGCTCAGGTGTTTTTACAACCATTCTATGTCTTAGAATTCCATTTAACTCAAAGAATTTATCAAAATCTTTATTGCAAAATTCTAAGCCATTATCGGTTCGTAAAGCCTTAACTACCCTACCCGTTTGAGTTTCCAGCAACTTGTTCCACACCACAAATTTATTCAAAGCATCTTATTTATTTTTAAGCAAATAAACCCAAACATTTCTTGAATAATCATCAATTAAAGACAGAAAGTAAAGTTACCTCCCTGTGTTGGTGTTCTTGCTAGTCCCCAAAGGTCCGAATGAATATAGTCAAGAATACCCTTCGACTTGTGCACTCCAGTGTTAAAGCTGACTCGATGTTGCTTCCCAAGAATGCAACACTTGCAGAAATCCAATTTCTCTACTTTGTCACCACCAAGTAGACCATTATTGCTGAGAACTTGCAGGCCCTTTTCGCTCGTATGTCCCAAGTGAGTGTGCCAAAGGGTTGCCCTATCCATCTCAGCCATCAAGCTTGCGAATTGATCCTTGATTCCTGTCTCTCCAATTATCTCATAGAGACCATCTTTTATTGCTGCTTTGATCACTACCAAAGATCCCTTGGTTACCTTGATCTTTCCTCCCTCTGTCTTATATTTATACCCCATGGAATCCAGCTACTACAATGAGATCAAATTCATTTTCAAATCTGAAAGATATTTCACATTTCACAGCAGTCTTGTGACTCCATCAAACATCCTCAATTGGATGTCTCTTATCCCCCTCACTTGGCAAGAAGTGTCATTCCCCGAGAAAACCTTTCCATCATTAGTTTCTTGGAAATTCTTGAACCAATCCTTGTGAGGGCACATGTGATAAGTGCACTCGAAATCCAGGATCTATTTCTTGTTGCCTTGCCTCCTACTCACATTTGAGCACACAACAAGAAAATCATCTTGCTGTTCTCCTTTGGCAACCGAAGCCTCTCCATTGTTGGTATGGCTTCTTCCTCTCTCATACCACATCTTCTTCTTGCAATCTTTCCTGAAATGTCCCTCCTTGTTGCAGTAGAAGCATCTTTTTCCTCCAAATCTCGGTTTGGAATGAGATCTCCCATGGCTATGCCCTCTACCTCTTGATTTCTCTCAGTAATTGCCATGAATGCTACTACCATTCCGAGTTGCTGGCCTTCCTCTAACGAATAGCCCTTCTCCACTTGATGCTTCCCTCATCTTGGCTTTGAAATCATGAGCCCTTATAGCAATAATCACGATTTCCTTGGTTAGTGTATCTCTTCCATATTCAATAGCATTAATCAAATTATCAAAACAATCAAGAAGAGAATTCAACAAAATAACAGCCAATTGTTCATCCGGGAATGTTATGCTATAGCTATTCAAATCTTGAACTAGCTTATTAAACACATCAAGATTTTCTTGTAACTCTTTACTAGGATCCATTTTAAAAGCAAAGATTCTTTTAAGAAGATAAATCTTATTAGGGAGAGTTTTGGTAAGAAACAACTCATCTAGTTTCTTCCATATGACAGCAAGATCTTCCAAGTCTCCGCACTCCCTTGTCACACTATCTGACATGTGCAGGAAAATGGTGTTGTAAGCCAACTTCTTCATCTCATTCCGCTGGTCCTCCGTGATACTTGCTGGAAAAGCATCATCTTCTCCAAGTCCACCTTCTGTTGTATAAGAACAGCCTTGATCTTTCACTTCCAAAGGGTAAAGTCTCCCTTTCTATCAAACTTCTTAACAATGAAATTTAAAGCCATCTTACGGAGAAAATCCCAGATTTATGCAGCACCCCCAATTGCTTTCCCAAACTTCTAAATCACAAGAACTCGATCAAAGATAGATCTCAATACTGTTCTTGAATCATCCTCAAGAACACAATCAGATCTTGATCTTAGTACCATTCTTAAATCACCCAAGAAGTTGGCCTTTGATTCTGGGAATCTTGCTCTGATACCTTCTGTTTCAGCTCTGATACTCGCTGTTCTTGGACAATAGCTCTGATACCACTGTTGGTGGTATCTCTTCCAGCTCTGATACCACTGTTCTTGGACCACAACTCTGATACCACTGTTGGGAAATCACCTCGAGATGCCCAGGTGGTGATCTTCCAAACACCCAAGTCTAGAGTGACTTGTAATGAATCAGAAACAGAAACAAAAATCAAAGAAAAGAAATAATATAACAATTTTTATCGAGGTTCAAAAATAGCTTACGTCCTCGTAAGTTCCTTCGAACTCTCTGCACTAAACCAATAAGTTCTTACAAGTTACAGCAACTCCTCTTCAAGAATCTCAAGTTCTTGAAGAACCAACGAAGAGAAGAAAAAAAGTGATAAGAACTATTACAAAGCCCTCTATCCAATCTATGTTACTCTCTCTTTACAACCAGCCTCTCTTTTGAGATCTATTCTAGTGCCTCTCTTGTGTTTTGTGCCTTCGCACTCTCACACTTGCACTTGAATATTTTTGTATGATGATCACTTGCATGTCACAATAATAATGAGATTGAAGCTAGGTGACCCTTTATTTAGTGAACCAACTTCTTGACCAATCTTGAAGGTCAATATCCACCCTTAAATCTTGAGGACCAATCAACCATAGCCCTTTATCAATCCTTAGTGATCCTGTACATTTTGAACATGCATCCACGGACCTCTCAAAAGGCTGAAGAAACTAGTCTCAGTGTGCCTGGTACCGCGGCCTAGAACAGGGCAGGTCACGACTCAAGCCAGGGCACATATGCATCACTCTCTGGGTGCCGCGGCCTGGGGAAGGCTGAGCCACTGCGCACACCTCTTCTAGGCTTCCTCCATGCTGGGCACCGCTGCCTGGGAAGGCTGGGCCGCGGCTTGACCTGATGCTGCACTCTTTTTGACTTGCTGTGCGCTGAGGCGCACACTTTGTCTGCTGAGGCGCGAAGGTCTTATGAAGAACCTTTTCAAACCATGTTTAAACCTAGACAAACACCAACAGTAAGAGACACAATGAGAACAAAGAAGCATTAATGGCAAACAGGACATTGTTAAGGTTAAAACAGATGCAATTTTCACACAAACAAGCAAGCAATGTTAGAGAAACTGCCATTTACAAGGGTCATCGGCCAAGACATATGATAAATGTTAGAAAAAAATACAGTAGAGCTTAGAACATCCTCTCACTGAGGTTATGGAGCCTCAAATATGGAGGTTATGGAGCCAATACATATGATAGATGTCAAAAACAAATACAGTCATGTTTGAAGCAATTACTTCATGGTGCAATTCGTATAAATGTTGGAGAAACTGCCATTTACATGGGTCCTCGGCCAAATCAAGCTTTACATATCTTTTTATGTTTCATATACCATTACATTTTAGCAAATTCACAGCTTTCCTATACATTCTTGCTCTAGGAGTAGAATTAAGTTAGAATTGAATCAAACACTTCATTTCAATTCACCAATCCATTGCAATTTGTGCAAAGAGCCGAAAATTACTGTAGTCACTTGAGCATTTGAATTTCAAAATCCTTTGATCATTTATGATCTGTCATATGTCCACAAGCTCAAGCATCATTTAATAATTAACTAGAAGTTCCCTTTCATTGAAAAAGTCCATTAATGATTTCAATCAAGGAAAACAAAACCCTATAACTTAATTACAAACATAGAGAGAGACGAAAAGAGAGAAGAAACAACGACGGGTCTAAAACATGCATAAATATATACTGAATCATGCTGCATTTTCTCGAGAAATAAACACAGAATTATTCAAAAGGAAAAAACAAAGAGATAAGAAATGGTACCTTTTCAGCGAGGGATTGATGGAGAGAGTCGATTTTGGACTAAAGAGTACTGCTTTCAAGTAGATCGGAAGTTGTCTTCCTCTTCACTGCTATCTAAAATCAACATGTGAATAGTAAAAATTATGCAATATCCGTACTTTTCAAGCAATCGGAAGTCTTTTCTGACAATTTCTCATTGTAGACACCCAATTTCGTTCCAAAATATGCGTAGTTTTTTTTACGAATCTTTGATCCTAGTGTGCTTAGACTTAGTAAATGAGGAAGTATGGATTTAATTGGGGAGTATGAGCAATTACAAAACTCTTTTATTCAATCCATTTAATTCGCTTTGGTTTTAAATCAATTGGACCTTATTTGATTCAACTAATCCAATACCAAAGTCTTCATTTACACTTTGACCCAATCGAAAACCAACTAAAGCCCATTGATCTTTCTTCAGCCCAAACAGTTTTTGCCTAAATTTCAAGCCCAATATGACTTTTAATTTTTAAGGGTGAACTTCCAATTTCACCCTCCACTTGGCACTCCTTGATTGGTTCACTTTTCCCAAACTAAAAGTTACTTTTTTTTATAAAGATGTCTCTTTCTATGTGGCTGGCCATAATGAGAAATTTTCACTCTTTCTTTTTACTTTTTGAACTCACATTTTCCTCCAGGATTTCTTCATCTTCTTTTTTACCAAATGTAACTTTTTTTCCACACAAAATAAGACTTTTTTCACCTAAAAACAACAATAATGCACTTATAAAGTAGCTGATTTTTCTCTTCTTTTCCTTTTGCTTAGTTAATTGAACATTACCTTATTAATCTTTCACCCTTTCCTAAATGTTAAATAACATTTTTTTTCTACAAAAAAATCACAATTTAAACCTCAAAACAGCACCTAAAAAACAACAGTTTCTTTTTTCTTCAAAATGTGAAGCCTTTTTTTCTCCTTTCGTTTTCTTTGTAATTACACTCTTTTTTCCCTAAGTTTTTCCACTTTATTATATGTCAAAAACCAAAGAAAATTATGTCTTTCCCACCCTCTTTGATCATCCAAATCAATGAGAGTTTCTCTTTACCATTTTTGCTTTTGCTTTTACTTTATTGAAAACACTCCAAAATGTCCTTTCTTGTTCACCTTTTTGCAAACCTTCTTCACTTTTTTTCACCTCAAAGAAACCCATCCCTCTTCCCCACGTCCAACCACCTAAAAGTTTTTTCCCTTACTTTTCACTTGGTTTACCACACCTCACTTCTCTAGCCCCACCTTTACACCCCAAAACTGAAAGACTTTTTCATCTTAAAAGTTGAAACTACTTTTTCCTTTCCCTATATGACCAGCTAGCACCTTCTTTTCACCCATTATTTTGAATTTTTTAATCTCTTGGCCAGCCCTTACTCCTCTTATAAATACCCCCATTTGCCAACACAAAAGAACACAACACTAAGGCAAAGTAATGCAAAAAAGAGAGAAAAGAGAGAAAGAAATAAGTGAGAAAAGAGAGAAAAAGAGAGAAAAGCAGGAAGATCAAAGAGAGGAACATAAAAAAAAAAAGTGTGTTCAAGAAATGTGAGAAAAAAGCAAAGAGTGAAACACAAAAGAAGAACTAGTGAGAGTTCTTCATCATTTTCGACCATCTTTTGTTTTTTGGTCTTCTAATCTTCATTGGAATCATTCTTCAAAATTGACTAAGTCCACAAGAGCACAAGGATCTTCGAAGATAATCCCCGCATGTGGAAATTTTCCTTAGCCAAATAATGTTGGTTAAGCTTATACTTTTTTGAAAAATAAATTGCAAGCATGATTCATGTGTTTAAACCACCTTGAAAATAGACTAGATTAATTTAGCTCACTGAGAAAGTTTCATCTTAAGATACTTACTAGTTTCTTAGCATTTTTATTTTTCACTAGTTATATGTCTTTCTTTAGTTAGTTACTAGTCATATGTAGTCTCTCCGTTAAATGCAATGTTAAGTTGACAGTAGTTTTAAAGTTCTTTCCTTTAGTTTAGTACCTTAAGAATTTTTATGTTCTCTAAGTTAGATGTTTCATTTTAAGTTGTCATTAATTACATGTGAACTTTAATTCTTTAAGAAGAGTTTTGGGCCCCCTTGGTCCTTGTAAATTTTGGGCCTCCTTTGGCCCATTAAAAATATTACTAGTCACTAGTTATTTTGAATCTCATCTTTAAGGTAGTTTAGTTTAAATTTATTTAGCTTAATTCTTATTTTTTAAACTTGTCCAGTTTAAAGTAGTTTAGTTTAATTCATTCAATTTAGTCTTCAAGTTTAATTCATCTAGTTTAAAATAATTTAGTCTCAATCCATCTAGTTTAACTTACATAATTAATCTATCTAGTTTAAATGCATGCACTTTAATTTACTTCTCATCTATACTTTGCAAGTAGTTTTAATATTTTTTCTTCATAATCAAAGCATTATATATTTTTTATATACTTACTTTTACTGTGTTACTTTAAAGTTAATATTTGGTGTTGCTTTATTTGAATAAAAATTGCAAAATGTGTGCTTGGGTTTTTTAGTAGTGTATGATAATAATACTTGAATTAAAATTTCAATTAATTCCCTTGAAACACAAAGGGCTAGACTTCGGTCTAGGTAAGAGAGAGAGCTTTAAATCTTCACTCTTTTACACCCAAATCTCCCGAGCTTTGGAATTTCTCACGTAAACCAATAACAAGGGATTTGACCCGCTTCAATGTCAAATGGCGGCTCCTTACCCATCGTCCTTGCTTTGTGCTTGGATGACAAAATGGCCCCTTCATTAATACATTAAAAGTGTACCCTTCATAGGAGCCTCCTTACTACTTATAAAGGGTTTGTATTAGACTTGGTAGGTTTCA
Source organism: Bretschneidera sinensis (assembly GCA_023935145.1). Taxonomy (NCBI): domain Eukaryota; kingdom Viridiplantae; phylum Streptophyta; class Magnoliopsida; order Brassicales; family Akaniaceae; genus Bretschneidera; species Bretschneidera sinensis. The sequence continues at coordinate 86,840,956 of CM043699.1, forward strand.
CTCGTTTCCTTATGCCTACTCATCGTAATCTGCACCCTCGCCATATCCACCTTCTCTAAGGGGAATGGCATTGGGTATTGAGCCGGATGCATGTGATGAGGACACGGCTGACAAATGGGTGGCGGATCCTATTCAAGTTCCAATTGGTCAAGTTACAAGGGCCCAAACTAAACGGTTTATTCAAGTTCCAATTGATCCAGTTACAAGGGCCCGAGCTAAACGGTTCAAGAAAACTCTCAATAGGCTTATTCAACACATTTGGGCTAAGAACCATCTTTGGAGGCCCAAGGATGATGCTATACATGATCCACAAGATGGGTTTCCATGATCCAAGAGAACACCCACTTTGGAATTTCGGGAGGACCCAATGACAAGAATTAAAATGGTCATATCTTCTTGGTCGTAACTCCAAATGGGCTGAAACTTGTTGGGGTGGAAAGATGACGTCTTGAACTTCAATTTAGACCTAAGAAAGTTCTAAAAAGGATATTGTTTGGGCTTATTATGATGGGCCTAAATTCAGCAGGCTGTTGCATCCGAATCTTCTTCCACTTCGGGCTTACACCTTGCACCTTTTCTTAATTGTTTCCTTCTGAATTTAATTATTGCATTATAAGGCTTGCATGCCAAGTTAGGTACTTTATTTATTTGGATTTTAGGTTACCGAAATTCTATTTAGGTTTATTTCCTATTTCATAGTTTCCTATTCCTACCAGAATTCTGTTTAGGTTTATTTCCTATTTCTTAGTTTTCTTTTTTCTAATTGGTTACAAATTCTCATGTATTTAAATAGCCATTGGCTTTTGGAATAAGACAACTCAGATTTGATTCATACTATTGGAGAGAAATTTCTCTTTGGTTCTTTTAGAACTTCTGAACTTATCGGAGTTTCCGTGGCGTCCATCTTTGACTTATCAATCAATCCTTCCATAATTGATTGTGGTATCTTCATTATACCAAGGTTCTTGCTTCAATATAAGCAACGGGTCGCAGTCTCAGTCTTCATTATACCAAGGTTCTTGCTTCAATATAAGCAACGGATCGCGGTCTCACATAAATCAGCTTCTAGACGATCTTGGAAGTCTTCTTGATCCATCAATTTCTTAGTTCTTGGCGTGGATCATATCAACATGGGTCTCAGGCAGAAAAGAGCGGTACCTACAGTTGGCGACTCCACTAGGGAGATTTAACCTTAAAGTGTTTCTTGGAAATCTTTTGAAATTTTAATTTGAGTAATTATTTCATACTTCACTTTGCACACTAGTACTTACCTTTTGCTCTTGACGGAGAAAATTGGGGGGCTCATTTCCTCTTAGTTTCTGGTGTGACCACATTTGCTTATCGTCAGTCCTTGGTGTGCGATAAGTTCCTTTTGGTTCTTGTCCATGTAACGAAGGTTTGCCAAATGCATTTGTACTCTTGTGGTCCACTTTTTAGGCCACTAGAAGAGCATGATAGCATCATTCTAGCCATAGGGTACCTGAGCCCACCGGAATTATAAGGCAAGCCTACCTTTTAAACAAACCCTAGAACCTTTCCATCTAGGACAAGGACTCCTTTCTATCCCTTTACTTGCTTGCATGTGTTTGCCTTCCCCTCACATGTTAAGGAAAGATAAAATCAATTTATTTGACAACATGTTTGTTAATTTAGTGTTTCCTTTGATTAAATCACAATCAAATAACTTAAACTCAATGTTGGGCATATGTTAGCCCAAAACAATAGATTTTATCTTAGTTAAGTCTTGTTAGTTTGACCTCATTAAGGAGCCCACAAAAGAAACTAGTGGTGATTGGGCCTTAACCCAAGAAATCTAAAATGAATGTGACTAAAGGCCCATGGATCAGGTGGAGAGATCCATGTCAGGGGAAAATTTCATCATTCATTTGGGCTTCTTAGATTTAGCCCTAATCACTACTAGGTTCCAAACCTTTAGGGAAGCTTAGTGATATCAAACCCACAATATTTAACTATGAGAAAGCCCATGAAGGATTGAAGGGACCGAAACTAAGGAAGTTTGATTGGAATTTAATCGAAGGAAATTTCTTTTGATTAAATTATAACCAAATGAAATGAGTCCAACATTGAGCCCAATTTGTTTCAAAGTAGACTATTTTTTCCCTTAGTTAAGGTAGTTTAAAATCATTAAGAAGCCCATCAGAAGAAACTAATGTTGATTAGTCCCTAACCCAAGAAATCTAAAATGAAAGTGATTGAGGGCCCAAGGATGCAGTGGAATGATCCACGCAAGGGAAAATATTTATCTTTCATTTGGGCTTCTTGGGTTTAGCCTAAATCATCATTAGGGTCCGACCCCCTTGGGAAGCTTTTTGATGTCAAATCTACCATGTTTAACCATGAGAGAACCAAGAAAATTTGATTTTAATTTAATCAGACGAAATTTTACTTTATGTTTCTGTCTCCACCTAATTGGGCTATTTGAGAACTTATCCGTAAGTGGATTTTAATTCATTCAGCGGGTATTTGGATGTAAAACTGAAACCCATTTATATAAAGTAATAATACGGATAAGCGACCATGGCAAAAAAAAAAATCGTATAATGAAGAACTTAAAAAACACCTTGTCTTTTTTTGTAAAGAAGAGCCATAGGTCCAGGACAGGAGGCAGTCCTTCCTCATTTTGGTACTGATCCTCTAGTGAAATGCTAAAGAAAAGGTCTTCTACTAGTCCAATCTTACCTTTAATGGAAAAACTTACAGACGACTCAGCTCCCATGCCTAATTACACCTCACCAAACTTCCTTAGCATGATCAAAGAATTACTCACAACCCCCGACCCCTTTCACCCTAAACACAACCCTTGACCCTAGGGAATACTGTCTCTATCTCCTATTCAAATGCATTTTTCGTGTCAATGAAAAGATGTCTGATTTTGAATGTGCTATGTTTTCAATATGTGATAAGAAATCCCTTTCAATGAACTTGATTTGGAAAACAAAGAACTGAAACAAATGAACTCTGACTGTTAATCTGAGTACTAAATTTGTTCCATTTTAATAAAAACAAAACATTTCACGGTATATAAGCATTCTATACCTAAACATTTGAGAAAAATGAAACATTAGGAAGTTCACTTGTAATCCTGAACCTATAAAATATTTGATTTGGAAAGGCTAAGCAGTTAGATTTGAGACAATGAGAGGCCATCATTCTATTTTTTTTCCCATTCATGAAGATTTTTTCCCTCGTTATGATTTCTTTCAAAACAACCCTCGCCAGGGATTTCTTTCACACTACCTAATCAAGCCCCAACACGTGATAACCTCAAGGGACCCCATTGAATTAAGTCCAAAGTGGATTCAACTCGAACAGATTCCCCCACCGTGGTTTTTTTTACTTAGGTGGATTGACCCAATTAGATTTTTTTCCTTTGGTATACCTAAGCAGATTCCACTTCCTTTCGACGTCAACACATTTGACGATGAAAATTTTCAAAAAGAACATGCCACTCCTTGGGGAAAACAAAACAAAGAGACAAAAAAGAGAAAAGAACGATCGACGAAGGAGATGAAAAATAAAAGAATGATCGATGAAGGAGATGAAAAAAAGAAGAAAAAATAAAGACAATGACTAATGAAGGAGACAAAAGTAAAAAAGACAAGAAAAAATTAAGGGAATAATCGATGAAAGAGACGAAAGTTGAAAAAAAAAAGGCAAAAAAAATTAGAAGGTAATCCTTGGCTTATAGGAACCCTGAAAGACCTTTTAAGCCTTTCAATTATCGTTTTCTTCGTTAGCCTTAGAAACCATTGATCACGTTACAAACCTTGAGAGAGTCCTCTTAGATTGATGAAGACCGCTTAGCTTCACAAACTATTTTTGGGTTTGATGATGGAACTTAGCTTTTCCGAGCAAAAATACCCTGTCTTGAAACCACTCGCGAAAGATTATCCCTCCGAAATAACTTCACCAAACCAACACTCACCCTTGCACTACTTGCAAGAGGTTTCCACCAAATCCTACCTTATATCCAAGCCAATCAATTGTATTTGCCGAACATATGAGATGAAACCCTCAAACTAAGTATGGCTTGATCCCTCTTTGAGTACGTAGGCAACCACTTTGGTGCAGCCAAGATCTTGCAAAAAAACCTTAGTTCCCCTTTTGTTCTTATCAGAAACATGCAAATACATCATTGAGACCCGATTGAATGAACAAAACAAAATTGTTTTAGTATCTAAATTAACAGAAACAATTTTTTTTTTTTATTTTTAAAATGGCTAATGCCAATTATTCATTTTTATTTGATTTCAGAACATATATAGTAGACAAAAAACACAAAGAATCATGGCATCATTAAGTTTTTCTTTTGACTTGGTCCGGAGCTTAACAATGGGGGCAGATTTTGAGCTCTAGAATAGTAGGGGAAAATTAGAACAAGTATGTGGGTGTTAGGATCCCACTTTGCCAGTATAACCCCTAAAAAATTCCAATCGATCCATACACCTTCGAGTGAGAAGATTGCATTGATGCCTTACTAAGAGAAATTATGGAGCCAGATACCCTTCACGTTTTCGATCTCGCATATCATATGAGCTAAGATAGCTTCCATCTCCTTTCTGATGAAGAAGGAAAAAAAGACAGTGGATAAGTTACGAAGCTTTATTCTTAGATCTACTAAAGGATGCGTATCAAATAAGAGGACGGATAGGTTTAAATAGGAGTCCTGAGTCAAATATTTTTATCTCGACTTCGCTAGGAGGAAATATGAATTTAAATACAAGTTTTGGGTCAAATAAAATAAATTGCCAAAGAAAAGGTCACTAAGTGCATTGTTCTACAAAATTCATCTCTTGCATGCATTGTTTTTCCAAACTCTAAAAAACATAATCCCAAATGCCATGACTCGGCTCACGCCCATTTATTTATTTTAACTAACAAGACTCTACATAATCACCAAAAAGCACTCACAACAAGCAAATCACCAAAAAGCCCTCACTAGCATGCAAAATCACCAAAAAGCCCTCAGAGCAGGCAAATCACCATAAAGCCCTCACAGCAAGCAAATTACCATAAAGCCCTCATTTGTAGGGAAAATCACCAAAAAGCCCTCACAGTGGGCAAATTACAAAAAAATCCCTCATCAGCAAGCAAATCACCAAAAAGCCCTCACAATAGGCAAAATAACAAAAAAAAATGCTCTCACAACAAGCAAAATCACAAACTAAAGTCCTCGTAGCAGAAAACCCAATGTCCTCATCAGTAGGCAAACCAAAGTCCTCGTCAACAGGCTAACCTAAGTCCTCATTAGCATGCAAAATCACAAACCAAAGTCCTCGTAGTAGGCAACCCAATGTCCTCATCATCAAGCAAACCAAAGTCCTCATCAGCAGGCAACCCAAGTAGACACCCAATTTCGTTCCAAAATTTTTTAACGAACCACGCGCGGGTTCTTATGATGAATCTTTTATCCTAATGTGCTCGGACTTAGTAAATGAGGAAGTATGGATTTAAATGGGGAATAGGAGCAATTACAAAACCCTTTTGTTCAATCCATTTAATTCACTTTGGGTTTAAATCAATTGGTTCATATTTGATTCAACTAATCCAAGACCAAAGTCTTCATTTAAACTTTGATCTAATCCAAAACCCACTAAAGCCCATTGATTTTTCCTAAGCCCAAATATTTTTGGCCCAAATTTCAAGCCCAAGAAGACCTTTAATTTTTAAAGGTGAACTTCCAATTTCACCCTCCACTTGGCACTCTTTGATTGGTTCACTTTTCTCAAACTAAAGGTTACTTTTTTATAAAGACGTCTCTCTCCTCTCTTTATGTGGCTGGCCATAATGAGAAAATTTCACTATTTCTTTTTAATTTTTGAACTCACAACTCCCTCTTAGATTCCATCATCTTCTTTTTTACCAAATACTACATTTTTTTTCGACACAACAATGCACTTATAAAGTAGCTTATTTTTCTTCCTATTTGGACAGCAATGTGCACAAAAAAGAAGGAGTTTCTCTTCTTCTCCTTTTGCTTAGTTAATTGGACATTACCTTATTAATCTTTCACCCTTTCTTAAATGTTAATAACACCTTTTATAAAAAATAATATTTTATAACCCAAAAACAGTGCCTAAAAAACAATAATTTTTTTAGAATGTGAAACTTTTTTTCTTCTTTCTTTTGCTTTGTAATTGCATTCTTTTATTCCCTAAGCTTTTCCACTTAATTATATATTAAAAACCAAATAAAATAGTTTCTTTTCCACCCTATTGGTCGTCCAAAGCAAGGAGAGTTTCTCCTCACCTTTTTTGCTTTATTGAAAACACTCAAAAATGTCATTTCTTGTTCACTTTCTTGCAAACCTTCTTCTTCACTTTTTTCACCTAAAAGAAACTCTTCTCTCTTCCCCATGTCCAACCACCTAAAAGTCTTTTCCCTCTCCCTTTTCACTTGGTTTACCACACCTCACTTCTCTTGCCCCACCTTCACACCCCAAAAGTGAAACACATTTTTCATCTCAAAAGTTGAAACTACTTTTTCCCTTCCCTATATGACCAACAATGCACCTTCTTTTCACCCATTATTTTGAATTTTTTTAATCTCTTGGCCAGCCTTTATTCCTCCTATAAATACCCCCCTTTGCTAACACAAAAGAACACAACACTAAGGCAAAGTAATGCAAAAAAGAGAGAAAATGGAGAAAGTTTAGAGAGAAAGAAAGAAGTGAGAAAAGAGATAAAAAGATAGAAAAGTAGGAAGATCAAAGAGATGAATATAACAAAAGAGAAGAGAGTGTTCAAGAAATGTGAGAAAAGAGCAAAGAATGAAACACAAAAGAAGAACTAGTGAGGGTTCTTCATCATTTTTGACCATTTTTTTCTTTTTTGGTTTTCTAATCTTCATTGGAATCATTCTTCCAACTTCATTAAGTCCACAAGGATCTCCAAGGATAATCCCCGCATGTGAAAATTTTCCTTAGCCAAATAAGGTTGGTTAAGCTTCTACTTTTTTGCAAAATAAATTGCGAGCATGATTCATGTGTTTGAACCACCTTGAAAATATATTAGATTAATTTAGCTCACTTAGAAAGTTTCATCTTAAGATACTTACTAGTTTTTTAGTATTTTATTTTTCACTAGTTATATGTCTTTCTTTAGTTAGCTACTAGTCATATGTAGTCTCTTTGTTAAATGCAATGTTAAGTTAACGGTAGTTTTAAAGTTCTTTCTTTTAGTTTAGTACCTTAAGAATTTTTATGTTCTCTAAGTTAGATGTTTCATTTTAAGTTGTCGTTAATTACATGTGAACTTTAATTTTTTTAAGAAGAATTTTTGGCCTCCTTTGGCCCATTAAAAATATTACTAGTTACTAGTTATTTTGAATCTCATATTTAAGGTAGTTTAGTTTAAATCTATTTAGCTTAGTTCCTATTTTTTAAACTTGTCTAGTTTAAAGTAGCTTAGTTTAATTCATTCAATTTAGTCTTCAAGTTTAATTCATCTAATTTAAAGTAATTTAGTCTCAATCCATCTAGTTTAACTTACATAATTAATCCATCTAGTTTAAATGCATGCACTTTAATTTACTTCTCATCTATACTTTGCAAGTAGTTTTAATATTTTTTTCTTCATAGTTAAAGAAATTTATTTCCTTTATATATTTACTTTTACCGTGTTACTTTAAAGTTAATATTTGATGTTGCTGTTTGAAAAAAAAAATTTCAAAATATGTGCTTGGTTTTATTAGTAGTGTATGATAATAATACTTGAATTAAAATTTCAATGAATTCTCTTGAAACAAAAAGGTTAGACTTCGGTTTAGGTAAGAGAAAGAGCTTTAAATCATCACTCTTTTGCGCCCAAATCTTCTGAGCTTTAGAATTTCTCACGTAGACCAATGACAAGGGATTTTGACCCCCTTCAAGGTCAAATAGCAGCTCATTACCCGTCGCCCTTACTTTGTGCTTGGATGACAAACCGACCCCTTATCTAATACATTGAAAGCGCACTCTTCATGGAAGCCTCTTTACTATTTATGAAGGGTTTGTATTAGACTTGATAGGTTTCACTCATTTTCGTATGCCTACTCATCGTAATCCGCACCCTCGCCATATCCACATTCTTTAAGGGGAGTGGGCTTGGGTATTGAGCCGGATGCATGGGTCTCAAGCGACAAATAGTAGTACCTACACTCACCAACCAAACATGACAAATGCGAAAATACATATGAGAGGGGGAAAGTGAAATACAGGTACTTGGAGTTGCGAACGTCATGAGAGAGAGACAAATTCGAGAGAATGTTCGTCGTGAGAGAGAGATGATGATTTTGGTGATAAGAGGTAACGACGCCGCAGTGGAGATTGTTTCCATAAACCTGTTGCGAGGAGGATGAGAGGTAATGATGCCAAAGAGGAGACTGTTTCTGTAAACTCGTCGTGTCGTGAGGAGGATGAGATGTAACAGTGCCGGGGAGAGACGAAAATGATTTTGGGGATTTTGCCCTAAAATTAATTGGGGATTGGGGGGAGGGTAGAGTAGGTATTTCATTTCGTTTCTAAAGCCTATGCGAGCCTCGTCGCATGGGCGGCGTTAGTTTTTGTAAAGATGCCTGGCTCCTAGGACCCAATTATTACGTTTTTGACATATCTGGGATCCGATTGTTTAAATTGAAACCATAGACATTTACCCTAAATATAACAACAAAATTAGCAAAGACATGAAAAAAGAGTTTAGAAATAAAAAAACAGATGGCTAAGTTCAACACTTCAACCCACCAAATCATCTATTTTACCCTGCATTAGAATTAGCTTGTAACCCGTAATGACAGGACCCTAAATATAAAATGCTAGACTACAAATTCTCTGATCTCTGTGACTTCCATTAATTCACAGACTTGGAGAAAAAAACGAACGTCATCATGATACTATTGGAAGAAAAAGGCAACCCTTCAGCTCATATAAGTGATACAACTGAGATTTATCATAAGGGGAAACCAGAACTCATACAAATGCTTGAAGAGTTAAGCCGATCATACCATTCTTTAGGAGAAAAATATGAACGCTTTAAGTCTGATGATCCTAAATGAGAAATTTTTTACTCCCATAGGGAATCCGTTGTTGAAGATCCTGATGTTGACTGTGTTGGTGCTAGCTTTGAATACCTAAACAAGCTAGCAGATGATTTGATGTTAACTGAATACCCTGACATTAACTTTAGAATAAAACCTGAAATCAGAGATTAGCAAATGGTAGGTCATATTAAAGCTAGAGATTTCCTGAGTTATATGGGAGAATAAATGGTCTGAACTCAAGTTTCAAGTTACAAAGCTCATGGAAGAGAATCTGCGGTAGCAGGCAGAGTTGTTAAGGAAGAATGATGAAAAGAGAGCAGTAATTAACAGGCTCCAACTGCAGCTGGAACACTTAAAAGGGGAGAACAAAGTCCTCCGAAGTTACCTCAGATGCTCAAAAGTTGATAATATTCTCAGGAAATTTCTTCAGAGGAGGCTGTCCGTGATTGCACAATCAATTAGTTGGCAATTGATAAACTCTAGTTTTCTCCACTGGGAACAATTGAAATAGACATGAGCAAAATCTAATATTCAATAATCAATATAATAGCAGAAAGGATGTTCTTCTTCATGAATTTACATTCCACTTATTGGAAATTAACTACACTCTTTCTTACTCCTTTTAAGCATATATTGTAGTGAATTCATGAGGTGTTCTTTGAATGAGAGTGAGTGAAATTTACTCCATATAAGAAGCTCATGATTTTAACAAGTCCAAAGAATGACCTCCACACTGTCAGCAGATTCCTTGCTTTTCTTGTGATATGCAGACCTCAACAGATCACCCTCCTAGTAAGTACGATATTTACTGTTCACATTTAACATTCAGCCTAAGCCAAACTCACGAGAAGATAATTGAAGCCAACCCTTCCAATCATTCTTCCAGCTAATCAATTGCTAAGAGGAGAACCAACCTTTATACTGAGCTTTTTTGGTGGAGCATCTGAATTGCTTCTTCTTCTTCAGACTTCAATGTCAAATCAATCTACAATATCTTATGGTATAAATATACCATTTAACAAAGAATGACCTTCACACTGTCAGCAGATTCCTTGCTTTTCTTGTGATATGCAGACCTCAACAGATCACCCTGTTAGTAAGTATGATATTTATTGTTCACAGTTAACATTCAGCCTAAGCCAAACTCACGAGAAGATAATTGAAGCCAACCCTTCCAATCATTCTTCTAGCTAATCAATTGCTAAGAGGAGAGCCAATCTTCATACTGAGCTTTTTTGGTGGAGCATCTGAATTGCTTCTTCTTCTTCAGACTTCATAAATATACCATTTACAAAGAATGACCTTCATACTGTCAGCAGATTCCTTGCTTTTCTTGTGATATGCAGACCTCAAAAGATCACCCTCTTAGCAAGTATGATATTTATTGTTCACAGTTAACATTCAGCCTAAGCCAAACTCACGAGAAGATAATTGAAGCCAACCCTTTCAATCATTCTTCAAGCCAGTCAATTGCTAGGGGAAGAGCCAAAATCTTCTTTCTAAGCTTTTTTGGTGGAGCATCTGAATTGCTTCTTCTTTTTCAGACTTCAATGTCAAATCAATCTAGAATATCTTATAGTATAAATATAAAATTAAGAAAGAATGACCTCCACACTGTCAGTAGATTCCTTGCTTTACTTGTGATATGCAGACCTCAACAGATCACCCTCTTAGCAAGTTTAATATTTATTGTTCACAATTAGCATTCAGCCTAAGCCAAACTCACTAGAAAATAAGTGAAGCCAACCCTTTCAATCACTTTTCTAGCCAATCAATTGCTTGGGGAAGAGCCAATCTTCTTACTGAGCTTTTTTGGTGTAGCACCTGAATTGCTTCTTATTCTTCAAACTTCAATGTCAAATCAGTATAGAATATCATGTAGTATAAATGCAATATTTAATGCCAAAATTTGTTACAGAACCAAGATCACTGACTTTGTAGATAAAAAAATGTCCATAAGCTTGCACTAGACATTACCATGACTTCCTCTTTTCCTGTAATATGTCACCAATAATCGCCACATGAACACAACCTATCATTAAAATGATGAAATCATTTTGAATCTCTTACCATGATTTCTCGATTGACAATCTTTGAAATCAATTTAATTACAGTATGACAATCACCATAAACCCTGAGATTCTTAACAACCTGAATTATTGCTCCTGGAACCGAATTCATGACTCCAAAGGCAACAGCGTTTCTCACTGTGAACTCGCAGTGTCATCTCCTTCTCTTCCTCATCAACATCATGAAGAACACATGTCATATTGGGTATACATAACCAACTTCCTAAAGCTTCACATTTAGTTCTTCCAAATACTCATAACATGTTGAGGATGTTCTTTGTCTCCAACCAAGAAAACATGAACCTTACCTTTCAGTTCAACTAAACTGAATCCAGGTGGTTTAATCAGTCCACGATTCTTTATAAGTATACTCATCCTCTCAACATCTTTCCACATTCCAGCATCAACATATATGTTTGAAAGTAAGACATAGTACCCACAGTTACCAGGGTCTAATTTAAACAATTTCTTTGCAGAAATCTCAGCAAGCTCCACATTCTTATGAATCCTACAAGCCCCAAGAAGTGAACCCCAGACTACAAAATCAGGCCTCACCCTCATTCCCTTTATCAAATCATAAGCCTTGTTGACATATCCAGCTCGACCAAGAAGATCAACCATGCAACCATAGTGCTCAACCCCAAGCTGCACATTGAATTCGTTTTTCATTGCATTAAACCAACGTCAGCCTTCTTCTAACAGACCAGCATGGCTGCAAGCAACTAAAACTGACACAAAAGTTATGTAATTTGGTCTGACCCCAGCCCTTATCATCCTATAGAAGACTTCCAGAGCTTCCCTAGCTTGACCGTGCATTCCATAACCAGTGACCATGGCGGTCTATGACCTCACATTCTTCTCTTTCATATGATCAAAGGCCTTCCTTGCCATTTGAACTCTCCCACATTTTCAATACATGTCAATGATAGAGGTACTGACAATCACATTCTCCTCCAAACCTATCTTTATAACCAGCATAAAAAAGAAAAACAGCTCGCAGAATTAAACATCTCTACCTCACAAAATCATTAATATACAAAAACCAAAGCTTCAAATATGTTAAAGATTTGGGCTCAAAATTAGAAGGACTGTTGCAGATAAATCATCAACTAAGCACGTCAGTTCCACCAAGCGATCTTCCAATAATTAATTACTGTAAAAATTCGAAAGGAAACAACCCGCTCGCAGAGCACTTGAATGTGCACAGGCCTGCAACATAGCGGACAATGTAACCGCGTTGAACTTCACGTCTACATCCCTTCCCATTCTATAGAAAAATTCCATAACATCTGAGGACATGCCATTTTGTGCACACACAACAATCATTGAATTCCAAGAAACATCATCCTTCTCAGCCATCTCATCAAACACCTTCCTAGCCACACCCACACCCACACCCACCTCACCGCACTTTGCATACGCATCCAACAGAGTATTCCCAACACCTACATCCTCATCAAAACCCCTCTTTATAACGAAACCGTGAACTGCTTCAGTGACTCCCTTCTCGTGAACACAGGAACAAGCCGAGAGAACCGAAACTATAGCCACCAAATCAGCAAATAGCTCCCCATCTTCATCACTCTCGCTTTCATCAATCAACAATTCCTTGAAAAGCGATAACGCTTCGTGGCCATTGTCGTTTTGGACATACCTGATAATCATCGACGCCCACGAGACAATGTTTCTTTGAGGAATTTCATCGAATAGTGTCCTTGCATCCCTTAGTTGGCCATACTTTGAATATATATCGATCAAAGCTGAGGATAAAAAGAGGTCTGATTCATAGCCAAAGATCAGAGCTTGTTGGTGGGTTTGCTTGCCCGAGAGAAGATCAAGTTTAATGGTGCATGGGAAAGTGTAGCCGTTTAGCTTGGGAGAGAGCTTGCGCATTGAAGAGAAGGCGCAGAGAGCTTCCACTGCGTCGCCGCTACGAGCCAACTCGGCGATTACCGAGTTCCAGGAGAAGACATTGGTGTTGTCTACGTGATTGTCGAACCATGTTTTCAGGGTTTGCTTTGTTGAATAATGGTGTCCGTGGATTTTACGAAGAATCGAGACTAATGCTGGATTAGGATTTGGACTCTTTATTCATTCTTTTTTTGAAGTTTGAGTACTCAGTTACCATGTGGGAGAACCGAGCAATTTGAGTCTTGGAGAAAACGTTCATTTCTTAATCAAAGTTACTACATGGAAATACGGGCAATGAAAGAAGACCAACAAAAACAAAAGCCCATCTAAACCAATGATTTAGGGCCTCCAACATTTGTCACTGTGCTAGTCGATGACTCGAAAGTCAGTATAATAACAAACTGACGTCACTATAATTTGATTAATAAATGTTAGATTGTTTTAGTGGTTTGATACCACTCAGTCAATAAGTCCATATTGTTAAGGGATGGTTGTTTGATTAATTTAGTCATACCACGTTATCAAGATTTGTTAGACGTAAGTTGTTATTTTTTGTTTCAATTTGTTCTGTAAGACCATATAATAGCCAAGTTTGTTCTTCAATACAACAAGAGATTTTCTCAATTTCCTTATCTTTTCATAAGTTTTTCTGGTTTTTAGCATTTGGTATCAGAGCACCATCCCAGGACCTGGTTAAAATTAGAAGCAATAGTCTTCTACGTGTGTAGTAATCGAAGTATGATGACAGAGAGTTCATTTATGCAGCTAGCAGTTCCGAAATTTGATGGCCACTATGATCATTCGGTGATGCTCATGGAAATTTTTTTGCATTCAAAGGAGTACTGGGGCTTAGTGGAGAATGGTATTCCTGTAGCAGCATAAGGTGTTGTTCTCACGGATGCCCAGAGGAAGAACATTGAAGATCAGAAGTTGAAAGATTTGAGAGCAAAGAATTATCTATTTCAAGCATTAGATCGTTCGATCCTGTAGACCATCCTCAACAAGGATACAACGAAGAACATATGGGATTCTTTGAAGCAAAAATATCAAGGTACAACACGAGTAAAGCGTGCACACTTGCAAGCTCTCTGGAAGGAATTTGAAATTCTCCACATGAAGTAAGGAAAATCTATGAATGAGTATCTTGCTCGAACCCTTACCATAGCTAACAAGATGAAAGCAAATGGTGAGGACAAGGGAGATGTTGCTATAGTTGAAGATTTTGAGATCCATGACTCCCAAGTTTGATTATGTTGTGTGTTCCATTGAGAAGTCCAAGGATACAGACACCTTAACCGTTGATGAGTTGCAATGCAGCCTGCTTGTGCATGAACAACGCATGAGTTATCATGTTGAAAAAGAACACACTTTGAAGATTACTCATGAAGATCAATCTGGAGGAAGGGATCGAGGCTGTGGAAGTTTTAGAGGAAGAGGAAGGAGACGAGGCAGACAAAGCTTTGACAAGGCCACAGTGGAGTGCTATAATTGTCACAAGCTAGGACATTTTCAATGGGAATGTCCAAGTAAGGAGAACGAGGCCAACTATGCAGAGACTCAAGAAGAGATGTTCTTGATGGCTTACATGGATATGAATAAGGCCAATAGAGAAGATATGTGGTTCCTTGACTCGGGATGTAGCAATCATGTGCGGGAAGAAGGAATACTTCTCAGACTTTGATGGAAGTTTCAGAGATTCTGCGAAGCTGGGCAACAACTCAAGCATGGTCGTAATAGGAAAGGGCAATGTATGACTGCAAGTGAATGAAATAGCATAAATCATCACAAGAGTATTTTATGTACCGGAGCTAAAGAACAATTTACTGAGTATTAGGCAATTACAAGAAAAGGGGCTTACCATTCTGTTTCAAAGTGGAAAGTGTAAGCTGTTTCATCTTGAGAGATGCTTAATCAGGGAGATGAAGATGTCTTCGAATCGAATGTCCATATTGCATGCTATATCTCAACCTATAGCATCTACTTGTTTCAATACAATTACATAAGATATGGTGCAACTTTGGCACTGTAGATATAAACGCTTAAGCTTTAAGGGCTTAAAGACTCTTTAGCAGAAGAAGATGGTGAATGGTTTACCACAACTTAAGTCTCCCTTGAGGCTATGTAAGGATTTCTTGGTGGAAAAGCAACAAAGATACTCGTTTCCAACGAAGAGCACATAGAAAGCTTCACAAATTCTTCAATTAGTGCATGCTGATATTTGTGGACCGATCAAGCCCATCTCTAACAGCAAGAAAATGTATTTGATTACTTTCACTGATGACTTTAGTAGAAAAACATAGGCTTACTTTTTGATAAAGAAATCAGAAGCCTTTGTTGTTTTTAAAAGTTTTAAGATTCATATTGAGAAGGAAACAAACTTGTTTATTAGAGCCTTACATACTGATCGAGGAGGAGAGTTTACATCACAAGAGTTCACCGATTTTTGTGATGTAAATGGTATACGAAGACAATTGACAGCTGCATACACGCCACTGCAGAACGGAGTTGCGGAATGAAAGAATAAAACTATTATGAATATGGTTCGTAGTATGATTTCAGAAAAGGAAATTCCAAAAAAATTATGGCCTAAAGCAATCAACTGCACGGTGCATGTCTTGAATTGAAGTCCAACATTGGCAGTGAAAATAAAGACCCTAGAAGAAGCTCGGAGTGGAGTCAAGCCTTCGGTTGAGAATTTTAGAGTTTTTGGATGTATCTCTCATGTTCATGTGTCTGACAGTAAAAAAACTAAGCTAGATGATAAGAGCTTGAGTTGTATTCTACTGGGAGTTAGTGAGGAGTCAAAGGCCTACAGACTCTATGATCCAACTTCACAAAGGATCATAATAAGTAAGGATGTTGTATTCGAAGAAGACAAGAATTAGGATTGGGATAAGAACTATGAAGAATCGATTGTGTGCGATTTGGAATGGGGTGATCGTGAGGAGGAAGCAACTGTGTTTGATGACGATGAAGAGGGGAGTGAATCTGATCTTAAAGCTGATATAGAAGAGGAAAAGGAGAATTTTTCCTCTGATTCTTTGACAGAAGAAAGTTCTCCTAGCTCGAATGAAGGAAGGAATATGAGACCACCAGTCTAGATGAGAGACTATGAAACAAGAGAAGGCCTTTCTAAAGAAGATAATGAAGCTCATTTGGCCATGTTTGCAACAACTGATCCTATTCACTTTAAAGATGTCGTGAAGAGTGAGAAATGAATGAGAGCCTTGCATATGGAAATTGAAGCAATAAAAAAAATAGCACGTGGGAATTGACGGAGTTGCTTGAGGGAGGAAAGAAGGCTGGAGTGAAATGGATTTATAAGACTAAATTTAATGAAAATGGAGAAGTGGACAAATACAAGGCTAGGCTTGTAGCAAAAGGGAACATGAGGTAGACTATACTGAAGGATGAAGGTGGAGTTAAGGTGGACAAGACCTACTATAAATAGATTGTGGGTAGTCTCATGTACCTCACAGCTACTCAAACATATATGATGTTTGTGGTGAGTCTTATTGTAGGTATATGGAGAATCATACTGAGCATCATTCACAAGCAGCAAAAAGGATATTGAGATATTTGAAGGGAACAACTGGGGAATTTTCTATAGGAAGGGAGGAGATGATGAACTTGTTGCTTACACTGACAGTGATTATGCTGTAGATTTGGATGACAGAAAGACTACTTCAGGTTATGTGTTTTTATTGAGTTCAGGAGCAATATCCTGGTCATCAAGAAAGCAACCAGTAGTAAGTCAATCTACTACATAGGCAGAATTTATCGTTGCAGCTTCGTGTGCATGCCAGGCAGTATGGTTGAAAAGAGTGTTGGGAAAGCTAGGTCAGAATCAAGGCAAGTCAACTATTATTCACTCTAATAGTAGCTTTGCAATTAAACTTTCGAAGAACCCAATAATGAATGGTCGTAGTAAGCACATAGATGTGCGTTTCCATTTCCTTCGAGAGCTCACAAAGGCTGGTACTGTGGAGTTGGTGCATTGTGGCAATGGGGAACAGTTGGCTGATATGATGACTAAACCATTCAAGCTGGATATTTTCTTGAAGCTGCAAGGGCTATTGAGAGTTTGTTATGAGATGAATATAAACTGAGTGCTTATAGCATTCAGTTTAAGGGAGGAATTGTTAAGTTTTGTTATTCTAGATGTTAGATTGTTTATAGTGGTTTGTTACCACTCAGTCAATAAGTCCCTATTGTTAAGGGATAATTATTTGATTGATTTAGTCATACCACGTTATTAGGATTTGTTAGACGTGGGTTATTTATTTTATTTTTCCAGTTTGTTGTGTAAGGCTATATAATAGCTAAGTTTGCTCTTCAATACAACAAGAGATTTCTCTCAATTTCATTATCTTTTCATAAGTTTTTTTTTTGTTTTTAACAATAAAATGATAAATTTATTATTATAAAATTACTATAACAAAAAAAAAAAAAAAGATTTTTTTTTATTTGATTGATCCGAGTGACTCTTTTGGATGTCTCCTCCAAAGAGGGTTGTTAAAGACACCGAACCACATTTCATTTCATTTACGCTAGTTTTATTATATTTGTTTCACTTAATTTATTTATCTCATTATTTTTATTATAAGATCTCCTGGAAAATCCCTTTGCATCTCTAGAACCATAAATACCATGTAGTAGTTGCTAAGAACACGATCTGAAATAGTACTGCAGGAACTCTTCCTTACAAATGTAAGAAGATGCAATCAAGGCACCACTTAATTGTATGAACATAAACTGCAAAAATTAAAAGCTCTTGCAACCAAACTACATACTACCCCCGTATGTGCTTAAAGAGTAAAGATTAATCTTATTACATAGAAATTACAAATCCCCAAAATTACTAATACGAAATTGCCTTCATTGGACTTAGCTGAAATAGTACTGCAGGAACTCTTCCCTACAAACTCACCTGAGCTTGGAATTGGTGAAAAGGCTTCAAAACTTGGAGGAACTGCTGAGCTTAGAGGCCATTCGTTGGTTGGAGAAGGGAAAAAGGAAGACATGTTGGTTTTGGTTCCATTTGGCAAAACAGCTGGTGAAGCTGAAATTGTAGGCTCACCAGTAGTTCTAGTACTAAGCAAATTAACAAAGACAAAAATGGATATAAAGAGAGCGAACTTAGTAATATTAGCCATGGAGAAATAAGGGATGAAAAATCTTAGCTGAACAGAGGGATATATATATATATATATATATATATATATATATATATATAGTAATGTGGGTGCATTTATGTATGAAGGACATCTCAGAGGGAAATGCTATTTCCAGCGTGGCATCAATTGCAACATTTAAGTTTCCCACCGTCAATTTCAAGTTAATGGAATTAGTTATCCAATATTTTTCGTACAAGAGACAAGTCTTTGTTACCATTTATCCCGTTCAAAATATGTCAAATTTTAATTAAATTAAGTTTTAAGAAAGTAAGAAGATTGAAAATCATTTTAAGGTTTATTTGTTATTGATTTAAAATTAATTTAAAGCAACTAATTAACAATAAAAATGATTATTTTAAATTAATTTTAAATCAATATCAAACATCATATTTAAAATGAAGATTTTACTCGTTCAAACCCTTTAATCCGTTTAAAATGATCTTGAGCCTTAATTAAACTAAGTTGTAAACAGGTTGGAAATTATTTCAAAACGAAATTAAGATTTTTTGAGTGTGTTAATTAACCTTATTAACTTGAAATTGGTTATGAGATACAACATTAAACAAAACTAAAACTTTAGAAATTAATTTGAATTTTGAGATAAACCCTGGGATCAATGGTGTAATTTAACTTGATTTTTACTCTGGAAATAGCCTATCCCTGTATAAGATGGGGTTGGTACGTGTTAATTTAATTTCTTTTGCTGCACATCACGGGATACATAGTGTCGGTGTGGTTATTTATTAAGGCATTTTGTCTTGATCTGTCTCGTGCCGTTTGTTATAGTATATTCGTGTTTTTGTGTTAGAAAAAAAAAAAATTTAATGCATTCACGGTGAAGGCAGCCATATGTATTGCTGTGCAAAGAAAAGTGTACGGTTTCTTCACATGGGTGAAAGGCTTGGAATATTTGAAAAGGGGTCCGCATCCCTTTTGTTTTCTTGCTCTGTCCATGTGATCTAATGATTCATTTACTTAAGAATCAAAAGAATAGTTAATTTAGCCACCTACGTGTCTTTCCTCTATTTTTGTTGTTAACTTTTTTCTTTTTTTTCCTTTTAATCAATGAGAGTAATTTGGATTTTATAATTTAGTAATCAGATTGTTGGAATCTTAAAGTCTACAAATTTTATGATGTGACAAGAAATTATTGATCTAGTTTCATATCAACGGCAGTTATAATTAAAGGGAAAATTTAAATATAATTTGTATCAACGACAATTATAATTACAGATATGAATGTTCATACTTTCGTAAAAAGGTGCTATTGATAATTTTAAAAATTATTTTTGGATCTTGCAATCTGTCAGAATGGCTTCTCAGTTTATTAGGTTGTGCAGAGCTCTGGTCAATTGATGTCAAAAACTGGTCGTATAACTCTCTGAAACTACCGTTCAACCAATGAATAAACAAGGATGAAAGTAAATAAATAAACAAATGGTAATAGTAAACATAGAGAAACAGCCTATCTCTAACTAAATGGGAATCTGGTAAGATTGAAGTACGATTCATACAAGGAGCAAAGTAAAAGAAAAGAGTAGCATCAGCGGAATTAGGTCACTTTACGTTTGGAGTCATGTTGATGAGACAGTTCCACCCAAAAATGATTCAGGAGGCATGCCGGCCTTAACCATAGATCCATTTTGAATTGTACAAAGCAGAAAGAAATACAAGCTCAACATTATTTTTTTTAATTAAAAAAAATGTTTTCCCAATACAGGAAGTACAGTTAAAATTCACTGTATAGTAACGACTCTTGTAAATGCTACAAATCAACAGAATCATCCAATACAAAGATCCAACATCCAAAGGAATTCTTTCTTTTTTCTTTGGAGGTGGTAAAATCTGGAAATAAATACATCAAAGCCTACAACAAGATGCAGAAGTATCGCCACTTGACGGTCAAAGTATGAATTGCAACACTAGTTTGATCCATGAATCATGATGATCCCAGCCTCTAGCCAATAATCTAGAACTTTGCAACTATAGAAGCCTAAGATGAGCAGTATCATTCAACCGTTTTATCTGCCAACCTGTTTTCCACGAATGCTGTAAAGCTGTCACCGAGGAATCTTCTATGCAGATCTTATGTGACATAACAGGGCTGCAGCCAAGTATGCCTGTGAGGAGACACTTAATTGGCAGTGAATGCGTGAAAACGCCAACACAAGATGAGATACACGAGGAGGAGCGCCTGGCATTTAAATCATGAACGTCACTTTGGTTGTTGGCTTCCCAAGGGGACATCTCATCATCAGCCTCATGTTCACCAGTAGTAGTCACAACCTGGAGCCTGCTCTTACCAGACTTCTTCCTTGAGAGCCCCTGACGATGCCTGTGAAGCAAATCCCAGTTTGGTGGGTGAATAGAATGACCATCTCGGTCATGAATTGAGTTTGTCAGAGAATGAGAGTTCTGTGGAAACCCTTGGCTCTCATTCTGATGGTGTGAGGTAAAACCTGATCTCAACTTTTGAGGAAGCCCTAGGACTGTCCCATGTAAGAACTGAACCATCCGAAATTCCACTTGCCTCAGTGATTCTCCAGATGGTGCAGAAAAATCAGGCTGGTATCTTTCAATTAAGCTCAATATTTCAGGTGCATATGTTTCTGATTGGAGGCAGCCCTCCCAATGCCCCATACTCATCTCCACAAGTTCATCTGAGGATTGTATCTGTTCCTCTGCAAAATTCATTTCCTGCATGATTTTACGGGTGGACGATTTGTTCAATCAATCATTTAAGTAAAATTACATGTATCTATTATTATTTTTAAGTAAACAACTATTGAGCTTATTACTACTGGTATATGCAACATTGATAGTTTCATCCTATGAGCTTGATCAAATAAACTAAATGATTATTATTATTGTTGAAATAAAGAATAGATTGGAGAAGAAACTCTTATATTATTGATTGAATGAAAAGAATACAATTGACCCAATATATAAACTTATAAATACTAAGTCTAATAGAAATAGGACACAACAATTAAATAAGATAAATATGATTCAAGCCTACTAGAATACTTATTAAGAATCATATTAGGACTCTCAACACCCCTCAAGTTGAAGCATAGATATCATATGCACCCAACTTGTCACAAATAAATCGAACTCGAGAACCATCCAATGGTTTAGCAAATAAATCTATTAATTGATCTGTCAACTTCACATGTCTCATACTAATCACATTTTGTAGAAGCTTTTCTCAAATAACATGACAATCAACTTCAATATGTTTAGTTCTCTCATGAAACACTGGATTATTTGCAATATGAATAGCTGCTTGATTATCACACACCAAGCTCATAGGACTTGACTGGTTAACCCCAAGTTCCGCTAACAACTGCTTTAGCCAAACCATCTGACACGTAGTATACGCCATTACTCTATATTCAGATTCAGCACTCGACCTAGCAACCACAATTTGCTTCTTACTTTTCCATCATACTAAATTACTTCTAACAAATACACAATACCCAGTAGTGGACCTTCTATCATGTGGAGAGCCGGCCTAATTTGCATCAGTATAACCCTCAACTTGAGCATGACCAGACCAGGATCACTCTTAAAATATCTCAAAATTCGAATGGCAACATCCCAAAAACTAGTTCGCGGAGCATCGAGAAATTGACTAACCACACTTGTAGCAAATGAAATATCAGACCTAGTAACAATCAAATAATTCAATTTTCCAACCAAACACCTATATTGCCCTGGATGAGATAATAAATCACCTTAATCAACTACAAGTTTTGTGTTGGGATCCATAGGACTATCAATAAGCTTACACCCTAACATTCCAGTATCAGTCAACAAATCAAGAACGTATTTACACTGAGATAAAGAAATACCATGACGAGATCTAGCAACCTTGATACCCAAAAAGTATCTCAATTATCCTAAATCCTGTCTGAAATTTAGTACTCAAGAATTGTTTCAGTGTTAGAATGCCTTCTTTGTCATCTCCTGTGATCATAATATCATCCACATATACAATTAACAATATCCTACCTGCCTCATTGAGTTTATAAAATACAGAATGATCTACACCACATCTGCTGAAGCCAAAATTATTCACTACTTCACTGAACCGACCAAACCACGCTCGAGGAGATTGTTTCAAGCCATATAGAGATTTTTTTAATCGACATAGCCCTAAGCAATAAATCCGGGTGGTTGCTCCATGTATACTTCTTCTTGCAAATCCTCTTTTAGAAACACATTTTTCACATCCAATTGATGTAGGGGCCAATTAAAAGTAGTTGCGAGAGAGACAAACACACTTACATATGTAATATTTGCCATTGGAGAGAATGTCTCAACATAGTCAATACCATATCTCTGTGTATACCCTTTTGCTACTAGACGAGCTTTTAATCTGTCAATAGTACCATCATGATGAACTTTTACAGCATAGACCCAGCGACAACCAACAACAGACTTCCCAAATGAAAAAGGAACCAAGTCTCATGTATCATTAGTATTCAAAGCACGTATCTATTCATCATGGCTGCTTTCCACCCAGAATGAGACAAAGCTTATGTAACAAACTTAGAAATAGTGACAGAAGAGATAGAAGCAACATACGAAACATATGAAAGGAGATAAATAATCATAAGACACAAAATTAGCAACCAGATGAGCAGTACATAAACGTTTACCTTTGCGAAGAGGTATAGGACGATCATCCACAAATGAGGAAAGACGATCGAGATCTGCCAACAAGGGAGCAATTGGTGGAGTAGTAGAGGCGGAAGGTCGCAAAGGACGGGAGTATACTTTCAACGGAGTAGTAGATGACGAAGAGACCAATGGAGGAGGATCTGATTATGTAAGGGCATGGGAACAGGTAATGGACAAGGAAATGAATCGGCCAGATCTGAGATAGAATGAGACTCAGAGTAATACGGAGTAGACTCAAAGAATGTAACATCGACACAAACAAAGTACCTTTGTAGTGAGGGACTATAACACCAATAACCTTTCTATGTACGAGAATAACCTAAGAAAATACACTTTATAGAGCGAGGATCAAGTTTGTCAACTCCTGGGCGAAGCTAATGCAAAAAACAAATAGATCCAAAGACACGAAGAGGTAAGTGGAAGGTAACATCTCTAGAAAAGAGCATAGAGTAGAAGGTTTAGCCATCAAGCGCATTCAGTTGATTCAGTAACATGCAGTCATAACGGCCTCACTCCAAAATAATTTGGGGACATGCATATGAAATAAGAGAGTATGAACAGTATCCATAAGATGACGTTTTTTCCATTCTGCAACCCCATTTTGTTGGGATGTATAAGAGCAAAATGACTGATGAATAATGCCAGACTTAGTCATAAGAGTTGTAAAAGGGTCAGAAAAATATTCCCGAGCATCGTGACTATGGAGAATCTTAACAGATAAGTCAAATTAGGTTTATGTCTCAACACAAAATGCACAAAAAATAGAAAACAACTCAGAACGGTCTTTTATTAAATAAAGTCGGGTAAGCCTGAAATAATCATTCACAAAGGTAACGAAATACCGAAATCTAAGTTTGGCACGACTTTGACCCCAAATAACATAATGCACTAACATAAAAGGACTAGACACACGATTATTAATTCGAGAAGGAAAAGACACACGATGATGCTTACCCAATTGACACGACTCACATTCTAAAGACGTAAACTGACTCAAAGTAGGAACTAATTTTTTCAGCTTCTCTAAGGACGGATGCCCAAAACTACAATGTACCTAAAGTGGTAACACGTCAACCGAGCAAGCAATGGGTGATTGGATAGGATCAATGTAATACAAGCCATCCAATTCATGCCGTCCACCAATTATCTTCTTTGTTTTCAGATCCTGGATAAGAACAGGATTAAGAAGAAAGGTAACAGGACAATTAAGACATTTTGTAAGCTGACTAACAGATATAAAATTATACTGAGAAAATGGAGCATAAAGGACAAATGATAAAGACATAGAAGAACTAGGGTGTACAGTTCTAATGCCACTAGCAGTGGTTTTAGATCCATCTACAAGAATAATATCAGGGAAAGATGAAGATTGATAAAAACTAGAGAAAACATCAATGGTACCTGACAAATTATTAGTAGCTGCAGAGTCAAGGACCCAAGGTCTAAAAGAAGAGTTACCAGATGATAGACAAGCTTTGGGTGTACCTTTCTAGGTGGAAAGGGCAATCGAGGAAGACGTCCGGTTGGCTGCCTTATATTGTAAGAACTCATCATACTCATCTTTGAAAACCATTAGAGAAGTCGACGTGACAAAATTTGAGGTAAGTCCATACTCACTAGAATTAGAAGTCATATCATTAACAACCATAGGATTATCAACTAACTTCCAACACGTCTCCTGAGTATGCCCTGAACGATGACAGTACGTACATTGACGAAGTGAACCTCAACTACGACCAACTAGCTTCCAACACGTCTCTCAAGTAAGTATGCCTGAAACGATGGCAGTACGACGAACAAAATTACTACCACAAAAATTACTACCGCAGATAGTCTTGAATTGCATTGTGAATTCCTAAAAAAAAGGTTAACCAAAAAATCTTTCACAGACAAAATATAAATCAAGAGGAAAGAGAGAGGTACGTATTTTTTAAACTGCTTTTTTTTTTTTTTTTTAACAAATATATCAAACTTTTGCTGCTACCTGTGAACAATACCCAATGAACAGTGCCGAATGAACATTGTCCGATGAACAGTACCAGATGATCCAAGCCTACTAGGATACTCATTAAGAATCCTATTAGGACTCTCAACAATTATTATTATTTTTAAGTAAATAACTATGAGCTTGATCAAAATAAACTAAACAAAGGCCTAATTCGAATTATATTACGAGTCTGTTGCATGAGTCCCAACAAAAATTTTATTTTATCAAGTGACAACTGCCATATACTACATCAAACCAAATATCATCTGTCTTCCCCTACCAACATCATCCATGTACTTCTTCATGTTCATTCTAATCCCAACATTTTACTCTGTGCCTCTCATCCATGTCAACCATCCTCAAAATCTGCTACTCTTCTTGACAAGTTACTTGATTGCCTACATTTTTAAGCTACAAGACAAAACCATCCTTTTAACTATCTTTACACAATTCCTTCAAGCAGATAGGTATGAACAATCATATGATCCTCAAAGAGTTATCTACAATCTCACTATATTTTGAATAAGCCATCTAAATACAATTATGACGTGTGAGAGGAGGCAAAGGCAACTAACTAGATACAAACAACAGGGAATCAAGTCCTAAATGCATAACTACTTAAGAAAACAACTACATCATTGAGTGGATAATCCAATATAGTGAGAGCTTCATAGAGACTACATAATTCACAAGCCCATCCCCTGTAAATGGGACAAGAGTGAAGTTCCATGGATTCACAAATAAGTTTTCCACTGATTCCAGCAACATCTGCAGCTTGCTTTGTTCTTGCTCCTAATTTATTTGAAGTTAAAATTCCTATAAATGTAAAAGATCCACTTATCAAAAATAATAATAATAATAATAAATGTAAAGGGCCCATTTCTACCCATCGCAAGCAATAACATCTTCGACAAATCGTAACAGAAGTTTTCTCTTTTGGATAAAGGTCAAATTTTATTCCTCAAAAGAACATTACACCAAATAGAAACCTGCTACAGAGAGGTCAAGAATCGCAAGACTAATACAAAAAAACTGGAACAACAATCTATAACAGAGCTAGCCATTTAGGCCCCAAGCATCTACAACATTACTGTCCATATTGAATATTATAGATTAGAGGAAATTGGGTGAGAAAAACCAAAGTAGTTTATGCCAGTCTACGTTAGTTCTCTTATCCTTGATATCATTCAAAGTAGCTTTAGTTAAATCACTGTATATTCCATTTTACATAGATGCAGTGTCCCCTAGAGAAAAGGAAGCAATATCATTTGCTCTTATTACATACTAATCAAGATTAGCAGCATTTAGCTATCCATCTACTACTCCAAGTACAACATTTAGGTCCTCTAATTCACATTTCTCAATGGTTTTCATTTTTAATCTTTGGTTTTTTATTTTCCAATAAAATCTCGAAAAATCACAATAAGGAATACCTGACAAACGGAAACCGCCATTGATCTAGCCCGATCTAACGAAGAGGAATAAACGGCGTTGAAGCGAACCCCTTGGGAATTCAAGAACACAGCTAGAGCCCTGGCTTGACGCTTCCCGTTGCGAGTCAAAGCCGCCCTGTGGCACCTCCCGCCGACCAAATCCGGACTCAGGTTGAGCTCACACTCACCGTGGCTGATGAGGAACACTTCCGTGACCGTCCGATCATCGTCGATCACGGAGGAGGCCCCACCCATGCGCGACGAGAACACCGAAGGCGGAGGCGGCAGAGGCGGGGGTGGGGCCAGGACATTGTACGGATCCCACACCTTGATGGAGGGCCCCAGCCGAGGTGTCCCCAACGAGGAAAGTTGTGGGGACAGCGGCGATGCTGATGCGTAGCAGGGTAGCATCTCAGGCTCCTGCTCTAGAACTTTTTTCACCAAAAGATTGCCCATTTCGCTTCTATTATGCTCCCCATTATCTTCCTCCTCTTCCACTTCTTCTTCGTCTTCCTCGCTTTCTTCTTCTTCTTCGACTACTCGTACGGACTGGCTAGAGCCCATTTTTATTTTCTTTTGGAGCTGATTCAATGCACCAATTGTAGAGATCTCGTCAAGTTGCGATTTTTATTAGTGTAATAACGCATTGTATACTTTGTAACACAGAAATTGTATTTAAAAATTGAAATGAAGTGAATTTGCAAGCAGAGTAAGGATAAGAATTTTCCTCGTAAGATTGAATTGAAAGTGATGAAATGACAACAGAGAGAGATCTGAAAGCGAGTTACAGAAGGAAAATAGAGATCTAATTGTGTCGTTCTGTGTTTTGTTCGCTGAGTTTTGAGACCAAATCTATGCAAGCAAAGGTCAGAGATTACCCAAATCCAATCGACTTCATTACCAAAAAAAAAAACACAAAATAGAAAAATAGTGAAAGTAAGGAACAGATGCATGAAATTTTCTTCTACTGAAATAAAAAACCGACACATGTCGATGTGGAGTTGGGCTGCTGAAGGTGATTTTTAGGCTTATGTATTTTTCACTGGTCGACTTGAGCCCATAGTTGTTGGTTGGTAACCGTTTTCCCTGCCACCCCGTTCCTCTTGGGATGTGCTTTCCTAACCCAGCCCAATTAAAATCACATGTTTGACTTCGTAAGTAAAATATCAAAGCCAGCTGATTACAACGGGAGTGATGATTCCTCATACCTAGTTACGTGGGAGTTGTCACGGAATCAAAAAAATCTATTCATAATTATAAAAAATATTTAAAAAATTTAAATACTGAAGTTACTACTCAATTTTTCTATAATTAGTAGTGGACTTCCTCGATTCCGTAGTAACTCCTACATAACCGAATCCATGGTATCACCACTCTTAAAAGGGGTTGATATATATATAGACACACACACACATACATGAAAGTAAAACACATCAAAACAGTCACGTAAAAAATGACATAAATGCTAATATGAACACATAAATATATTAGATAAATAAATTTTATCAAATAATTTTTATAGGAGAAAATTCAAATCTAAATTCAAATTCAAATGTATTTCATCTTACTCGAGGCCTAATCTCAATTATCAAATGTTTTTTTTTTCTATTTTACTTTGAAACCTTAACCTTTAGGAACATTATCATCAAAAATCATTGCGTTTTGTCATGTGATTCAATGTCTCCCTTACGTTTTTATTTTGATTGATTTCCCCTTTACCTTATATAGATGATATCCAATAGCTCCTTCCGGTGAAAATTCGGACAAAACTAAAACCGAAGTACACATGCAAAACATATGTGTGGATTGAGTGTATGCGAAATAACCAATTTGCCCCTCTTTTACTTTTCTCCCAAGTCACCCTTTTCTCTTATTCGCTTCAACTAAAAACCCATCTCCATCACACAACAGTACCCAACTCGCTTCTCCATAGTCATCTTCATCACACGACGTCCTAACCTTCCCAATCTTTAATCTTCGTCTTTTCGCTCTATTGCCCCATCTCTTATATTCTTGTCGTTTTTCCTTATCTTAGACTCACGAAAATCCCTAACCCATAAATAAAAAGTTTTTGTGACATAAAATCGTTCCCTCTCTAAGGTGAGTATCTACCTTGGTTATAGTGTACCTACCTAGCACTAAATCTCTCTCCATTTTCTCTTATTCTCACATCTTTTCTTTAAAACTATGACTCATTGAAAAACAATAAATGAACAACAAAAAGGTCAATTTAACTTCAAGTTTTATAATCCATCATTAGAAATTGTATTAATCTCATCATTATTGCTTTAGAGCTTCCTTAGCAAAATCTAATCAAACCACGTCATTTAGAGTTGACCTTGTCAACGTTTTTATATTGATCCCCTTTGTGCTTTAGCTGATGTTCTCATAGTGTTTTTTTTGCCATAATTTCCCTAAATTTTCATGAGGATAACCATTGCTCTTCTTTGTGCATGTTTGGTCAGAATAATTCAGTACACCATTTGTGCTTCGCGAATTTACAATGGGAGATATGTGCCTTCACAATCAGGTCAGTATTTTGATGTGATGTGATTTTGGGTTTTAAATGTTAGGGAGTGGGGAGGTAGTAAGGGAAGGAGAACTAAGTTTCCTTCAATGCTTGCTCACCGTTAACTTCTTATTTGCATTACTTCCATAAAACTCAAAATCAAAACAAAAATTAAATGCCTTTTTTGTTGTTTCTTTTTTTGATAAAAGATGCATGGTAATATAGTACTATAGTAGTATAATTTTTTTGGGTGATTGTTCACTAGATAATTAATTAAACTCAAACCAGAATACCATAAATTGTTATTTTGTGTTTGGATTTATTCTATCAAATGCAAAGTAGTAATCAACATCATAACATACTTGTCGCTTTATAACAAAATGGCTCTTTTACATCTCTTTTTTTTTTTTTTTCTACTTCTTCTTAATTTTTTTTCAAAGAACAATATTAAAGCACTCATATGAATGGTCCCCCCAAATCTATTATTGTATTCAAATGTTTTTTTAGTGTTAAATTTTTTAATGTTATTGTTTGGACCACATTGAAAGGTACCATATTGGTCATAATTAATTTAATTTTTTTATTTCTCATTCTTGTACCAACAAGGCAATCATGTCTCCACATTGGAAATTTAGTATGATTGTTTGGAGTAGTGCAACTTTATGTGGAGTCCTTATATTATTTATGTGAGTGGTAAGGAAGGGAGTATTGATAATATTGATCCCAATACTATGTCATTTGATGAGGTAAAGCGTATGCTGAAACAGTTTGGGTGTATTATTAGAGACCCTATATGTTTTTCACAAAAAAGATAGAAGTCTAAGGGATAGGTTAGTTAGGATAAATAATGATATGGAACTAATTGATATGATGACTATGTTAACTGAGTATAATGGGGTGACAGATGTTACTATATACACTGAAAATAAAACGAACCTTGGGTTTACACCATGCACACCAATACCAATTGAAGGATTTAGTACGGTTAATTCATTTGTTCTAGGAGAGTCAATTCAGTCACAAAGAATGATAGTTTCTTTTGATAAGACTCTTGTTTTACAATTTGAGGTAGATGGTAACAAATCATTTCCATTAGGCTGTGAGGGAGATGATTTTATTGTAGCTGTTGAGGCATTAAATACCTAGGTCCTTGATGGTATTCAATACTTTGATAGTAGGGATAATACTGAAGTGAGTCACTTCAGTAATGAGTCAGAAAAAGAAGATATGTTTGATGTTACATTAAATATTTCCTTTAAGAACAAGAAGAATAAGGATCAAGCTAATGAGCCTCAGAAAGAGGGTGGGAGTAAATGGAAAAGGACTAGAAATGAAGAAGTTCCATAAATAGAGGTATTTGATCGTGTAGGAAGTGATGAGGCGTATACTCCACCTGAGTTAGATGATGAAGAATATTCCAATTAGTGTAGGTTTAAAGAACTCATTCCAGAAAGGCACATGGATGATCTTATATTCACTCAAGGAATGTTGTTTCCTAATGTAGAGATTATGAGAAAGGCATTTAGGATAAGGTCCATACTTGATGGTAGAGAGATTAACTTCATCAAGAATGAGCCGAGTAGGGTAACAATTCAATGTATGAAGAAATATGGGTATAGAATTCATGGTTGCAAACTATATGGAGAAGATACATTTAAAATTAGAACCATGAACCTATAGCATCAATGTGGCAGGTCACATAAGAAAAAAGAGGTCACTTATGCATTTATTGGTGATCAGTATTGATATGGCCCAAAATACTCCGGCTCAAACAAGCTCCAGGCCCAACAGACTACTCCGACCCAATGGACTTTCCGACCCAAGTATATTCCAGGACCAGTAAACTCTCCGGCCTAATGATCGGCCCAGTAGGCGCTCCAGTCTAACGTACTCTGGCCCAGCAACTTTCCGACCCAATGGAGGACGACCCAGCAAGCCTACACCTAGGGCCTCTCTGCGCTCATTGCCCTGCCGCCATTCCACGCCACCCTACAACCGCCTAAGACCGCAGCCGTTCCACGCCACCTATGGTCGCCTACAACCGTAGTCCTACAGTCACCCTACCTGGGCTTGTAATCATACCCTCTCTATCGACGGACGACTATAAATGAGCCAAGGTATGAACTTCATCAGGCCATTCATACACACCTTTACTTACACTCCCACTACACAAGCCCTCAGTTTCTTTTGAGTCATCGGCTTCTCCTTTATACCTTTGCTCACTTAAGCTTCGGAGCACCCTCGGAGGTCTCCCCCTCCCCTCCTTCTTAGAGCCTCTAGTTCACCCCTGTTACTTGTGCAGGGTTCCGGCCGTATCAGCACTCAAGCCATATCAGCTCCCAGACCACGTCAGCACCCATGCCACGTCGACACCAACAGTTAGCAGCATCAATAGATTGGCGCCGTCTGTGGGAAACCACAATCTCTCGCTACAGTGAGAGTGAAAAAGTAAAAAGAATTCATCTATCACGATGCCACCAAGAAACAGTGTCAGAAGAACCGACAAGGAAGCCTCAACGGCGTGCTCGACTCCTATCCAAGGCGATGCTCGCAGTCACCAATCTAGACCCAGGCTCCCAACAATCCCCGAGCACGCCACCCCTACCAGAGAGCAGCGC
Organism: Bretschneidera sinensis; assembly: GCA_023935145.1. NCBI lineage: Eukaryota > Viridiplantae > Streptophyta > Magnoliopsida > Brassicales > Akaniaceae > Bretschneidera > Bretschneidera sinensis. Next base: position 86,872,382 of record CM043699.1, read on the forward strand.
CCTCACCTTTCCGGAATCGACTCTCCTAATTATGAGGAAGAGGCTGCCCACCTCCAGGCTCCAGTGATTCAAGCTCAGTTCCAGGAGCTCTCCAGGATGATAGCCAACTTAGCTGACCAAGTACGAGGAGGAGGTCAGCAACCTTTCTTCCTTCCTCACCAAGCTCCAGAGCAAGCTGAGTCATCCGGTAGGGACGACCCAACCTATAACCAGCCCCACACCGAGCCCTCGTCGCATAACAGTCGATCCAAGGAGAGCTCATCCTCAAAAAGAAACCTTAGCCTAGACAGGCGGTTTGAGGAAATGGAAGAAAAAATAGACTCGCCTCTGAGATATAAGAATCCCAATCTCATGTATGAATTTTGCATCCAGGACCCTCCATTCATAAAAGACATCATCAAGACTCTGCTTCCATCCAACTTCAGGATGCCTCAAGTCATGATGTATAATGGCTCCGCGGATCCTATGGACCGCCTACAACACTACAAAACGACTATGATGCTACATCGACATTCGGACCCAGTCATGTGTCGTGACATCCCTCTGACTCTCGAGAAGGCAGTGGGTACTTGGTACTCGAGGCTGAAGACAGGAAGCATCAATAATTTCAAAGAACTCAGCTACAACTTCGCCTCCCACTTCCTCAATAGCAAGGGGCCCAAAAAGACTTCAGAGAGCCTCTTCAACATCATCCAGCAGCGAGGGGAGAGGCTTCGAGCCTACATCTCACGATTTAATACAACAGTATGGGAGATTTTTGACCTCGACCCAAATATCCAGGTAACGACATTCAAAAATAGATTGAGATTCGGCATCTTCAGCTCTAAACTGACTCTGCGCCCACCCAGAGACATGAACGAGATCTTGGCCTTGGCTGAGAAATATATGCTGGCAGATGATGACTAAGCTTTCAGAAGAGATAGGGAAGGGGAGGTTGAGAAGAAGAGGAAGGATCCCGACCCTCATAGGGGAACAATCAAGAGACCCTACCAGAAGAACAAGTACAGACCGTACCATCGAGTTGACGGCTTCACTCCACTGAATGCCACTAGAACCAATGTCCTCATGCAGCTCTAAAATAAGTCTGTCCTCCAGTGGCCGCCTAGAAAACCGCATCTCGGAGGTAACCAGAGGCGGTGGTGCCGGTTCCACAAGAACTATGGTCATGACACTGAGGAATTTCATAACTTGAAGGAGCAAATTGAAGCTCTTATCAACTGTGGGTACTTAAAGGAATTTATTGAGCCCCGGAGAAGGGATGAGCCCACACTGTCGAGAAGATATGCCGGATGTCCCTTCTCTAGAGGTGGCCATGACCACCCGCATCATCAAGACAATTTGTGGGGGGCCGGCTGCTGGAGGTAGTTCGGGGTAGAGCAGTAGAGCATATGCCATGGCCATAGTCTCTGTCAGTGGCCCCCACAAGAAAAGAAGAACAGAGCCAGTGATTTCCTTCACAGAGGATGATTTAGAAGACATACAGACTCTCGACGACGATGTAGTGGTAGTCTCTCTTTTGGTAACCAACTGCGAAGTGCCACGGGTCCTGATTGATAATGGAAGCTCAGCGAACATATTGTTCCATGATGCTTACCAGTGCATGGAGCTGAAGAATGCACATCTGGAGCCAGCCCCGACCCTCATTTATGGTTTCGGTAGTTCTCTAGTGTTCTCTGAAGGGAGTATAGTCCTCCCGATAACTGCAGGAACATCACTAAGGATCTCTACAGTGCAGACCACCTTCCTGGTAGTCAAGTAGCCCTCCTCCTACAATATGATCATCGACCGACCCACCCTCAACAAACTGAAGGTCATTGTTTCCACTTATCACCTAAAAGTCAAATTTCCCACTAGTGAAGCTGTAGGAGTAATCAGAAGGGATCAGAAAATCTCCCGGGCCTACTACCTAAACGCTGTCAGAGAAGGGAAGAAGACAGAGGCCCTGCCCCTTGAAGTAGAAGATCTCAGGGACGAGATAAAGACACCTAGGGGGTAACCTACGGAGGAGTTGGCCTCTGTACCACTCAGAGAATACCCTGCCCGAACCGTCCAAATAGGGGCAAACTTCCTCGAAGTGCACAGAAATGAGCTCCTCTCCCTGCTCCGGAAGAACAGAGACCTGTTCGCCTGGTCAGCCTCGGACATGCCTGGGATTAGTCCTAGAACTATTGAGCATCGCTTGAATGTCAACCCCAGACACAAGCCGATCATTCAGAAGAAGATAACTTTTATCCCCGAGTGCCAGGTGGCTATCAACACCGAGGTGGATAAACTGCTGGAAGCTGGTTTTATCAGAGAGGCCAGGTACCCGGAGTGGGTATCCAATGTTGTAATGGTCAGGAAAGCCAGCGTTAAATGGTGTATTTGTATTGACTTCACAAATTTAAACAAGGCTTGCCCAAAGGACAGCTTCTCTCTCCTTCGGATTGATCAGATGGTAGACACCACCTCCAGGCATGAACTCCTCTCTTTCATGGACGCATACTCCGGCTGTAATAAGATCTTCATGCACAAGTCAGACTAGGATAAAACTGCTTTAATCACTGATCGAGGGCTGTACTGCTACAAAGTGATGCCCTTCGAGCTCAAGAATGCTTGGGTAACCTATCAGAGGCTGGTAAACAAGATCTTTAAGGAGCAGATTGGATGAAATATGGAGGTTTATGTGAATGATATGCTGGTTAAGAGCGCAGAAGCGCAAAACCACTGCTCCGACCTGGAAGAGACATTCGAAATACTGCGAAAACATAACATGAGGCTGAATCCGTCCAAATACGTATTCGGGGAAACTAGGGGCAAGTTCTTAGGGTTCATGGTCACCCAGAGAGGAATAGAAGTCAATATGGAAAAGATAAAGGCCATCCTTGATATGACCCCTCCCAAATCTATGAAAGAAGTCTCGCGGATCACCGACCGAGTCCCAGCTCTGAACCGTTTCATGTCCAAATCTGCAGAAAGGTGCCTTCCTTTCTTTCAGGCCATCAAAAAGGTAAAAGATTTCTTCTGGTCTGAGAGTTGCCAGGAAGCTTTTAAAGATTTAAAGAAGTATTTGAGTTCTCCACCACTCCTAACCAAGCCGCTCCCGAGTAAGGAGCTTTTCCTTTATTTATCGGTCAGGCAGAGCACTGTGGCCTCTGTCATGGTACGAGAAGAAGCAAAACTCCAGAAGCCCATTTACTATGTAAACAGAATTCTCTATAAGGCCAAGACAAGATACCCTTCTATTGAGAAGATGGCCTACGCTCTGATAGTGGCTGCGCGGAAGCTCCGACCTTATTTTCAGGCGCACACTGTCATCCTCTTGACGGATCAACCCTTAAGGCAAGTCTTGCATAATCCAAGTGTTTTTGGGAGAATGGTGAAGTAGGCGGTAAAGCTGGGAGAGTTTGACATCTGCTACCGATCCAGACAAGCGATCAAGGGCCAAGCTCTAGCTGACTTCATTGTGGAGACAACTCTGTCCATAGACCCAGACGAATCCACGACATCCGTGCCCAATGGAGCCTCTTCAGGATGGACCTTCCATATAGATGGATCCTAAAAATTCACTAAGGAGTGGGGCATGGCTCATCCTCTGTAGTCCAGAAGGCTTTACAATCGAGTATGCCTTGAGGTTTGGGTTCAAGACCTCCAAAACGAAGCAGAGTACGAAGCTCTCCTAGCCGGTCTAAGGTTGGCCAAAACATTGGCCATCAAGGTTCTAGATGTATTCAGTGACTCTTAGTTGGTGGTGAGTCAGGTGAAAGGAGAATTTGAAGCCAGGGGGGAGAAGCTCGCCCAATATCTCCAAAAGGTGAAGGAGTTAGCCGCCATATTTAAGACGTTTCGGATAACTTAGATCCCTCGGGCAGAAAACTCCAAAGCAGATGCCCTGGCCAACTTGGCCTCCTCCCAGCACCTGATGACCAACCGAACCGTCTACCAAGAAACTCTCTCCTCACCAAGTATAGATGAGGCTCCAGTCCTGCCAATAGAAGAAGGACCCACATGGATGGATCCAATCCTCCGGTATCTAAAAGACGGCATGGTATCCAAGCAGAAGGAACAAGCTAGGAAGCTAATCTCCCATGCCTCGCTTTACACCCTCATGGAAGGGCAATTGTACAAAATGGCTCTAACCATGCCTTACTTATGATGCCTCAGGCCAAGGGAGGCCGACTATGCTTCCCAAGAGATCCACGAAGGAATATACGGGAATCACCTAGGAGCTCGGGCCTTAGCTTCCAAAGTTTTCCATCAAGGGTACTACTGGCCCACAATGAAGGATGATGCAGCAGACTTGGTCAAGAAATGTGAGAACTGCCAGCGGTGGTCTCCAATATCGCACCGTCCTGCTAACCCTCTTGTCTCCATCACCAGTCCCCTCCCCTTCTCCATGTAGGGGATGGACATCCTTGGCCCGTTCCCAACAGCTACTGAGCAGAAGAAGCACCTCATTGTGGCCATTGATTACTTCACTAAGTAGGTCGAGGTAGAGCCATTGGCAAGCATCACGGATCACCAAACCCGAAATTTTTTTTGGAAGTCAATAGTGTACCGATTTGGGATCCCTCGGGTATTGATCACCGAAAACGGAAAGCAGTTTGATGGTTTTCGATTCAAGATGTTTTGTGATGACCTCCACATCGAGCATAGGTTCTCGTCTGTTGAGTATCCACAGGCCAATGGCCAGGCTGAAGTAACCAACATGATGTTTTTCCAAGGAATCAGAAGAAGACTTGATGAGGTAGATAAACAGTGGGCTAACCAGCTCTCCAATATCCTTTGGGCCAATCGGACGACAGTACAAACGCCAACAGGAGAAACTCCCTTCTTCATGGCATTCGAATCAGAGGCCGTCATTCCTCTTGAAATCGGGGTCCCATCAATGCGAGTACAATGCTTCGAACCAAGCAACAACGAGGAAGGGTTAAGGATGAATGCGGATCTCGTTGAAGAAGCTCGAGATAAAGCCCAAATCTGCCTAGTTGCTTACCAGCAGAGGGCTGCTCAATACTATAATTCTCGGGTCCGACCCAAAGACTTCAAACATCATGACCTCGTCCTCCAGAAAAGTGAAGTGTCCCGTCCTCGCTACACAGGGAAGCTAGTCTCAAACTGGGAGGGCCCTTACCGAATTCGAAAGGTTTGTAAGATTGCCACTTATGAACTCGAAGATATGGATGACAAGCCCATCCCCCGTACCTGGAATGCGGAGAACCTCCATAGATTTTATCAATAAAATGTAAAAAGCGAAATATCAATAAAGATTTGAAGTTTTAATTCCATTGATGATAAGAAGAAGTACAAAAGTCAGGCGTTATCGGCCTTAGATACAAAAACATTAGGCTATTTTAGAGAAATCGAGGCCTCATGGGCCTCACAATCGTCTCCTTCCTCCGATTGAACCTCACTCCCCCCCCAACTCCACGAGCCTCTCCTTTTGGAGCAGGCCAGGTCTCGCTCCCTGGACCCTCCAGAGCACCGATTATAGTGGCCTCCTCTGTGCCCCCTTCTGAAAAAGCAACATCGGACCCCTCTGAGTCGGTTGCCAAGTTAAGACCTGAGAAGTCCACCCCCGAAAAAAGGAGCGCAGCGCTTCTCTTGGCTTCATTAAAACCCTCGAAGTACCCGGATTGCCCCCTCCTTTGTCAATGATGCCTCTTTCTTTGCGGATCGACGACGTACCTCTTCCAGCTCCTCCCTCAGGACCTCCCCAGTTCGATGCTAATTATCCCTCTCAAAGATTGCCTCTTCCCTATCGCTCTCTGCCGTCTCAAGAGAAAGAAACAAATCATGAGCTAAGTTCTGGGATTCCTTCAATTTGTGCTGAGTCTTGGCTAGACGATCCGCCATATCTAAGGTACAACGAGAAAGCACCTCAGTGATGACCCAAGCCTAAAAGAGCAGCCCCGTCAGAAATAGTCGAAATATGTGGGCCAACCAAAAGTCGAAACAAGCGTTACTTGAGACAAAGCGACTTCTGCGGCCAAGCACAGCGACTCGATGGACTTCGACGAAACATCCACCATGTCGCGAGGAGGGATCCCCAGCACCAGGTGTTTGCGTGCAACCTTAGGGTGGGCGAACACAGAGTCGTCCAACCTCAAAGTCCACCGTGGGGTAAAGAGGGCAGCCATCTCAGACCCTTCCTTGGGCAAAGACGCCCCAAAAAGAGGAGTGGACGCGACTGACTCTGCCTGTTCTTCAGGAGCCGGGGGCCTCGGGGAACTATCCGCTGGAGTTGGAGCCGCGGATGGAACTTTGACCTTTTTCTTGTGCCCAGATCCGCTAGCTTCTGCGACCCTCTTCTTTTCATGAGCCAGACGCCTAGCCATCACCGCCATCTCCTTGTTTGCATAAAAGGCGAAGCATTAAAGACTTGGAGAAAAAAGGTAAAGTTTCTATGAACTAGTAAACCAACGGCTACCATGCTCGAGGTGCGGGGGAAGGCTGGGAAGACATAGGTCGCGCCTGTAGAGTTCTTCGTTATCTCTGAGCACCTCGATATCCAAGGGGCTCAACGTCTACTGCTCACGAGGCAAGAGGTGTGGCTTTTTGCATTTATCGACACGCTCTAGACTCCAATTGAGAGGAATGTCGAAGCTCTCAATGCTCCGAACAAAGAAAAAACCTTCCTTCCACCTCTTTATGGAGGAAGGCTTCTTCTTCAGTACACTTTTCCCCCGCCTCGAGCTAACAATAACCCATCCCAAATGACCAAGCCGGGCCAGCTGAAAACGGGCCTTGAACACATTGATATTTATCACCCTTCTAACCTCCTGGCACAAGGCGATGAATGCCAAGATTAACCAGACTGAATTAGGAACCAACTGGCTTAGTGCGATGCCAAAGTACCTAAGTACTAGGCAGAGGAACGGGTGGAGAGGAAGCCTGAGCCCAGCCTTAAGTTGATGTTCATAGACACACAGTTTATAAGGCACCCGGCTCGGTAGGGCATCACAGGCCCTCTCCCCACCCTCGGGGGCCCTCATATGAAACTCCAGGGGGATCTTGTATTTGACCCTCATCCTCATGAGGCTAGCCTCCTCCACTACGCTCAGAATAGAATTCACTTCAAACGTCCATTCTTCTCTCTCGGTGTCCAGAGCGTCATCTCTAATAACCATTGATGCCTGGACGTCTCCCTCTCCAGATATTTCTGCCTCCTCGCTCTCCCCTCCGTCTCCCTCATACGGTATGAGGGCCTAAACTTCTCCCCTAGGAGCCAACTCTTGAGAAGAGACTCCATCACTAGAAGAAACACTCATCGCTTCCTCCAACTCCCTAGATAGAGCTCCACTAGTATCACTACCACTAGATATCTTACTCACATAGAAAAAAAAAGCTTTTGAGGAAGACTCCTAACAATGCCGAGCACTCTTAGACTCTCTAGCTAAACCGATACTCTCAAGATCTCTCAAAAGTGCAAAGTGAAGATTGAAGAAGAGGAGAACCCGCTTATATAGAGGTTGTGGTAGCAGAAACGAGAAATGTCAATCTGAGCGTCAGATGAAAGGACGCGCCCCCCTGCTGTTCCCCAAGCGCCGTTTCCAGTCCCCAAGGTGCCAAGTGTCGCTAAAACACGTTTTCTGCTGTAACCAACACGCTGCTATTTCTTGTCAGCCGTCATCGCTTGTCACGCCTATAGAAAGGTAAACCTAGTAGGCCCAGAGTGGACAGAAAAGCCTATCTACGCAGGAAGGAGGAAGCAACACGAACATGAATTCTCTAAGTCTTGATCACTCGGTCGTATTCTCCAAAGTTCGAGCGTATGAGCTGCGTTACATATGCTTAGCTATGTTTTCTCTAAGGATTCTCCAAAGTCCGAGCCTTGCCAATGCTCGGTCGTATTCTCCAAATTCCGAGTGTATGAGCTGCGTTGCATACGCTCAGCCATGTTTTCTCTAAGGATTCTCCAAAGTCCGAGCCTTGCCAACACTCGGCCGTTTTCTCCAAAGTCCGAGCGTATGAGCTGCGTTGCATACACTCGACCATGTTTTCTCCAAGGATTCTCCAAAGTCAGAGCCTTGCCAATGCTCGACCGTATTCCCCAAAGTCTGAACGTATGAGTTGCATTGCATACACTCGGCCATGTTTTCTCCAAGGATTCTCTAAAGTTCGAGCATTACCAATGCTTGGCCGTATTCTCCAGAGTCCAAGTGTATGAGTTGCGTTGCATACACTCGATCGTGTTTTTTTCAAGGATTCTCCAAAGTTTGAGCCTTGCCAATGCTCAGCCGTATTCTCCAAAGTCCAAGCGTATGAGCTGCGCTCAGCCATGTTTTCTCCAAGGATTCTCCTAAGTCCGAGCCTTGTCTAACGCTGGGCCAAGTACTCCAGAAGTCCGAGCGTATAAGCTGCGCTGCATACGCTCGGCTAAGCTCTCCAAAGTCCGAGCGTTTAAGCTACGCTGCAAAGACTCGGCCTTATTCTCCAAGGTTCAGACGTTTTACAAACACTCTGCCAAAGCCACTCCTAGTACAAGCATTCAAAACTTCTCTCAGATTTCGCCTAAATCAATGTCAATTCATTCATGCAAGTGTAAAAGGCAAGGATATCATGCGAAGACAAAGATTGAAAGAAAGGATATTTTATTAATCCAAAGGATTACAACTAACGACCTCGAAATACAAGGAAAATATGGCCCTAACGGCCTCGAAGTACAAAGGGAAAACTGAAACATCAAGCTTTTTAGGCAGCCCGGTACATGAGCTGTCCCAGCCCCCTTTGCCTTCTTTGGGGCACCCCCTGCCTGAAACTGAAAGTGCTCACCTACTCCAACCCCCAGACCCAAGGTGCCTCCTCATCCGCTACCGCTTGGAATCAACGAGAGGTCCTTCTTCCCTCCTAGCTTCAAATGAACCAGTGGTACTCTGGGCAGCCCCTCCCCTCTTCTTCTTCGGTTCTAATAAGCTCGAGACCCAAAGAGCCCACCATCCAGAGACATGACCCCGAACTCTTTCGTCGCTCCTACACGGAATCTAGAAGAGGTCTGTGTCCCCACTTGGAATCTGAAAGAGGTTATGATCTCTACTTGAAGTAAAAAAGAAGTCCATATTCGTTGAACCTCGATCCTCCTCCAGAGTGATCTCGTCTTCCTCTTTGGCTTCCATAAACCCCTCAAGAGATTGCTGACTCCCCTCCCTCTCCAAGATCACTACCCTCAGAATTGTTTAAGACCCTTCTATTAAAAAGTAAGGTCGTATCCCTCTCTCAATCTCTTCAGAAACTGAACTCATTTCTGCTTAAAACAAAAGGTGTCAGAGACTCATTTTTATAAGGAGGGAAAACACATTCAGCGAGGGGAATAAATGTAGACTTTACGGTTTCAAGACTAATTTTCGCCTCTAAAGAGTAAAGGTCCGACTCCCAAGGATAGTCGTTCAAACGAAAGTCTGACTTTACGGTTTCGAGATGATTTTTCGCTTCACCAAACAACCTTTTGCCTCCCAAAAGTGACGGTCCGGCTCCCACGCATATTATTAGTCCCATTAAAAGCCCGTCCCATGAAATACTTCCTCAAGCACATAAATGCACTCGAGGAAGTGGGGGCCCTGTGATATGGCCCAAAATACTCCGGCCCAAAGAAGCTCCAGGCCTAACAGACTACTCCGACCCAATGGACTTTCTGGCCCAAGTATATTCTAGGACTAATAAACTCTCTGGCCTAATGATCGGCCCAGTAGGCACTCTAGTCCAATGTACTCCGACCTAGCAACTTTCCGACCCAATGGAGGATGACCCAGCAAGCCTACACTTAGGCCCTCTCTGCTCTCACTGCCTTGCCGCCGTTCCACGCCACCTTACAACTGCTTACGACCACAGCCGTTCTGCGCCGCCTACGACCGCAGTCCTACAGCCACCCTACAACCTGCAGCAGCCCTACAGCGCCCCCTACCTGGGCTTGTAATCATACCCTCTCCGCCGGCGGACGACTATAAATGGGCCATGGTATGAACTTCACCAGGCCATTCACACACACCTTTACTTACATTCCCACTGCACAAGTCCTCGGTTTCTTTTGAGCCCTTGGCTTCTCCTTTATACCTTCGCTAACTTAAGCTTCGGAGCGTCCTTGGAGGTCGCCCGCTCCCCTCCTTCCGAGAGCCTCTAGTTCACCCCTGTTACTTGTGCAGGGTTTAGGCCGTATCAGCACCCAAGCTATCAGCCCCCAGACCACGTCAGCACCCGAGCCACGTCAGCACCCAGGCCACGTCAACACCAACAGTTAGCAGCATCAACAAGTATGTAGCACTGCAAGAAAAAAAAAGAGTTTTCTAGATGGTTGTAGGCCATTCATTGGGTTGGATGGTTGTTTCTTAAAAGGAGAGTTTGGTGGCCAACTTCTAAGTGCAATAGGAAGGGACTCCAACAATAACTTCTACCCTATTGTTGTAGCTATAGTGGAGATAGATAACAAGAGTACATGGTCTTAGTTCTTGGATAATCTGCTCACTGACTTAGGCATGTCATACAAATTTCACTTGAATTTCATGAGTGATAGGAAAAAGGGGTGTTATATGCTTCCTTCATTTATTTATGTATTATGTTTTGTATAACATTACTTCTTTTTCTGATATTATGATTTTACTTGTATTAGAAGCTCTTATTAGTTTGATAATTTATGTCACATTCTTCATAGCCTTTGTTTTGCTTCTCTAAGTTATCATCATCAACTCTTGCCTTTAATATTTCAGGCTCTTAAAGATTTGTTCTTGAAAGGCTTGGGCTTGGTGTCTATATGGGGACATTCACTGAAAAATCCATAATTCTGAAGCATTTTATCTATTTTCCTAGTTGACAAGTACTTTTGTTTTAATTAGGAGAGATGGTTTAATTTATTTTTTGCTTATCAATGATGAAATTATAAGTTGTTGAATGATGAGTTTGCCCCTAGAATTTATAAAAATGCGAAGAGTTTTTCTTTTCCAATTTGAGGAGACTTGAATCCATATATATATATATATATATATATATATACACATATATATCGACCAAGAAATGTGTATACTAAAGTAGTAGATATTATTTTTTTTTCAAATTTAAAGGGATGAAAAGCTTTGATTATAGGTGTGCAATAGCTAAATGGTAGCCAATTATATCTAGTCCAGAAATTCTTTGGTTGTTTCTTTTATTTTCTGTGTTCATATGGTAGGTAGATTTTGCAATTTTTTAGTATGTTGACTAACTTTTTAATATTATATATTTCTTATGTAACAAAAAGAGACAATGACTATGTCAATAAAAATGTACACATTGTGTTTTTAGTAATAAAATACGAATATACAATGACATTCAGCTTGTACAACCCAATATATGTTAATTTTTGTTATTGTTTTATCGAATATGTCTTGTATTATTGTTTTATTTTGTAATATTTGACCGAAGCTTATTATTAGCATTGCTTTAATGGATAAATGGTACACCAATAAATGTTTCACTGTCGGAACTTTGTATCTATTCAATATATATGTTGTTCCATTAAGATAGCGTAATCACATTCTTTATTATTTTTTTATAAGTCATAATATTATCTTGCTGATAATTATCATGTTTAATTTGATTAATAGTAGGGAGATTATTAATTCTAGGGAGCAAAAGGGAATCTAAGTTTGAAAAGGCTGTTAAGATAAAAAAAAAAAGAAAAAGAAAAAAAAAGGTGCTACATAAATCAATCTCACGTGTCTTACATATTCAGGGATTAACAGAGACTTTCAAGGACATGCTTCCTAACGTGAAGCATAGGGTGTGTGCTAGACATTTATGGGCCAATTTTAGAGAGAACGAGTTCAAAAGGAGTTGATCTTAAGAGGTTATTATGGAGAGTTACACCAACTCTTTTACACTTTGAGAAAGAATGAATTGATTTAGAACAAGAGAGTATAAAATAAATTCTTACAACTCAAAAATTTATCTATCTAAAACTCAAAGCTCAACAATGGCTCAATTTGAAAGATTAAAAGCTTGATTCTTTCAATAAATGAGTTCTATGATGTTCAATATCGTTGCTGGAGCTTATTGTTAGAAATTTTTATATAATTGGTGATAAAAACTAAACTAATAATTTCAAAACATATGCTTATAGAAATCAAAATAATTTTAACACAATATAAATATATGATATTAAATAATAATGTATAATAAAAACAAAATAAATAATTAAAATAGAGAAAACAGAAGGAGTTGGCTTGTGAGTGACGAAAAGCCATTTTCCTAAAGCCGTTATAGCCTCCCTACATGCAGGTACAAATAGCTAAGACCGACTCCAAGATAAAACCCAAGTGCTCGCAGCTTTGCCTACTACAATGTGCACATTCACTCGGAAACGAGAGTGAACCAACCCGATCAAGGTTGCCCAAAAACTCAAATATATAGAGTATAAAACAAAACAAAAAAAAAAATCTAAAAAATTGTGTTTTACGCTCTTGAAAATTTTGGTATTTATAGGCACAAATGAGCCTAAGAATTTAATTCAAAATTTAAAATAGAAATAATTACAAAATTTATAACTACAATTTATTGAGATTAATCACAAATTTGTAAATTTCAATTTATTGGCTATATTAAAATAGCCAAATAATGACTATCAAAAGTCATTTGATAGTTACAAAATGTGTAACTCTCAATTTGATTATTATATTAAAATGGCTAAATAATGGCTATTAAAAAACTATGAATAATTGTGAGGAATTTAAAAACTTTTATAACAATCTCCCATAAGTTTTAAAATTTCGAAACTCAAAAGAGTCAAAACAAAATAAAATAAAATATAGAAACTATATATGGGCAACTCTAGTACTATACAATAGGTACAGGTGTAACGACCCATCTCGGGGTGGCCACCCTCGAGACGGTGTTGTCACATTTTGAAAATACCAGCACGACACATATATGAAACTATAAAAATAATACCAACATAAATTTTTACATCAATTCTCAAACCTCAACAGGGGAGATACATCATTCTGATATTGACTCAAACATTTTATACAACGTAATATGCATGAATATTTACAAATAAATTATTTTATTTTATTTTCTCATTGGTCTGAGGATGTGGACACGTACTTGGCTTACAAAAAATGATTTCGTCTGAACCTCAACTCACCAAACTATCTATCCTGCCTGCTACTTGAAATCATTGTACAATGAGGAGTGAGCTTTATAAGTTCAGTGAATTAAATTTTCTTGAAGTATTCAATTGTATATTCCCAATTACATCTTATAATTCAATTACTTCTAACAATTTTTCCGATATTCATTCATCTTTTTCGTCAAACAATTCAATAACAATATTCTGTAATCACTGCTCAATTTCACAATTCTCCTATTACACAATCTCTTTTTAAGTTACTCATTAGACATATTTTCATATTTCTTCCTTAGTATATTTGTCTCTCTGTGAGATTCATTCCTCTATCAATAGATTTACAATCATAAATAGCAGTTTAACATATCAAGCAATAACAATCAATATTTAAAACAAATGCAATGCGTGAAATTAAATGTTATTATTTCTGAGAAAGTCTTCTCACATGTTATCATGTTTTTATCTTAGATCGGCTGTCTTCCCGGTTCCTTCATTCTTATTTAGACCGGCTGCCCTCCCATTTCTTTTATTTTCAGCACATACCGGCTGTCACAGTTTTCATTTAGACTGACTACCCTCCTAGTTCTTTTATTCTCATTTAGGCCGGTTGTCTTCCTGGTTCTTTTATTTTCATCTATATGCATATGAATAATGATATGAAATATGCATATGAACAATAATGTAGAAACAAACATGAATTCAGATATTTAAATTAACTATCCTGATTATTATCAAATTATTATTTGAAAATTTCCACTAAATTCCTCTCCTCATAAATCATATCAAATCATCAACTATAGCTCGTCAAGATCCATTAAATTTCCTCTCCTCATAAATCATATCAAATCATCAACCATAACTCATCAAGAATTTAACTTATTGCCTTTATTATTAAATCGACTCATTATTTCAATAATATTATTTCTCCTAAATAATTATCTACACATCCACTATTCCTATCATATCTATCAACCAACTTTCATCTATCACCAAATCATAAGTTAATGATTTATTCTAATATTATCACTATATTTTTCATATTTATCTTGATTACTTAAAGTAAATCTAACTCACCACGTAGCACTTAAAGCTACTTGTGGATTACCTCCTTGCCTTTCCTGCCCCTCTCAAAAATTTCCCCTGGTTACTGTATGTGATGCTGTCTTACATGCAGCATCACCCTCCTAACTTGGCAATAAGTGGCAAAACCTGTTGCCACATTTTTTTTTCTTTTCTTCTTCAGGACGCCAGATATTTTTTTAGAATTGTTTTATAAAAATTAAATCTTTCGCATTTATAAATATAAATATATATATATATATATATATTATTAACTCTATGTCATAATTATTAAAGTGTTTCTTTACCCTTACTTTACAAATACAAGTATTACAATTCTACCATCCTTACAAAAATTTCATCCCCGAAATTTCCTTACCTAATTCATAAAAGAGTTGGGGGTATTCTTTCCTCATTCTTGCTTCATGCTCCCAAGTGACTTCTTCGACATCATTGTTTCGCCATAATATTTGAATCAGAGGAATGACTTTATTGCACAAGACTTGTTCCTTTCTGTCTAGAATTCTGACCGGTACTTGCATAAAAGTCAAATCTTCCTGAAGTTCTATCGCCTGATTCGAGATACTATGAGATTCATCGTGTAAATACTTTCTCAACAGTGACACATGAAACACATTATGTAATTGCTTTAACTCTAGGGGAAAATCCAATCGATATGCTACTGGTCCAATTCTCTCAATCACCTAATATGGCCCTACAGATCTCGGGTTTAACTTTCCCTTCTTTTTAAACCTCAACACACCATTCCACAGAGATATCTTCAAAAATACCCAATCACCAACTCGAAACTCGAGAGGTCGTCTTTTTTTATCCGTATATCCCTTATATTTGTTCTATGATGCTCTAAGGTTTTCTCTAACCAGTTTGATCATCTCAGTAGTCAAATCTAACATTTCTGGACCAAATATCTTTCTCTCTCCAACTTATTCTCAGTATATTGGAGTTTTATACCTTCTACCACATGTTAAGGATGAAAAGCTATATTAAATTGTAACTACGTACCTGTGGCATTCTAAAAGCCTATCCAAAACCAAGATGTAAGTTTAGCATATCTATTTGACACTATGCTTAATAGTATTCCATACAACCTCACAATCTTAACTATATACAGTTTAGCCAACTTTTTAGGACTCCAATTTGTTTTAGTTGGAAGAAATTGAGACTATTTAGAAAGTCTATCTACTATCACTTACACTGTATCGTGATCTCTCTAGGTGTGGAAAATCCAGAAATAAAATCTATGCTCATAATTTTTATGGTCATTCGAGCACAGGAAAAGGCTGTAGTAAGCCTCCCGGATGTTTATTCTCTAATTTCACTTACGGACAAACCAAACATCTAGAAATATATTCAGCTACATCCCTCATCAATCTTGACCGCCAAAATTTTTGTCTAAACCCTCTATACATCTTATTGTTACTCGGGTGCATCGAATATACATCATTATGTACCTCTCTCAATATCTTCTTTCTCAACTCCGTGTCATTGGGAACACAAATCTTATGTTCCAATACCAAAATACTGTTATTTCAAATTTTGAACTCATATTGCTTTCTAGTAAGTACTAAATACTTAATCTTTTCTATCTCTTTATCTCTACCTTGCATCTCTAACAAGCATTTTACTATGGATGATTGTACAACCATATTTGTTAACAATGATTCTCTATCACTGATATCCCACTTCATTCTTATCTCTATAAATCTATCATCAATTACACATCATGACTTTCAATAGCAGACAATATTCTTGTAGATTTTCTACTTAATGCATCAACTATCACCTTCACATTTTTCTAGATGATAAGGAATTGTACAATCATAGTGACTAATCAACTCCATCCACCATCTTTGCCTCAAATTCAACTATCTTTGGGTAGGTAAGTATGTCAAACTTTTATGATCAATGATTATCTCACAAGTGGCTCCATACAGATGATGTCTCAAATATTTAAAGTAAACACTATGGCAGTCAACTCTAAGTCATGGGTGGGGTAATTTCTCTCATGATTCCTCAATTGCTTAGAAGCATACGCCATTACCTTCTTATGTTGCATCAACACATATCCCAACTCTTGATAGGATGCATCACTATAAACTATAAATCTTTCATCACCAAAAGAAAGCACCAATGCTGGAGTTGTAGTCAATTTCTCTTTTAGTAATTGGAAACTTTTCTCATACTTCTCACACTATACAAATCTCACCTCTTTCTTGGTTAAGCAAGTCAACAATACTGTGATAATAGAAAAATTCTAAATGAATCTTCTATAATGGCAAGCTAACCCCAAGAAAATTCTAATATCATTTACATTAGTTGGTCTCTCCCAACTCAACATTGCCTCTCTCTTTTATGGATCAACTGTTATGCCATCTTCAGATATTACATGTTCCAAGAAAGTCATTTCATTCAGTGAAAATTCACATTTAGGAAATTATAGCATACAATCTCTCTCGCCTCAAAATCTCCAACACAATTTCTAAATGTTTTGCATGCTCTTCTTTAGTTTTAGAATACACCAAGATGTTAATAATGAACACAACCGCAAGATTATCAAGAAATAGTTTAAACATTTTATTTATCAAGTCCATAAATATTTCTAGAATATTAGCCAATCCAAATGACATCACAAGAAAGTTATGACCATAACGTGTCCTAAAAGCAGTCTTAGGCACGTCTTCCTTCTCTATCCTCAATTGATGATATCCTGAGCTCAAGTTTATTTTTACAAATACCCTTGCTCCATATAATTTCTTAAATGAATCATCTATCCTGGGTAAAGGATATTTGTTCTTAATGGTTATCTTATTCAATTATCTATAGTCTATACACAATCTCATCGTTCCATCTTTCTTTCTCCCAAACACTATATGGCTCCTCATGGCAACACACTAAATCGAATAAATTGTTTATCTAACAACTCTTGAACTTTCAACTCTCTTAACCCAATGGATGTCACTCTTTAGGGTGCTATTAGATATATGTGATGAACCCGGTATCACATCAATAGAGAATTTAATCTCCCTATAGGGAGACAACCTAGATAACTCATCAAGAAATACATAAGAAAAATCTGTCACTACTAAGATTTCTTCTAACTTCCTATTTTCCTTTTTAGAATCCATTGTGTATACCAAATACTCCTCACAACCTTTCTTCAACCATCTACTAGTAGTCAAAGCAAAAATAAGATAATTTGCAAGTATCTTGAGTTTTTCCCTGAAAATTAAACTCCTCATGTCCAGGTATCTTGAACAGTACATTTTCCTTAAAATAGTAAACCATATTCAAAGAAAACAAATCAACTTCAAACTCTCTATTACAGATACAAATCATACAATCCTTGTAAATATTTATGATTATCACTCTATCTCTAGTGGGAACTTCAACAATAACATTATGCATCCAAGTACTAATACTTACTTCAGTAGACTTCCTAAACACTTGATGCGCTAATACTTACTTCAGTAGACTTTCTAAACACTTGATGCAAAGGAATGAGTTGCACCATGATCAACCAACATTGTTATGTCCACTATTTCTGCATATAAAGCACTTCAAATTAGGACAATTCTAGGATAAATATCTTATCTGATTACATCTATAACAAACTTCTGTCTCTCGATCATACATCAGGTTACCACTTCCTCTTGGTGACATACTTACTTCCTTTACCATGACTTCTAGTTCCCATAACCTATCTCCCAAATCTAAGGGTCCCACCCATATTACTCTGAGCTATAAAAGCAACAGATCCTGCTTGCCTATGACTCTGTACTACAGTTCTTTGTAACAAGGAATGCCACATCTGTGTGGTCTCCTATCCTGCACACTCATACTGGTACCACATCTGGGTTCCTCAATTTTAGACCTCTTCCACTAGTTCCTCCTACATCTAAATTCTATCACATCCTTATCAATCTAAAGTGTTATATTCGCCAATGTAACATAATTCATATGCCTCGTGTAAATTAGTTTCGATTTAATCTCAAAATGTAGTCCATCTATGAACCTCTTACACCTTTTCTCCTTTATGTCTACCATTTTCGATACAAATCTTATCAAAGCCACAAATCTGCTATCATACAGAGTCATAGTCAACACATTTGTCTCAAATAAAATCTCTATCTTGTTGGGCTCTAAAGGTATAAGGAAAGTATTTATCAAAGAAAACCTCTTTAAACCTATTCCAAGTTAATGGTCTATTGACATCTACACTTATCCTGAGAAGAATATCCTCCCACCATTCTAGGGCCTCCCTCTATAACTTAAATGTAGCAACGGCGACCCTCTGCCTGTCAGTTATTGGTAAAATATCAATTAATCTCTCTGCATGTTTCACCCAAAACTCAGGCTTAAAAGGATTCATAGATCCTTTAAACAACAACGCATTCAACTTAATATATCTAACAAAACAATCTCTCTGCATATCGTGCATAAACT
Organism: Bretschneidera sinensis; assembly: GCA_023935145.1. Lineage (NCBI taxonomy): Eukaryota > Viridiplantae > Streptophyta > Magnoliopsida > Brassicales > Akaniaceae > Bretschneidera > Bretschneidera sinensis. Next base: position 86,890,977 of record CM043699.1, read on the forward strand.
CACTTTTCCCCTTTTGAACATTTACCATTACTAGATTTACAACAACCTCTAGCACTAACCTAGCCTATTCATCAAGTCTATGCTATAGGTTATCAACTCTATCATCTGTTACATTCATTTTCTCAAGAGCATGTGTAAGAGCTTATCTTAGCTCATCTCTTTTAACTTCAGATTCTCTCACACCTTTACTAATATCAACTATAATGTCAACACATTCCCTTCTAAGAACCACAGATTCAGACTCAACCTCGACTTGTCAAAATATTGGGGCCCTACCACGCCCTCTCAAATCAACAACTCTAATTCAAGCTCTAGCACGTCCATGTGTCATCCTCAGACTATATATTAAACTGTTGTTTATTTAAATCTTCCACTTCTTTAAATTTTTATGCAATCTACAGAATCAAAAAACCTAATGCTCTGATACCAAAATTGTAACGACCCATTCCAGATTGGCCACCCCCGAGAAGGTGTTGTCACGTTTTTAAAATCCCAGCACGACACATATATGCAACAATAAAAATAATACCAACAAAATTTTTTACATTAATCCTCAACCCTTAACATTGGAGATACATTATTCTGATATTGACTTAAACATTTATACAACGTAATATGTATGAATATTTACAAATAAATTTTTTATTTTATTTTCTCATTAGTCTGAGGATGTGGACACGTACTTGGCATACAAAAAATGATTTTGTCTAAACCTCAACTCACCAAACTATTTGTCCTGCTTGCTACCTAAAATCATTGTACAATGAGGAGTGAGCTTCACAAGCTCAGTGAATTAAATTTACTAGAAGTATTCAATTGTATACTCCCAGTTACATCTTATAATTCAATTACTTCTAACAATTCTTTCGATATTCATTCATATTTTTTCTCAAATAATTCAATAACAATATTCTGTAATCACTACTCAATTTCATAATTCCCTTATTACACAATATCTTCTTAAGTTACTCATTAGACATATTTCAATATTTCTTCCTTAGTATATTTGTCTCTCTGTGAGATTCATTCCTCTATCAATAGATTTACAATCATAAATAGCACTTTAATATATCAAGCAATAACAATCAATATTTAAAACAAATGCAATGCATGAAGTTAAATGTTATTATTATTGGGAATGTCTTCCTACATGTCGACATGCTTTTTAGATCGGATGTCTTCCCATTTATTTTATTCTCATTTAGACCAGCTGTCTTTCCGGTTCTTTCATTCTTATTTAGATCGGTTGTCTTCCCGGTTCTTTTATTCTTATTTAGATCGGCTGCCCTCCCAATTCTTTTATTCTCATTTAGATCGGTTGCCTTCCCAGTTCTTTTATTTTCATATATATGCATATGAATAATGATATGAAATATGCATATGAACAATAATATAGAAACAAACATGAATTCAAATATTTAAATTAGCTCTCCTGATTATTCTCAAATTATTTTTTGAAAAATTTCACTAAATTTCTCTCCTCATAAATCATATCAAATCATCAACCATAGCTCGTCAAGATCCATTAAATTTCCTCTCATCATAAATTATATCAAATCATCAACCATGCTCATCAAGAATTTCACTTATCACCTTTATTATTAAATCGACTCATTATTTTAATAATATTATTTCTCATAAAATAATTCTCTACACATCTACTATTCCTATCATACCTATCAACCAACTTTCATCTATCACCAAATCATAAGTTAATGATTTATTCTAATATTATTACTATATATTTCATATTTATCTTGATTACTTAAAGTAAATCTAACTCACCATGTAGCACTTAAAGCTACCCGTTGATCACCTCCTTACCTTTCTTGCTTCTCTCAGCAGTTTTCCCCGGTTGTTGATCGTCAATACCTGACATAATATTTATATTAAAATTTCTAATTTATTCTTCAATTCCTTCATAATTCACACCCTTTGAAAATTCTCACTTTGAATTCCGGGAAATTTCATGTATGCTAAAATTTCAAAAATAAACTTCATGTTATTACCTTCTGTTTTTCTTAGAACTTCCCATGATTATCTATAAAATTCTCCCGTAAACCTCTTCAAAATTTTACTCTTTCAACCTTTGTTTCGGTCCCCAAGTGTTTAATGAAAGAGAGTAATTTGAATCTTAGTTGAAGGAAAATCAAATAGGATTTAGTAAGTAAAATAAAATAACTAAAATTTATATATACACACACACACACACACACACACTAACTTAACCTATTACACAGCATCTACCCCCACCCCCCCAAATGCTGCCACTAAAATGTGATGTTGTCTTACATGCAGCATCACCCTCCTAACTTGGCAACAAGTGGCAACACTTGTTGCCACGTTTTTTTTCTCTAGATGTCAATTTTTTTTTTCTTTTCTTCTTCTGGACGCCATAATTTTTTTAGAATTGTTTTATAAAAATTAAATCTTTCGTATTTACAAATATATATTATTTTAACTCTATGTCATAATTGTTAAAGTACTTTTTTACCCTTACTTTACAAATACAGGTATTACAACAGGAGTCTTCAAGACTTGAGCCTATACTTAGTGTTGACAGTATTCTTCTAAAGAAACTGTAATGGGCTACGCCTCGAATTAGGTCCCTTAATCATACTTCAACAAATCACACACACAGTACTTGATATAGGATTGGGTTCGCTGGTTAGAGCTATTAATGGCCATGCGCTCTTATCTTGATCCTCATGAGAGTCTCTAAGGAATAACTCAATCCCATAGTTGTGACCTTATGACAACTCTCACTTAAGTGAGCCTCTAAGGGTACGTGTGACAAGTACCTCGTGACAATACTCGCCTCTTAATGGTAAATACCAATCCTGAACATCACATTAATAAGCACTATCACCTTAGGGATGGGAAGGATATGCTCTCATGGAGAATGCTCATTTAAAGTAATGCTAATAATGAGTCATGCTCTACAGGTTATTTCTACCCATCTAACCTTCTTCATGGGATCTCCAATCACAAAAGTTAGGTTACCCCTGTTGGTGACTCCATGTGGGCTAAGCCTATCCCCCTCGATGTATCAAATATACCCCTTATAGGTAAACCTTTAGTTAAGCTGTCAGCTATATTCATTTCATATCCCACAAACTCTAGAGATATAACACTTTTACTCAATAGTCCTCTAACTGACTTATATCTCACTTGAATATGTCTATTCATCTTTTTATAAGATTTTCATATAAGATTTATCACAACTTTACAATCATAGTGTATATGCATGGATGACACAAGTTTATTCACAAAAAGAATATCCATCAATATTTTTTTAACCACTCAACCTCTATACAAATTGTATCTAGAGTTATTAACTCAGTCTTCGTAGTACTTTCATCAGGTTTCAACTTTTCCTTGAAAACCTACTTACAACCTATAGGCTTACTCTCAGGAGGTAAGTCTGATAAAATCTAAGAATTCTCCTATGCTAATGATTTAATTCATTATCAGTAGCTATATTCCAGAAAGGTGCAACTCCACAATTCTTTTCAATTCTAGCCCTCTTACCTCTTCTAGGTTCAATATAAGTTTCAGATTTATTTCCTATAGATGAACTAGAAAGTATATACTCATTTGATTAAACCTTAGAATGTTGAACTGCACCTTAATTTTAAAAAGAATGATATCCTCAAAAAATTTTGCATCTCTAACTTCTATTATTGTACTATTGGATATTTCACTTATTTCAGAGTTTATCACTAAGAACCTGTTTGTATCACTATCTTGAGCATAACCTATAAAAACAACATCTATAGTTTTGAGTCCTATTTTCTTTTTCTTTGGTTCGAGTATAGCAACCTTAGTTAAACACCCCACACTTTTAGAATATCAAGCCTTAGAGGTCTAATTTTTCATATTTCAAAAGGATTTTTCTCACTATTTTAGATTTTTGTTAGTGATTTTTTTTTTACTTAATTTCCTAAGATTCATTCATTCATTCTTTTTCATTCCATCTACTTGATTACAAATCATTTCAAAATTATTAATTTTCCTATTCTTTTCCTTTTCTCCACCATAATAATGTAACTTTCTATACTCATACAATTTATCCATGTTTCTTTTATTTCTCAATCATGTTGTGCAAAGCATTTAAAGTCGAAGCTTAATTTATTTGCTAATAATGGGTATATATGTTTTTATGGTCTTTAATTTTCGTCTATTGTTAGAGCTATGGATTGCTTTATGTAAATACTTATGATTGATTTTCATATTATATATATGTATATTACAAAGGCTTCATATCAATCACCAATCAAACTTTGATTGATAGATGCAGCCGTAAAATCTCTCTTGCTTTTAATTTATATAAGTTTTGCTCCAATTTAGTTTATAACTTATATTTTTGGATCAATGCACTATATTTAACAAATTTGATGCTACCATTCGCAGTATATATTTCGAATGGTCATAGACTAATATATGAAACAAATAGATCTAAGTCAGCGAATATATTCTAAGTACTATATATAATGTTCTTTATATATATGCGTGTTTCTTAATAATTCATAATAACTATTAACAAACTATTTTCTTACATTAACAGATATCTCTTATTTAAAATACAAAAATTTCAATCAAATTCTAGAATAGGTTATATCAAAGAAAAAAACTTTGATAGCGCATGCATATATTTCGAAATATATAAAAGACTAGAATATATATAAAGCACATATATAAAACACTTGGTCATTGATCAAAAGTACTAGATCTTATAATAATTCATAATTCCTCAATTTGATTTGTTTTAATTTAGTATATAATATTTTTTTTTGTTATTTTAATTTTCATCTTTTTTTTTAATCAATAAGAAAAATCAGGTGATTATTATGTTTTCATTGATATCACATTATCTTGATACTCTATGATGAATAATTAACTTATATTCAATGAAGGCATAAAGAAATTCAAAAAAACATCCAAGCTCTATGCCTCAACTTTCTATTAAATGGACTAACGTTTTATTTATTTATTATATATTCCTTAAACATTTATAACGTTTACAACAATTCATTCTAGTGATTATTATATTAGTATAATCATGGTCTTTATGTATGTAACATTTATTAGCATAATTATATAATGTTTACAATATCGTTTTCATTTATAACATAATAATAGTTTGATTTGATTTTTTTTTATATATAACATTTACAGCAATAACGGAATAATACTTAAAGTCATACTTAATATGTATATATGCTACTATAATAATTACAGAAATAATTTAATAATATTTTTTTGTTAGACACATACAAATCAGTGGCAAGTAGATCAGAATCACTAAATTGGCACACGGTTTGACAACATTCCCAAGTGAATGAAGACAATCTTTTCTTGTCATTTTATTGTAATAGTGTAATGATTTAGTACTGTAACTTTGTAATTGATTTTTTATTTCAAAGTAGTTTTTAACGTAAATCTCTTACATATAATGAATATATATGTTTTGTACTTGAATTTCTTTTGTTCTTTCTAAACTGAAAATTCAATCTAGCTAATCACTCTTTTAACTACAACAATTCACACAAACAAGTATATATATTTGAATCAAGGAAAAACGAGATTCTAATACATATATAGATAAATATATATAACACATTCAAGATTCATATATATAAACATATTATATATTATGAAAAAGAGAAAAAATCATAAATATACAACATAGTATATAAATCTATATATGTAACACATGCAAAGCCTAGCTACGATACCATATGTTAATAATGCTAAATCATCATAATATATAACAACTCACAGATAAAATGAAGATCTTTTGTAACAACTCACAAACATTAGACCAAAAGATCACCATTTTGGACACATTTTTTTTTTTTTTACGAAACTTTGTCCAACATAGAATATATTTGACAATAACAAGATGAATGACAACATAAATTAGTGATTTGTGCTTACTTCAATACAAGATGGTGAAAGGTACACACATACCAGAAATTTTAAATCAAAACTGAAACAAAAGATTAAATACAAATAACTTAGGCTATGATCGATACACATAATTAAGACCACACCGACTGATTACATGCAAATCACCAAAAAAAAATTATGAGAAGTGCGTGCAATTCACCCATATATATATATACCGTAAATCCAATTATCAATTTCAAAGAAACATGTTATCAAGTGCATATTCAAGAATAGGAACATTTACTAGTTCAAAATTTTCAATTTAGTGTAAGCTAGCATTTCAAGTCAAAATCAAGCCACTTCAGTTTAGGCCTCTAAAATTTTCCACATGGGTTATCTCGCTAAAACTTTTCAAGTCATCCTTAGAGTGAGAGGATTTGATCCATAGTCTCTTTTACAATACAAGCGACTCAATGAACTAAACTAGTTAATAGCTACTTGTTAATAATATTATAATGGCTTTAGCTTTTGAATTTTTTTTTTTTATATAATTGGTGATAAAAACTAAACAGATAATTTCAAAACATATGCTTATAGAAATCAAAATAATTAATTAAATAGTATTGTATAATAAAAATAAAATAAATAATTAAAATAGAGAAAACAGAAGGAGCTGGCTTGTGAGTCGCGGAAAGCCATTGTCCTAAAGTCGTTATAGCCTCCCTACATGCATGTACAAATGGCTAAAATCGGCTCCAAGATAAAACTCAGGTGTTCGCAACTTTGCCTTCTACAATGTGCACATCCATGCAAGTGTGAACCGACCCAATCAAGGTTGCCAAAAAACACAATTACATAGAAAATATAAAGTAAGAAAAAGAATCTGAAAAATTGTGTGTCTTAGACTCTTGAAAATCTTGGTATTTATAGGCACATATGAGCCTAAGAATTTAATTCAAAATTTAAAATAGAAATAATTACAAAATTTGTAACTATCAATTTATTGAGATTAATAAAAAAATTTGTAACTTTCAATTTTCAATTTATTGGCTATATTAAAATAGCCAAATAAGGATTATTGACAAGTTATTTGATAGTTACAAAATGTGTAACTCTCAGTTTGATTATTATATTAAAATGGTCAAATAATGGCTATTTAAAAACTTTTCTAACACTTATAATGGCTACATATTTATAACAGTAACTCCATATAACCCTTTGAAATAAAATATGACCGTTTGAAGCATTAAATTCAACTGACTCGCATCAGATTTTGAGTAAAATAGTTGTTACTAGGCTAGTGTAGTCGACTGCAGCATGGTGTAATGTAGTCGACTACACCATTTGAAAAATGAAGCACAGGTGAAATTTTACCCTTGTAGTCGACTACAATGAGGTGTAATCGACTATAGGAAGTCTCTGGATGAATTTTCATCCTCTTGTAGTTGACTACATCAAGTGATGTAGCCGACTACGTCACACTTGTAGTTGACTACGACTTAACAAATCTTGAGTTTTTGCTTGTAATCTTTTACCAAAAGTGTTTAGATTTAAGTAGAGCATTTTACTATAAAAATCTTTGAGCCCTAATTGATATAAAAGCATAGAGAGAGATTAACAGAGAATTTAATCTATATTAGACTAGTAATCTCTTACTTTGTTTCTTTGTCTTCAAAACAATTTAAAAGTTCCATTGTGCACGCCTCTCACCATATGTGTGTTCATTGAACCTTAATATCAAAAGAAGACTAGACAAAGAGAATTAACATAATAATATGTTTTGTCATTATCAAAATCAATATGGGGTCAACACTTATGTTATTGTGAGATTAAACTGACAGATCAGTGGTGAGAGGAATGCTATTTGGAAGAAGAATGTCAGATTCAATTCAAGATTGTTTGATATTAAAAAATTATTCAAGAGGAAAAAGAACAAGATGAAAGCTACCTTGAAATCTGGTGATTTAGTGGGCTTAGGGGTAAAGAAAGCTAATAAGAAGGTTATCTTTAGAAATACTGAGTCCATCCTCGTTGAGGAATGAGAATGCTTAGGCTGACGTAATAAAGAAGTGGGAATTCGGTAAAAGAATGGGCATGATATTCTAAGGAGATGAAAATGAGATAATCGAGCGAATTTATCAAATAAAGATGAGGGATGAGGAAGAGTATGTTAGATTGCTAAGTGCTAATGTTGATCCCATTCTATAAGGTGAGGGCGTTTTCGTTGTAGTATAATTGTTTAAATTTGCTGGTAATCCTCTAAATGCTTTAATCTACAAGTGTGGTAGTTCTTTTGTGGTGGCATTTTCGTTTGGTTGGGCATATTCCAAATGGTGGTTTTGTTGTTGTTTTCTGTATTTGAACTTTTTGTATCTTCAACTTGGTGAGATTTTATGCTTGTAATCAGGCCTCCGGCTTTTTATTTGTAATATATGTGCATTTTGTCATTAAAAAAGTGATTTATCACTCTTTGGCAATTGACATGGGTTGGATCGATTCCATATCTTTACTCTCTCAACATCTTTGCCATCCAGTGTTCAATTATTCATTTTTAGGTATATTAATTTAATTTACATATCCATTATAACTCTGTAATTTGAAATAATTATTTCATAAAATTTTATTTTGTTTAGAGTGTTATTAACAGCTAAATTCTTTACGATGTGCAAAAAATTCACATCAAATTTTAAATAGAAACATATTTAAAATAAAATAAGATAAGTTTGAATATTGAAATATACAAAATATGAATATTATGATAAGATGAAAAAAAAATAGATATAGATAAACCTTTTAAATAAAAATGCTAGAGTATTAAAATGATGTAAAATAAGATGTATATTGAAATATACAAAGTTTTGATATACCGAGTAGATACAAAATTTGAATGTAATGAGGAAATAAATAAAAAAAAGCAAAGAGATGTAGATAAACTAAAAAGCAAAGAGATGTAGTAAACAAATGCTTTTATAGAAAAAAAAAAAGAACAAAATGAGTAGTTAAAAGGCTAATAGATAAAAAAAAATGCTCTAAATATAATGAGAAAAAAAGCTATTAGATATAGATGAAGGTAATAGACAAAAAGCAGAATTTAAAAATGAAATAAATTATAAATTTGAATATTGAAATATACAAATTTTGAATATAATAATAAGATAAAAAGCTAATAGATATAGAAAAAAATAATAGATAACAAATTCAAGATTTTTAAAATGAAATAAGATAGACTGAATATTGAAATATACAAAATTTTAATATAATGAGTAGATACAAAAGTTATACAAAATGAGGAGATGAAAAAGCTAATAGATAAATAAAAATACTTTGATTTTTTTTTTTAATATAATGAGTACAAATTCTGAAGAGATAAAAAAGCTAATAGATACTGATAAAAATAAGGGATTTTTAAGATGAAGTATGATAAGTTGTTTATTGAATACAAATTCTGAATAAAATAAAGAGATAAAAATATAATAGATATAGATAAAACTAAGGAAAAATACAAAAATGTACCATATGGTATGACATTGTTTAAATCAAGTATTTGTGGTTTTTTTTTTTTTTTTTATAATCTCCGGTTTAAAAAAGTTAAAATTTGAGTACTGTGTGGTTCAGTTGTTAGCCAAACAAGGTCAACGATGATAAATCTATACTATGGACTATACACGTCAGCAAATGATGGACATAAGTCCATCATGCATTCGATGAAAGAAAAAATAAGAAAAAAACTTTTAATAATATTTTCTTACTATTAGTTTTTTAAATTTAATTTTCCAACCAAATGCAAACCTCACAATTTTATTGCGAGGGAGAAATTCAAACTTGAAATTATAGGGGAAATATTTATAGGAAAATTTCGACCATGAATCTTGTTTTTATTTGTTATTTTTTCATCAATTGATGTTCTTGTATTATCTGTCATTCTTTTACTTCCCTTTGACGTATTGCACTTCTACATTGTTTTATTATATTATTAAATCTTGAGAAAATTAAATTTACCTACCCATAGTATGGCCTAACCTATAAATAAGGACCCGTAGTTTTAAAACCTACAGATACCCTCCATGTCGTATTCATAATTTGATTTTAGAGAAAATTACAAAAACTCACCTGAGGTATGTCCTCGATTACACTTACCTCACTAATTTTTATAAACATGCACTTTCCTACCTGCCATTACTCATCTATTGGCATACTGTTGGTCAAAATGTTAAAATCTAGTAAACTGTTCCATCAAGTCAGCATAAATTACTGAAAACTCGAAATTACCCTCTTTGAAATTGAATGAATGTTTTAAAATTACCCATCTTCTAACCTAAAACCTAAAATTATATCTCATCTTCTTCGAATATGCACTTCTCCATCTGAATATTTATACTCATCCATTGATCTACACTTCTTCGTTCATCTAGTATTGTCTCTTCTCCAAACTCAAGGTTTATCTTTTTCAGACTCTAGTAAGAATTTTGCATTTCTCCATCATTCCTTTGAACTCAAGGTTGGATATTTTTTTTTTTCACATTTCAATCTTCTTGTTCATTTCCACAAACAAATTATTTGTTTCAGTTAGATTTCATGTTTCCTCTCAGAATTAAAGCTTTTCATTTTCTTCATCTCTGTTATTCCTCATTTTTCTTCAACAGCTTTGATTAGATTTTTTTTTTGGTTAAATTTCAGTTAATTTGTTTTTGTTCAATGAGTTTGATTAGGTCTTTTTCTTGATCACATTTGATTTTCACTTTTTTTTTTCTCTTTTGATTAGGTTTTATTTTGAACTATCTCCTTCCTTGGATTCGGTTTAATGTTGATTGGATTTAGGAATAAAGTAATTTCAGAAACAGTTGTGCTTTTTGCATGCTTTGTTACATTTGCTAACTATGTATTTGATGAAATGTTTGAGTTAACATGTTGTTGATAATTTTCTGTACAAATATAAGGCAATGTCTTATTCTAGTGTAAACATTAATGAAGTTGAAGTTGGTGGTGAGCTAACTTTTATCAATAGAGAATGCAGTTGTGGTGTGAGAGCTATTGTAAGGATTTCCAAGTCCAAAAAAAATACAAACAAATTGTATTATTATTGCGAATAAAGAAAATGCAAATAATTTGAGTGGTGTTTGCCTACCAATTACTATAGTGCAAGAAGTAGATGTTAAGATTGTGATGAAGCACATGGAGAAATGTAATGGTTTAGGGAGGACTTTGGACTTGTATGTGCGCACTTTTGTGGAGTTGTGTAACGACCCATCCCAAGTTGGCCACCCCTAGATGGTGTCATCACATTTTTGAAAATCCAAGCACGACACATATATGCAACAATAAATATAATACCACCGGATTTTTTTTTCCTTATCCTTTAATAGAAGAGGTAAACAAATATGATATTCACTTAAACATAATATACATAAATGCATGAATATTTATAATAAAATTTTACAAGTCTTTAACTCGATTGTCTGAGGATATTGACACGTACTTGTCTTACAGAAAAAGATCTCGTCTGATTCTCAACCCACCAGACTATTTATCTTGACTGATACCTGAAATCATTGAACAGTGAGGAGTGAGCTTCACAAGCTCAGCGAATTAAATTTACTAAAAGTATTCCAAATTCCATCAATAATCCTTTAATATTAAATCTTTATTTTCGCATAACCTGATGAAAACATTCTACTATCAATCTCTTCTTCTCAATCATTGGTTCACCTTAAGGCTATCAATTATCTCCTAATTACCTCGTAATGAGGTTCATATAAAAAAGTCCATCATTTAGATAAGTCTTATCATCCTACTGTCTCTTTCTATGAGACTCAACCTTCTATAATTAAAATTTACAAAAATATATCACATCTTAGCATCTAAAAAATCTCATCATTATAACTGTCTCTTTTTATGAGACCCAGCCATCTATAATTTAATTCACAATTAATATACCACATCTCAACATCTCAAAAATCTCATCATTATAGCTGTCTCTTTTTATGAGACCCAGCCATCTATAAGTTAATTCACAATTAATATACCACATCTCAGCATCTCAAATAATGCAACAATAATTAAAACAGATGCAAATGCATGAATGATTATGATGGGAACGTCTTTCCACCTGCCGACAAGTTATTATTATCTTAGACTGGCTGCCCTCCCGGTTCTTTTATTCTCATCAGACCGGCTGCCTTCCCAGTTAATTCCAGCATATACCGGCTGTCACGGTTTTTACTTTTCATCCCAGCATATACCAGCTGTCACGGTTTTCACTTTTCATCCCAGCATATACCGGCTGTCACGGTTATTTCATTAGACCGGTTGCCTTCCCGGTTCTTTCGGTTATATTATTAAATGCATATGTGCATGAACAATGATATGAAACAGTAATATAAACAGTAATATAAAAACAATATAAAGATTCAAACCACTTAATTTGACTATCCTAATTATCCACAAATTTTATATAACAAAGTTTCTTTATAATTTCTTACATCCAATCATCATGATTTTGTTTTTATCAAAATATATTAAAATTCCACTAAATTCTTCTCTTCCCAAATCACATCAAATAATCTATTAAAGTCTGTCAAGATCTACTAAATTTCATCTCAAATCATCCATCAAAATTTGTCAAGATCCACTAAAATTCATCTAAAATCATCCACCAAAATTTGTCAAGATCTATTAAAATTCATCTCTAATCATCCACCAAAATTTGTCAATATCTACTAAAATTCATCTCATCATAACTCGTATTAAAACATCAATATATCTCATCAATAATTTATTTATTGCATTTATTCTCAAATAAACTTATAATTTGCACCAAAAAAAAATATTATTTCTCACCGAGAAATATTTCTACCTGTCCAAATTTCCTATCATACCAATAAATCAATTTTTCATCTATCATCCAAGCATACTTAAAATTTAATATTATCACTAAATAATTGATTTTTGATTTAGACTACTTAAAATAAATTCAACTCACCATGTAGCACTTAAAGCTACTCGTGGGCCACCTCTTTGCCTTTCCCGTTCTTCTTCGAATTTTCTCCCGATTGCTGACTACCAACACCTGACATAATATTTGAAATTTAAAATTTCTTATTATTTCTTCTTTTCTCCATAAACCACACAGTTTGAAAAATTCCCATTTTAACTTCCCGATGCTTTCAAAAATGTTAAATTTAAAAAAACTATATTACCTTATTACTTCTGCTATTCTGATAGCTTCCCGAAATATTTTCGAAAATACCCTCAAAATTTTGTTCCTTCCACATTTCTTTAAACTCCCAAGTGTTTTAAGAACACAGATGAATTATTTGGAACTATAGAAAAATTTCTTCATGTAATTACACGAACCTAAAGCTCATATTTATAGGGGAGCTCGGCTGAAAATCAGGCTCTCCCCCAAATCCTCCATAATGAGATACCATTATAATACAAAAACATAATGATTAAGAAAACATAATCATTATGTTTTTTCCTCCACTTCCACACTAAACAACAAAAACAATTATACAATAATTCCACTTGAAAATATTCTCTTGGTGGCAGCAGGTATGCTGCCCCGAGTTACTGCTCGAAGTTGACTTTTTTTTTTTTTTTTTTTTGCTTTTCAACCTTTGTCTCCAAAAATCTTCATTCAGTCATTCTGGGATTTAATTCTTTGTCATATTTATAAAAATATACACTTACCCAACTTTTAAAATACGGATATTACAAATCTACCCACCTTACAAAATTTTTTCCCCGAAATTTCCTTGCTGAAATCAAGTAAAGAGTTGGGGATAATCCTTCCTCATTATTTCTTCATGTTCCCATGTGACTTCTTCGACATCTTTATTGCGCCATAATACTTGAATCAAAGGAATAATTTTATTGTGTAAAACTTGCTATTTTTTGTCTAAAATTCTAACTGGTGCTAGCATAATAGTCAAGTCTTTCTGAATTTCTATTGCCTAATTCGTGATATCATGAGACTCATTATGCAAGTACTTCCTCAGTAGTGATACATGAAAAACATTATGTAATTGCCTTAATTCCGAAGGCAAATTCAAACGATATGCTACGGGTCCAATTCTTTCGATCACCTCATAGGGCCCCATAAATCTTGGGCTCAAATTTCCCTTCTTCTTAAATCTCAACACTCCCTTCCACGGGGATATCTTCAAGAATACCCAATCACCAACTTGGAATTCAAGAGGTCGTCTTCTTTTGTCAGCATATCCTTTCTGTCTGCTCTGAGCTGCTCTGAGGTTCTCCCTAACCAGTTTGATTCTTTCAGTAGTCAAGTCTATCATTTCTGGGCCATATATCTTTCTCTCTCCAACTTCTTCCCAGCATACTGGAGTTCTACACCTTCTATCATACAAAGCTTCGAAGGGAGCCATCCCAATACTAGTTTGATACTGATTATTGTATGCAAACTCTATCAAAGGCAAATAAGCATCCCGGCTTACTGAGAAGCTCAATACACTTGCCCTCAGCATATCTTCTAGTATTCTGATGATTCTCTCTGTCTGCCCATCAGTTTGTGGGTGAAAAGCTGTACTAAATTGTAATTGCATACCCATAGCTTCTTGAAAACCCCTCCAAAATCTAGAAGTAAATCTAGAATCTCTATCTGATACAATACTCAAGGGTACTCCATGCAATTTCACTATCTCTACCACATACAACTCAGCCAACTTTTTTGGACTCCAGGTAGTTTCAATAGGAAGAAAATGTGAAGATTTAGAAAGTCTATCCACTATAACCCACACAGCATCATGCCCTCTCTGGGTACGGGGAAAACCAAAGACAAAATCCATACTTACATTTTCTCATGGCCACTCAGGTATCGGAAGAGGTTGTAATAAACCTGCTGGATGTCTATTCTCAGATTTTACCTGTTGACAAGTCAAACATCTAGCAATGTATTCTGCTACATCCCTCTTCATCTCTGATCACCAATAATTATGTTTTAACCCCCTGTACATCTAATTATTTCCCGGGTGCATGGAATATATCGAATCATGAGCCTCCTTTAGTATTTCTTTTCTCATCTCTACATCATTGGGAACACAAATTTTTTGTCTCGATACTACCATACCATCTTCTCTGATTCTAAACTCGGTCGACTTCCCGCTCAACACTTCCTGCCTGATTTTCTCTATCCCCTCATCTTTACTCTGTAGCTGTAATAAATGATCAATAATAGGAGATTTAACTACCATATTTTCCATTAATACTCATTTATCATTGACACTCAATTGCATCCTCATTCCTCTTAATTCTATCATCAGGCTAGTATCATGACTCTCAAAAGCAACTAATCTCCCTGTAGCTTTCCTACTCAATGCATCTGCTACTACATTAGCATTTCCTGGATGATAATGAATTGTACAATCATAATCACAAATTAATTCCATCCACTTCCTCCACCTCAAATTCATCTCCTTCTGGGTTGGTATATGCGTCAAACTTTTATGATCAATACAAATTTCACACTTGGCTCCATATAAATGGTGTCTCCAAATCTTTAAACCAAAAACTATGGCAGCTAATTCTGAATCATGGGTCGGGTAATTTCTCTCATGATTTTTCAATTGCCTAGATGCATAAGCTATAACTTTTTCATGTTGCATCAACACACATCCCAACCCCTGATGTGACGCATCACTATAGACCACAAATCCTTCATCACCATATGGAAGCACTAATACTAGGGCAGTAGTCAGTTTTTCTTTCAACAGTTGAAAACTTCTCTCACACTCCTCTGACCGCTTAAACTTTTCGTCTTTCCTGGTCAATTTAGTCAAAGGTCTAGCAATCATAGAAAATTTTTGAATAAATCTCCTATAATAACCAGCCAATCCCAAAAAGCTTCTAATTTCAGTTACATTCGTGGGTTTTTCCCAAGTCAACACTGCTTCTACTTTTTGTGGATCAACTGTTATTCCCTCTCCCGACACAACATGCCCCAAGAAGGATATTTCATTCAACCAAAACTCACATTTAGAGAATTTCGCATATAATTTCTCCTTCCTCAGAATCTCCAACACTATCTCCAAATGTCGCATATGCTCCTCTTCATTCTTAGAATATACTAAAATATCATCAATAAACACAATTACAAATCTATCCAAGAATGGTTTAAACACCCGGTTCATAAGATCTATAAATTCCGCAGAAGCATTGGTTAACCCAAAAGGCATCACCAAGAACTCATAATGATCATAACGTGTCCTAAAAGCAGTTTTAGGCACGTCTCCTTCTTTTATCCTCAATTGATGATATCCCGACCTCAAGTCTATCTTAGCGAATACTCTGGCTCCCTGTAATTGTTCGAATAGGTCATCTATCTTGGGTAAAGGATATCTATTTTTGATTGTGATCTTATTCAATTGTCTATAATCAATACACAACCTCAATGTCCCATCCTTCTTTTTGACAAATAACACAGGGGCTCCCCAGGGTGATGTACTAGGTTGGATAAACTATTTATCTAGTAACTCCTGAAGCTGAACTTTCAACTCTCTCAATTCAGCTGGTGCCATTCTATAGGGTGTTATGGATATGGGTGCTGATTCTGGAATCACTTCAATAGAAAATTCAATCTCCCTATTGGAAGGTAATCCAGACAACTCTTCAGGGAATACATCAGAAAAATCTTTTACTATAGAGATTTCTTCTAACTGTCTACCCTTCTTACTAGAATCTACCACATATGCTAAATACCCCTCACAACCCTTCCTCAACCATTTACTAGCAGTTAAGGCAGAAATCAGACAATTAACAAGTATTTTACGTTCTCCCTGAAAATTAAACTCCTCCTGCCCGGGTATCCTGAACACCACATTTTTCCTGAAACAATCTACCCATGCATGACATGCAGATAACCAATTCATCCCCAGAATTACATCAAAATCTATCATATCTAAAGGCAATAAATCAACCTCAAATTCTCTGTCAGCAATATTAATCACACAACCTTGATAAATTGTTATGATAATAACCCTTTCTCCAATAGGAACCTCAACAATAATGGCATGCAAAAAAGGACTAGCATTAGCATCAATAGATTTCATATAACTACTAGATGCAAAAGAATGGGTTGCACCAGGATCAATCAATAATCTAGCAGCCCTACCAAGGATAGATATCATACCCATAACAACATCAGGAGTGGCTTGTGCATCCTGCTGGGTCAATGCATAGACTCTACCATCTCTAGAAAAATTCTGACTGCCACGTCCTCGCTCTGCTACAGATCCTCGACCTCTGCCCTGTACACTCCCTGATCTGCTGCCTCTCTCCATCGGTCTTCTTCCGATACTTCCAATGCTTGCTTCAGCTGACTTCCCCGCTAGACAATCTGCAGCAACATGTCCTCCCTCACCACATACAAAGCATATATGTGTAGGGCAATTCCGAAATAAATGCCCCATCTGATTACATTTAAAGCAAATCCTTGACTCCCGATCATAAATCAGATTTTCACTTCCCCTAGGTGGCATATTCATTCCTCTACCATAACTCCCAATCCCCATAGCATGTCTCCCAAATCGAGGGGTCCCACTGGTATTACTCTGAGCTACTGAAGTAACAGATCTTGCTTGTATCTGAGTCTGCCCTACAGTTCCTTGTGACAAGGAACGCCCTCTTTGGGGTGGTCTCCCGCCCTGTACATCCATACTACTACCACCTCTAGATCCCTCAAATCTAGTTCTCTACAACCAATCCCTCCTACCTTTAAACTCTATTAAATCTCTCTCGATCTGTAATGCTTTATCTACCAGTACAGCATAATTTCATATGCCCATGTATAAGAGTTTAAAATGAATTTCGTAGTGTAATCCGTCTAAAAATCTCTTGCATTTTCTTTCCTTCGTATTCATGAACCCGGGTACAAATCTTGACAGGGCTACAAATTTACTATCATATTCAACCACCGATAAATTTCCCTGCTTTAGGTGGATAAATTCTCTTTCTTGTTGTGCCCGAAAAGAATCTGGAAAATACTTTGCAAAGAATTCATCCTTAAATTTATTCCAAGCTATAGGTTGATCTATTTGTATACTCATCCTAGGCAAAATATCCTTCCACCATTGAGAAGCCTCACCTTCCAGCATAAACGAAGCAAAAGCAACCTTCTGTTTATCAGACACCGGTAAGACCTCAAAATATTTCTCCACATGCTCAATCCACTGTTCAGCTTCCACCGGATTTACAGATCTTTTAAACGACTGAGGTTTAAACTTAAGAAGCCTCACAAAACAATCCCCTTGCATTTCATTTGCAAATACCCCTCCATCAGGAACCTCTTGCCTCACTACCTCTGGTTCTCTTCCATTCCTTTCCTCTAATCTTCTTTGCAAATTAGCAGCCTGTTCTTCGGCTGCATTAATTCTCTCTAAAGCACGGTTAAGAGCATCTTGCAATTCATCATTTCTACTTTTAGATACTTCCCCAGCTCTACTCGTACCAGCTGCACTATCACCATGTTCCCTTGCGGGAACCACCGACTCAACTTCCTCCTCTGCTTCAGTCCTCCTAAAAATTGGGGGTCTACCACATCCCCTCTGATTTTGAACTCTACCTTTAGCTCTCGCACGACCACGTGTCATCCTCATACTCTACATTTAAGAATATTATTTATTTAGATCTTCCACTTTTTAGGTTCTCATGCAGTCTACAAAATCTTAAAACCTAAAGCTCTGATACCAAAATTGTAACGACCCATCCCAGGTTGGCCACCCCTAGACGGTGTCATCAAATTTTTGAAAATCCAAGCACGACACATATATGCAACAATAAATATAATACTACCGGATTTTTTTCTTTCTTATCCTTTAACAGGAGAGGTAAACAAATCTGATATTCACTTAAACATAATATACATAAATGCATGAATATTTATAATAAAATTTTACAAGTCTTTAACTCGATTGTCTGAGGATATTGACACATACTTGTCTTACAGAAAAAGATCTCGTTTGATTCTCAACCCACCAGACTATTTATCTTGACTAATACCTAAAATCATTGAACAATGAGGAGTGAGCTTCACAAGCTCAGCGAATTAAATTTACTAAAAGTATTCCAAATTCCATCAATAATCCTTTAATATTAAATCTTTATTTTCGCATAACCTGATGAAAACATTCTACTATCAATCTCTTCTTCTCAATCATTGGTTCACCTTAAGGCTATCAATTATCTCCTAATTACCTCGTAATGAGGTTTATATCAAAAAGTCCATCATTTAGATAAGTTTTATCATCCTACTGTCTCTTTCTATGAGACTCAACCTTCTATAATTAAAATTCACAAAAATACACCACATCTCAGCATATCAAAAATCTCATCATTATAACTGTCTCTTTTTATGAGACCCAGCCATCTATAATTTAATTCATGATTAATATACCACATCTCAGCATCTCAAAAATCTCATCATTATAGCTGTCTCTTTTTATGAGACCAAACCATTTATAATTTAATTCACAATTAATATACCACATCTCAGCATCTCAAATAATGCAACAATAATTAAAACAGATGCAAATGCATGAATGATTATGATGGGAACGTCTTCTCACCTGTCGACAGGTTATTATTATCTTAGACCGGCTGCCCTTCCGGTTCTTTTATTCTCATCAGACCGGCTGCCTTCCCGGTTAATTCCAGCATATACCGACTGTCAAAGTTTTTACTTTTCATCCCAGCATATACCGGCTGTCACGGTTTTCACTTTTCATCCCAGCATATACCGGCTGTCACGGTTATTTCATTAGATCGGTTGCCTTCCCGGTTCTTTCGGTTATATTATTAAATGCATATATGCCTGAACAATGATATGAAACAGTAATATAAAAACAATATAAAGATTCAAACCACTTAATTTGGCTATCCTAATTATCCACAAATTTTATATAACAAAGTTTCTTTAAAATTTCTTACATCCAATCATCATGATTTTTTTTATCAAAATATATAAAAATTCCACTAAATTCTTCTCTTCCCAAATCACATCAAATAATCTATTAAAGTCTGTCAAGATCTACTAAATTTCATCTCAAATCATCCATCAAAATTTGTCAAGATCCACTAAAATTCATCTAAAATCATCCACCAAAATTTGTCAAGATCCACTAAAATTCATCTCAAATCATCCACCAAAATTCGTCAAGATCTACTAAAATTCATCTCATCATAACTCGTATTAAAACATCAATATATCTCATCAATAATTTATTTATTGCTTTTATTCTCAAATAAACTTATAATTTCCACACACAAAAAAATATTATTTCTCACCGAGAAATATTTCTACCTGTCCAAATTTCCTATCATACCCATAAATCAATTTTTCATCTATCACCCAAGCAAACTTTAAATTTAATATTATCACTAAATAATTGATTTTTGATTTAGACTACTTAAAGTAAATCCAACTCACCACGTAGCACTTAAAGCTACTCGTGGGCCACCTCTTTGCCTTTCCCGTTCTTCTTCGAATTTTCTCTCGATTACTGACTACCAACACCTGACATAATATTTGAAATTTGAAATTTTTTATTATTTCTTCTTTTCTCCATAAACCACACAGTTTGAAAATTTCCCATTTTAACTTCCTGATGCTTTCATAAATGTTAAATTTAAAAAATAAATATTACCTTATTACTTCTGCTACTCTGATAGCTTCCCGAAATATTTTCGAAAATACCCTCAAAATTTTGGTTCTTCCACCTTTCTTTAAACTCTCAAGTGTTTTAAGAACACAGATGAATTATTTGGAACTATAGAAAAATTTCTTCGTGTAATTACACGAACCTAAAGCTCATATTTATAGGGGAGCTCGGCTAAAAATCAGCAGCCCCCCCTTCTCCCCCAAATCCTCCATAATGAGATACCATTATAATACAAAAACATAATGATTAAGAAAACATAATCATTATGTTTTTTTCTCCACTTCCACACTAAACAACAAAAACAATTATACAATAATTCCACTTGAAAATATTCTCTTGGTGGCAGCAGGTATACTGCCCCGAGTTACTGCTCGAAGTTGACTTTTTTTTTTTTGCTTTTCAACTTTTGTCTCCATAAATCTTCATTCAACCATTCTGGGATTTAATTATTTGTCATATTTATAAAAATATACACTTACCCAACTTTTAAAATACGGATATTACAAGTTGATAGTGGATTTTTGGCCATGAAATTGTTTGTTGTGGTTCTTCTTTGTTGTAATGCTTTCATCTTTTTGTTGGTGCTTGCTTTATTAATGAAGAGTTAGAAAAGTGGTGCTTGCTTTTTAATCATTGTGTTGAATCAATGAGAACAACACTACTTTGTTATCTATTATTCCTCTTAAACTCCCTGGTGTTCATTTGTTTAATCAAGTTGGTCCATAGTTCTGACAATGGTCCCTGGGCATATAATACAAACTAAACAACAACATCAATACAATACAAAAGAAAGTGAAAACAGTACATAAAGTAGATTCCATCAATTTTTTTTTTGAAAAGTTGTCTCTAATTACAATCTGTCAATGCATTAAACTATCTCCACAACAGATAAGTTACAACCTCTAAAACAGATAAGTTTCAAATTGTATAACTTGGCTCCACATGTTTTAAATTTTCTACTAATCAAGAACCACATGATAAATATTCATAGTCACAATTCCATAATCAAGAGCACAAAAATTTACATCATTCAAAAACACTTACATAAGATCTCATCCCAACCCGAACGTACAAAAAATATCCATAAAATTACATCCATAATATCTCATCAAGGTTTTCCACTCACGCTTTCTTGTGTTCCAGTGTGAGGGATGCTTTGAGCATTACTTGAAGCTCCAATATTATATCCCTGCAACTAACCAAAATAACCAATGAATTTCATACCATATCTATCTATAACAAAGCCACAAATTTTCGAATTTACTACCTGACCCCTAGTAATAGGGCCGCCACCTCTAGCAGTAGATCCAACAAATCCTACACTTTCAACTCTTATAGCACTATATAATATGTATCTCTTCCTAAGTGATTAGCCCTTGCTACAACCATTATTGCTGAAGTTCTGCGACCTCTAACATAATTAGGAGCAGATCAATGACCAAAACCATCTCTACCACCACCCTTACCACCTAAACCCTCCATACTTCCACCCTACCACCACCACTAAACCTAACACCAGCATTACTAGCACTAGACATAGCACCAGCACTATTACCACCAGCTCCTCCATATTTTCACCATACAACCACTAGCAGACCTACTAGCACCAAACCTAGCAACATCACTACTAGCACTAGACCTACACCACTATCAGACCTACCACCAACACTATACTAGACCTAACAGCACCAGAACTACCACCAGCACCAACACTACCACCAGAACCTCTACCACCTATATTTCTACCATCTATATTTGTATTTCTATCACCAGTACTTCTACTAGACCTACCACTAACCCTACAACCACCCTTTTTTGTGCCATATCCATCAACACTATCAGCTGTAGCACTTGTGCCATCATTTGAAACAACTCTCTGAAGGTAAACATATGTTAGCAACTAATTATATGTGTATTAAAAACACTTGGTTGTAAAAAAAAAATAAACAATTATATGTAATTATTAAAAACAAATGAATTATACCTCTCCAATTAAATTGTTAGTGTTAGTTCTTCTATTGCTTACAGGAGCTCTAAGACAAGTTCTTTGGTTGTGGCTAAACTAGTTGCAAATAGTACATTGTACTATTCAATATCTTCTCCTTGAAGTTTATGGACCAGGCTCACCAGTCTCTCTTCTTCTATTCTTTTTTTATCTTCCAGGAATCCTTTCGAATGGTGGAGCTTATATGTCTTCATCAATGCTATCTAGAGAAAGATCAGGATTAGGAAGTGGATGGAAGATCTCATTATAAGTTTCCATGTATTTCTTCACAGTGAAAAACTCATGGACATGGTCCTCCACTTTAGTTCTCGTGTGTAATGTAGATAACTAAATGTTTGCAAAGCAATCCAGTTTTTAATCAATAGTCACAACTAGAAAATTTCTCTCTCAAAATAACTGCATAAAGTATATCTTTCTCCACGACTCGATATTCATCACTCCCACATGTAGTAAACTTGTAGTGATGTGTTGATTGCATAATCTTGTTCAACTTCCACTTAATCTTGGGTGTAAGTACTTTTTAATCTTTCAACCAAGTATCACCCAACCCAAACCTCTTGTGCAGCATACCCATCAACTTCATTCTAATATTCTCCAACACTATATACACTAGCTTATTCATACACTTTGTCATCCAAGCATTAAATGACTCTGAGTGGTTATTGGTTACCTGACCATTCTTGGATGTTGAATCAAAATAATGTCTTGCCCAAGCAAGTGGTTTTTTTGCTAACTATGTGAATGCAACAAGTGAGTGAGTATGCATGCTTCCCATGGCCTCAAACTAGCTGTTTCTATGAAAAGCTTTAGCAGCCCACCAGAAGTCACCACTCAAACCCAATCTTGGGTGCTAGGGTATAAAATTTTTGTAAACAAGCCAAGCGTAGTTCTTGTGATGGATAGTAGGGAAGATCTCAATCACATCATGTTCCAAACCTTGAGAACAAGAGAAATTTTGTAAGTAACTCTATAAAGCACAATAAATATGTTTTATAGGTTAATGTTATTACCTTCTGCTTGTCTGACATTATTATCAATGGCTTATACCTTGTTTCCTCACCAATACATTCATGTAGGAATTGATAGAAGGACCTCCAACTTTCATTTCATTCAAACTCTACAATGGCAAAGGCGATTGGAAATAACCTATTATTTTCATCTAGTGCAACAACGGAAAGAAGGATCCCATCTTATGGACCCTTGAAGAAGCAACCATCTAACCCTAAGAAAAGCCTGCATCCTTTTATTAACCCCACCTTTAGTGCATTGTAGCAAACAAATATTATCTAAAAAACATAGGGTTGGTTCCGCTCTGCCCTCTCATGTACTTGAATCATCACCACAGTCTCAGGATTAGCATGTTCAAGTAGTCGTTCATACTTTCTAAGCTTCCTATGAGACTTAGCATGCCCACCATAAATTTCACTTTTCACCTTTTTCTTCATTCTATACAATTTTATTCCATGTGGATTAACACCATATTGACTGCTTAGGGTGTATTTCATCAAAGCATAGCTAATATCAGGGTCTACTCTTATTTGTTATCCCAACTTTCTAGTAGACCAATGAACCTTAGCCACAAGATTCTTTGTCAGTCTCACACAAGTGTGGACATTATTCAATGATTTAACCATAAAGGTTCTTTTATCAGGGGTCAATGATGCATAAATCCTCAAAGCAAACCCATTTGCCTTACATAAAGCATATACCCTCATTAGATCATTGAATTTCCTTTCAAAATGGTAACCACCTTAGACATCGTACTCATTCAGAGTGACCTTGAACTCCTTCATACCAAGGAATATATGACCCACTTCAAACTTTATTTTCCTGTATTCTCTTGGTGCAAATGTCTTCCCCGTGAATTTTATGGTATTGTCAAATGTCTTTTTCTTTCTCCTACTATTATCATCATCATAAAAATCTGACCCAACACTTTTGCAATCATATGACTCATCAGAATTATAATCACTTAGCCCATTATCACCTTCACCATCCTTATCTTCTTCAACATTTTCATCCCAATCACCACTATCTTCATCAATCCTATTATCTTCAAAATTTGAGAAGCAGTACTCTTCATCTTCTGAGTTATCATCATAAGAGTCATCATGCATCTGTTTGTCCTCATTACCCAACTCATTTCCACAGCCACTCTCATTAGGGTTTTCTTCTTGTTGAAAGTCTATTCTACAACCCTGACCCTTATGGTTCTCTTCCTTTACAAACTCCACATTCATTTTTGCCTCGCCCACATTACTTCCTAAATTAGTCTCATTTTCAAACTCCACATTTATTTCTGCTTTACCCATATTACCTCCTACATTAATGTCATTTTCAAACTCCACATTCATTCCTACCTCACCCACATTACCTCCTACATTACTCTCATTTTCAAACTCCACATTCATTCCTGTCTCACCTACATTACCTCTTACATTACGGTCCCTCCTAAACTCCACATTCATTCCTACCTCACCCACATTACCTTCTACATTACTAGCAGTCCCAAACTCCATATTCATTTTTACATCACCCACACCAACATTGTCTTCCTCCTCATCAGAATCCAAATTAACTACTTCAATATTTGCATCTAACAAATAATCTTTCTTCTTTTAACTGTTTCTACTATCAAAATTCATAGAACCTAAAATATTAATAAGCTGAGAAATCAAATTTTCATCCACATAAAAACCAATACGATCAAAATCAACATAAAATTGGAACACACTACGCAAATCTTCATCACTCTCAACAAGTCTTCCATTATCTATTGTAATATGAACCATTGATGACTGCAAAGGCATGCTTTCGAATATGTCTTGCATCAAATTAAAGAAGAAATACCTCTCTGGGTCTATCTGTACTATTTCCTTTGGTTTTTCCTCATCTTCATACTGCAAATGTAAGTCATGCACTTTCACCACTATTGTTACCTATATCAATCAAAAAACCATGTAAGAAGCCCTACCATTCTAAACACAAACATCAAATTCAATCTAATGAAAGTGCTTTTAAAGAGACTATCAGGTATTTTTTTTATTAAATTCTTTAAGTGCCTTTATATGGTACTATTCATTGGCTTATGAACATTAACAAACATTTTCACCAACTTGATTACAAAGAACAGAACAAATAAGCCCCTGAGCCTCCCATGCTAATTATGATAGCAGGGATAGAGACCACAACTTTACAATCTATAAAATTTGTTCTGCAACCATAGGTCATTGCCTTACAAAAACCCAACTCTATGATTCAAAACAAAACTTTAAATACTTCTTTAATAAATCATAATATACGAAGTCGTAAAATTCAAGTCCTAAAATCGAAGCCATAAAATTGGAGTCCCAAAATTAAAGTCCTAAAATCGAAGCCGTAAAATTAAAGCCCTCCTATTCAAGCCCTAAAATTGAAGTCCTAAAAATGAAGATATAAAATTAAAGCCCCAAAATTAAAGCCCTAAAATTGAAGCCGTCAAATCCAAGCCCTAAAATTGAAGTCGTAAATTTCAAGCCTTAAGGAAAAGCAATCATGTAGCAACAATGAGATTTATGCAAATTTAAATATGGAAGATCATACCAATTTCTATCGCGATGTTCTCGAGACTCCTTTCGCGAGGTTCAGTATTCAAATTCAATTCTCTTTTGATAAACAGATAGGGTTATCTTCGCGGTGTTACAAATAACGTAAATTTGTTATTTATGTTGTTGATTTTCAGAAAATTTCTGCAAGTCGGAGCTAGGGTCTTTTCGAAAGAAAGAACAGAGAGAGTTCATATGAGATGAGAGAGATTTTGTTTGACTTAGATGAAAGTGATTTTTACTATTCTTATCTTATACACCTAATATTTTAGTCATTTTATCTATCCCCGTTACATTTTAACGGCTCTGTTAAAGTAAACATAATCAAGGTAGGAAAGTGTATGTTTTCAAAACTTAGTGAGGTAAATGTAATCGGAGATACCTCAAGTGGGTTTTTGTAATATTCCCTTGATTTCCCGTGACACTTACCCCTTATCATTAAGTTACTGTTAGTCAAAGGTTTTAAACCTAGTCAAACACCCTTCAGCCCTATTACTTCTTATATTTTGAATATAAAATTGAATTTTGACCTCATTCTTCCCAAGCTTTATCTTTTGCACCTTTCTCACATAACTGCATGTGTCTAAAATCAAGAAAAAAACCTAACTACATAGAAACAACCCATCGATCTGATGCTTCCAACAAAAGCATATAAATATTGTATACGTTCTACTTTTATAACGAAAATTGCAATGGATCTAAACCAACAACTTCAACTCCATATCCTTCAAAATGAACCAAAAATTAAATTCATTCTTTTCTTACATTACTCACCTGCAAAATTCCCACGTAACCCAAAAAACAAGAAATAAAGCCCTTATATTTCCGTCCTTTCCTCTGTCTTTTATTTCATTGCGTTTTTGGCTTCTGAATCTTCACATAGGGAAAACGACGAAAAGTAAAGAGAAAATGGGGAAAAGAAGTCATAAGCGAAACCAGATCTTAAGATAGATGCAATGGAGAGTAAACCCGAAAAAAAAAGAAGAAAAAAAAACTGAAGTAGAATATGGAAACAGTGAAGAAGGGAAGAGATTCTACTAAAAAGAACAGTTATTTTGAAGAAATCTCAAGCTTAGATGTTTTGTTGTGCTACGATGACTTCATCGTAATTTAGTGCAAATTATTTGCTCATTTTGGTTATTGAGGTCATGGTATTATTACTATAGGTGGGTTTGTGTTGAATTAGGATAGAGAGACGATTGGGTTGATAGGTGATAGGTTGTTTCGTAGTTGGGAAAACAATGAGAGAAGGTTTTGAATCTACATTTGTTGGGTGGTCACTGGTATCCTTTCGTCTTCATAATGTGTGCCAATAGTTTTGGAAGGAAATATATAATTAAATGAAGATGAATTATAGTGGAACTCACAGTGGGGGATTATAATCGATATTTGGATTTAGGATTTACAAACTACTCAGATTACTTGAAGTTTATGGTGGAGAAATTCTTAAATATTAGCATTGCTCAAGATTTGCAATTCCCTTATTAAAGTGGAAGATTATCCATATTTGTCAGTTTGTCTAGCCCGTTAGTGATAATAGTTGACTAGAGGAAATGGAGGAGACTCATATGGCATTTAGAAGAAGAAAATGGAGAAAGAATGCCAAGAATAAGAAGAATGACGAAAGAGGAAAAAACTGAAAAGGAAGGAAGAACCGCAGCGAGAGAGGAAAGATGAGAGAAAAATTGTGTGGGAGAAAATGTTGACTATGACCTGACAAGCTATAATACATACGGGAGCAGTTGAGTCATTTGTTAGTTTCCATTTTTTAAGTTGACTTAACAGTCAAAGCTAGGCAAAAGGGTATCAGCAGGTTTTGAAACTACATATCCTTATATGTAGGTTAAGCTGGATTATAGATGAGTAAATGTAATTTTCCTTTAAATCTTTTATGTTTTGACATGCCACTCAGTTTGGAGATTATTAAGATGTGTTGGCATCAATTTATGTGCTTCGAATTAATCAAGAACATCACTATTCGTCCACTGATGTTTGCTTTGCTTTCAGGTCCAATAAGACTCAATTTTAAATTCTTGCCAAATGCATGTGTTTTATTCAATTTTGATTGATAATTTGCATAGGTTATGTTTCTGAGATGAATCTGAGCACTACTGTAAATGAGGATCCTGTTAATTGCTAGAAAACAATTTGAAATCAAAGAAAAGAATTTTCGGGGTTTTAGAGTTCTTTGTTACAACATCAATACAAAGAAGATGGCTGAGAATCTTGGAGAAGAAATGTATTATAGTGTTGAAGAACTTTTTTTTTTCTTTTATTTCCCTGGGTAAAAATGAGAGAGGCGTAGTGTTTGGCTAGAAGGAAAACCAGCTAGAAACGGAAATAAAGGAGAGAGAAAATTATAATAAAAATAAATATTAATTTATATTTGTTTAGAAAATTAATAATAAATGATTAAATTTTTTTAATTATTTTTTACATCGAATGCATGATGGACACGTGTTCATCATTTGCTTATGTGTCAAGTAGATTTAACGTTGCTAGCCTTCTTTCGTTAACGGTCAAGCTACAAGCTAAGGTACTTAAATTTAACTTTTTAAACCACAAGAACTAAATTTAAATAAGGTAAAACCACATGGTAAATTTTCATATTTTTTTCCATAAAATTAATAGATAAAAGTTGCATAAGTTTTATGAAATAAGATAAACTGAATATTTAGGTATGCAAAATTTTAGTATAATGGGTAGATACAAAATTTAAATATACTAAGTAGATGAAGAAGCTAATAAATGAAAAAAAAGACTGATAAAATATTTGAATAATGAGTAGTCGAAGAGTTATTAGATATATATCGTTATAAATATAATGAGAAGAAAAAAAAAGCTAACATATATAGGTAAAACCAATAGAAAAATGCAAAATTTTTAATATGAAATAAATTAAGTTTAAATATTGAAATTTAAAAAATTTATATATAATGGGGAGATAAAAAAAAGTTAATAGATATTGATAAAAGTACTATATTTTTAAGATGAATTAAGATAAGTTGTATATTGAAATATATAAAATAAGAATATAATAAGGAGATAAAAAATTAAGAATAATTTTAATTGTTCATGTGAATTAAATTGTGGTACAAAATTATTTTTTTGATGATTTATACATATTTAATTTATCGACTACAATTGATAATATTGATTAATATTTTTTAGATTTAAGATTTATATTCATTTTGAAATTATATTTATTTAATGGATGTTGCATCATTTACATGATGAATTTATGTTCTCAATAGTTTTTCAAATTAAAAATATGTTGGAGTTTGTCTAAGATTTAAACGGAAAAATGAAGGAAGAAAAATAAGCATATTCAGCAAGGGGTGCACACCAGTGTGCGTCGCAGTCCAACCTTGTCCAAGCCGCGGTGCCCAGAAAGGAGGAGAGCTGGAGGAAGGGCCAAGCTGCGGCGCCCCCTCCTCCAGGCCGCGGCACCCAGAAAGTGGTGAATTGGTGCTTTGCCTTGAGCCGAGACGCCCCCTGTTTCAGGCCGCACCTTTAGGCACACTAAGGCACACATGCTTCAGCCTTTAGTTAAGTTCGTGAGACATGCTCAAAACGCATAGGATCACAAAGGATTGATGGAGGGCCATGGTTAATTGGTCATCAAGATCTAAGGGTGGAGATTAACCCTCAAGATTGAACAAGAAGTTAGTGCACTATATAAAGGGTCACCTAGCTTCATTCCCATCAATTAATTGAGAGATTACAAGAGACACATTGTGACATACAAGTGATCATTACACAAGAGAGGATTGTGTGAGAGTGTAAAGACACAAAACACAAGAGAGACTCATTGTAGAGAGGCTAGTTGTTAAGAGAGAAATAGTATAGATTGTGGGTAGAGTGTTTTTGTAATAATTCTATCACTTTCTTTCTTCTCTTCTTGGTTCTTCAAAAACTTGGGTTTCTTGGAGAAGGTTGCTGTATTTTGTAAAGAACTCCATTGATAAGATGGTGTAGAGAGCTTCGAGGAGCTCACAGAGACGTAGGCACATTGTCGAACCTCGATAACAAATTGCTTGTGTTCTTTTCTTTCTTGCTTTTATTTGCTGTTTCATTTCATTACAAGTCATTCTAGACTTAGGTGTTTGGGAATCATCACTTGGGCATTCTTATGAGGTGATTTCCAATAGTGGTATCAGAGCCGGGGGAGCTTGCACAGTTGGGTATCGGAGCAAAAACAGAAGGTATCGGAGCAAGACTCTAAGAATCAAAGAACAAACTTCTTGAGTGATTCAAGAACGGAGTAAGGATCAAGATCAGATCATGTTCTTGAGGTTGATTCAAGAACGGTGTTGAGATCAATCTTCGATCATGTTCTTGAGGTTTAGAAGAAGTTGGAAAGCATTTGTGGGTGCTGTACATATCTGGGATCATCTCCGCAAGATGGGTTCAAATTTCGTTGTTGAGAGGTTTGATGGAAAGGGAGATTTTTCCCTGTGGAAGCGGAAGATCAAAGCTGTTCTTATGCAACAGAAGGTGGATTTGGCTATTGGAGAAGATGATGCTTTTCCAACAAGTATCACGGAGGACCAGTGGATTGAGATGAAGAAGATGGCATACAACATCATTTTCTTGCACATGTCGGATAGTGTCACAAGGGAGTGCAGAGACTCGGAAGATCCTGCTGTCATATAAAAGAAACTAGATGAGTTGTTTCTTACCAAAACTCTCCCTAACAAGATTTATTTTCTTAAAAGAATTTTTGCTTTTAAAATGGATCATAGTAAAGAGTTGCAAGATAATCTTGATGTCTTTAATAAGCTAGTTCAAGATTTGGCTAGTTGTAGTATTAAATTCCTGGATGAATAATTGGCTGTTATGTCATTAAATTCTCTTCCTGATTGTTTTGATAGTTTAATTAATGCAATTGAATATGGAAGAGATACACTAACCAAAGAAATTGTGGTCAATGCTATAAAGGCTCATGATTTCAAAGCCAAGAGTAGGGAGGCATCAAGTGGGGAAGGGTTGTTTGTAAGAGGAAGGCCAGCAACTCGGAATGGCAGTAACATTCATGGCAACTACCGGTAGAAATCAAGAGGTAGAGGGCAGAGCCATGGGAGATCTCATTCCAAATCAAGATTTGGAGGAGAGAGATGTTTCTACTGCAACAAGGAGGGTCATTTCAAGAAAGATTGTAAGAAGAAGATGTGGGATGAGAGAAGAAGCTATACCAACAATGGAGAGGCTTCGGTTGCTAAAGGAGAATAGCAAGATGATGTTCTTGTTGTGTGCTCAAATGTGAGCAGGAGGCAAGGCAGTGAGAAGCGGATTTTGGATTTCAGGTGCACTTATCACAGGTGCCCTCACAAGGAATGGTTCAAGAATTTCAAGAAGATCAATGATAGAAGGGTCTTCTTGGGTAATGACAATTCTTACCAAGTAAGGGGGATAGAAGACATCCAGTTGAAGATATTTGATGGAATCACAAGGCTGCTGTGAAATGTGAGGTATCTTCCGGATTTGAAGAGGAGTTGGATCTCATTAGGGCAGCTGGATTCCATGGGCTACACATGCAAAGTAGAGGGAGAAAAGATCAAGGTGGCCAAGGGATCTTTGGTAGTGATCAAAGCAGCAATAAAGGATGGATTCTAAGAGATGATCGGAAAGACAAAAATCAATGATCGAGCAGTAAGCTTGATGGCTGAGATGGATAGGGCAGCTCTTTGGCACACTCACTTGCGACACATGAACGAAAATGGCCTGCAAGTTCTTAGCAATGATGGTCTACTTGGAGGAGACAAAGTAGAGAAATTGGATTTCTGGGAGTGTTGCGTTCTTGGGAAGCAACACCAGGTTAGCTTCAACACCGAAGTGCACAAGTTTAAGAGGATCCTTGACTACATTCATTCAAACCTTTGGGGACCAGCAAGAACACCAACACAGGGAGGTAACTTTTACTTTTTATCTTTAATTGATGATTATTCAAGAAAGGTTTGGGTTTATTTACTTAAAAATAAATTAGATGCTTAGAATAAATTTGTTGTGTGGAAAAAATTGCTAGAGACTCAAACAGGTAGGGTATTTAAAGCTTTACAAACCAATAATGGCTTAGAATTTTGTAATAAGGATTTTGATAAATTCTGTGAATTAAATGACATTCTAAGGCATAGAACGGTTGTAAAAACATCTCAGCAAAATGGAGTTGCTGAGAGGATGAATAGGACCCTTATAGAAAAAGTTAGGTGCATGTTAATAGGGTCCGGTTTATCAAAACATTTTTGGGGAGAAGCTGTGTCTATAGTTGCATACTTGGTTAATAGATCACCCTCTAGAGCTTTAGAGCTCAAGACTCCCATGGAGATGTGGAGTGGAAAACCCCCTGAGTTGAGCAACCTAAGGATTTTTGGGAGTGCTGCATATGCACATCAAAAGGATAATAAACTTAACCCAAGATCTAGAAAATGTGTGTTTCTAGGGTATGGTGATGGGGTTAAGGGATATAGGTTGTGGTCCTTAGAACCTAAAGGAATGAAACTCATAATAAGTAGGGATGTTATTTTTAATGAATTGTTATTTCCCTATTTGGAGAAAACTAACCCTCCAGGGGCTAGTGAGCAAACCAGCCCGGAATTTGTGGAGCATCGTATCAAAGAGAATTCAGTTCAGGTAGAACAAATAAAGCAAAAGGGTTCGGATCAGGTAGAGCCCATTGATGAAGGCCAAGCTCAAGAAACTCAAGAGGAGGCTGAACTGGAAGAGGTTGATGCAGCAAGTCAGAATGACTACCAACTCACAAGAGATTGAGAAAAGAATGTGGTTAGACCACCTTTGAGATATGGGTTTGTGGATGCAAATGTAGCAGCTCCTTGGATGGAAGAAGGGATAGTTGAACTAGAAACTTACATGGATGCCATAGAGTGTAAGGATTCGTCAAAGTGGCAGCTAGCTATGGAGAAAGAAATGGATTCTTTGAGGAAGAACAACTCTTGGGAATTGGTGCCCAAACCAAGAAAACAAAGAGTTGTGGATTGTAGATGGATCTACAAGATCAAAGAAGGGAACACTTTAGGGGATGAAGTCCGGTATAAAACTAGGCTGGTGGTGAAGGGGTTCACATAAAAGGAAGGCATAGATTTCACTGAAATCTTCTCACCGGTTGTGAAGTACAAGACGATACAAATAGTATTGGCATTGGTGGTCTAATTCAATTGGGAAATCTAGAAAATGGATGTGAAGACAGTGTTCTTACATGGAGGGCTTGATGAGACCATCTACATGAGGCAACCCGAAGGCTATGAGGAAGGAAGGCAGCGAGAGTTGGTGTGCAAATTGAAAAAATCCTTCTATGACCTGAAGCAATCACCTCCCCAATGGAATAAGAGGTTCGATTCCTTTGTAATCAACTTGGGTTTCATGAAGAGCTACTATGATTCGTGCTTGTATTACAAAGGGCACAAGGTGGAGGAAGTGGTGATCATCCTAATCTATGTTGATGATATGTTGCTGGTTAGGAGCAGCATGGAGAGGATAGGAAAATTGAAGTCTCAACTCAGTGAGGAGTTTAAGATGAAGGATCTTGGCCATGCACATAAGATCCTTGGGATGTGTATCATCTGGGAAAGGGAGAGAAACAAATTGAAGATCTCTTAAACTTCCTATATAGAAAAGATGATATCTAAGTTCTCTATGGAAGATAACAAACCAGCGAAAGTTCCCCTTGCTGGTCATTTCAAGTTCTCTAGCGATCAATGTCCGAGATCGGAGGCGGAGAAGAAGGAAATGGAAAAGGTCCCCTACTCTAGTGCGGTTGGTTCTGTAATGTTCACCATGGTAAGCACTAGACCTGATATTGCTCATGCAATAAGTGTCCTCAGTAGGTTTATGAGTAATCCCGAAAAGGAGCATTGGCTTGGGATGAATTGGTTACTGAGGTACTTGAAGAGAAGCCCAGATATGGGGCTGGTTTATAAGAAGAGGGGTAAGTCCATCTGCCTTGAGGGTTATGCTGATTCGGACTTTGGAGCAGACCGGGATAAAAGAAGATCGATTACTTCTTACTTTTTCAACTTAAATGGATGTTGTGTAAGTTGGAAGGCTCAGTTGTAGTCGGTGGTAGCACTCTCAACAATCGAGGCTGAGTACATAGCGGCTACGGAAGCCATCAAAGAGGCTATGTGGTGCAAAGGGTTGTTTGAAGAGTTGAAGGTACTAGAGGAGTAGGTTGTGGTGTATTCGGATAACCAAAGTTCATTGCATTTGTGCAAGAATCCAGTGTTCCATGAGAGGACAAAGCATATTGATGTTCGGTACCATTTCATTTGGGAAAATGTTACGAAAGGATGCATCCATGTGGACAAGGTAACCACGGAAGAAAACCCTACAGATTTAGGTACTAAAGTTCTACCTCAAAGTAAGTTCAATCATTGCTTTGAACTACTTAGGATTGGAGTTGGTTTATTGATGACTCAAGATGAGTTTGGATATTGAGTTCTCTGCACAATGGGTTCGGTTTAACTGCTTAGACAAAGATAGAAATTATAGAAAAATCAGCATGTTCAGCAAGGGGTGCACACCAGTGTGCGCCATGGCCCAACCTTGTCCAAGCCACGACACCCAGAAAGGAGGAGGCCTGGAGGAAGGGCCAGGCCGCGGCGCCCAGAAAGTGGTGAATTGGTGCTTTGCCTTGAGCCGCGGCGCCCCATGTTTCAAGTCGTACCTTCAAGTACCCTAAGGCACACATGCTTCAGCCTTTAGTTGAGTTCATGAAACATGCTCAAAATGCATAGGATCACTAAAAATTGATGGAAGGTCATGGTTAATTGGTCATCAAGATCTAAGGGTGGAGATTAACCCTCAAGATTGAACAAGAAGTTGGTGCACTATATAAAGAGTCACCTAGCTTCATTCTCATCAATTAATTGAGAGATTACAATAGACACATTGTGACATACAAGTGATCATTACACAAGAGAGTATTATATGAGAGTGCAAAGACACAAAACACAAGAGGGACTCATTATAGAGAGGCTGGTTATAAAGAGAGAAGTAGCATAGATTGTGGGTAAAGTGCTTTTGTAATAGTTCTATCACTTTCTTTCTTCTCTTCTTGGTTCTTTAAGAACCTGGGTTTCTTGGAGAGGGTTGCTGTATTTTGTAAAGAACACTATTGATAAGATAGTGCAGAGAGCTTAGAGGAGCTCACAGGGACGTAGGCACATTGTCGAACCTCGATAAAAAATTGATTGTGTTCTTTTCTTTCTTGCTTTCGTTTGCTGTTTCATTTCATTACAAGTCATTCCAGACTTGGGTGTTTAGGAATCATCACCTGGGCATTCTTGTGAGGTGATTTCCAACAAAATATAATAAATGTGCGAAGTATAGTAAAATATGTATAAAGTAAATTATCTAGTTTCTGCACTTGATTCCAATTCTGTAACTGCTTTAAATGATTCAATGATTCAAAATGTGGTTTTCTAAGAGTCGGTCCTAGAGAGAGAAACTCCTACTTCTCTCTAGAATCCCTTGTTCATTTTTTCTGTTTAGTTTTTCTCGGCTGGCCTTTCATGGCTGACCGCGGCCAGCCTCCGCCTGGTGGAGACTCCCAGTCTTTCCCTTCCTCTAATCGCCAGCCCAACCCCTCATCTTTCTTTAACCCTACTAGTTCTTCCCCTCTAAACCTTAATCATGTCACAACTATCCCTAACCCTGATCTATCATCCGTACCGTCTTTGGTTGCTCAGTTATGAGCCGAACATTCATATGCGAGTATCCTAGTCGGTGGTGAGAACCCTTCCGTAGCTATGTCGAGTGAGATTCACCAGGTTAGTTCACGCCAGCCTCTTCTAGACTTGGTTATTTTATCAAAACCTTTTAACCGTCAAGAAGAGTCTGCTTTCATACTTTCTTAGATGGAATTTTTGAAGGTTGTAGAGACGTTTTCTCATGCAGTTGTAATGAAGTTTTACTCCGGCCTTCCTCATTTGAATCCGATGCATCAACATATCTTGTCTTGAAATCTCATACATAATACCATTGTTGGGGTATTGGATGCTCGTCATATATTAGTTCGCTTAACAAACCATGAAGATGTGATCTCTGCATGGGTGCATGGGAACCGTAAGGTAGAGAACACTCTCTACTGTGTATTCAAGTGGACTCTAGATTTCTCCATGAAGTGCAAGTCCACCATGGTAGAAATATGGATTCGTCTTCCAGGTTTGCCCTTACTAGTTTTCCATCAATTAGTCTTAAAAGGTATAGCTTCTTCATTTGCTAAATTTTTAAAAATTGATGAGAAAACACGCATGTTGGAATGATCTAGCTCTGCTATAATTTGTGTTGAATTTGATCTCACGTAGCAAAAGCCGGATAGGATTTAGATTGGGACAAGGAACTATGAGGATGGATTATGGAAGAAAATTATTTATGAAAGTAACATGGACTTTTGTACAAGATGTTGTTTGCAAGGTCATTGCATTGCCAACTATAGGAAAGTGGTGGTGTATGCGAGGATGCCGACGGTGATAGTGGCGCCACCAATTGCAGAGGCTGTGGGTGTGGAAAACCCCCTGAGTTGAGCAACCTTAGGATTTTTGGGAGTGCTGCATATGCACATCAAAAGGATAATAAACTTAACCCAAGATCTAGAAAATGTGTGTTTTTAGGGTATGGTGATGGGGTTAAGGGATATAGGTTGTGGTCCTTAGAACCTAAAGGAATAAAACTCATTGTAAGTAGGGATGTTATTTTTAATGAATTATTATTTCCCTATTTGGAAAAAACTAACCCTGCAGGGGCTAGTAAGCAAACCAGTCTAGAATTTGTGGAGCATCGTATCAAAGAGAATTCAGTTAAGGTAGAACAAATAAAGCAAAAGGGTTCGGATCAGGTAGAGCCCATTGATGAAGGCCAAGCTCAAGAAACTCAAGAGGAGGCTGAACTGGAAGAGGTTAATGCAGCAAGTCAGAATGACTACCAACTCACAAGAGACTGGGAAAGGAGGGTGGTTAGACCACCTTTGAGATACGGGTTTGCGGATGCTAATGTAGCAGCTCCTTGGATGGAAGAAGGGATAGTTAAACTAGAAACTTACATGGATGCCATAGAGTGTAAGGATTCGTCAACGTGGCTGCTAGCTATGGAGAAAGAAATGGATTCTTTGAGGAAGAACAACTCTTGCGAATTGGTGCCCAAACCAAGAAAACAGAGAGTTGTGGATTGTAGATGGATCTACAAGATCAAAGAAGGGAACACTTCAGGGGATGAAGTCCGGTATAAAACTAGGCTGGTGGTGAAAGGGTTCACATAAAAGGAAGGCATAGATTTCACTGAAATCTTCTCACCGGTTGGGAAGTACAAGACGATACAGATAGTATTGGCATTGGTGGTCTAATTCAATTGGGAAATCGAGAAATGGATGTGAAGACAGTGTTCTTACATGAAGGGCTTGATGAGACTATCTACATGAGGTAACCCGAAGGCTATGAGGAAGGAAGGCAGCGAAAGTTGGTGTGCAAATTGAAAAAATCCTTCTATGACCTGAAGCAATCACCTCCCCAATGGAATAAGAGGTTCGATTCCTTTGTAATCAGCTTGGGTTTCATGAAGAGCTACTATGATTCGTGCTTGTATTACAAAGGGCACAAGGTAGAAGAAGTGGTGATCATCCTAATCTATGTTGATGATATGTTGCTGGTTGGGAGCAGCATGGAGAGGATAGGAAAATTGAAGTCTCAACTCAGTGAGGAGTTTAAGATGAAGGATCTTGGCCATGCACATAAGATCCTTGGGATGTGTATCATCTGGGAAAGGGAGAGAAACAAATTGAAGATCTCTTAAACTTCCTACATAGAAAAGATGATATCTAAGTTCTCTATCGAAGATAGCAAACCAGCGAAAATTCCCCTTGCTGGTCATTTCAAGTTCTCTAGCGATCAATGTCCGAGATCGGAGGCGGAGAAGAAGAAAATGGAAAAGGTCCCCTACTCTAGTGCGGTTGGTTCTGTAATGTTCACCATGGTAAGCACTAGACCTGATATTGCTTATGCAATAAGTGTCCTCAGTAGGTTTATGAGTAATCCCGAAAAGGAGCATTGGCTTGGGATGAAGTGGTTACTGAGGTACTTGAAGAGAAGCCCAGATATGGGGCTGTTTTATAAGAAGAGGAGTAAGTCCATCTGCCTTGAGGGTTATGCTGATTCGGACTATGGAGCAGACCGGGATAAAAGAAGATCGATTACTTCTTACTTTTTCAACTTAAATGGATGTTGTGTAAGTTGGAAGGCTCAGTTGCAGTCGGAGGTAGCACTCTCAATAATCGAGGCTGAGTACATAGCGGCTACGGAAGCCATCAAAGAGGCTATGTGGTGCAAAGGGTTGTTTGAAGAGTTGAAGGTACTAGAGGAGTAGGTTGTGGTGTATTCGGATAGCCAAATTTCATTACATTTGTGCAAGAATCCAGTGTTCCATGAGAGGACAAAGCATATTGATGTTCGGTACCATTTCATTTGGGAAAATGTTACGAAAGGATGCATCCATGTGGACAAGGTAACCACGGAAGAAAACCCTACAGATTTAGGTACTAAAGTTCTACCTCAAAGTAAGTTCAATCATTGCTTTGAACTACTTAGGATTGGAGTTGGTTGATTGATGACTCAAGATGAGTTTGGATATTGAGTCCTCTACACAATGGGTTCGGTTTAACTGCTTAGACAAAGATAGAAATTATAGAAAAATCAGTATGTTCAGCAAGGGGTGCACACCAGTGTGTGCCATAGCCCAACCTTGTCCAAGCCACGACGCCCAGAAAGGAGGAGGGCCGGAGGTAGGGCCAGGCCGCGGCGCCCAGAAAGTGGTGAATTGGTGCTTTGCCTTGAGCCGCGACGCCCCCTGTTTCAAGTCGTACCTTCAGGTACCCTAAGGCACACATGCTTCAGCCTTTAGTTGAGTTCGTGAGACATGCTCAAAACGCATAGGATCACTAAGGATTGATGGAAGGTCATGGTTAATTGGTCATCAAGATCTAATGGTGGAGATTAACCCTCAAGATTGAACAAGAAGTTGGTGCACTATATAAAGAGTCACCTAGCTTCATTCTCATCAATTAATTGAGAGATTACAATAGACACATTGTGATATACAAGTGATCATTACACAAGAGAGTATTATGTGAGAGTGCAAAGACACAAAACACAAGAGGGACTCATTATAGAGAGGCTGGTTATAAAGAGAGAAGTAGCATAGATTGTGGGTAAAGTGCTTTTGTAATAGTTCTATCACTTTCTTTCTTCTCTTCTTGGTTCTTTAAGAACCTGGGTTTCTTGGAGAGGGTTGTTGTATTTTGTAAAGAACACTATTGATAAGATAGTGCAGAGAGCTTAGAGGAGCTCACGGGGACGTAGGCACATTGCCGAACCTCGATAAAAAATTGATTGTGTTCTTTTCTTTCTTGCTTTCGTTTGCTGTTTCATTTCATTACAAGTCATTCCAGACTTGGGTGTTTGGGAATCATCACCTGGGCATTCTTGTGAGGTGATTTCCAACAAAATATAATAAATGTGTGAAGTATAGTAAAATATGTATAAAGTAAATTATCTAGTTTCTGCACTTGATTCCAATTCTGTAACTGCTTTAAATGATTCAATGATTCAAAATGCGGTTTTCTAAGAGTCGGTCATAGAGAGAGAAACTCCTACTTCTCTCTAGAATCCCTTGTTCATTTTTTCTGTTTAGTTTTTCTCGGCTAGCCTTTCATGGCTGGCCGCGGCCAGCCTCCGCCTGGTGGAGACTCCCAGTCTTTCCCTTCCTCTAATCGCCAGCCCAACCCCTCATCTTTCTTTAACCCTCCTGCCCCAAACACTAACCCTACTAGTTCTTCCCCTCTAAACCCTAATCATGTCACAGGTATCCCTAACCCTGATCTATCATCCGTGCCGTCTTTGGTTGCTCAGTCAAGAGCTGAACATTCATATGCAAGTATCCTAGTCGGTGGTGAGAACCCTTCCGTAGCTCTGTCGAGTAAGATTCACCAGGTTAGTTCACGCCAGCCTCTTCTAGACTTGGTTATTTCATCAAAACCTTTTAGCCGTCAAGGAGAGTCGGCTTTCATACTTTCTTAGATGGAATTTTTGAAGGTTATAGAGACGTTTTCTCATGCAGTTGTAATGAAGTTTTACTCCGGCCTTCCTCATTTGAATCCGATGCATCAACATATCTTGTCTTGAAATCTCATACATAATACCATTGTTGGGGTATTGGATGCTCGTCATATATTAGTTCGCTTAACAAACCATGAAGATGTGATCTCTGCATGGGTGCATGGGAACCGTAAGGTAGAGAACACTCTCTACTGTGTATTCAAGTGGACTCCAGATTTCTCCATGAAGTGCAAGTCCACCATGGTAGCAATATGGATTCGTCTTCCAGGTTTGCCCTTACTAGTTTTCCATCAATCAGTCTTAAAAGGTATAGCTTCTTCCTTTGTTAAATTTTTAAAAATTGATGAGAAAACACACATGTTGGAATGATCTAGCTCTGCTATAATTTGTGTTGAATTTGATCTCACGTAGCAAAAGCCGGATAGGATTTAGATTGGGACAAGGAACCATGAGGATGGATTATAGCAAAAAATTATTTATGAAAGTAACATGGACTTTTGTACGAGATGTTGTTTGCAAGGTCATTGCATTGCCAACTATAGGAAAGTGGTGGTGTATGCGAGGATGCCGACGGCGATAGTGGCGCCACCAATTGCAGAGGCTGTGGGTGTGGGCACGAGGTTTCCTAGGATTGCAGCCAAGGTTATTGGTACGGGGTCAGCTAGGGTTCCTGGAATAGATCAGGCTCGGTCATGGGGGGTCCAAACGCGAGATGAATAAGGGTAAGGAGGTGGTCCAGTTTGATGATGACTTTCGGCCAAACTAGGTCCAAGATCAACCGTCTTCTTCCACAGGGGTGGCCTTTGTATTCTTAGCCTAAGGTGGGGTAGTTCAGTCAGAGTTTGAGGCTCAACAAAGGCGTAACAAGTGTCCAGGTACTATAGTTATGGGTCCGGAGTTGGGTGGATCACGTAATGAAAATGAAATTGGTTAGAGTGATATCGTGAATGGTTCCTAGGCTTAAGGATAGACTAACTAAGGGGTTCGATCTGGACTGGACTATGCTCTTGATCAGCCTACTCAAGTTTAGTTTGCTGGGTTGGCTTTGCGAGTTAGGAGGAATCAGGCCTATGCTTGGCACGGTGGTGTTAAAGCTGTAATGGACAGGCTAAATTCAGGCCTATCAGGGACAGTTAGAATAGCAAGTTCTAAGAAGAATGATGACTCAACTCAGTCTAGGCTCTCTGCCTTAGGCTGTCTAGTGGTTAACCCACTGGGCACGAGTTATGATCCGAAAGCTAGTGAAACGGTGAGTTTGAAGATGGGCCAGAATATTGAGGTGGATAAGGGCCCAGTAGTGGGCCTGATGGCAATAGTGGATTAGTCATCCTTAGAATTGGAGGCTGGACTAGACGAGGTTAAGTGTATGACATCCAAGGTGGTAAGTATTACAACTGAAATAGAAGATGGGCTGAACCAGTTGGCTGATGTGGATCTATGGGAAGATCCCCAATTATCAGACTCAGGTACGTTGTCACCTGTTATTCTTCCCCTAAAATCAAATCCACTATTACTTGTTTAGACTTGCCTATATCGGATTTTAAATCGATTTCATTCTAGACTAAATGGATTAGAAAAGTGAAGAAACATAAAACAAAGGCCAAAGGTCTTGTAGCTCCCCCCTAACCTGGTGATTTATGATTAAGTCAATTATATAGAATATTAGGGGGGGTGGGTGGTTTGGATAAATTAAGTTATCTTAGGAAGATGGTAAAGGAACATGGTGCTTCCCCGGTGGTAATGATAGAACCAAAACATGAAGGGTCATTCCTTAGTGGTTATGTCCGTAAATTAAAATTTAAACACTTTATGCATGGTAACCCGATGAATAAAAATGTGCGGGTGTTATGTAAAAATTTGATTAATTTTGAATTGATTCAAGTTTTGGTACAGACTTTAACGGTTAAAATTACAAGTATAGATTCCCCTTTGTGTTGTTTTGGGTCTTTTGTTCATGCTAAAAGCCGGTATTATGAGCGTAGAAGCTTATGGACAGACTTGTCTGGCTTTGGTGCTTCTATTATTGGGCTGTGGTTTGTTGGGGGTGACTTTAATGCGGTACTTTCTCTGGAAGAGAAATGTAGTCGGGTGGCCTTAGGTGTGTATGGTGCTCGAGAATTTCGGGCTTTGATTGACAACAATAATATGACGGATCCGTGGTTTAAAGGTAGTAAATTCACTTAGTGTAATGATCATACTTCTTCGTCCCATTGTTGGGGACGGTTGGATAGAATGTTGCTTAACACGGAGTTTATGACGATTTTCCTTCATTTGAAGGTATGTCACTACCCTCGTTTATATTCAGATAATGTGGTTTTAATTTTTACTACTTCTCTAGTGGATGTAGGTCCTTGGACTTTTTGCCGGTGTCCCATTCTTCTTTTCAGTCTTTAGTTGCATGTTGGTGGAATGAGTCTTATATGGGTCTGCTTATAGAGAGGGTTCACACTAAGCTGAAGCAAGTTCAAAAACATTTGAAAACTTTGAATTGGGAGGTGTTTGGCGATGTGAGGCATCACATAGCTAGTGCAAAGGATTTGGTGCTCAAGGTTGGAATTCAAGCTCCAACAGAAGTACTCTGCGGGTCTAATACAGGAGCTGGACTAGGTGAAAAAAAATTTGTAGTATTGGTTGTCTTGTGAAGAGTCCATGGAGCAGGATATGTCTCGAGTTAAGTGGCTGACGGGAGGGGGGGGGATAGAAATACAGAAATACAGCTATCTTCCATGCGACTAATAAGGAGATAGCAGCTTGGCCAAGGCTGAAAATTAAGTAGGATGGCATTTGGCTTATGAATAATGTGGCAATAGGCGATAAGGCGTGCAATTACTTTGGTGAGTTGTTTCAGGTGGATTCTAGTGTGGACATTGATGACAGTATGTTGAATTATATTCCAAGCCTTATCTGGGCTAACTAGAATAAGAATTTATGTGTGATCCTGAAGATAATGAGGTTCGACAAGCGATGGAAGATTTGGATTTGGACAGTGCCCCGGGTAGTGATGGTTTCATAGGACATTTTTTTCACAATTTGCTAGGATATAGTTAAATGTGATGTGGTAGCTGCGGTCCATGATTTTTTAAGGGTGTTTATCTTCCTAGATTTTTTTACAGCTACTCTGGTGTTAATTCCGAAGGTGATGAGCCCAGAAAGTCTAGCTGATTTTCAACCTATAAGTCTATGCACCATGATGTACAAAATAATTTCCAGGCTTCTTGCTAATAGGCTAGCCCATTTATTGTCTTCTTTGATTTCGGAAGAACAAGTGGGTTTTGTGGCAGACCAGAGTATTCACGATAATACTAATTTAGCACACAAGATGATTTGAGATATAAGTAAAAAGATTCTAGGCTCCAATGTCATTATAAAACTGGATATTTCCAAGGCCTATGACCGTGTCAATTGGAGGTTCCTGCCCCACATCTTTCGTAGGTATATGTTTTCAAAATTATGGTGCGATTTGATGTATAAATGCATTTCTAATGCGTGGTTTTAAGTTTTGATTAACGGAGTGCAGTAAGATTTTTTCCTATTTTCTTAGGGTTTACGTCAAGGTGATCCTCTCTCTCATTTGTTGCTTATTATTGCTGAAGATGTATTCTCTTATAACTTTAAGGTCATGATGGATGGGGGTCGTATTGAGAGGTATAAGGTTTCCGGGTCAGCTCTTGAGATCTCTCATTTACTGTATACGAACGATATGTTGTTCCTCAATGGGAAAAAGAGTTCGATTGATGTTAGTATGGCTATTTTGCATAGGTATGAGGCTTGCTTAGGGCAGAAAATTAATTGGGATAAAAACTTGTTTATTTGTAACTTGACTTGGCACCGGAACAGAATTTTGATGATGCAATGATGGTTTAGTTTGAAAAAGGCCACAACGTCAATAACTTATTTAGGAGTTCTTTTGTTTCAAGGTAAACGTA
Organism: Bretschneidera sinensis; assembly: GCA_023935145.1. Classification (NCBI taxonomy): domain Eukaryota; kingdom Viridiplantae; phylum Streptophyta; class Magnoliopsida; order Brassicales; family Akaniaceae; genus Bretschneidera; species Bretschneidera sinensis. Next base: position 86,935,173 of record CM043699.1, read on the forward strand.
CAACCCTTTTTTTCTAGCCTTTGGAGGATAAAATCGGTCATAGGTTGGCTAACTGGAAGGCAAAACTCTTTTCCTTTGGTAGCATGCTGACTTTTCTCAAGAGTGTGTTATGCTCGATGCCAATTCGTAATTTGGCCGTGGTTTTTTTACCTACTGGGTTGCTTCGTAATATTGAAAGATTATTCTCAGTCTTTTATTGGAATGAGAGGACAATTGTTAAGAACATTGGGTTTCTTGGGATCGGATTTATAAGCCTTTTGAGGAAGGTTCTTTGAGGATTCGTCGTCTTTGGGAGGTGCATAATGCCCTGCAAGAGAAGTTAGCGTGGAGTTTTATTAAACGTTCATCGCTTTGAGTGAGGTTCATGCAAAAAAAAATTTGGGTTCCCTCGACTTTTCTGACAGCTTTGGGTTTTAGCTCGCGAGGCTAGAAGTGTCTCTTTCCCTATGCTATTATTATTATGTAAAATTTGACTTGGGTAGTGGGGAATGGTCAAATTCCTTTTGGAAGTCTCGGTGGCATGGTTTAGATAGGTTGGAGGGTAATCTGTCGTTTATAGACGTAGCTGTTAGTAAGGTGCTTCAAGACCCTGAGAGGATTGATTGTTTGAGTGTTTCGTTCCCCCAAATTTATGATGCGGCAAGTTGTGTAGTGGTGAGTTCCCAGCCTGATTGTTTGGTATATGATCATGGAGCTATGGGCCATTTTACAACTAAGAGCGATTGGGATTTTATTCTGGTCCAGCAAGCTCGTTTTCGATGGTATAATAAATTATGGAATAAATAGATTCCTTTAAAGATGGCTTCTTTAGCTTGGAGGTTTTATTGTAGGGCTGTTCCAGTTGATGGTAAAATTAAGGCTATTGGTGTTGTTGTTTAGCAAAAGAATAGACTTTGGACCATCTATTTGTCACAGGGTAGTTGGCAAAAGAGGTGTGGACTTTCTTTGGTAATAAGATGGAGGTTTCAGTGGTTAATTCAGGGTCAGATTTGTTCATGGCTTGGTTCCATTGGGAAAATTTATCTGACTTGTACGATTTTAATAAGGTTAGTATTATGATCTTCGATCTTTGGGCCATTTGATGGGCGCGTAATCGTGCGATTTTTTAGAATAACCCTATAAGATCTTCTGCTGTTATTGCTCGAATTATTCATAGGCTGAAGTAGCTCAATAGGCTTTTCAGCCCGAAGCACAGTACTACTTTTGTTCGTCTACAGTGCGTTGGAGTCTTGGGCTTGTCTATGAAGTCAGTGGTTCATCGGATAGGCCAATGGGTGGGCTTGGTTGGACTGACGGGGGAGCGATTAAAATTGAACATAGATGGGTATGTTTCTGAGATGGGCTGCGCTGGTGGGGACATTGTCTGAGCTGGGCTTGGTTTTGTCATGGCTTTTGTTGTTGCGTTTGAGAGTTGCTCGAATATGATGGCCGAGGCTATGGTGTTACGTGAGGGCCTTTGATTAGCTCAAGCCCATGGTTTGTGTGTGTCCTATATTGAATGTGATTCGAATGCCTTAGTGGATATTGTCCAAGTTGTGTGTGATTGTCCGTGGGGCTTGACATATGTGGTTCGAGAAATTCGACTTTTGCTTCCTGCAAATGTGGTAGTTCGACATGCCTATAGAGAGGCCAATATAGTGGCTGATAGACTTGACAAGTTCGGCCTTTCCGTTTCAGGTTGTAGAACCTTTTGGTCCGTAGATGAGTTACCTTTGGTAGCTAAAAAAGTGTTCGATAAGGATGCTATAGGATTTAGGGCTTATAAATTGTTGTAATTCTTTAGGGTAAGGCTCATAGCTTGTTGTTTTGGGCTTTGTTGTCCTCTCTTTTCTTTGTTCTCTTTATTTTATTTAATAATCGGGTAGGGGTCTACCAAACCCCCTCCATCTCAAGGAGATTTAAAAAAAATGATTCAAAATGTGTAAAAATCTTGAACATATTTGAATATTAGGATGCATTTACTTAAAAGTGATTCAACCATTAGCATTACATTTCAAAGATGGATACACGTCTCATATATACATATTAGGCAAGATTTGATTCTTTTGTTTGTTTTATATATAAATTAACAATGCACGTCATTATTTTAATTAGGAGAATAATTTTTTTATTAGAATGTTAATATATCTTTTAAGAGAATAATTATTTAGATTAAAACTAGTAGGTCCACCAATTATAACGCGTTATGTCAATAAAACCGTAAGGTAGGAGTTTACTTGACGTGTTATGATTGGTCTAACTTGCAAGAATTCAACAAGCATACTCTACTCTATTTGTTTTAATTTTCTATAACTTGTATCAGATACGAGTACATCTTCAAATGATGAAAATTTTGTCTATTTTATAAGTTTTGCAACTTTTGTGTTGGTTTGAAGTACTCTGGGAGTCTATCCATATTTGGATGTTCATTCCGACGTGGATATGACAAAAAAATAATGAAAAGTTCATATTAGGATTAGCGACGAGTCGAGCTCAACTCGTAAAGGTTCAATTCGGCTCGATAAGCTTTCAAATCGAGTTTGAACTCTCTTCTAAGCTAACTTAATATAACGAATCGAGCTTGAGTTGATAGGTTTTAAAATAAATAAATATATACTATCGAAATTTATAAACTAAGGCTTGAAAGCTTATGCTTGTTTGAGCTCAAAGCCAACTCAAGCTTAAACCGAATCGAACTTGGGAAAATGATTACAAAGCGAGCTAGTATGAATTTTCAAGATCGCTTGAGCAGAGGATCAAGTACCTAAAACCTGGCTTGTGTCTACTCCCAGACCATATATGTAATCTAAACTATTTTTCTCTAGTGATAGTGCAAATAAAAAGAAATGAATGCTAAATTTCAAAGTTTATTTTCAAATAAAAGCCATCTTGATGATCTTTTTCTCTCCCTATTACAAACTATCTAATATTAAAATATCAATAAAAGGTTCCTCCCAATCAACATCCACCCTGACTAAATGACCTTCTTTAATGGTTCCATTCAAGATTTTCTCAGCCAATTTATCCTCTAAAAGCCTCATAATTGCTCTCTTCAATGGCCTTGCTCCATAGATGGGGCTAAACCCTTCCTCAACCAACTTCTCCTTGAGCTTATCAGTCACTTGAAGCTTTATCTTCTTTGTCTCAAGTCTCCCATAAACTTCTTTAAGCATTATATCAACAATTGTATTCTATTCATTCAATCAATAAGACAAATAATTCTTTTCAATTATTATTTCTTAACAGATACAAAATAGCATTATTACAATTGTCTACGTGAAGTTAAGTAAAACACTTGGTTGATTCTTTCACTAAAGCTCTCTCTAGGGATTTGGTGAGAATAAAAAAATTGGAAATGTGGTTGAAACCTTTAAAAAAAAAAATAATCACTAGTAATGGTAACCCAACTTTATTTCTAACACTACACTAGTCATAAAGTTTAATGGGTACAAACAAGTCACTGATAAATGATTGTATGAATACTGAGAAGTTTTTAGCTCCTAAGTGGTCAATATTGTTTGGTTTTTTCTTATATGGGATGAGTTATACTCTTAATGAAATCTATTACAGAATTGTAGTGTGTTCTAGTAGCGGAAACACATTGTAGACTTCACATATATGAAGTTAGAAGTAGTGTCGCTTCTTGAGAGAGTTTTAAGGTCTACTCGAGAGAGAGTTCACAAGGCTGTAATGGTGCTAAGTAATACTAGAGTTTCTCACCGAAACAAGAGAGCGATATATGTATTATATTTTCAACTCTAATATAAAGAGTTTCTAATTTAGTGTTGTTAACAAGAAGAATTGCAAAGAATTTTGTATTATTAATTGATGATCTGAATACAATTCAAAATCCTATATATAGTCTTATGAATAATAAACCTAATAGGATTAGGAGACATCAACTAGATAAGGTAGGCATAAGCTAATTAAAACTAAGAAATCTAATAGGACACATAATAGGAAACTTAATTAGGACTCTCAACATAAATCTAATTAGGACTCGCAACAAATACTATTAAGAAATTAGATAGTTCTTAGAGTCTTGAAGTATTTATACTAAGTAAATACTTATATCAAAAGACATTTTTACATATGTATGTCAATCTCACATAACTGTAGCTATATAATTTTATCAAAAGTTTTCTCTATGAAGAAAAGTTTTGTTTTTCAAACAAAGGTGGGGGATTGTTAAAGTTATGTTTTAAATGCAAAGAGAAGTCGATTGTAGTTAATGGGCAATTGACTGTCATTTTGGATAGAAATTTATGACAGTCGACTATCATCGCAATATCTAACTCCAACTTTGTCTGGACGTTTAAGACAGTGGAGTGTAGTTAGTGGACAGACGATTGTCTGTTCATTATTTTCAAAAAGGTTAATTACATTTTCATACCTAAGTTTAGGGGGTAATTACAGAAACATATTTGTGGTATTGAAAATTACTGCTTCATATCTGAGGTTTGTTGGTAACATTACAAAAACATACCTCTGTTACTAATCCCGTTAGTCAAGCATGAAAATTTTGGTCGAATGTCAGGCCACATCAGAAAAAAAATTTGAAAACCTTTAAACGCCCTCAGATGACCTTACTTAAAGTGTTCTTCTTCCTCAATCTTCATGCTACAAAACACAAATCTTCTTCCTAACATCTCTCTAAAAGAAACTTGCTAAATAAAAATAAACTCTAAGATCAAAACAACCGAAACCATATTGAAAAAAACTTTGAAGCACCCCCTGAAAAATTTCAATCTCATTCTTTCATTTCATACACATAAATACAATCTGAAATAATAAGCTCGAAAAGTTCTTAACAACAATAATATGTTTGTTACATTTGGATATTTCATTTCTATAAGGTATTTCATTAACGCGAACCATATCATTCCTAAAAGATCCACTGATTTTCATTTTCCAAAGAAATTCTAATCCAAGCACAAGGCAACTCCAAAATAAGTCTATAGACAAACTATACTTCAAAATGGAAACAAATAATCGTTACAGATTTCGAATCGATCGACACCTAAACCTAAACGGACCGATCCTACTCAGTTCTTCAGTCTTTCAGTGGCCTCGTTGAGTCAACTGAAATGACTTCACCGTTTGCTCTAGACCAATTCTCCTTAGTCGTCAACGGTGAGCAGTACTTCTGTTCAGCAGATACATAGTTGAGATTGTCTTGTGTAATTACTCATATTATTAATTAAAAGAAATCCTAATCGTTCATTGATAATAAAAAATGTGACTATATGTTTAAATGTCCGCAATAAACATCAAATATGACATAAGCATGGTTCAATACAAGTTTTTCTTTTCTTTTTTAAAGAAGAAGAAAATGAATCAACATTAAAGATCAAATCAACTAAAAATCAAAGGAAACGAAAGTGAAATGATTTGGAAAAACTAAATTAGGAAAAGTAACTAACTAATCAAAGGAAATATATTAAAATGTAAGTAACAAATTCACGAAATATTGAAGAAGATTGAAACAACAAAAAGAAAAAAACACAGACAAAGAAAACAATTTTTTTTTCTCCTAACAAACGGAAGCAAAGACAGAGAAAACATACTTGAGAAGGAAGATCTAAAGCATTTGGCCTTAATCGCTTAAAAGAAAACCTACTGACAAATTCAAGTGGCGGCGTTGCAATGGTAAACCAGGACGCCACCTGATTCTCTCTTCTTTCTCCTTATCCTCCTTTTCCTAATCATCATCATCATCATCTTCATCGTCATCTTCTTACAGTGAAAATCAAACTCGCAGTAAGTATGTTTTGATCTTATTATTGAGAAAATGAAACTTGCTAAATAAAAGTCCTAATTATCTTGAACAGGTAAAAAAAACTGAGTATTTTAAGGTTTAAAAATTGGAGATTTAGGTTTGTATGCGTAATAAAAGGATAAGAAATGGGGATAAGAGAGTGAAGGAAATGAGAGAGAATGCATACAAAGGGTACATTCGTTTGCTTTATTTAAGGAATGAAAAGCTCTACAATTCTCATGCTCTGTTAGAATTTAATGGATTATGTGGAGTTCACTTTATGTCAAGTATGAAACAATTATTTCTAATAACACAAGTATATTTTTGTAATTACCTCATAAATTTAGGTATGAAAATGTAATTAACCTTTTTCAAAATTTTGAATTTTTCATCACCTCTTTTTGTAAGAGTTATGTGTTTTCTTCAAGAGTTATGTTTTTAGATCATAACTCTTCACTTTTCTTAAGGTTGGAAGTTTAAAAAAAAAACACTATAAATACTTCAAATAACTTTCAAAATAAATTAGTTTTATTTTTACATATTTTCTTTTTTTCCCTCATCTTCTAAAAATTCTTAAAAAGTTCTACTGCTTAAGTTCTTCGTTATTTCAAAAGATAACTCAAAGGAAAATATCTGAATTTGCTATTAAAAGTTCTCAGTGACTATGAGTATCCTGGACAAATAGAGCATTAATTATCCATTTTATGTATTTCTTAGACTCTGTATCCATTATATTTCCAACAACTAAGGATGCTGGGATCGCTACTGTTTTGTAGCACTGGTCTAGTTCGCATGGTGGTGTGTCTATGGTGATGCGACAGACATATTCTTGGCAGCCCCACTACCTAGGTTACTTAAAGGTAATTAAATATTGATGGTGTTGTATTCACATCACGATATTTAATGGGGGTTGGGCGGTGGTTCGTGATGAATTTGGTCATGTTTCAAGTTCGATGTTGGAGTCATTTCCTCTCCTTCATGAGGTGGCCATGCCAAGTCGGTGGTTGAAGCCTTGTGTTTCTCAGAAATATTATCATCGAAAGTGACGCAACTGTCTATAGCTAGCTTTGGTAATTTGATTGCTGGAGCTAGACAACAAATGATAAGGTTTCATCGTTGTTTATGGCATATGGGTAGGATTGTCAACATGGTGGCCTATGAATTAGCACATGGTGGCCTATGAATTAGCTCATTTAGCATGTAATTTTTATGAAGCTAGATTTTGATAAGAAGAGATATCAGAGAGTGGCATGTTGTTTTCTAGATATATTTGCTTCTAATTATATTTCTTGAATAAAGTTAGATGATTATAACAAAAAATAAGTAAAAAAAATATTGATGCAATTATAATAATTTATTTGAAATAATAAATAAAAAATATTTTTAAAAATAAAAGAGTTACGTAGCATTGGACCGAGACGCGACACTCACTTTCTTTAAGATGCTTATTTCAAGTAATTGTTGAAGTTACAAGAAGTTACTTTTTCAATCGATAGAACTAGTCATTGACTTGTAACTTCTAAGATACAACAACACAACAATATTACACTGTATAGCTCTCATAATATTACACTTAAATGAGAGCTCAAAACTTCACAAAATATGTTATCTTTTATCCAAAAAAATTTAAAAAAAAAAACAATAAGAAAATACAAGAAGAATTTTATATAGAAATTTTTAAAAGTTTCTTTTTTTGTGTTTAAAGCTTAATCCTACGAGGTTATTTATAGACTAAAAGTTAAGAAAAAATTAAAATTAATAAAATAATTAATAGATCTTAATGGAATTTAACGTATAATTAGTGGAGTTACCATAATTGTTAACCTAATGTAATTATCCATCAATCGTTTCAACTAAAATTCTCATTCTCTCGCATTATTTATTTTATTAAAATATCTATAAAAAAAAAACCCAAAGAAAATGAAATAAGAAAAAACAATAGCTAGGAGACGACTATTGATAGGATTTGTCGCAGCAGGTTTTGCGCATGAGCACATGGATCCACGTGGAAGTATATAAAGCAGAACTGCATTAGTGCCTTCTTTATTGCATTATTTTTACCATATATAAATATAATCACCAAATAGTGTTTTCAATAAAGTTAATTATTTTTTAATAACCAACTTTGAGCTTAATTAAGAGACAGCAAACAATAATCCAGCTTATAGGGATCATTGAGTTGTCAAGCGGTTGTCTCCACAATCAAAGTCTTAATAGGATCATAACTTTTTGACCGGATTGTTTATTTGTGTGATCACGTATATAGTATATAATGAAACATTTTAATTTTAATGAGTAAATATAAATCATTTGTTGTTTTTAGAATTTCATTCGTATTAAAAGTTAAATTCATTTTATTTTTAAAAGAATTAAATTTTTTTTAAATTAAATAATAAAAAATAAAAAAAATCACATAATTTTTTTATCTAGATAAAACTAAATATCTTCGTGCGCTTTTAAAAAAGAAGTTCTTTATTAAAAAAAAAACTTAATTCTTAACTTTAGCTACATTATAAACTAAATGGTGATCTTACAGAATCAGAATTATCACGAAATCAAAAAATTTATTAATAATAAAAAAATTAAATAATAATTATTTTAAAAATTTTAAATACTAAAATTATTACTCAATTCATAATTAATTATTAATAAACATTTTTAATTATTTAATAACTCTCACAAAATGATATATTGTATCACCTCTCTTATAAACTTAGCATAAACCATAAAAAAAAAGCAGCTTAATTACTGAAATATATTTATAATATCATAAAGCAAAGAATACTGTGAGTAGGGTAGTCTTTTTAAAAGTTTTATTTTCCTTTAATTTTGGTCTTATGAAAACAGATAGATATATAAATACTAATAATTCAGGAAATAAATGGTCGGTCCAGCTGTCAAACTTGCGTGAGAATCCAAATCTTGTTGATGATTATTCTTTTTGACTTACACATTAGTTTAGACAAAATTCATTTGTCCCTTTAAGAAAAAATTAGAGTAACTTCTCCTTTCTGTTTCCATAATTATAAGGATCATTCCATAGGGCAGGTCAGAACGACTCTCTCTCTCTCTCTCTCTGTCTCTCTGCAGGGGAATACGTGACCAATACCTTCCCTTCCTCCTCTCCTCTGCAATAAATACTTTGGCTGATCTTTCTTCTTCATTGCATCCTGAGATCCATATATATATATATATAGAAGTTTAGTCCTCTACAGTCTACACAACAGTAGCTGTTATTCCAGTATCAGATTTTCACAGTTGGAACGATATGCTTAGATCATTAGCAAGGTCTGACGATCAACAATACTCTGCTAGCTATGTTCATGATATATCCTAATTTGCCATAGAAATTAATTAATATATATTTTGTTTTGTTTTCTTTTCTTTTATAGGGAGTTTAAGTTTATCGCCGATGATCTGTTCACTAAGCGTGCCTGCAGATTTTATTCAACAGCTTCTGTTCCTAGAAGGTAAATATATCTTCCCTTAAAAGTCTTTAAAACTTTTATGAAAATGATCATTTATGATTGATCTTGTTAATTAAGTTACAATTAAAAATTATATGAAAAAGTTATATTTTCTTTACCTACCGTTAAGGATTTGTAATTTCAAAACCTATCAATATTCTTTTTATAGTATTCATAATTTCATTTTACATTACAAATATCCATCCACGATTAAATTTATATTAGTCAAATCTGTTAAATTCGATCAACAACCATTCAATACATACAGTTATTTGAAAATAATCCAAAATACCCTTTACAAGTTTGAAACATTTATACTTGGATATAATTGGACATATTTTTCTCATTTGATCTCTTTTATGCATTGTTCTTCACCTACCCGTTTTCTTCATTTGATCTTCAATAGATATCAAAACAAAGAGTAATTAAATTTACTAAATTTTCTTCATTTATACTCCATCTTCCTTCCCCCCAACGTCTCTCTATCTTGCCTCTCTTCATCGGGATCAGGTCTGCAACAAGATTTCAGTGACTATGAATACACCAAAAACTACGGTGCAGGGGTAGCAGTGCTGCTTTAAGAAACGGTTTTGGCATCCATCATCTCCCTCCCTTTTTCTCTCTTAGCTCGACTCTCTCTCTCTCTTTACCTCAATTCAGCATCAATGGGGATGGCAAAATCTGGGTTTGCATTTTTTTTCTTTCCTTCTGGATTGATGCAAATTGTGATGTTGATGTTTATGATTGGGATTCAATCTCCATGCAAAAGAGAAACATTGAAAATTGATGATTCAAATTATTAATTATCCCAAAAAAAACTGGATATGAAAACTCACACGGATTACGAGAGAGTTTTGATCAAAACCTCAAATAAAAAATATCAATTGTGTCAAAGTCTGTTAGGCAAAAAAAGTGGGGCAGATGGACTGCTGAGATAAGGCACCCTACAACTAATATGACGAAGATGAATTGGATGCGTGAGGGATTGGGTTTGTTAAAGAATATCGAAAGTTGCAGCTTATTCTTTTGTTGATGTTGTCAGAAAAATAGAGATTTTGATTGCATCTCAGCATTATTTAACTAGTTTACATTTAATTATATGTGTTTGAATTGGAAATTTATTTTTGCAGTTTGATGAAAATCTATTACTAGATTGATTGAATTTTCAGAGTTGAATTGAACTCTTGGTTATTCAAATTACTTTGAAGAAGAATGATGATGGAAATGCCTGAAGCTACTGTGTGAGCGAGAGGGAAGGGGTTGAGAAGAAAAAGTACTGAAAGAAAAAATAAATGGAGTAAAAAAAGCTTTGACGAGTTTAGAAGGGGTGTTTTAGTCTTTCAATCTTTTATGTTAAAACTTAACAAAATTCTGATTGTCAAAATTGATTATGAGAGTAGTTGCAGGTTTTGAAATTATGGGCTCCCGTTCCATATTATTGATGGGGAAATGTAATTTTTTCAAATTTATAATCTGAGCTCATATACACTTTTTTTTCTCAAAAAATTAAAAATAAAAAACACTTTTTTTCGTGTGTGATAGAGATCATAGAGAAAGAATGGACCATACCACTATGCCCAAAAAGAAGTATTTGATTTGAGTTTATTAGCGTTATCATCATTATGAAACATTTGTTTTATTCAATGTATTACTACTTAGCTTAGCTGCCTCTTATTCAAAAGAAAATGACGCCTCTCTCTATGCACATACTTTCTTAGGAGCCAATTATTTTTACGTGCTTTTTCAAATTTTGCTTTTCTAAAAGCAGATTAGAAGGTAAAGTAGCCCTGATAACAGGAGGTGCAAGTGGGCTTGGCAAGGCCACAGCTCATGAATTCATCAAACATGGAGGCCAAGTCATCATTGCTGATATTAATGCTCAGCTGGGCCCACAAGTAGCCCTAGAACTTGGCCCTGCAGCCCAATTTGTCTACTGTGATGTCGCTGCGGAGTCCCAAGTAGCCGAAGCCATAGAAACAGCCGTGGCACACCACAAAAAGCTCGATATAATGTACAACAACGCCGGGATAACAGGTCCAATATTCCCACCGAGCATCGCTGACCTCGACCTAAATGAGTTCGACCGTGTAATGTGGGTAAATGTCCGGGGAACGATCACGGGTATAAAATATGCAGCCTGAGTGATGATCCCTGTGGGCTCTGGCTCGATTCTTTGCACATCTAGTATTAGTGGGCTAATAGGTGGGCTTGGCCCACATCAATACAGCATATCAAAATTTACAATACCTGGGATTGTTAAATCTGTGGCTAGTGAGCTGTGCAGAAATGGAGTGAGGATCAATTGCATCTCACCTGCTCCAATACCAACTCCGATGTCGGTGACACAGATAGGTAAATTTAACCCTGGTGCTACGGAGGAACAGATAATTGAGATTGTGAATGGGTTAGGGGAGCTAAATGGGGCAAAGTGTGAAGAAACAGATGTGGCTAAGGCTGCTTTGTATTTGGCATCAGATGATGCCAAGTATGTAACAGGTCATAACTTTGTTGTGGAAGGAGGATTCACTTGCTTTAAAAATCTAGTGTTCCCTTCTCCTGATGATCAGAATGTGTAGTATTGTGATTTTTTTTTTTTAATCCAATCATAGTTTTTTTAGCTTATTCTTCTTATTATTGCCTCTAGGAATTGATGTAATTAAGCTTCCCACTAATAAGAACTCCAAAGGGGAAACTGAATAAATCATTCAATTTATTAAAACCTGATAAATTGAATACTAACACAATAATCATTTTTGACAACAGAAAGTGGACAACTAATCAAGGTTGCCCTTGAATCCTTGATCAGTTCTATGAAAAGAACACGAAGTTGTTGCATTGCCAAAATTCAAAGCTCACAAGTTATGATGCATTCCCATTTCAGGAGAGCATTGTCATTGGAGTTCCTATGCCGATCCAATATTAGTTGGATGTAATATAAGGCCAGGGGGATCCCTCAAACTAGAGAAATTTTTGTCCTAATCGGGTCTTTGTGTACTAAATGAATCACCACCATTCATTATTGGAGAGAAAGAGAGAATTATTTACATCTTAGATGGTGATGATTCACTTAGTCCACAAATATCCTGTTAAAATAATAATTTATCATTAAATCATTACAAAACACATCTTCTATAAAAAAAAAAAATACCCTTACATTTTGTTTGGATATTTGAAAAGAAAAAAAGAAGCGTGAATGAAAAGCAAGTTTCAAAAAAAAAAAAAGATTTGGTTAATTATTCTCCCTTGTTGTTTGTTTAAGTGTTTGATTAAAAAAAAAAAAAAAAAGGAAATAAAAGTACATGTACCTCTTTTTGTTTGGATGACATATATCCTCCACTCATATTCCTTCAATTTAGAGGAATTGATAAAGAAGATTTTATTGAGATTTGAAGGGATAGTTGTAACTCTCCAAATTCTCTCCTCATTTTCTTATATCCGGGTCTTGAAGTTTAGTGGTTACCTCCAAATCCTTTATATTTAAAAAAATCTTCTACCCTTATTTGGAAAAACCCACTTCTATATATCCTCAACACCCGTCTATTTTCCCCTCATCCAAGCATATACCCTTGACGATCTAGGTTAGGGCCTATCTAAGCCCAAATACAGCTCTTTTCTTTTTTGTTTAATAATTGCATGGGTCTAATTCACTTTTTGTATTGTAAACGTAAATAAAAGCCCAATTGAATACCAACCCAATATATAACCCAAATGCTTTTTTTTTCTTATGAAGGCAGGGGCTGCCAATAACTTCTTAGGTGGAATGCTCTTTGTGGTGTAATAACTAATGAGGACTGTCACTGACGGCTAACAGCGCCTCATGCAACTCTTGCACGTTGACACTTCTAGTTGTGCACTTGTGCGCGTGTAACGCGAAAAATTTTGTTTGTATTGGATTATTTTTATATTTAAAATTTTATTGATAAGTATTAAGTAAATTTTTTGTATAAATATTTTTGTATTAAGTATATTAACAGGGAAATATTTTTTTATTTAAAATTTTATTGATAAATATTTTTGTATTAAGTATTAAATAAATAGTGATTATGAGTAATTTTTTTAAAATTATTAACAATTTTTATTTAATATAAAAATATTATTTTATACCTGTACATATAAATATTTTCCTGTTACGTGACTTAACACATCCAATTACTTTCCATCATGTTTTAGTATAAATTCGATTACTAATATTTAAATGTTTTTTACTTAAAATGATAGAATCGTATTTGTCAAAAAATGATAAAATATATTTTTTTAAAAATAATCATGTAAGCACATACGCATAATTTGACATTGACGGTTCTCACTCATAATTTAATATATATTCATTTTATAACATTAAATATTATTAAAAAATAATAGAGTAATATTTTTTATAAAATAAATATATCTCCATCTATTTCAATATATATATATATATATATATATATATATATATAAAAATTAAAATATTTCTTTTGTTTTTAAAGAAAAATTAAAATATAATTGCTAAGATGGTAGAAAAACCACAAATGAAGAGCAGAGGTGTCCAAATTGTCCTGCAATCTTTGACAGCGGACAGGAAAGAGACATGTAGTCCTACTACTACCATATGCTAAATTTCAATTAAATTTTATTTCTTTTACGTACAAAATAACCTATGGAGTAATTCAGTAATAACTCTTTTATGTTTTATTTATATATATCACGAGAATTGCAACATAAATTTAATGACCTTACCCACCTTTATTATGGTTTCCAATTTGCAATAAGATACAAATTAATGAAGTCCTCTTTCTTCTTCAGAAATTTTTAGAGTGTAATTAGTATTGAAAAATATTTTTTATTTTTTAAAATATTTTTCTAATAATTTAGATATTTTAAACATAATTTCTTTTAAAAAATTAATATAAAATTAGAAAAGATAGGTAACAACTTTTCTAATATAATTGTTGAACAATTTTTCATATTGGAATGACGATTATTGTTTTCCAGAATGTTCAAATTGTTGAACAAAATATCAAGAAAAATAGAGATGAAAAATGAAAAATATTTTTCAATACTGAACACTCCCTTGGATTTTTCTAGTACACAAAAAATTAAATGTCAAAAGTATTTGACAAATATTTATGCATGTGATACAATTTTTAAACAAGTGAAAGAGGTGGACCAAGTAACTGAAGGAACAGAAGATACAAAGGTAGTAGAGGATGACACAGTACAGGTAGTAGAAGAGGTTAACAACAAGAGAACAAAACCAATAAGCATGAGAAGAAGGTCTAATTGGTTAAAGGACTTCCATTGCTATTAAATAAGCAAACGCAAGCTTACAGTTGCTGGACTAGAGCTACAAATAATTCTGTTAGGATTCTGTTACAAAACAGTTAGTTGGTTAGTCCCTTGTTAGTAATTAGTTATAGTTGTAACTACTTTCTAATGTAGTATATATAAGTTGCACTCATGTAAACGAGAAGAACAAGAAAGTATAATCAATTTTCTCAATTTTCTCTCAGCATCATTCTTCTCTAAGGGTTTGTTCTTGGCTTATCAAGAACATTTCTAATACAGCTTGTATCATTTTGGTGCTTTCATTGTTACTCTCAATTACAAAATTCCATTCATCTCACTATCAATTCATCATTTAATTCTTTTCCATTTTCATATTGTTTTCATCAGGTTCTAATCATGGTTGCTTCAACAAGATCCAAAGACCTTACATTGGACAATATAACTGCACTGATCCGGGAGTCTCAAAGGAGATTAAGAGAAGAATTCTTGTGTCACATTGTTTGTTAGAGTTTTAATAATTACTTGTGTACTTAAAATAGCTACTTGGTACTTAAATAGCTATAATAGCAACGGTCAAAGTGTAATGGTTGTTACAATAGGATTCTGTTGGAGTTGGTTACATTGCCAGGTAGTAGGAGTTAGTTAGGTTGGTTAGTAACAGCTAGTGACAGCTGTGGGCAGTTAGTTACAGGGGCAGAGTTGGGGGTATAAGAATAACCACAATGTACACAATTAAAGGAGGAAAAAAGTGAATTCAGTATAATCTTTCTGTATTTCCATTCTTCTCTATTCTTGCACTAATCTCTGGAGGCCTAGCTAACCTCGAAACTAGTTACCATTTCCATTTCAATTTAGTTCTTTACAAATTGGTATCAGAGCAGAGATTCTGTGACTTGATGGCGGAGACGCGATCTAATGCTGCAATGGCAGCCACTAATGAAGCCATTGCCTCCCTTCGAGCTACCTCTGATCATCACAACAAAAACATTCAAGAAATCCAAAAAATTCAAGAGATCTATACCGGAACGATGAACGAGATGAATCAACATCTTATGGCAATCCTTCAGAAGTTAGGTACTGATGAAAACAAATCACGTGAACCTTCATATCCAATCCATAATTCTTCTACAGTGTCCTTTGCTAAACCTGTTAGGCTTGATTTTCCACGCTTTTCAGGTGATGATCCTAGTAGCTGGGTGTACAAGGCTAACCAATATTTTGGATATTATCAAACCCCAGCTACGGAGAGACTTATAGTGGCCTCATTTCACATGGATGAAGAAGCTCTGGTTTGGTTTCAAGATGCAGAGGAGGCTGGTGTGTTCTGTAATTGGGAAGGTATGGTACAGGCCTTACATGTTAGGTTTGGTTCAACGCCCTATGACGATCCTATGGAGGCACTTACTAAGTTGAGGCAAACATCAACAGTAGTAGTTTACAAGGCAGATTTTGAGGCTTTGTCAAATAGAATCAAGGGCTTATCTGTAATGCATAAGATGAGCTGTTTCTTAAGTGGGTTAAAAGATGAGATACGTTTGCCTATGAGGATGCTAAATCCACAGTCATTGAATGCAGTTTTTGGATTGACTAAAATTCAAGAGGAATATTTGACAAGTTACAGAAGGAGTTCTAAAATTCAGCAGGAAACAGGTAAGCCATCTATCTTGGGTCTTCCTAAAGTCAATACGTTTGTAGAAGCTAAATCTAGAATTCCAATTAAAAGAATTTCTCCTACCCAAATGGAAGAGAGGAAAAAAAAGGGGTTATGCTATAACTGTGATGACAAATGGAGTCCTTGTCACAAATGCAAAAGTGCCAAAATATTCCTTCTTGAGGGTATTGAGTTGGTGACTGATTCACAGTCTGGGATTAAGATCACTGAGTTGGAGGAAGAAGTTGGAAGTTCAATCAATGAAGGGCAAAATACTAATACCAATTCTGAGGAGGTTGAGATAACTCTATATGCTCTAATTGGTACTCCTACACCTGGTACTATGAGGATTAGGGGCAAAATTAATGGAGTTAGTTTGGTAGTTTTGCTGGACACAGGTAGCACCCACAATTTTATTGATGCAGCATTAATCCCTAGTTTGCAATTGTTGGTTGACCAATCTCAAACGTTGGAAGTTAAGGTTGCTAATGGTGCAGTGGTGAGGACTCAAGGGTTTTGTGATCAAGTGCCAGTATGCATTCAAGGGAAGGAATTTTCTATTCAATTTCATGTTTTGCCACTTGGAGGATGTGATGTTGTGTTGGGAACTCAGTGGCTGACCACACTGGGTGATATCCAATGAAATTTTCAGTTTTTAACTATGGAGTTTTATCATAAGGGGCACAAGGTTATGATGCAAGGATTGAAGCAATCTGGCTCACATCTCATTGATGGGGATCAATTCTTTAAAACTCCAATCAAGAAAGGCCTGTTGGTTCACATTTCAACTCCCTCTTCAGCTGAGAAGCAGACTGCTCTACTTGCAGAAGTAGCAGATTTAATTCAAAATTTTGCTCAGGTCTTTAACACTCCAATAAGGCTACCTCCTCTTAGGGGGCATGAACATCATATTACTCTTAAGGAAAGAGCTCAGCCAGTCTGCCAGAGGCCATACAGGTACCCTTTTTACCAAAAAATGAGATAGAAAAAATAGTTAAAGAATTATTGTCTGCTGGATCTATAAGGAATAGTTGCAGTCCTTTTGCCTCCCCTGTTTTGTTGGTAAGGAAGGCAGATGGTTCTTGGCGTATGTGCATTGATTACAGGGCACTTAACTTGAATACTATCAAGGATAAATTTCTTATACCTGTCATTGATGAATTGCTTGATGAACTGAATGGTGCTTGCATATTTTCTAAACTTGACTTAAGGTCTGGTTATCACCAAATTAGGATAAGTGAGGAAGACATTCCTGAAACAGCTTTTAGGACTCATGAGGGGCATTATGAATTTCTGGTTATGCCCTTTGGACTCATTAATGCACCTTCAACATTTCAGTCCCTAATGAATCAAGTGTTTAAACTTTTCCTTAGAAGGTTGGTTCTAGTATTTTTTGATGATATTCTGGTTTATAGCAAATCCTTGGTTGATCATGTCTCTCATCTTAAGGCTGTATTGGAAGTGTTAGCTAAGGAGCAATTATTTGCTAAGAAATCCAAGTGTGTTTTTGCTTGTGGAGAAGTTGAGTATTTGGGGCACTTGATTTAGGGTGAAGGGGTAAGGACGGATCTTAAGAAAACTATAGCAATGCAACAGTGGCCTACTCCAAAGGATGTTAAGGCTTTGAGGGGTTTCTTAGGTCTCACAGGGTATTACAGGAAATTTGTAAAAGGGTATGGGCAGATTGCAGCCCCATTGACTGCTCTTTTAAGGAAGGATTCTTTTACTTGGACTGAGAAAGCTGAATTGGCTTTCCAAAATCTCAAATTTACTATGTCCAATCCACCTGGTTTAGCTCTTCCAGATTTTGATAAAATGTTTGTGGTGGAGTGTGATGCTTTAGGTGTTGGGTTGGATGCTGTATTGATGCAAGAAGGGAGAGCTATAACTTTCCATAGCCAGGCTTTCAAGGGCAAGAGTTTGACCTTATAAACTTATGAGAGAGAACTACTGGCCTTGGTGACTGCTGTGCATAAATGGAGGCCATATTTGGTGGGAAACTCTTTCTTGGTGAGGACAGATCAGCAGAGCCTTAAGTACATCTTGGAGCAGAAAATTGGTACACCAGCTCAATAAAAGTGGATTACCAAGTTGTTAGGATATGCTTTTATTGTAGAATATAAGAGGGGTAAAGAGAATGTGGTGGCTGATGCTTTGTCAAGACAGGTTTCTGGTGATGAAGTTTCATCTCAGGAAGGAGTTTTGTGCATGATTTCCTTTCCCACTCCTGATTGGTTGGCTCAACTTAAGGATAGCTATGCTGCTGATCACTACATTGTGAGTATTTTAGATGTTTTTCAAGCAGGGAATGAAGGTCCTAAGGGCTTTACTATGCAGAATGGTTTGCTGATATATAAAGGTAGAATGTATGTGGGGACGTGTGATTCATTAAAGACAGCTATTTTGCAACAGATGCATGATGAGCCATGGGGGGGTCATTCTGGGTTTCTTAAAACATTGCATAGGATTCAGAGGGATTTTTACTGGCCTGGGCTAAGGGCAGATGTTAGGAAGTATGTTAGGGAGTGTATGTGCCAAAGGCTCAAGCATGAAACCTGTAATCCAGCAGGTCTGCTACAGCCCTTGCCTATACCAGAGAAACCTTGGGTGGCTGTGAGCATGGATTTTGTGGAGGATTTGCCAAAATCTCAGATGAAGGAGGTAGTGATGGTAGTAGTGGACAGGTTTACAAAGTTTGTTCATTTCATAGCCTTGTCTCACCCATATACTGCTTCTAAAGTAGCAAATCTGTATATGCAACATGTGTCCAAGTTACATGGAATGCCTACTTCAATTGTTAGTGACAGGGACCCTATTTTTACTTCTCGTTTTTGGCAAGAGCTAATGAAGCTTCAGAGTATTCAATTGGCCATGTCCTCAGCCTATCACCCTCAAACAGATGGCCAAACAGAGGTTGTGAACAAGAGTCTTGAGCACTATTTGAGAACTTTTGCAGCTGACAAACCAGCTACTTGGGTGGAGTGGTTGCCACTTGCTGAATTCTGGTTTAACACTAATTTTCACACCTTACTCAAGCTAACCCCATTTAAAGCACTGTATGGATATCCTTCTCCTAGACTGATGGACTATATTCCTGTTACAACAAGGGTTGAAGGAGTGGATGCTCATCTGAGGTCTAGACAGCAGCTGACTTCTTTGTTAAGGCAGAACCTGGTATCTGCACAAGAAAGGATGAAGCTGTATTCTGACAAGCAGAGGACTCAGAGGAGTTTCTCTGTGGGAGATTGGGTATTCCTACGACTTCAGGCCTACAAACAGATGTCTCTTAAGCACCACCAATTGAAGAAATTATCTCCCAAGTACTATGGACCATTTCAGGTCTTGCAGAAGGTTGGTGAGGTGTCTTATAGGTTGGATTTACCTCCAAATTCTAAAATACATCCCACTTTTCATGTATCCTGTTTGAAAGCTAAGCTTGGGCAGCATGTGGTTTCCATTCCCACCTTACCACCTACTGATGTGGAAGGAGCTGCCATTACAGAACCAGTAGCTGTTCTCCAGGAAAGGTCTCATCAGCTTCGAAATAGAACCATTACTCAAGTTCTGGTTCAATGGCAAGGTGAAAGTATTGATGATGCCACTTGGGAGAGCTTGTATGTTATGCAACAGAGGTTCCCTCACCTTGTGGGCAAGGTCTTTTAAAGAGGGAAGTATTGCTAGAGTTTTAATAATTACTTGTGTACTTAAAATAGCTACTTGGTACTTAAATAGCTATAATAGCAACGGCCAAAGTGTAATGGTTGTTACAATAGGATTATGTTGGAGTTGGTTACATTGCCAGGTGGTAGGAGTTAGTTAGGTTGGTTAGTAACAGCTAGTGACAGCCGTGGGCAGTTAGTTACAGGGGCAGAGTTGGGGGTATAAGAATAACCACAATGCACACAATTAAAGGAGGAAAAAAAGTGAATTCAGTATAATCTTTCTGTATTTCCATTCTTCTCTATTCTTGCACTAATCTCTTGAGGCCTAGCTAACCTCGAAACTAGCTACCATTTCCATTTCAATTTAGTTCTTTACATAGTTTCCATTCATGATCAACTTACCAAGTTGCAATCTTCTTCCCCTAGTGTGGTATGGCTTCTACAGATGCTAATTGTGTACTTCCTAAAGGTATGGTTTCTCAACAATCTTCAAACTTTAAGACTGTTAAACTTGATTTCCTCAAGTTTGCAAAAGGTGATCCCACAAATTGATTGTTTAGAGTGTACTAATACGTTCTATTTCATAATATTCCATAAAACACATAAATTAATTCTGGTTTCTTTTAGTTTGGAAGGGATGACCTTTTCATGATTTCAATGGATGTGTAACACTAAATAATTTGGATCTTGGTTTGATTTTGTTCATGCCTTGAACAAAATATTTGAACCAACTGAATATGAAGATCCCCAGGGAACATTGTCCAAATCAACTCAGATTGGTTTTGTTCTTGACTATCAATCCTAATTTAAAACACTTTCTAATAAGGTGACAGGTTTAAATGAGATATTCTTGAAGAGTCGTTTCATTTCTGGTCTTAAACCAGTGATCAGAAGAGAGGTGATTGCCCATAAACCAACTTCCATTCATGAAGCCATTGGCTTAGCAAGATTACAGGAAGAAAGACTCAATGAAATCAAACCTTTCTTGAGATCTTGGCTTCCTAAATCCTCAACACAACCTTCTCTTTTAAGCTCTAAACCACTATTACCTGTTCTTCCTACAGTCCTACCAAATTCCCTATTAAAAGACTATCACCTTTGGAAATGTAACAAAAAATAAAGAAAGGCCTTTGTTTCAATTGTGGTGAAAGATTCACTCCACAACACAAATGCAAGTACAAAATGGCCTAACTCTTAATGGATGGGAACATAGAAGGAGATCTTGAGGGTATAGAAGAATGCACACTGGAGGAGACTGCAAATGAGTTGAACATAGTTCCTGAAATCAATTTCTATGCTCTCACTGGCCATTAATCACCAAAGACATTTAGAATGCAAGGAATGGTACTTCATCAACCTTTCCAAATTCTGGTGGATGGGGATAGCACTCACAACTTTATTCAAGAAAGCTGTTTAGTTTCTAAAGCTTTCTATTACACCATCCAATCATTTTGCAATACAAGTGGGGAATGATGTAATGTTTTCTTGTTCAGGTATGTGCACTAATGTTTCCCTCACCCTTCAAGACCACACATTTACTATAGACTTCTTTGTGATCTCAAGGAGCTAATATGGTATTGGGAATTCAATGGTTACATGAATTTGAACCAATAATCACTTATAATGCAAACTTAACTATGGAGTTTTCATGGAAGGGTCAATATGTGCACCTGCAAAGGGACATGAGGTCTAAACTCAATTTTATTGCTACTAAACAATTAAATAAACTATTTAGCAATGGTGGTATTATTGCTTGTTTTCAACTTATGTATTTGAAAGTACAAGGTTCTGCCTGTCCACTTTCTAGTTGCACTACTATTAATACTCTTAGTTCATCTACTCATTCTGTTGGTGAAGATATATTGCATGTCTTAGATGAATTTTCTCATGTTTTTGAAGAAACTGCATCATTACCTCCAACAAGGACCACTGATCACAAAATTGAAGTTGATTTTATGGTTAAACCTGTTAATGTTAAGCCCTATAGGTATCCCTATTTCTAGAAAGCCGAGATTGAAATGCTGGTCCAAGAGATGCTCAAGGCTGGTATTATCCAATCAAGTCATAGTGCTTATAGTTCTCCAGTCCTACTAGTTAAGAAGAATGATGGAACTTTGAGATTTTGTGTATATTATAAGGGTCTCAATGATATCACTGTTAAGGATAAGTTCCCTATACCAATAGTGGATGAGTTGCTAAATGAATTGTTTGGAGCAACTATCTTTTCTAAGATAGATTTAAGAGCAGGTTACCATCAAGTGAGGATGCACACTACTAACATACAAAAGACTGTATTTAGAACTCACACAGGAAATTTTGAGTTCCTTGTTATGCCATTTGGACTCACAATGCACCTTCCACCTTTCAAGCAAGTGTGAATCAAGCTTTCCATACATTTCTAAAGAAATATTGTAATACTCGTATTCGTAAAGTAAGGGTAAAGAAGTAATTTAATAAATATAATATGGAATTAAAATAATATATATACATGAAATATTATTATTGAATAAAATAACTCTCTTAAAAAAAATGGACGTGCAGTGGTGTAGTTACAAAGAAAAAAAAAGGAAAAAAAACAGACGCGTTCAAGTGTGGGTAAGAAGAAGAAAAAAAAAGAAAAAAAAGGTTTTAAAAAAAACATGGCAACACCTAGAATCCAGGTGTTGCCAAAAGAGAAAAAGGTGATGTGCTATGTATCATGCATGATACACAGCACAAAAGGTAAACTGTGGAGGGGGGCAAAATTTGCATATATATACTGTTTCTTTATTTTTTTTTTATATATTTACCAAATCCTGATTGGTTTTCTTCCTTTTACAATTCAAACTACTCTATTTCTCTAAACACTTGGGGATCGAAAGAAAGATTGAAAGAGTAAAATTTTGAAGGGGTTTACAAAAGAATTTTATAGAGACTCACAGGAAGCTTTAAGAAAAACAGAAGGTAATAATGTGAGTTTTATTTTTGAGATCTAGCATACATGAAATTTCCCGGAATTCAATGTGGGAATTTTCAAAGGGTGTGAATTATGAAGAAATTGAAGAATAAATTAGAAATTTTAATATAAATATTATGTCAGGTATTGACGATTAGCAACCGGGAGAAATTGCTGAGAGGAGCAAAAAGGGCAAGGAGGTGGTCCACGGGTAACTCTAACTGCTACGTGGTGAATTAGATTTACTTTAAGTAATCAAGATAAATATGAAATATATAGTGATAATATTAGAATAAATTATTAACTTATGCTTTGGTGGAAGATGAAAAGTTGGTTGATAGGCATGATATGAATAGTAGATGTGTAGAGAATTATTTTATGAGAAATAATATTATTGGAATAATGAGTCAATTAATAATAAAATAGATAAGTGAAATTCTTAACAAGCTATGATTGATAATTTGATATGATTTATGAGGAGAGGAATTTAATGGATCTTAATGAGCTAAGGTTAATGATTTGATATGATTTATGAGGAGAAGAATTTAGTGAAAATTTTCAAATAATAATTTGAGAATAATCAGGATAGCTAATTTGAATGTTTGAAGACATGTTTGTTTTTATATTATTGTTCATATGCATATTCATGAAATAAAAGAACCAAGAAGGCAACCAGTCTAAATGAAAATAAAAGAACCAGGAGAGCAGCCAGTCTAAATGAGAATAAAAGAGCCGGGAAGACAGCCGATCTAAATGAGAATGAAAGAACCGGGAAGACAGCTAGTTTAAATGAGAATGAAAAAACTGGGAAGGCAACTGGTCTAGGATAAAAACATGTCGACATATGGGAAGTTGTTCCCAATAATAATAAAATTTAAATTCATGCATTGTATTTGCTTAAATATTGATTGTTATTACTTGAGATGCTAAAGTGCTATTCATGACTATAAATTTATTGATAGATGAATGAGTCACACAAAGAGACAATTATGCTGAGAAGAAATATAGAAATTGAAATGATTAGAATTATCTAGGTGACTGATTATATGTTGTGAACCTCATAACGATGTAATTATGAGATAAAATTGATAGTCTCAAAATGATGATTAATTATATGAAAAAAAAGATATTTATAAAGGATGTGGAATTGATATGAGTAGTGATAATAGAATGTTATTATCAAAATATATAAGATATAGATGAATGAATATTGGAAGACTACTTATACCAATTGAATACTTTTAGTAAGTTTAATTCACTGAGCTTGTGAAGCTCACTCATTATACAATGATTTCATGTAGTAGGCATGGCAGATAGTTTGGTGAGTTGAGATTCAGACGAAGTCATTATCTGTAGGCCACGTGGTTCACATCCTCAGACTAATGAGAAAATAAAATAAAAATTTATTTGTAAGTATTCATGCATATTATGTTGTATAAAATGTTTAAGTTGAGATCTGAATAATGTATCTTCCCTATTGAGGGTTGATGTAAAAATTTCTGTTGGTATTATTTTTATTGTTGCATATATGTGTCGTGCTGGGATTTCAAAACGTGACGACATCGTCTCGGGGGTGGCCAACCCAGGATGGGTCATTACAATTTTGGTATCAGAGTATTAGGTTTTATGATTTTGTAGACTGCATAAAAAGAAAGTGTAAGATTAAAATAAATTATATTTTAATGAATAGTCTTAGGATGACATGTGGACGTGCCAGAGCTAGAGTTAGAGTTAGAGTTGTTGATTTGAGAGGGCATGGTAGGCCCCCAATATTTTGACTAGTCAAGGTTAAGTCTGAATCTGTGGTTCCTAGAAGGGAACATGTTGACAGTATAATTGATATTAGTAGAGGTGTGAGAGAATCTGAAGTTGAAAGAGACATGCTAAGATAAGCTCTTACACATTGTCTTGAGAAAATGAATGTAACAGATGATAGAGTTGATAGTCTATTGCATAGACTTGATGAACAAGCTAGAGCAGCGCTTGAGATTGTTGTAAATCTAGTAATGGTAAATGTTCAAAAGGGAAAAAGTGAGTTTATGCATGAGATGCAGAAAGATTGTTTTGTTAGATATATTAAGTCGAATGCCTTGTTGTTTAAAGGATCTATGAATCCTTTTAAGCCTGAGTTTTGGGCGAAACATGTAGAGAGTTTATTTGGTATTTTACCAGTAACTGACAGGCTGAGGATTGTCTTTACTTCGTTTAAGTTAGAAGGAGAAACTTTGGAATGGTGGGAGGATATTCTTCCCAGAGTAAGTGCATATGTTGATAGACCCTTAACCTAGAATAGGTAGTGCATATGTTGATAGACCCTTAACCTAGAATAGGTTTAAGGTGGCTTTCCTTGATAAATACTTTCCTTAGACCTTTAGAGCCCAACAAGATAGAGATTTTATTTATTTGAGGCAAATATATTGACTACGACTCATTGTGATAGGAGATTTGTGGCTTTGTCGAGGTTTGTACCAAAAATGGTAGACCTAGGAGAGAAAAGGTGTAAGAGGTTCGTAGATGAGCTATATTTAAAGATTTGATCCAAACTATCTTACATGAGCCATATGAATTATGTTAGGTTGATGGATATAGCATTTCAGATTGAGAAAGATATGATGGAGTTTAAGGGAAAGAGAAAGAGTGGTTAAAGAGGCTTAGACATGAAGGTTCGAGAGGTAGTGGTGTTATAAGTGTACAAGGTGAGAGACTACCCCAGATGGGATGTTCATTGTTACAAGGAATTGTAGTACAGAATCAGAGACAAGCAGGATTTGTTGCTTCTGTAGCTCAAGGTAATATCGGTGGGACCCCTAAATTCGAGAGATAATTTGTGGGAACTGCAAGTTATGGTAAAGGTGGGAGTGTACTACCTAGAGGATGTGATAACGTGATAAAAATACTAGAACATGTTATAGATGTAATCCGATAAAATATTTATCCTAGAATTGCCCTAATTTGAAGTGCTTTGGATGTAGAAAAGGTGGACATATCAATGTTGGTTGATCCTAGTGCAACCCATTCTTTTGCATCCAATGTATTTATGAAGTTTACTGATGCATGTATTAGTCCTTTGATGCATAATAGTATTGCTAAAATTCCCACTAGAGATAGAGTGATAATCATAAATGTTTACAAAGGTTTTGTGATTCGTATCAGTAATAGAGAATCTGAAGCTTATTTATTATCTTTGAATATGGTTGATTGCTTTAGAAAGAATGTAGTATTCAAGATATGGACATGAAGAGTTTAGCTTCCAGGAAGAACATAAGATACTCTTGAACTATTTTATTTTGCTCGGACTACTAGTAAATGATTGAAGAAGGGTGGTGAGAAGTATTTGGCATACATAATGGATTCTAAAAAGGAAAATAGGAAGTTAGAAGAAATATTAGTGGTGAAAGATTATTCAAATGTATTTCTTGATGAGTTGCTTAATTTATCTTCTAGTAGAGAGATTGAGTTTTCATGGATGTGATTCTGGTTTCTGAACCTATTTAAATAGCACTATACATAATAAGACCTGTTGAATTGAGAGAACTGGAGGTTCAACTTTAATAATTGTTAGACAAATAATTTATTCGACCAAGTGTGTCACCATGGGGAGCCTTTGTATTGTTTGTGAAGAAGAAAGATGGAAAGATAAGGTTATGTGTATATTACAGACAGCTGAATAAACTAACCATTAAGAAAAAAAAAATATATCTTTTGTCCAAAATGGATGATTTTTTGAACTGTAGTAGAGAGCGAGAGTGTTTTAAAAAATGGACTTGAGATCAGGCTATCATCAATTGAGGATAGAGAAGGGAGACGTGCCTAAAATTGCTTTTAGGACACATTACGATCATAAGTTTCTTGTGATGTCATTTGGATTGACTAACGCTCCAACAACATTCATGAACTTGATGAATAAAATGTTTAAACCATTTCTTGATAATCTTGTGGTTGTGTTCATTGATAACATCTTGGTGTATTCTAAGACTAAGAAAGAGCATGTAAAACATTTAGAAATTGTGTTGGAGATTTTGATGAAAGAGAGATTGTATATAATTTTCAAAATGTGAATTTTAGCTAAATGAGATAATTTTCTTAGGGCATGTAGTATCTGGAAATGGCATAACAGTTGATCCACAAAAGGTAAAGGCAATATTAAGTTGGGAGAGACCAACTAATGTGATTGAGATTAGAATCTTTTTTGGGTTAGCTAGTTATTATAGAAAATTCTTTCAGAATTTTTCTATTATTGTATACTGCTGACTAGACTGACCAGGAAAGATGTGAGATTTGTATGGTATGGGAAGTGTGAGAAAAATTTCCAATTACTAAAGGAGAAATTGACTACAGCTCCAGTATTGGTGCTTCCTTATGGTGATGAAGGATTTGTGGTGTATAGTGATACGTCGCATCAATGGTTGGGATGTGTTGATGTAACATGGGAAAGTTATGGCCTATGCTTCTACGCAATTGAAGAATCATGATAGAAATTACCCCACCCATAGCTTAGAGTTAGTTGTCATAGTGTTTACTTTAAAGATTGGAGACATCATCTGTATGGAGCCACTTGTGAGATATTCATTGATTATAAGAGTTTGACATACTTACCTACTCAGAGAGAGTTGAATTTAAGGCAAAGATGGTGGATGGAGTTGGTTAGTGACTATGATTGTACAATTCACTATCATCTAGAAAATGCAAAGGTGATAGCTGATGCATTGAGTAGAAAATCTACAAGAAGATTGACTGCTATTGAAATTCATAATGTGTAATTGATGATAGACTAAGAGAGATAAGAATGAAGTTGAATATCAGTGATAGAGGATCATTGTTAACAAATATGGTTGTACTGTTATCCATAGTAAAATGCTTGTTAGAGATGCAAAGTAGAGATAAAGAGATATAAAAGATTAAGCATTGAATGCTTACTAGAAAGCAATATGAGTTCAAAATTTGAAATGAGGGTATTTTGGTATTGGAACATAGGATTTGTGTTCCCAATGATGCAGAGTTGAGAAAGAATATATTAAGAGAGGTACATGATGGTGTATATTCGATGCACCCGAGTAGCAATAAGATGTATAAAGGGTTGAGACAGAATTACTGGTGGTCAGGATTGATGAGGGATGAGGCTGAATATATTTCTAGATGTTTGGTTTGTCAGTAAGTGAAGTTAAAGAATAAACATTTGGTAGGCCTACTACAACCTCTTCCTGTGCTTAAATGACCATAGAAAAATATGAGTATGGATTTTGTTTCTGGATTTACCTATACTCAGAGAGTTCACAATACAGTGCAAGTGATAGTAGATAGACTTTTTAAGTCATTTCAATTTCTTCCAATTAAAACTAATTAGAATCCTAAAAAGTTGGCTGAACTGTATGTAGCTGAGATTATGAGGTAGTATGGAGTACTGTTGAGCATGGTGTCATTTAGAGATGCTAGATTTACATCTTGGTTTTAGAGAGGCATTTAGAAAGCCATGTGTACACAGTTGTAGTTTATTACAACTTTTTATCGTCAAAGAGTTGAGAAGACAAAATGGATTATTGAAGTACTAGAAGATATGTGAAGGGCAAATGTGATGAGTTTCTCAGTATGTTGGGATGTTTACTTGCCCCTGATTGAATTTGCTTATAATAATCAGTATCAAACTAGTATTGGGATGGCACCATTTGAGGCCTTTTATGGTAGGAGATGTAGGACTCTAGTATACTGGGAAGAAGTTGGAGAGAGAAAGATATTTGGTCCATAAATTATTGAGTTAACAACTGAGAGGATCATACTGGTTAGAGAGAACCGTAAAGTAGCACAAAGTAGACTGAATAGCTATGCTGATAATAGAAGAAGACCTCTTAAATTTTAAGTAAGTGATTGAGTGTAATTAAAAATATCTCCATG
This sequence comes from Bretschneidera sinensis, assembly GCA_023935145.1. Classification (NCBI taxonomy): domain Eukaryota; kingdom Viridiplantae; phylum Streptophyta; class Magnoliopsida; order Brassicales; family Akaniaceae; genus Bretschneidera; species Bretschneidera sinensis. The sequence continues at coordinate 86,963,782 of CM043699.1, forward strand.
GAAAGGTGTGTTGAGGGTCAAAAGAAAAGAAAGTTGAGTTCGAAGTATGTAGGATCCTATGAGGTTATTGAGAAAGTTAGGTTACTTGCGAATAACCTAGATTTGCCCCCAAAGTTGAAGTAGTTATATAACGTATTTCATGTTTCACTTTTGCGAAAACACTTACATCATGAATCTCATAATATTTCAAGTCAAGCGGTAGAAATTCAAGAAGATTTGACTTTTATACAAGCACCAACGAGAAATTTAGACAGAAAAGAACAAGTCTTGTGTAATAAAGTAATTCTATTAATTCAAGTTCCGTGACGGAATAAATATGTTGAAGAGATTATGTGACTATGAAGAAATGTTATTCACAATTGTTTCTTGAGTTAGGTAAGGAAATTTCGGGGACGAAATTTTTATAAAGTGGGTAGAATTGTAATACCCGTATTCGTAAAGTAAGAGTAAAGAAGTAATTTAATAAATATAATATAGAATTAAAATAATATATATACGTGAAAGAATTATTATTGAATAAAATAATTCTTTTGAAAAGAAAACATGGCAACACTTGAAATCTAGGTGTTACCAAAAGAGAAAAAGGGTGATGTGCTGTGTATCATGCATGATACACAGCACAAAAGGTGAACAGTGGAGGGGGGGGGCAAAATTCGCATATATATACTGTTTATTTATTTATTTTTTTATATACTTACCAAATTCTGATTTATTTTCTTCTTTTTACAATTCAAACTACTCTATTTCTCTAAACACTTGGGGACCGAAAGAAATACTGAAAGAGTAAAATTTTGAAGGGGTTTACGGGAGAATTTTATAGAGAGTCACGGGAAGCTCTAAGAAAAATAGGAGGTAATAACATGAGTTTTATTTTTAAGATCTAGCATACATGAAATTTTCCGGAATTCAATGTGGGAATTTTCAAAGGTGTGAATTATGAAGGAATTAAAAAATTAATTAGAAATTTTAATAGAAATATTATGCCAAGTGTTGACGATCAGCAACCAGAAGAAATTGCTAAGAGGAGCAGGAACGACAAGGAGGTAATCCATGGGTAGCTCTAAGTGTTACGTGGTGAGTTAGATTTACTTTAAGTAATCAAGATAAATATGAAATATATAGTGATAATATTAGAATAAATTATTAACTTATACTATTGTGGTAGATGAAAAGTTGGTTGATAAGAATGATAGGAATAGTGGATGTGTAGAGAATTATTTTATGAGAAATAATATTATTGGGAAAATGAGTCGATTTAATAATAAATGAGATAAGTGAAATTCTTGATGAGCTATGGTTGATGATTTGATATGATTTATGAGGAGAGGAATTTAGTGGATCTTGACGAGATAGAGTTGATGATTTGATATGATTTATGAGGAGAGAAATTTAGTGAAATTTTTCAAATAATAATTTGAGAATAATCAGGATAGCTAATTTGAATGTTTGAAGACATTCTTGTTTCTATATTATTGTTCATATGTATATTTCATATCATTATTCATATGCATATGCATGAAATAAAAGAACTGGGAAGGCAACCGGTCTAAATGAAAATAAATGAACCAAGAGGACAGCTAGTCTAAATGAAAACCGTGACAGCCAGTATATACTGAAAATAAAAGAACCGGGAGAGTAGTCGGTTTAAATGAGAATAAAATACCTAGAAATGCAGCCGGTCTAAATGAGAATGATAGAATTGGGAAGGCAGCCGATCTAAGATAAAAACATGTGGGAAGATGTTCCCAATCATAATAACATTTAAATTCATGCATTGCATTTGCTTAAATATTGATTCTTATTGCTTGAGATGCTAAAGTGCTATTCATGACTGTAAATTTATTGATAGATGAATGAGTCACATAGAGAGACAATTATGCAATTATGCTGAGAAGAAATATGGAAATGGAAATTGAAATTATTAGAATTATCTAGGTGACTGATTATATGCTGTGAACTTCATAATGAGATAATTATGAGATAGAATTGATAGTCTCAAAATGATGATTAATTATATGAAAATGAGATTTATAAAGGATGGAGAATTAATATGAATAGTGATAATAGACTGTTATTATCAAAATATATAAGATATAGATGAATGAATATTGGAAGACTACTTATACCAATTGAATACTTTTAGTAAGTTTAATTCACTGAGCTTGTGAAGCTCACTCATTGTACAATGATTTCAGGTAGTAAGCAAGACAGATAGTTTGGTGAGTTGAGATTCAGACGAAGTCATTATCTGTAAGCCACGTGGTTCACATCCTCAGATTAATGAGAAAACAAAATAAAAATTTATTTGTAAGTATTCATGCATATTATGTTGTATAAAATGTTTAAGTTGAGATCTGAATAGTGTATCTCCCCTATTGAGGGTTGAGGATTGATGTAAAAATTTTCGTTGATATTATTTTTATTGTTGCATATATGTGTTATGCTGGAATTTCAAATCGTGACAACACCGTCTCGGGGGGGGGGGGGGCCAACCCGGGATGGATCGTTACAAATATGCTATTGTTTTCTTTAATGACATACTCATTTACAACAAGACAAAGGAGGATCATATTGAGCATTTAAGGTTTGTCTTAGCTTGCTTGCAACAAAACTAATTGTTTGCTAAGAAAAGAAAATGTCAATTGGGCCAAAGTTCCATAGAGTACTTGGGCCATATCAATTTTTCAATTGGTGTGGCACCTGATCAAACAAAAATGGAAGCTATGTTAGCATAGCCTACTCCAAAAAACCAGAAATAGTTAAGAAGTTTCTTAGGATTGATTGGCTACTACAAAAAAATTATTTAAAAAGGTTTGCATCTACAGGTGCCCCTTCAACAGCTTAATTGAAGAAAGACTCATTTCATTGGACTTGTGAAGCTCAAACTTCTTTTTAGGACCTCAAAGCAGCTATGATCACAACTCCTGTATTGGCCCTAACAAATTTCATTCTTCCCTTTTTTATTGAAACAAATACCTCATGTGTGGGTATTAGAGCTGTCCCCTCTCAACAAGGTAATCCTCTTACTTTTTATAGCAAAAAACTATGTCCTAAAATGCAACAGGCTTCCACTTACATTAGGAAACTGTTTGCAATAACTTTTGCATTAAAAAAAGTGGAGGCAGTATGCCTTGGATTCCAAATTCTACATCTACACTTATCAGAAAAGTTTAAGACACTTACTCAATCAGATCATTCAAACTCTAGAACAGCGGCACTACTTTGTAAAACTATCAGGCTATAATTATGAGATAATTTATAGACCTAGTAAAGACAAAGCTCCTGCTGATGCCTTGTCCAAATTGAACACAGTGGAAACTAAGAAAGATTCAGAAGTCCTTCTCACAGCTCTATCCATGCTTGCTTTTGTCATCTTTGCTCAGATTACTACTAAGCATGCTAATGATAGTCACATTAGTCAATTAATCAAGCAAGTCCAAGAGTGCCCCACTCAATGTCTTTCTTATACAGTAAAAAATGACATCCTATACTATAGATGCAAGATTTTTCTGAGTGATACTTCTCTCAAAGAATTTCATCCCACACCATTAGGAGACCATGCAGGGGTTCACACGACCTACATGAGAGTTGCAGCCAATTTCTACTAGAAGAACCTAAGGAAGTTAATAGAAATGTTTGTCAAACATTGTGACATATGCCAAAAGATTAAAAGTGTTAACAAGGCTCCATATGGTCTCCTAGATCCCTTACCTATACCAAATCAAATTTGGGAAGATGTCAGTATAAACTTCATCACTAATCTTCCTGTTTCTCAAGGTATAATTGCCATCTTAGTTGTGATTGATATATTATCCAAGCATGATCATTTTGGACCATTACCTTCACACTTTACTAAAATCAAAGTTGTTGTCTTGTTTATGAAAATGGCATGTGCTTTACATGGCATCCCAAGGTCTGTAGTTTGTGATAGGTACTCTATTTTTCAAAGTAAATTATGGAAAGAAACTCTTTAGGCTTATAGGTTAAGTACTTACACCTTGCTGAGTTAAGTACTTACACCTTGCTGAGTTCCGTTATAACACATCTTTTCAAACTTCACTTGAAAAAACTCCATCTAAAGTGGTCTATGGAAGATTACCTCCCTCCCTTCCTACTTATCATAGAGGAACTACAACCTTGGAGGCTATTGATCATGACTTAGGCATAAGGACATAAATTCTACAATGGGTTCAAGAACACCTCCAGTTGGCACGATACAAAATGAAACAAACAGCTGACAATCATAGAACATAACTTACTTTTCAGGTGGGTGATTTGGTGCTACTCAGATTACAACCTTATAGACAAGTCATAGTGGCTATAAGATCTTCTCAAAAGCTAAGTAAAAATTTATTTAGTCCCTTCAAAGTTCTTAAAAGAATTGGCTCGTTTTCTTATCCATTGGAACTTCCTCCCGACTCACCATTCATCTACTGTTTCATGTCTCTCTTCTCAAGCCATATCATGGCCCTCAATCTCAAATCATTCCACTGCCACTACCTACCATCAGCAACAACAACAAACCACAAATTTTGCCACTAGCCATAGATGGAGAAAGATACATCAAGAGGCAAGATAAGTGGATCCAGTAATAGTTGGTTTAGTGGGCTGACTTACCACTAGAAGAAGCTTTCTAAGAGGTTTCTGAAGAACTTCAACATCTTTATCCCAATTTACACCTTGAGGACAAGGTGTTATCTCAGGAGGAAGATAATGATACAACTTTTAAATAAGTGAAAGAGGTGGAACAAGTAACTGAAGGAACCAAAGATACAAATGCAATAAAGTATGACATAGAACAGGCAATAGAAGAGGTTAGCAACAAGGGAACAAGGTCAGTAAGAGTGAGAATAAGGATTAGCTGGTTAAAGGACTTCCATTGCTATTAAATAATCAAACACAAGCTTAGAATTGCTTGATCAAAGCTACAGATAATACTGTTAGAATTCTGTTACAAAATAGTTTGTTTGTTAATCCCTTTGCTAGTAGTTAGTTAGACTTGTAACTACTTTCGAATGCAGTATATATAAGTTGTACTCATGTAAATGAGAAGAACAAGAAAGTATAATCAAAATTCTCAGTTTTCTCTCAACCTCATTCTTTCTAAGGGTTTGTTCTTAGCCTATCAAAAATATTTTTTATACCGCTTGTACAGCTTGTATCAGTTTTGACTTTTTTATAACCCTAAACATCACAATTTTGTGCACGGTCTTAGTAAATTTTTAAATAAATCCAGTTTACCATATCAATTGCAGACATGATTTATCTGTTCGCATCACTTTAATAATTATAATTAATTTTGATTCAATTAAATAATCATGAGCTTATGATTGATGTGATAAATCTGACCTAATTATTTAACTCATGATTCTCTCTTTAATCTCTCATGCATTTGTTGATTTTTTCCCCTCGAAAGTCTAAGCCTTACTACGTTTTATTTATATAAAAAATTACTAATGAAAGCTTGAAACTTTACGAGATGAGAACCATGAGCACATCTACATGGTCACCCACTTCAAATGACGGGATCCAAACCGGCAAACCGCCAAGTTAAAAACAAGTAAACGACGGGTACATCTTAAATGAGTTTGGCATTACATGGAATTAGTAGGACCCACAAAGCAAACTCTTGATTAATCAGTTACTTTTCTTAATTAAGTTGCACGTGTGCAATCAAAACTATCCATACAAGATACCATGTACTAGTAATGTTTTTGCAAGAGTAGTATCACGTGAAAAGGAGAGGGCTAATATAAAGTCATTAATTAAGTTGATTTGAATTGAAATTAGAAACTCCCCTTCAAAAGTGAGCAAAATTTGGCCACAAAATCGGTGTCATAGTCAGTTTTTGCTAGAGGTGGTAAAAGGATCGGGTTCGAGTCATATTGAGTGGGGTCACGGGTTACTGGTCACAGGTCATAAGTCATAAGTCACTTTGGATTAGGTCGGGTTTCGACCATTTTATTCTCGAGTTACGTCAAGTCGGGTTGTGTCAGGTTCGGATCATTTCGAGCTCGGGTCGTATTGGATTTCAGATCATGTCGAGTCAGGTCAACAAAATAAATATTTATACTTAATTAAAAAATATATTATTTACATATAATACGACTAAACGAGTTACATATCCAAATCCGTGAAAATTAATTAATAATAAATCAATATTAATTTTTTAAAATAATATATTTAATTTGTTAATACAATATGCAATGTTATGACTCTTAGTTCCAAAATTCAGTCTTAAATGATCTCAGGCAATTGGTCCACAAAATTATTCTCACTAGTAACATCTTATACCAAATTTTGGAGATTAAATTTCATATAATCACTTCATTCCATTCTATTTTTTCATGATAATTAAAGATAAAAATTTATTGTAATGTGAAGAACAATGCAAAATATACTAGTCTCCTCGATTTTTTATTTGAAGTTAATGAGATTACTCATATTAATAGAATATTGAACCATGCACATTGATGAGAGTCATAAAATGCATCTAAACAATACTTAATTGTTAACATTTTAGGGTTGATCTCGGTCGTAATCGCACTTTTACATGTTGATAACTCTAAAGTGATATTCATAAATCATTGACTTAATTCGATGCATTTTCAGGTGCTTTGAGTACAAAAGAGATAATAAAGCGATCCATGTTTAAAGCACCAAAAGATCTTGGGTGTCGATGCTCGTTTTTGTCCAAGGTTTAGACGTGTCCAAACATGATTCAAAGATGGTTAAACTCTAAACTAAGGCTGAAGTAATAAAGTACAGTAAGTTAAAAGACTGCACACAAGTGTGTGCATCACTTTGGAGCAAGTTAAGGGCAGGCACACTAGTGTGTGCACTTCTGCATACAAGCTGAAGATGTTTCACTGAATTGCCAGAATTTCCCGTACAGATCAATCATCTTTGCAGATTAAACTGTATTGATGTAGGAAGAACCAGACGATGAGCCATATATGCTTAGAAAGATCCGGAAGTCTATTTTCTGGAGAATTTTACGGTTCGTAAAAAGGATTTTTCTAGAGAAAGTTATGGTAGTTTTAGTGGAAACAGTTCAGGCCAGCACAGCAGGCCCAGACGCACAGCAGGCCCATACGCACAGCAGGCCCAGACGCACAGCAGGCCCAGGCGCACAGCACGGCCCACTCGCCTCTTGACCGGATTAGGGCAAGCAAATGGCATTCTCCAAGACCAAAACACCCCCCTCATGCTCTATAAATATATCTTTATGGAGTGTGCAGCTGGGCATTGAAGAGAGAAAGCAAGGAAGAGAGAAAAAAGAGAGGATTCAAGGGATCCAAATCCAGCATTCTTCCATTTTATTTCTAAGTTTTCTTTGGTTGCAAATCAAGGGGAGAACATCCATATTGTTCATCCACCTTGAACTCCATGGCCAAATCAAGGGGAAAGCATCCTTATTGTTCTTCCACCTTGATTTCCATGGCCAACTAATCATTTTACAAGGGAAAGGGATGAATCTTTAGGGATTTCTTGTTCTTTATTTCTTGTTCTTGATTCAGTTGTATGGATTTATTGTTAAATATTGTTTATGAATTATTCATTGATTAAGTAAGAAGATTTGAGTTCATGTGATAGATGTACTTCTTATTCTTCTTCTTTTAGACTCTCTTAATCCGGTGATTGCATCCTTCTCCTCCATTGAGGTTGCTTGGATGTGATTGATTCCGGTAGATTTATCTTATTGATTGTCCATTATTACGATATTGTCTTTTAAGATTTATTGTCGTTTCTTGATAATCTTTAAGATCGGTCATGTGTGCATGAACCGAAATCAATGATTAATTCGTAGCAATTATATAAGAATTGTAAATGTACTTGATTGAATATATTCCGATTGCTTGTTTGGGAGTTGAAACTTGCAATCGAGATAAAATCAATTGAATCAAGAGTTGAAATAGGGAACAAACCTAAAGAGGATTCCCGGAACCTTGTTATTTCTCATTTATATTTCATTTACATTTACGCAATTTTCCTTTACATTATTTCACCATCAAAGCTTAAAAATCTTGAGTTTAACTTTTATCGTTCGTTTTAAGGTTCACACATTTTCCTTTGTACTTAACTTGTTTCCCTGTGGAATCGACCCCCCAAAGCCGTACTACAATAACCGTGTTATACTTTGGGCGTAATCACACATCAACACATGTAAATCAATAATTAACTAATTATTATATAGTTTAGTTTATTTGACAATTAGTCAATTAATTATTACCCCAGTTTTAAAAAGAAAATTATTTTTTTATAAAAAAATTGGTAAATTACATGAACCTATATGAGATTAGTTCATGGTTACGCTTATCTCTATAGTTTCTAAAATATACACTTACCTACCTGTTGTTAACTTTGCATTAGACTTCTGTTAGTTAACTGTTCAAAATTTAGTCAAATCATGTGTCAACTCATCAAAACTTGTTGGAAACAAGATTTTACCCTTAATAATTTCAAAATCCAATAAAGGTGTGGGTACTACTTGGGTAAAAAGTTTGATTGGATTTTGAAATTATTAAGGGTAAAGTCGGGTTTCTAATAAGTTTTGATAAGTTGGAACAAGATTTGACAAGATTTTAAACAATTGACTAACGGAAGGCTAACAAAAAATAGGTAAGTGTATGTTTTAGAAAGTATGTGAGGTAAGTGTAACCATGGACTACCCTCAGGTAGGTTAATATAGTATACCCTAAAAATATATTTTCAAGTCATTTTGGGTTTTTGGGTCGTTATAGGTCATTCTGGTTCGGGTCAGGTCAAGTTCGGGTCATTTTGAATCCGAGACATTTCAGGTTTCGAGTCACTTGGGTTAGGATCGAGTCGGGTCGGGTTCGTGTATATTATTTTGATGCATTTTCGAGTTGGGACGAGTTTGGACTGGGTCGGGTCAGATTTTACCACCTCTAATTTTTGCTACTCATAATCTAGTAAGTACTTATAATGTGAGAACGAGCTAAGCTCAACTGAATCGAATCCGATTTTTAAAAACTCAAGTTTGATCTGTATAATGTACGAGTTACTCGAGTTTGAATTGAGTTTGAGTTGAATTTGAAAATTTGGATTCAAATTTGATTCGAAATCATTTTGTTGAACTTGAGCTCATCTAACTCAAGTTTAAATGAAAAGAGTTCAAAATATCCGAAGAATTGAACTATCTAAGAAACTGATACATTTTTTATGAATGAAATAAAATAAATAAATATATATATATATATATATATATATATATTTACAAAAAATTAATTATACACAAAGAGGATAACTATAATACCTGTATTCGTAAAGAAAGGGTAAAGAAGTAATTTAATAAATATGACATGGAGTTAAAATAATATATATGCGAAAGATTTAATTTTTATAAAAAAAAATGTGTGGATAACATGTAAGCAAAAAGGAAAGAAAAAGAAAAAAAATTGACACACTTGGACGCGTGAAAAGGAAAGAATAGCAAAAAAAGAAAAAAAAGAACATGTAAACACCTGGATATCTAGGTGTTACTCATTGGTCATGCAAATGTTGCATGAGTTACAACTCAAAAGTTGTAACCTTAGTGGCAAATTGGGGGGGGGGGGGGGGGGGTTAACTGAGAATATATATATAAGTTTAGCTTTTTGTTTTATTTTTTTTTAAATCTTACCAAATCCTGTTTGGTTTTCTCCCTTTTTCAATACATATTTCTCACGGGAAGCTCTAAGAAAAACATAAGGTAATAACATGACTTTTATTTTTATAATCTAGCATACATGAAATTTCCTAGAATTCAATGTTGAAATTTTCAAAGAATGTGAATTATAAGGAATTGAAGAATAAATTAGAAATTTTAATATAAATATTATGTCAGGGGTTAACGATCAACAGCCAGGAGAAATTGTTTAGAGGAGCAGGAAAGGCAAGGGGATGATCCACGGGTAGCTCTAAGTGCTACGTGATGAGTTAGATTTACTTTAAGTAATCAAGATAAATATGAAATATATAGTGATAGTATTTTAATAAATCATTAACTTATGATTTGGTGATAGATGAAAGTTGGATGATAGGTATGTTCGGAATAATGGATGTGTAGGGAATTATTTTATGAGAAATAATATTATTGGAATAATGAGTTGATTTAATAATAAAGGTGATAAGTATTCTTGAAGAACTATGGTTGATGATTTGATATGATTTATGAAGAGATGAATTTAGTGAAAATTTTCAAATAATAATTTGAGAATAATCAGGAAAGCTAATTTGAATGTTTGAAGACATGCTAGTTTCTATATTATTGTTCATATGCGTATTTCATATCATTATTCATATGCATATTTCAAATCATTATTCATACATATATGCCTAAAATAAAAGAACCGGGAGAGCAGTCGGTCTAAATGTGAATAAAAAAACCAGGAAGGCAGCTAGTCTAAATGAGAACGAAAGAATCGGGAAGGCAGTCGGTCTAAAATAAAAAATGTCGATATGTGGGAAGATGTTCCCAATAATAATAACATTTAAATTCATGCATTGTATTTGCTTAAATATTGATTGTTATTACTTGAGATGCTAAAGTTCTATTCATGATTATAAATTTATTGATAGATGAATGAGTCACAGAGAGAGACCATTATGCTAAGAAGAAATATGAAAATATGAAATGATGAGAATTATCTGAGTGATAGATTATATGTTGTGAACCTCATAACGAGGTAATTATGAGATAGAATTGATAGTCTCAAGATGATGATTAACTATATGAGAATAAGATATTTATAAAGGATGAGAATTTGATATGAGTAGTGATAATAGAATTTTATTATCAAAATATATGAGATATCAATGAATAAATATTGGAAGACTAACTGTACAAATTGAATACTTCTATGAAGTTTAATTCACTGAGCTTGTGAAGCTCACTCCTCATTGTACAATGATTTTAGGTAACAGGCAAGATAGATAGTTTGGTGAGTTGAGATTCAAACGAAGTCATTATCTGTAAGCCACGTGGTTCACATCCTCATACTAATGGAAAGAAAAAAAAAATATTTGTAAATATTAATGCATATTATGTTGTATAAAATGTTTAAGTAGAGATCTGAATGATGTATCTTCCCCGTTGAGAGTTAAGGAATGATGTAAATAATTATAGTTGCTATATTGTTATATAAATGTGTTATGCTGGGATTTTCAAAATGTGACAACACCATATCGGGGGTGGCCAACTTGGGATGGGTCATTACAATTTTGGTATCAGAGCATTAGGTTTTATGATTCTGTAAACTACATAAAAAGAAAGAAAGTGGAAGATTAAAATAAATTATATTTTAATGAATAGTCTGATGATGACACGTGGACATACTAGAGCTAGAGTTAGAATTGTTGATTTGAGAGGGCGTGGTAGGCCCCTAATATTTTGACAAATCAAGGTTGAGTCTAAATTTGTGGTTTCTAGAAGGAAATATGTTGACATTATAATTAATATTAGTAGAGGTGTGAGAGAATCTGAAGTTAAAAGAGATGAGCTAAGATGAGCTCTTACACATGCTCTTAAGAAAATGAATATAACATATGGTAGAGTTGATAGCCTATATAGTATAGACTTGATGAGCAGGCTAGAGCAGTGCCTGAGGTTGTTGTAAATCTAATAATGGTAAATGTTTAAAAGGGAAATGTGAGTTTATGCATGAAATGCAGAGAGATTATTTTGTTAAATATATTAAGTTGAATGCCTTGTTGTTTAAAGGATCTATGAATCCTTTTGAGCTTGAGCTATAGGTGGAACATGTAGAGAGATTCGTTGGTACTTTACCAGTGACTGGCAGACAAAGGGTCACCTTTGCTTCATTTGAGTTAGAAAGAGAAGCTTTAGAATGATGGAAGGATACTCTTCCTAGGGTAAGTGCATATGTTGATAGACCCTTTAACCTAGAATAGGTTTAAAGAGGTTTTCCTTAATAAATACTTCCCTTATACTTTTAGAGCCCAACAAGAAAAAGATTTTATTTATTTGAGGTAAAATATGTTGACTGTGGCTCAGTATAATAGCAGATTTGTGGCCTTATCAAGGTTCGTATCGAAAATGATAGACATAGAGGAGAAGAAGTGTAAGAGGTCCATAGATGAATTATATTTTAAGATTTGATCGAAATAATCTTATATAAGGCATATAAATTATGTCAGGTTGGTGGATATAGTACTTCATATTGAAAAAGATATGATGGAGTTTAAGGGAAAGAGAAAGAGTGGTTAAAGAGGCTTAGACATGAAGGTTCTAGAGATAGTGGTAGTATGAGTGTACAGGGTGAGAGACCACCCCAGATGGGGGGTTCCTTGTTACAAGAAATTATAGTATAGAGTCAGAGGCAAACAGGATCTGTTGCTTCTGTTGCTCAGAGTAATTTCGATGGGACCTTTAGATTTAGAAGAAAGGTTATGGGAACCGAGAGTCATGGCAGAAGAAGCAAATATGCCACCAAGGGGAAGTAGTAATCTGATGTATGATTAAGAAACATAAGTTTGTTATAGATATAATCAGATAAGTTATTTATCCCAGAATTGATCTAATTTGAGGTGCCTTGTATGTAGAAAAGGTGGTCATATCAATGTTGGTTAATCCTGGTGTAACCTATTCTTTTGCATCAAATGTATTTAGGAAGCTTATTGATGCATGTATTAGTCCTTTGATGCATAATAGTATTGCTGAAGTTCCTGTAACGATCTATCCCAGGTCGGCCATCCTCGAGACGATGTCATCACATTTTGAAAATCCCAGCACGATACATATATGCAACAATAAAAATAAATAATACCAATAGAAATTTTACATCAATCCTCAACAGGGGAGTTACATCAATCAAATCTTTAAACATTAAATACAATGTAAAATGCATGAATAATTACAAATAAATTTTTATTTTCTTTTCTTATTAGTCTGAGGATGTTGACACGTACGTGACTTACAGAAATGATTTCTTCTGAACCTCAACTCACTAAACTATTTGTCTTGTCTACTACCTGAAATCATTGTACAATGAGGGATGAGCTTCACAAACTCAGTGAATTAAATTTACTATAAGTACTCAATTTGTAGAAATGGTATTTCAATATTAAATCATTTATATCTCATACAACTTGATACTAGCATTCTACTATCACTACATATGTCATAAGATCCATTCTTTATCAATCTCTTTCTCGTAATTATTGGTTCACCTTAAGACCATCATTTATCTCATAATACCTCGTAATGAGGTTCACATCATAAAATCTACCATTTAGATGGTTCTTATCAACATAACTGTCTTTCTGTGAGACTCATCCATCTATAAATAAATTCGCAATAACACACTACACATCAGCATTTCAATAATGCAAGCAATAATTAAAACATATGCAATGCATGAATTATTATTATGGGAACGTCTTCCCACATGTTGACATATTTTTATTATCTTAGACCGGCCCCCTCCCGGTTCTTTTCTTTACAGCTTATCCCAATTGTCATGGATTTATTTTCAGCATATACCGACTGTCATGGTGTTTCAATTAGACCGGTCTCTTTCTGATTCTTTCGGTTCTCTTATTTAATGCATATGTATATGAACAATGATATGAAATATGCATATGAACAGTAATATAAAGCCCACACGACTTTAAAATATTTAAATTTTTTTCACTAAATTCCTCTCATCCCAAATCACATCAAATCATCTATTAAAGTTTGTCAAGATCCCCTAAATTTCATCCCGAATCAAATCAAATCATCCATCAAAGCTTGTCAAGATCCACTAAATTTCATCTTCTCATAATTCGTATCAAAACATCGACCATAACTCATTAAGAATTTCACTTATCGCTTTTATTATTAAATCAACTTATTATTCCAAAAATATTATTTCTCCCCTAATAATTTTCTACATGTCCAAAATTCATATCATATCTATCAATCAAATCTTTATCTATCACCAAAACATAAGTTAATAATTTATTTTATATCATCACTAGATTTTTCATTTTTATTTAGATTACTTAAAGTAAATCTAACTCATCACGTAGCACTTAAAGTTACCCGATGATCACCTCTTTGTCTTTCCTGTTCCTCTCAGAAATTTCTTCCGATTGCTGATCATTAACACCTGATATAATATTTGTATTAAATTTCTATTTTATTCTTCAATTCGTTATAAACCATACCCTTTGAAAATTCCCACTTTGAATTCGGGAAAATTTTGTGAATGCTAAAAATTCAAAAATAAACCTTACGTTATTTACCTTTTGTTTTTCTGATAGCATCCCGTGATTCTCTATGAAATTTTGCAGTAAACCCCTTCAAAATTTTGCTCATTTAACTTTTCTTTGGGTCCCCAAGTATTTAAGGAAATAGAGTAATTGAATTGAGATTGAAGAAAACCAAATTGGTAAACTAAAAATGAAATTCAATATATATATAAAATTTAATTAAGCGGTTGCCACCTTTTTTTTTACTATTCATAAACCTACATCTGCAACACATGCAACACTTCAACCTTTAAGATGCAACACCTAGACTTCCAAGTGTTGTACAATTTTTTTTTATAAAAAAAATCTAATATATTTTTCCATTTCTTCCTTCTTTTTATGCTGGACACGTCCAGAAATTTTTTTTTTTCTTTGTAACTATGCCCCCACGGGTCCAGATTTTTTTTAGAATTGTTTTATACAATACTAAATCCTTCGTGTAAATATACTATTTTAATTTCATGTCATATTTATTAAATTACTTCTTTACCCTTACTCTACGATTATGTGTATTACAGTTCCCACTAGAGATAGAGTGATAATCATAAATGTTTACAAAGGTTGTGTGATTCGTATCAGTCTGAAGCTGATTTATTATCTTTGAATATGGTTGATTGTTTTAGAAAGAATGTAGTGTTCAAGATATGGACATGAAAAGTTTAACTTTCAGGAAGAACATAAGATACTCTCGAACTATCTTATTTTTGTTATGACTACTAGTAAATGGTCAAGGAAAGGATGTGAGGGGTATTTGGCATATGTGGTAGACTTTAGAAATGATAGTAGAGAGTTTGAAGAAATCTTAGTAGTGAAAGATTTTTTTTTTTTTTTATGTAATTCTTGATAAGTTGTCTAAGTTACCTCCATGTAGAGAGATTAAATTCTCTATCAATGTGATACCAGGTTCATCACATATATCTATAGCACCCTACAGAGTGACACCCACTGAGTTAAGAGAGTTGAAAGTTCAAGAGTTGTTAGATAAACAATTTATTTGATTTAGTGTGTCGCCTTGGGGAGCCCAATGTTGTTTGTGAAGAAAAAAGATGGAATAAAGAGATTATGTATAGACTACAAATAGTTGAATAAGATAACCATTAAGAACAAATATCCTTTACCCAAGATAGATGATTTATTTGAGAAGTTGCATGGAGCAAAGGTGTTTTCAAAAATAGACCTAAGATCAGGTTATCATCAATTGAGGATAGAGAAGGGACATGTGCCTAAAACTGCTTTTAGGACACATTATGGTCATAAGTTTCTTGTGATGTCATTTGGATTGACTAACGCTCCAGCAACATTTGTGAACTTGATAAATAAAATGTTTAAACCATTTCTTGATAATCTTATGGTTGTGTTCATTGATAACATCTTAGTGTATTCTAAGACTAAGAAAGAGCATGTAAAACATTTAGAAATTGTGTTAGAGATTTTAATGAAAGAGAGATTGTATGCAATAATTTTCTAAATGTGAATTTTGGCTGAATATGACAACTTTCTTAGGGCATGTAATATCTGAAAATGATATAATAGTTGATCCACAAAAGGTAGAGGCAACGTTAAGTTGGGAGAGACCAACTAATGTGATTGAGATTAGAATCTTCTTGGGATTAGTTGGTTATTATAGAAGATTCTTTTAGAATTTTTCTATTATTGTAGTACTGTTTACTAGACTGGCCAAGAAAAATGTGAGATTTGTATGGCGTGGGAAGTGTGAGAAAATTTTTCAATTACTAAAAGAGAAATTAACTATAGCTCCAGTATTGGTGCTTCTTTATGGTGATGAAGGATTTATAGTGTATAGTTATGCGTCGCATCAATGGTTGGGATGTGTGTTGATGTAACATGGGAAAGTTATGGCCTATACTTCTACCCAATTGAAGAATCATGATAGAAATTACCCCACTCATAGCTTAGAGTTAGTTGCCATAGTGTTTACTTTAAAGATTGGAGACATCATCTCTATGGAGCCACTTGTGAGATATTAATTTATTATAAGAGTTTGACATACTTACCTACCCAGAGAGAGTTGAATTTGAGGCAAAGATGGTGGTATGGAGTACTATTGAGCATAGTATCATTTAGAGATGCTAGATTTGCATCTTGGTTTTGGAGAGGCTTTCAGAAAGCCATGTGTACACAATTGCAATTTATTACAACATTTCATCCTCAAATAGTTGAGCAGACAAAAAGGATTATTAGAGTACTAGAAGATATGTTAAGGGCAAATGTGATGAGTTTATCAGTAAGTTGGGATGCTTACTTGCCATTGATGGAATCTTATTATAATAATCAACATCAATTTAGTAATGGAATGGCACCGATGAGATATTGTATGTGTAACAACCCATCCCGGGTTGGCCACCCCCGAGACAGTGTCATCACATTTTGAAAATCTCATCATGACACGTATATGCAACAATAAAAATTTACCAACTGCAAGTATTTATATCAATCCTCAACCCTTAATAGAGGAAATTTACCAATTGTTTTTTTTTCTTTCTCATTAGTCTGAGGATATGGACCGCGTGGCTTACAGATAAAGAATCTGCTTGAATCTTAGCTCACCAATTATTTGTTCTACCTGCTGCTTGAAATCATTTAACATTGAGGGATGAGCATCACAAGCTCAGTGAATTAAATTTACTAGAAGCATTCAATTTGTATAAATAGTCTTTTAATATTTAATCATTTATATCTCATATAACTTGATAATAGCACTCTACAATCACTACACATATCATCAGCCTCTTTCTCTATAAATATTTTCTTCTTATTTATTTGTTCACCTTAGGACCATCAGTTATCTCATAATTACCTCGTTATGAGATTCACAACATATAGTTCTTATCATATCATACTTCCATGTTTCTTTCTTACCATAACTGTTTCTCTGTAAAACTCATTCATCTATAAATAAATTTACAATAACAAATAAGACTTCAATATTTCAGTAACACAATCAATATTTAAAACAGATGCTATGCATGAATTATTATTAGGGAACATCTTCCCACATGTCGACATATTTTTATCTTAGACTGATTGCCTTTTCTTTTATTTCATTTAGACCGGCCCCCTCCCAGTTCTTTTATTTCCAGCATATATCGGCTATCACGGTTTTCATTTATTTCTAGCTTATACCGACTGTCATGGTTTTTCATTTAGACCGGCCCCCTCCCGATTCTTTTATTTCATGCATATGCACATGAACAATAATATAAAAACAATCAAGTATTCAGACATTTAATTTAGCTATCCTGCCTTTTCTCAAATTACTATTTGATCAATTTCACTAATTTCTTCTCCTCATATATCACATCAATTTATCAACCATAACTCGTCAAGAATTTCATTTATCACCTTCATTATTAAATCGACTCATTATTCCAATAATATTACTTCTCATATAATAACTTTCTATATATCAATTATACCTATCACACCCATCAAACAACTTTCATCTATTATCAAATCATAAGTTAATAAGTTATTCAAATATTATCACTATATATTTCACATTTATCTTGATTATTTAAAGTAAATCTAACTCACCACGTAGCACTTAAAGCTACCCGTAGATCACCTCCTTGCCTTTCCTGCTCCTCTCAACAATTTCCTCTGGTTGCTGATCGTCAACACCTGACATAATATTTATATTAAATTCTAATTTATTCTCCAATTCTTCCATAATTTACACCATTTGAAAATTCTCACATTGAATTTCAGGAATTTCATGTATGCTAAATTTCAAAAATAAACTTCACGTTATTACCTTATGTTTTTCTTAGACCTTCCCGTGACTATTTATAAAATTCTCCCGTAAACCTCTTCAAAATTTTACTCTTTCAACCTTTCTTTCGGTCTCCAAGTGTTTAAAGAAAGAGAGTAATTTGAATCATAGTGGAAAGAAAACCAAACAGGATTTGGTAAGTAATTAATAGAATAAACTAAAGTAATATATATACCAAATTTTGAAAGGAATAGTCAGCACCTCCCCCCCCCCCTCTTGCATTGCCACAAATTGGTATTGTCTCTTACATGCATATTTTCTTCTCTTTTGGTAACAGGTGTTGCCACCTGTTGCCACATGTATTTTTTTTTATAAAAAAAAATCTTTTTCTTTTTCTTTTTCCTTTTCCATTTCCTTTATCTGTATAAAAAAAATTTCATTTTCTTTACACTACCACGCGTATTTTTTTTAAAGAATTGTTTTATAAAAAATAAATCTTTCGCATATATTATTTTAACTCCATGTCATATTATTTAAATTACTTCTTTACCCTTTCCTTACGAATATGGGTATTACAATTCTATTCACCTTACAAAAATTTCGTCCCCGAAATTTCTTTACCTAATTCATGAAAGAGTTAGGGGTATTCTTTCCTCATTTTTGCTTCATGCTCCCAAGTGACTTCTCCAACATCTTTATTCTACCATAATATTTGAATCAAAGGAATTACTTTATTGTGCAAGACTTGTTCCTTTCTATCTAGAATTCTGACTGGTATTTGCATAAAAGTCAAACTTTCCTGAAGTTCTATCACCTTATTCAAGATACTATGGGATTCATCGTGTAAGTACTTTCTCAAAAGTGACACATGAAACACATTATGTAATTGTTTTAACTAAGGAGGCAAATCCAATCTATATACTACTGGTCTAACTCTCTCAATCACCTCATATGGCCCTACAAATCTCAGGCTCAACTTTCCTGCCTTTTTAAACCTCAACACGCCCTTCCACGGAGATATCTTCAAAAATACCCAATGACCAATTTGAAACTCGAGAGATCGTCTTCTATTATTCACATATCCCTTCTGTATCTTTTGTGCTGCTCTAAGGTTCTCTTTAACCAGTTTGATCCTCTCAGTAGTCAGATCTATCATTTCTATACCAAATATCTTTTTCTCTCCAACTTCTTCCCAACACACTGGAGTTCTACACCTCCTACCATATAAAGCTTCAAATGGTGCCATCCCCATACTAGTTTGATACTGATTATTATATGCAAACTCGATCAAAGGCAAATAAGCATCCCAGCTCACTGAGAAACTCAATACACTTGCCCTCAATATATCATCTAGTATTTCTTATGATTTTCTCCATATGCCCATCAGTTTGTGGATGAAAAGCTGTACTAAACTATAATTGCATACCCATAGCTTCTTAAAAACCTCTCCAAAATCTAGAATCTCTATCTGATACAATACTTAAGGGTATAATCTCTGCTACATACAATTCAACCAACTTTTTAGGACCCCAAGGAGTTTTAATAGGAAGGAAATGTGAAGACTTAGAAAGTCTATCTACTATAACCTATACAGCGTCATGACCCCTATGGGTACGAGGAAAACCTGAGATAAAATCCATACTTATATTTTTCCATGGCCACTCAGGTACTGGAAGAGGTTGTAATAAACCTGTTGGATGTCTATTCTCAGACTTCACTTGTTGACAAGTCAGACATCTAGAAATATGTTCTGCTACATCCCATTTCATTCATGACTACGAATAATATTGTCTCAATCCCCTGTACATCTTATTATTACCTAGATCCATGGAATATGCATAATCATGAGCCTCACTTAGTATCTCCTTTCTCATCACCACATCATTGAGAACACAAACTCGATGCCCTAATACCACCATACCATCTTCTCTAATTCTAAACTCAGTTGGCTTCCCACTCAACATTTCCCGTCCGATCTTCTCTATCCCTTCATCTCTACCCTGCATCTGTAATAAATAATCAATAATAGAAGATTGTACCACCATATTTGCCATCAATACTCCTCTATCGTTGACACTCAACTGCATCCTCATTTTTCTTAATTCTATCATCACTGCTTCTATGATAACCAGCCAACCCCAAAAAGCTTCTACTTCAGTTACACTAGTGGGTTTTTTCCAATTCAACACTGCTTCTACCTTCTATGGGTCAACTGCTATTCCCTCTCCCAACACAACATGCCCCAAGAAAGATATTTCACTCAACCAAAACTCACACATAGAAAACTTTGCATATAATTTCTCTCTCCTCTGAATTTCCAACACTATCTCTAAATATTGCGTATGCTCCTTCATTCTTGGAATATACCAAAATATCATCAATAAACACAATTACAAATCTGTCCAAGAATGGTTTAAACACCCGATTCAATAGATCCATAAATGCTGTAGGAGCATTAGTCAACCCAAATGGCATGACTAGGAACTCATGATGGCCATAACGTGTCCCAAAAGCAGTCTTAGGAACGTCCCTCTCCTTTATCCACAATTGATGATAACCTGATCTTAGGTCTATCTTAGAAAACACTTTAGCTCCTTGTAACTGTTCGAACAAATCATTTATCCTCTGCAAAGGATATCTATTCTCGATAGTGATCTTATTCAACTGTCTGTAATCCATACACAATCTCATTGTCCCATCCTTTGTCTTGACAAACAATACAGGGGCTCTCCAAGGTCATAAACTAGTTAGAATAAACTGTTTATCTAGCAACTCCTGAAGCTAAACTTTCAACTCTTTCAATTCAGTTGGTGCCATTCTATAAGGTGCTATAGATATGGGTGTTGATCCTGGAATCACCACAATAGAAAACTTAATCTCCCTATTATGAGGCAAACCAAACAACACTTCAGGGAATACATCATAAAAATCTTTTACTACCACGATTTCTTCTAACTTCCTACTTTCCTTGCTAGAATCCACCACATATGCCAAATACCCCAAATAACCCTTCTTCAACCATTTACTAGCAGTTAAGACAGAAATAAGACAGTTAGCCAGTATCTTATGTTCTCCCTAAAAATTAAACTCTTCTTGTCCAGGTATCTTGAACACCACATTCTTCTAAAAACAATCTACCCAAGCATGATATACAGATAGTCAATTCATCCCCAGAATTAAATCAAAATCTGACATATCTAAAGGTAATAAATCAACTTCAAATTCTCTATCAGCCATATAAATCACACAACTTTGATAAATTGTTCTGATAATAACCTTATCCCCAATAGGAACCTCAACAACGACCGCATGCATAAAAGGACTAGCACTCGCATCAATAGATTTCACATAAACACTGGATGTGAAAGAATGGGTTGCACCAGGATCAATCAATAATCTAGCAGGTCTATCAAGGATAGATACCATATGCATAACAATATCAGGAGTGGCTTGTGAATCCTGCTTGGTCAATGCATAGACTCTGCTATCTCTGGACTGAAATTGGCTACCACATCCTCTCTCAGCTATTGATCATCGACCTCTTCCCCGCACACTCCCTGATCCACCACTTCTTTCCACCGGTCTTATCCCAACACTTCTAACGCCTACGTCAGTAGATTTCCCTACTGGACAATCTGTAGCAACATATCCTCCCTTACCACATACAAAGCATATCTGTGTAGGGCAATTCTAAGACAGATGCCCCATCTGATTACATCTGAAGCAAACCCTTAGCTATCGATCATACATCAGATTACCACCTCTCCTTGATGGCATACTTTCTCCTCTACTATAACTCCCACTTCCCATAGCCTGTTTCCCGAACCTATGGGTCCCCTGGTATTACTCTGAGCGACAAAAGCAACAGATCCTACTTGCCTCTAATTGTGTACTACAGTTCCTTGTGGCAAAGAACACCCCTTCTAGGGTGGTCTCCCACCCTGCACGCTCATGTTGCCACCACCTCTAGGTCCTTTAATTCTAGACCTCTTCCGCCACTCCCTCCTACCTCTAAACTCCATCAAATCTTTCTCAATTTATAATGTTTTATCCACCAGTATAGCATAATTTCCAATGCCCATATAAGAGAGTTTAGTCTGAATGCATAGTGTAATCTGTCTAAAAATCTCTTACATTTCTTCTCCTCCGTACTCACTAATTCAGGTAAAAACCTTGACATAGCTATGAATCTACTATCATATTTAGCCACCGATAAATTAGATTAATAAAATCTCTCTTGTTGTGCTCGAAAGGTATCTGAAAAATACTTCGCAAAAAATTCATCCTTAAACTTACTCCAACTTAAAGGTTGTTCTACTTGTGTGCTTACCCCAGGCAAAATATCCTCCCACCATTGAGAAGCCTTACCTTCCAGTATAAATGAAGCAAAAGCAACCTTATGTTTATCTGTCACTGGTAAGACCTCAAAATAATTCCCGACATGTCTAATCCACTGCTCAGCTTTTACAAGATTTACAAATTCTCTAAAAGACTGGGGTTTAAACTTAAGAAATCTCACAAAACAATCACCATGTATCTCATGTGCAAACACACTTTCTCCTCTATGAACCTCTTGTCTCACCACATCAGGTTCCATTCTACCCCTTTCTTCTAATCTCCTCTGCAAATTATCAGCCTTTTCTTCAGCTACATTTGTCTTCTTTTTAGCACGATCAAGAGCTTCTCTCAATTCATCCCTCCTAACCTCAGGTTCTCTCCTAGCTCTATTAGTGTCAACTGCACTATCAATCTGTTCCCTTGCAGGAAATACAGACTCAACCTCCCCCTCTGTTTCAGTTCTTCTAAATATTGGGGGTTTACCACGTCCATTCTGATTCAGAACTCTACTTCAAGCTCTGGCACGTCCACGTGTCATCCTCATAAATCATATCAAATCATCAACCCTAACTCATCAAGATCCACTAAATTCCTCTCCTCAGAAATCATGTCAAATGATCAACCATAGCTTGTTAAGAATTTCACTTATCTCTTTTATTATTAAATTGACTCACTATTCCAATAATATTATTTCTCATAGAATAATTCTCTACACATTCACTATTCCTATCATGCCTATCAACCAACTTTTCATCTTCCACCAAAGCATAAGTTAATAATTTATTCTAATATTATCACTATATATTTCATATTTATCTTGATTACTTAAAGTAAATCTAAATCACCACGTAGCACTTAAAGCTACCTGTGGATCACCTCCTTGCCTTTCCTGCTCCTCTCAGCAATTTCCACCGGTTGCTGATCATCAACACCTGACATACTATTCATATTAAATTCTAATTTATTCTTCAATTCTTCCATAATTTACACCCTTTGAAAATTCCAGCATTGAATTTCGGGAATTTCATGTATGCTAAATTTCATGAAATAAACTTCACGTTATTACCTTCTATTTTTCTTAGAGCTTCCAGTGACTCTCTATAAATTCTCCCGTAAACCCCTTTTAAATCTTACTTTTTCAACCTTTCTTTCAGTCCCCAAGTGTTTAAAGAAATAGAGTAATTTGAATCGTAGTGGAAGGAAAACCAAACAGGATATAATAAGTAATTAATAAAATAAACTAAAGTTATATATATACCAAATTTTGAAAGGAATAGTCAGCACCTCCCCCCCTTGCATTGCCATGAACTGGCATTATGTCTTACATGCATATTTTCTTCTGGACAATTTTTTTTTTCATTTTCTTTACACCACCACGCGTCCGTTTTTTTAAAGAATTTTTTTATAAAAATTAAATCTTTCGCATATATTATTTTAACTCCATGTCATATTTATTAAATTATTTCTTTACCCTTTCTTTACGAATACGGGTATTACAATTCTACCCACCTTACAAAAATTTTGTCCCCAAAATTTCCTTATCTAATTCATGAAAGAGTTGGGGGTATTTTTTCCTCATTCTTGCTTCATGCTCCCAAGTGACTTCTTCGACATCTTTGTTCCACCATAATATTTGAATCAAAGGAATGACTTTATTACGCAAGACTTGTTCCTTTCTGCCTAGAATTCTACCGGTACTTGCATAAAAGTCAAATCTTCCTGAAGTTCTATCGCCTGATTCAAGATACTATGGGATTCATCGTGTAAGCACTTTCTCAAAAGTGACACATGAAACAAATTATGTAACTGTTTTAACTCTGGAGGCAAATCCAATCTATATGCTACTGGTCCAACTCTCTCAATCATCTCATATGGCCTCACAAATCTCGGGCTCAACTTTCCTTTCTTTTTAAACCTCAACACGCCCTTCCACGGAGATATCTTCAAAAATACTCAATCATCAACTTGAAACTCGAGAAGTCGTCTTCTATTATCAGTATATCCCTTCTATCTGTTATGTGTTCCTCTAAGGTTCTCTCTAACCAGTTTGATCCTCTCAGTAGTCAGATCTATCATTT
The DNA here is from genome assembly GCA_023935145.1 of Bretschneidera sinensis. NCBI lineage: Eukaryota > Viridiplantae > Streptophyta > Magnoliopsida > Brassicales > Akaniaceae > Bretschneidera > Bretschneidera sinensis. The sequence goes on from CM043699.1 coordinate 86,988,190, forward strand.
ATGGACCAAATATCTTTCTCTCTCCAACTTCTTCCCAGCATATTGGAGTTCTACACCTCATACTATATAAAGCTTCAAATGGGGCCATCCCAATACTAATTTAATACTGATTATTATATGCAAACACGATCAAAGGCAAATAAGCATTCCAGCTCACTGAGAAACTCAATACACTTGCCATCAGCATATCTTCTAGTATTATGATGATTCTCTCCGTCTGTCCATCAGTTTTTGGATGACAAGTTGTACTAAACTGCAATTGCATACCCATAGCATCTTGAAAACCTCTCCAAAACCTAAAAGTAAACCTTGAATCTCTATTTGTTACAATACTCAAGGGTACTCCATGTAATCTTACAATCTTCGCTACATACAATTCAACCAACTTTTTAGGACTCTAAGTAGTTTTAATAGGAAAGAAATGTGAAGACTTAGAAAGATTATCTATTATAACCCATACAGCATCATGACCCCTCTGGGTACGGGGAAAATCTGAGACAAAATTCATACTCACATTTTTTCATGACCACTCAGGTATTGGAAGAGGTTGTAATAAACTTGTTGGATGTCTATTCTCAGACTTCACCTGTTGACAAGTCAAACATCTAGAAATATGTTCCGCTACATCCTTCTTCATCCTTGACCACCAATAATTTTGTCTCAATCCCCTATACATCTTATTATTACCTGGATGCATGAAATATACAGAATCAATCCCATATCCTTCTTTATCCCTCACTTAGCATCTCCTTTCTCATCTCCACATCATTGGGAACACAAACTCGATGCCCCAATACCACCATATCATCTTCTCTAATGCTAAACTCAGTTGGCTTCCCACTCAACATTTCCCGTATGATATTCTCTATCCCCTCATCTCTACCCTGCATCTATAACAAATGATCAATAATAAAATATTGTACCACCATATTTTCCATCAATAATCCTCTATCATTAACACTCAACTGCATCCTCATTCTTCTTAATTATATCATCAAGCTAGTATTATGACTCCCAATAGCAACTAATCTCCCTGTAGCCTTTCTACTCAATGCATCAGCTACTACATTAGCTTTTCCTGGATGATAATGAATGGTATAGTCATAATCACTAATCAACTCCATCCACCTCATCTACCTCAAATTCAACTCCTTCTAGATCGGTAAATGCGTCAAGCTTTTATGATCAGTAAAAATCTCACAATTGGCTCCATATAGATGATGTCTCTAAATCTTCAAAGCAAAAACGAGGGTAGCCAATTCTAAATAATAGGTCGGGTAATTCCTCTCATGGTTCTTCAATTATCTAGATACATAAGCTATAACTTTTCCATGTTACATCAACACACATCCCAACCCCTGATGTGACGCATCACTATATACCACAAATCCTTCATCATAAGAAGGAAGCGCTAATACCAGGGCAGTAGTCAATTTTTCTTTCAATAGCTAGAAACTTCTCTCACATTCTTCTGACCATCTAAACTTCACGTCATTCCTAGTCAATCTAGTCAATGGTCCAGCTATCATAGAAATTTTTTGGATGAATCTCCTATAATAACCAGCCAACCCCAAAAAGATTCTAACTTTAGTTACACTAATGGGTCGTTCTAAATTCAACACTGCTTCTACCTTCTGTGGGTCAGCTGTTATTCCCTCTCCCGACACAACATGCCCCAAGAAAGATATTTCACTCAACCAAAACTCACACTTAGAGAACTCTACATATAATTTCTCGCTCATAAGAATTTCGAACACTATCTCTAAATGTTGCGTATGCTCCCATTCATTATTGGAGTATACCAAAATATCATCAATAAACACAATCACAAATCTATTTAAGAATGGTTTAAACACCCGATTCAATAGATCCATAAATGATGCAGGAGCATTAGTCAACCCAAATGGCATGACCAAGAACTCATGATGGCCATAACGTGTCCTAAAATCAGTCTTAGGCACATCCCTCTCTTTTATCCTCAATTGATGATAACATGATCTCATGTCTATCTTAGAAAACACCCTAGCTCCATGTAACTATTCGAACAAATCATCTATCCTCGATAAAAGATATCAATTTTTGACGGTGATCTTATTCAACTATCTATAATCAATGCACATTGTCCTATCCTTCTTCTTGACAAACAATATATGGGCTCCCCAAGGTCATATACTAGGTAAAATAAATTGTTTATCTCGCAACTCCTGAAGCTGAACTTTCTACTCTCTCAATTCAAATGGTGCCATTTTATAAAGTGCTATAGATGTGGGTACTGATCCTAGAATCATGTCAATAGAAAACTCAATCTCCCTATTGGGAGGCAAATCAGACGACTTTTCAGGGAATACATCAAAAAAAATGTTTTACTACCATAATTTCTTCTAACTTTCTACTCTCCTTACTAGAATCCACCACATATTCCAAATACCCCTCGCAACCCTTTTTAAACCATTTAGTGGTAGTTAAGGCAGAAATAAGACAGTTAACAAGTATCTTACGTTCTCCTTGAAAATTAAACTCTTCTTGTCCAGGTATCTTAAACACCACATTTTTTCGAAAATAATCTACCCAAGCATGATATACAGATAGCCAATTCATCCCCAAAATTAAATCAAAATCTGTCATATCTAAAGGTAATAAATCAACTTCAAATTCTCTATCAGCCATATAAATCACACAACTTTGATAAATTGTCCTAATAATAACCCTGTCCCCAGTAGGAACCTCAACAAAGATGGCATGCATCAAAGGACTTGCACTAGCATCAATAGATTTCATATAAATACTAGATGCAGAAGAATGAGTTGCAACATGATTAATTAATAATCTAGCAGGTCTATCAATGATAGATACCATACCCATAATAACATCAGGAGTGGCTTGTGCATCTTGCTGGGTCAATGTATAGACTTTGCTGTCTCTGGACTAAAATTGGCTACCACATCCTCTCTTAGCTACTGATCCTCGACCTCTACCCCACACACTTCCTGATCCACTATCTCTCTCTACCGGTCTTCTCTAAACACTTTTAATGCCTACATCAGTAGATTTCTCCACTGGACAATCTGTAGCAACATGTCGTCCCTTACCACATATAAAGCATACTTGCATAGGGCAATTTCGATACAAATGCCTCGTCTGATTACATCTGAAGCAAACTCTTAGCTATCGATCATACATCATATTACCACCTCTCCTTGATGGCATACTTTCTCCTCTACTATAAATCCTACTTCCCATAGCCTGTCTCTCGAACCTAGAGGACCCATCGGTATTACTCTGAGCGACAGAAGCAACAGATCCTGCTTGCCTTTAACTCTGTACTACAGTTCCTTGTGGCAAGAAATGCCCCCTTTGGGTAGTCTCCCATTGTGCACGCTCATGCTGCCGCTACCTCTAGGTCCCTCAAATCTAGACCTCTTCAGCAACTCCCTCCTACCTCTAAACTCCATCAAATCCTTCTCAATTTGTAATGCTTTATCCACCTGTATAACATAATTTCCAATGCCCATATAAGAGAGTTTAGTCCGAATGTCATAGTTTAATCCGTCTAAAAATCTCTTACATTTCCTCTCTTCCTTATTTACTAATTAAGGTAAAAACCTTGACAAGGCTATGAATCTACTATCATATTCAGCCACCGATAAATTACCCTGCCTTAGATGAGTAAAATCTCTCTTTTGTTGTGCTCAAAAAGTATCCGGAAAATACTTCGCAAAGAACTCATCCTTAAACTTACTCCAAGTTAAAGGTTATTCTACCGGTGTACTTACCCTGGGCAAAATATCCTCCCACCATTGAGAAGCCTCACTTTCTAACATAAATGAAGCAAAAGCAACCTTCTGTCTATCTATCACTGGTAAGACCTCAAAATATTTCTTGACATATCTAATCCACTGCTCAGGTTCTATAGGATTTATAGATCTTCTAAAAGACTGGGGTTTAAACTTAAGAAATCTCACAAAACAATCACCTTGCATCTCATGTGCAAACACACCTTCTCCCTCATGAACCTCTTGTCTCACCACATCAGGTTCCATTCTACCCCTCTCTTCTAATCTCCTCTGCAAATTATCAGCCTTTTCTTCAGCTACATTCATCCTCTCTATAGCATGATCAAGAGCTTCTCTCAATTCATCCCTCCTAACCTCAGGTTCTCTCCCAGCTCTACTAGTACCAGCTGCACTATCAGTCTGTTCCCTTGTAGGAACTACAGACTCAACCTCCACCTCTGCTTAAGTTCTTCTACATATTGGGGGTCTACCTTGTCCTCTCTGATTCAGAACTCTACCTCTAGCTCTAGCACGTCCATGTGTCATCCTCAGACTCTACATTAAAATATAGTTTATTTAGATCTTCCTCTTTTTTAAGTTCTTATACAGCCTATAGAATCATAGAACCTAATGCTCTTATACCAAAATTGTAACGACCCATCCTGGGTTAGCCACCTCCGAGATGGTATCATCACATTTTGAAAATCCCAGCATGATACATATATACAATAATAAAAATTTACCAACTACAAGTATTTACATCAATTCGACCTTTAACAGGGGAGATACATCATTCAGATCTCAACTTAAACATTGTATACAACATAATATGCATGAATATTTACAACTGTTTTTTTTTCTCTTTAGTCTGAGGATGTGGACCATGTGGCATACAAATAATGAATCTTTTTGAATCTCAGCTCACCAATTATCTGTTCTTCCTGCTGCCTGAAATCATTTAACATTGAGGGATGAGCTTCACAAGCTCAGTGAATTAAATTTACTAGAAACATTCAATTTGTATAAAATATCTTTTAATATTTAATCATTTATATATCATATAACTTGATAATAGCATTCTACTGTCACTACACGTATCATAAGCCACATTCTCTATCAATCTCTTCTTCTTATTTATCTGTTCACCTTAAGACCATCAGTGATCTCATAATTACCTCGTTACGAGGCTCACAGCATATAGTCTACCATTTGGATAGTTTTTATCATATCATACTTCTATGTTTCTTTCTTAGCATATATGTCTCTCTGTGAGACTCATTCATCTATAAATAAATTTACAATAACAAACAACACTTCAGTATTTCAGCAATACAATCAATATTTAAAACAAATACTATGCATGAATTATTATTAGGGAATGTCTTCTCACATGTCAACATGTTTTTATCTTAGACCAGCTGCCTTTCTGGTTCTTTTATTTCATTTAGACCGGCCTCTTCCCAGTTCTTTTATTTCCAGCATATATTGGTTGTCATAGTTTTCATTTATTTCCAGCATATACCGGCTGTCATGGTTTTTAATTTCCCTCCCGGTTCTTTTATTTCATGCATATGCATATGAACAATGATATGAAATATGCATATAAACAATAACATAAAAACAAGCATGTATTCAGACATTTAAGTTAGCTATCCTACCTTTTCTCAAATTACTATTTGATCAATTTCATTAATTTCTTCTCCTCATATATCATATTAATTTATCAACCATAACTCGTCAAAAATTTTATTTATCACCTTCATTATTAAATCGACTCATTATTCCAATAATATTACTTCTCATATAATAACTTTTCACATATCAATTATACCTATCATGCCCATCAAACAACTTTTATCTTCTATCAAATCATAGGTTAATAAGTTATTCAAATATTATCACTATATATTTCATATTTATCTTGATTACTTAAAGTAAATCTAACTCACCACGTAGCACTTAAAGCAACCCGTGGATCACCTCCTTGCCTTTCCTGCTCCTCTCAGCAATTTCTTCCGGTTGCTGATCGTCAACACCTGACATAATATTCATATTAAATTCTAATTTATTCTTTAATTCTTCCATAATTTACACCATTTGAAAATTCCCACATTGAATTTCGGGAATTTCATGTATGCTAAATTTCATGAAATAAACTTCACATTATTACCTTCTGTTTTTCTTAGAGCTTCCCGTGAATCACTATAAAATTCTCCCATAAACCCCTTCAAAATTTTACTCTTTCAACCTTTCTTTCAGTCCCCAAGTGTTTAAAGAAAGAGAGTAATTTGAATCGTAGTGGAAGGAAAACCAAACAGGATTTGACAAGTAATTAATAAAATAAACTAAAGTTATATATATACCAAATTTTGAAAGGAATAGTCGGCACCTACCCCCCCCCCCCCTTGCATTGCCACGAATTGACATTGTGTCTTACATGCATATTTTCTTCTCTTTTGGCAACATGTGTTGCCCACATGTTTCTTTTTCTTTTTCTTTTTCCTTTTCCTTTTCCTTTTCCTTTATCTGGACAATTTTTTTTCATTTTCTTTACACCACCACGCGTCCGTTTTTTTTAAAGAATTGTTTTATAAAAATTAAATCTTTCGCATATATATATATATATATATATACTATTTTAACTCCATGTCATATTTATTAAATTACTTCTTTACCCTTTCTTTACGAATACGAGTATTATAGTATGGTAGGAGGTGTATAACTCCTATATGTTGGAAAGAAATGGGAGAGAGAAATATGTTTGGTCCATAAATTATTGAGTTAACAACTGGAAGGATCAAACTGGTTAGAGAAACCTTAAAGTATCACAGAGTAGACCGAATAGTTATACTGATAAAAGAATAAGACCTCTTGAGTTTCAATTAGGTGGTTGGGAGTATTTAAAAATACTTCCATGGAAAGGTGTTTTGAGATTTAAAAAAAAGAAAAGTTGAGTCTGAGATATGGGGGACCCTATGAGATTGTTGAGAAAGTTGGGCTAGTCGCGTATAGCCTAGAATTGCCTCCAAAGTTGAAGCAATTACACAATGTGTTTACATGATGATTCTCATAATATTTCGAGCCAAGCTGTAGAAATTCAGGATGGTTTGACTTTTATACAAGTACCAATGAGAAATTTAGACAGGAAAGAACAAACTTTATGTAATAAAGTAATTCCAATAGTTCAAGTTCTGTGGCGGAATAAAGATGTCAAAGAGATTACGTGAAAATGTGAAGCAACTATCTACCATTGGTTTATGAGTTCAGTAAGGAAATTTCGGGGATAAAATTTTTATAAGATGGATAGAATTGCAATACTCGTATTCGTAAAGAAAGGGTAAAAAAATAATTTAATAAATATAACATTAAGTTAAAATAATATATATGTGAAAGATTTAATTTTTATAAAAAAAAGATGCATAGACAGCATGTAAGCAAAAGGAAAGAAGAAGAAAAAAAAATTGACACACTTGGACGCATGAAAAGGAAAAAAAAAAACATGTAAACACCTGGATGTCCAGGTGTTACTCGTTGGTCATGCAAATGCTCCATGAGTTACAACTCAAAAGTTGTAAGCTTAGTGGCAAATGGGGGGGGGGGGGGTGTTTAACTGAGCATATATATATATATATATATATATGTGTGTGTGTGTGTGTGTGCAAGTTTATTTTTTTGTTTTATTTTTTTTAAATCTTACCAAATCCTGTTTGGTTTTCTCCCTTCTTCAATACAAATTTCTCTCTTTCTTTAAACACTTGGGGACTGAAAGAAAGGTTGAAAGAGTAAAATTTTGAAGGAGTTTACGGGAGAATTTTATAGAGAGTCACGGGAAGCTCTAAGAAAAACAGAAGGTAATAATGTGAGTTTTATTTTTGAAATCTAGCATACATGAAATTTCTCGGAATTTAATGTGGGAATTTTCAAAACGTGTGAATTATGAAGGAATTGAAGAATAAATTAGAAATTTTAATATAAATATTATGTTAGGGGTTAACGATCAGCAACCGGGGGAAATTGCTGAGAGGAGTAGGAAAGGTAAGGAGGTTGATGAGGACACAACTAACAAATGGGAGGCAGATCCTATTCAAGTTCCAATTGGTCAAGTTACAAGGGCCCGAGCTAAATGGTTTATTCAAGTTCCAATTGGTCCAGTTATAAGGGCCCAAGCTAAACGGTTTAAGAAAACTCTCAATTGGCTTATTCAACATATTTGGGCTATGAACCATCTTTAGGGGCCCAAGGATAATGCTATACATGATCCACAAGGATGGGTTTCCATGATCCAAGGGAACTTCCACTTTGGAATTTCGGGAGGACCCGACAACCAGAATTAAAATGATCATATCTTCTTGCTCGCAACTCCAAATGGGCTGAAACTTATTAGGATGGAAAGATGACGTCTTGAACTTCGATTTAGATCTAAGAAAGTTTCAAAAGGGTTATTGTTTGGGCCTAGTATGATGGGCCAAAATCCAATAGGCTGTTGCATCCGAATCTATGTTGGGCTTGCATCTTTTCTTAATTGTTTCCTTCTAAATTTAATTGTTGCATTATAAGACTTGCATGCTATGTTAGGTACTTTCGTTATTTGAATTTTAGGTTACCAAAATTCTATTTAGGTTTATTTCCTATTTCGTAGTTCCCTATTCCTACCAGAATTCTGTTTAGGTTTATTTCCTATTTTTTAGTTTTCCTTTTTCTATTTGGTTACGAATTCTCATGTATTTAAATAGTCATTGGCTTTTGGAATAAGACAATTCAGATTTGATTCATACTTTTGGAGAGAAATTTATCTTTGGTTCTTTTAGAACTTTTGAACTTATCGGAGTTTCTGTGGCGTTCATCTTCGACTTATCAATCAATCCTTCCATAACTGATTGTGGTGTCTTCATTATACCAAGGTTCTTGCTTCGATATAAGCAACGGGTCGCGGTCTCAGTCTTCATTATACCAAGGTTCTTGCTTCAATATAAGCAACGGGTCGCGGTCTCACATAAATTTGCTTCTAGACGATCTTGGAGGTCTTCTTGATCCATAAATTTCTTAGTTCTTGGCGTGGATCATATCAGTTGGTATCAGAGCCTTCTAGTTACAGGTTTGCTTATCTTTTGTTTTGATTCTTAAAAAAAAAAAAAAGTGAAAAAAAAACGAAATTGGAAAAAAAAAGAATAATAAATTTCCAGTTTAGGGAAAAAAAAAACGTGAAAAAAAAGAAAAAACTGTGTAATATTTAGATTCAATCCTTATTTCTGAATTTCTTTGTGAGTTATTAGTGAATTGTTGTTGGAAACTTTGATACTTGTTCGATTAGTTTGATAATAACCTACAGAGGATTATTACGAGTGGAAAAAGGCAAGAGTGGTGAGCACATAAGAGGGAAAAAGCCAATCTGATTTTTTTTTTGTGAAAACACAAGTAAAATTGAGTGACTCATTCTTTTAGTGAAACACATGAGGGAGTGTGTGAGGTCTTTTTTTTTTCTAACGTTATTTTTGTAGCAAACATGTCAGACGACAAGAACAAAAATAATTCCAAAGATACATCGGGAGATGGTGATCTGAAGTTGCTCATGGAGGCTTTAATGGGTGAGATGAGAAGAGTATTGCGAACGGAGATGGAACAAGTTCATGAGCGGATTGATCAGGTAGAGAATGCACGTGTGGGCAGCAACAAAACGCTCTTAATGTGCGTAGGAGGGAGATAGTTCAACCTAGGAGAGAGAGAGTTGAAGATGAAGAGTATTATGGGATTGGATTTGATAAGAAGATGATCGGGAATTAGTTATTAGCCATAGGAGATTTAGTGGTCGAGGTAGAGAAGCTAGGAATTGGGAAGACAATAACTTGGGTAGTATTAAGATGAAGATTCCATCGTTTCAAGGCAAAAACGATCCTGAAACTTACATTGAGTGGGAGAAGAAGATAGAACTAGTGTTTGATCGTCATAATTATTCCGAGCTTAAAAAGGTTAAACTTGCGGCCATTGAATTTTTTGACTATGTGATTGTTTGGTGGGATCAGCTAGTGTTAAATAGGAGGAGAAATAGAGAGTGTCCAATAGAGACTTGGGAGGAGATGAAAATCGTGATGAGGAAACGATTTGTTCCAAGCCATTACTACCGTGAGTTATACCAAAAATTGCAAAGTCTTACACAAGGTAGTCGGAGTCTGGAGGATTATTATAAAGAGATGGAAATAGTTATGATTCGAGCAAATCTAGAGAAGGATCGAGAGGCTACTATGGCTAGGTTCTTGGCTGGTTTGAACCTGGAAATTGCTAATTCGGTGGAGTTACATCATTATGTGGAATTGGAAGATATGGTGCACATGGCTCTCAAAATTGAGAACCAACTCAAGAGGAGGAGCAGCAATACACGACAAAACCCTAACTCAGGTTCATCTTGGAGGCCGAATTTTGTGAAGCAAGCCACAGCCAAGCCCAAAACCGAGCAAAAACAAGAAAGTACCAGCCATGGAAATCAAGGTAAAACTGACTCTTCCACCACTAGAAATTGTGATATTAAGGGTTTTAAATACCAAGGCAGAGGTCACATAGCAAGCCAATGTTCGAACAAAAGAGTTATGGTATTGTGAGATAATGGTGAAATTGAAACCGAGGGCGAAGAAGATACCGAATCTATGCCACCATTGGAGGATGCGAGTGATGAGGAATACGCTGCCCAAGGAGAATTGTTGGTTGCAAGGAGAGCTCTAAGTGTGCAAATCAAAGAAGATGACAAAGTGCAATGAGAAAATATCTTCCATACTAGATGCCACGTGCAAAACAAGGTATGTAGTATGATTATTGATGGAGGTAGTTATACCAACGTTGCTAGCACTACAATGGTTGAGAAATTAGGGCTGCCAACGATTAAACATCCTCGGCCTTACAAGTTACAATGGTTGAATAATAGTGGTGAACTAAGGGTGAACAAACAGGTGTTAGTTTCATTTCGTATTGGAAAATACGAAGATGAAGTTTTGTGTGATGTAGTTCCGATGCAAGCTGGACACTTGTTACTAGGCCAGCCATGGCAATTCGATCGGTGTGTTAAGCATGATGGCTTCACCAACAAATATTCATTAGTAAGAAATCAAAGAACAATCACTCTAGTTCCTTTGACACCAAAGCAGGTTTATGAAGATCAAGTGAGGTTACAAAAAGAGAGTGAGCAAACAAAAGATAGTGAGAAAAAGAGAATGAATGCAAACCAAAAAGAGAAAATGAGATAGGTCAAAAAAATTGAGATAGAAAATAAGAGATCTGATTCGGCCATTGAGAGAAAAACAAATTTCTATGCAAGAACGAGTTAAATAAAAAGAGCGATGATTTTAAATCAGCCAATGATTGTACTTTTGTACAAAGAGGCGTTAAACACTAACCAATTTGACTCATCTTTGCCTAGTTCTATTGTTTCTCTTTTACAGGAGTTTGATGATATCTTTCCCGAGGAGATTCCACATAGCTTACCATGGCTAAGTCCCACGAGTGTAGATCAAGTTCATAGTTTTCATGGACTTGCTAGTTTTTGCAAGAGGTTCATGAAAGACTTTAGCAGTATTACCGCACCGCTTAGCGAAGTGATCAAGAAGAACGTTGGATTCAAATGGGGAGACGAGCAAGAGAAGGGGTTCCAATTGATCGAAGAAAAATTAACTAATGCTACTTTTCAAGTCCTTGAGCACATCAATAACAATGCATACAAATTGGATTTATCAAATGAGTACAATGTAAATACCACTTTCAATGTTTCTGATTTATGCCCTTTTGATGTAAGTGATGATTTGAGGACAAATCCTTTTCAAGAGGAGGGGAATGATGAGGACACAACTAACAAATGAGAGGCAGATCCTATTCAAGTTCCAATTGGTCAAGTTACAAGGGCCCGAGCTAAACAGTTTATTCAAGTTCCAATTAGTCCAGTTATAAGGGCCCAAGCTAAACGGTTCAAGAAAACTCTCAATTGGCTTATTCAACATATTTGGGCTACGAACCATCTTTGGGGGCCCAAGGATAATGCTATACATGATCCACAAGGATGGGTTTCCATTATCCAAGGGAACTTCCACTTTGGAATTTCGAGAGGACCCGACAACCAGAATTAAAATGATCATATATTCTTGCTCGCAACTCCAAATGGGCTGAAACTTATTAGGATGGAAAGATGACGTCTTGAACTTCAATTTAGACCTAAGAAAGTTTCAAAAAGGATATTGTTTGGGCCTGGTATGATGGGCCGAAATCCAATAGGCTGTTGCATCCGAATCTACGTTGGGCTTACATCTTTTCTTAATTGTTTCCTTCTAAATTTAATTGTTGCATTATAAGGCTTGCATACCAAGTTAGGTACTTTCCTTATTTGAATTTTAGGTTATCAAATTCTATTTAGTTTTATTTCCTATTTCGTAGTTCCCTATTCCTACCAGAATTCTGTTTAGGTTTATTTCCTATTTTTTAGTTTTCCTTTTTCTATTTGGTTACGAATTCTCATTTATTTAAATAGCCATTGGCTTTTGGAATAAGACAATTCATATTTGATTCATACTTTTGGAGAGAAATTTCTCTTTGGTTCTTTTAGAACTTCTGAACTTATCGGAGTTTCCGTGGCGTTCATCTTCGACTTATCGATCAATCATTCCATAATTGATTGTGGTGTCTTCATTATACCAAGGTTCTTGCTTCGATATAAGCAACGGGTCGCGGTCTTAGTCTTCATTATACCAAGGTTCTTGCTTCAATATAAGCAACGGGTCGCAGTCTCACATAAATTTGCTTCTAGATGATCTTGGAGGTCTTCTTGATCCATAAATTTCTTAGTTCTTGGCGTGGATCATATCAGAGGTGATCCACGGGTAACTCTAAGTGCTACATGGTGAGTTAGATTTACTTTAAGTAATCAAAATAAATATGAAATATATAGTGATAGTATTTTAATAAATCATTAACTTATGATTTGGTGATAGATGAAAATTGGATGATAGGTATGTTCGGAATAATGGATGCGTAGAGAATTATTTTATGAGAAATAATATTATTGGAATAACGAGTCGATTTAATAGTAAAGGTAATAAGTGAAATTTTTGATGAACTATGGTTGATGATTTGATATGATTTATGAGGAGAGGAATTTAGTGAAAATTTCAAATAATAATTTGAAATTCTTGACGAACTATGGTTGATGATTTGATATGATTTATGAGGAGAGGAATTTAGTGGAAATTTCAAATAATAATTTGAGAATAATCAGGATAGCTAATTTGAATATTTGAAGACATCCTAGTTTCTATATTATTGTTCATATGCATATTTCATATCATTATTCATATGCATATGCATGAAATAAAAGAACTGAGAAGGCAGCCGGTCTAAATGAAAATAAAATAATTGGAAAGGCAACCGATCTAAATGAAAATAAAAGAACCCGGAGGGCAAGCGGTCTAAATAAGAATAAAATAACTAAGAAAGCAGCTGGTCTAAATGAGAATGAATGAACCGGGAAGGCAGTAGATCTAAGATAAAAATATATCGACATGTGGGAAGACGTTCCCAATAATAATAACATTTAAATACATGCATTGCATTTGTTTAAATATTGATTGTTATTACTTGAGATGCTAAAGTGCTATTCATAATTGTAAATCTATTGATAAATGAATGAGTCACACAGAGAGACCATTATGCTGAGAAGAAATATGGAAATATGAAATGATGAGAATTATCTAAGTGATAGATTATATGCTGTAAACTTCATAATAAGGTAATTATTAGATAGAATTGATAGTCTCAAGATGATGATTAACTATATGAGAAGAAGAGATTTATAAAGGATGGGAATTTGATATGAGTAGTGATAATAGAATTTTATTATCAAAATATATGAGATATAGGTGAATGAATATTGGAAGACTAATTGTACAAATTGAATACTTCTCGTAAGTTTAATTCACTGAGTTTGTGAAGCTTACTCCTCATTGTACAATGATTTCAGGTAGTAGGCAAGACAGATAGTTTGGTGAGTTGAGATTCAGACAAAGTCATTATATGTACACCACGGGGTTCATATTCTCAGACTAATGGAAAGAAAAAAAAATATTTGTAAATATTCATGCATATTATATTGTATAAAATGTTTAAGTCGAGATTTGAATGATGTATCTCTCTTGTTGAAAGTTGAGAAATGATGTAAATAATTACGATTGCTATATTGTTACATATATGCGTTATATTGGAATTTTCAAAATGTGACAACATTGTTTCGGGGTGGCCAACTCGGGATGGGTTGTTACAATAACACTCTGTATTATTTGTTTAAATGAATGCTTGAGTTCAATACTAGGAAAGAATCTACAAATGTAATCGTCTAAGTAAGAATGCCAGGTTTTCCATTGCCTTGTTTTCACCTTTCGATTTTAAAGGGAATCACAAACTCCTTTGCGCGTTTTCTAAGAACGGATGAAAAAATAGCAGCCTTGGAGAGACTGAGTTTTGCAAGAATGTGTGAGGAAATTGATCTTACACTCCCTTGTCCAAATCGGATGTGGATAGGTATAGGTAAAGATAATGGTTTCTAGTAGAAACTCATGTTTGAGGGCAGTCTGGCATTTTGTACGCATTGTTCACTCCAAGGGCACAGTAATGCTAAATGCAGGAAGCTGTTAGAAGCAGGCAGTGCGGCCAGGTAACAATAAAATCTGAGCCTTGGTGTAGGTCAACAACAATCTAGTCCGGGTGTGCACTTAGGCCGATCCTATGTGCAACAACATGGTTAGTAGGTGAATATAGCCCAACCAAACCTATCCCAATCCAAGAGCTTAAAACGTGCCCGTAATAAAGCAAAGGAGGTTTCCTCTTTCCAATCTCTTAAAGACTCATCTAGTTCGAACATGAGTGGTCATCAGTCAATTGGGTTGGCAGCATGTCATGTCGAGGATAGACAAATTCTGAATGTAATAGATCAAGATACAAGGCCAAGGAATGGGAAATAGAAGACACAAGAATATGGGCCTTTTACTTTGTTGGATGCCAATGTTGAGGACGCCTAGTTTCAGGGGGCTACTTCTTAAGCCCAGTCTCACACAGTTCAAGATTTACAAAACAAAGCCCCAGAAGGTGTAAATAAGAGGTCGAATAGAAAAAAAGTCCAATTAGTGGTTCAAAGCCCAGGTGTGCCAAACGCCCATACAGGCAAAGTGCACTAGTAGAACACTTATATTCTATTGAGGAAATGACAGAAACAAAATAGATGAACATTAATCCTAGTAAGGTAAGTCCCTCATCCAACTTAGTCATGTAGTGTTGAAAAGGGAAGATTCGGTCATAATATTGCCGAATGTTATGAGTTTTATTAGCTGTATTCTTATTTCTGTAAATAGCTCTTTAGTCAACTCTGTAATTAATTAGGACAACTAACTATTTTAGTTAGTTTCCTTATTTTGTACTGGTATTCTCTTATATAAAGAAAATATGTGTAAACCATTTAATAGTGAATAATACAGAGAAAAATTATTCCATTTTCTGTCTTTTGTTCAAATTCACATGGTATCAGAGCCACCTTAAAGCCCTAGAATTTTTTTCTGCTCAATCCAGCCATGTCTGACATCTCCTCTGAGTCAACTCCACCCCTCACAAATCCTACAACCCACCCTACAATTCAAAACCACAGTAACTATTCTCAGTCTGTCCAAATCACTGCAATCCGTCTTAATGGGAACAACTTCTTACGATGGTCCCAATTAGTTCGGATGTATATAAGAGGATGAGGAAAAATTGGGTATTTAACAGGAAAAAAGAAGGAACCAGCCCCGGAGGATCCAGTGTATGCGACCTGGGATACAGAAAATTCAATGGTAATGACCTGGCTCGTGAATTCGATGGATGAGGAAATTAGTTCAAATTATATGTGCTATTCTACGGCCAAAGAACTCTGGGACAACGTTAATCAGATGTATTCTGATTTGGGAAATCAATCTCAAATTTATAAATTGACTCTGAAACTTAGCGAGATTTGACAAGGCGAAGACTCGGTAACCAAGTATTTCAATTCATTGAAGCGGCTGTGGTAGGACTTGGATTTGTTCAATGATTATGAATGGAAATCCACTGAAGATGCTAGTTATTAGAAACGAACTGTGGAAGCTCATCGCTTTTACAAATTCCTCGTCAGACTAAATGTGGAGTTTGATAAAGTTAGGGGAAGGATCATTGGCAGGACTCCACTTTCTTTACTCGGTGAAATGTTTGCTGAAGTTTGAAGAGAAGAAAGCCGCAGACACATAATGTTGGGGAAGAAGATCACCAGCAGGGCCATTGAAGGTTCTGCCCTTGTTACCGAATCTACTGCTAATAAGGCAGCCAATTTTCAGCACAAAACTGAAGATAAGCCTTGGGTCTGGTGTGATTATTGTAACAAACCACGCCATACTCGAGATACTTGCTAGAAAATTCATGAAAAACCAGCAAATTAGAAAAGCAGTAAGCCTGGTGACAACAATAAACGTGTGATTCCCACTACCAATGAAGCTGAGTTAAGTCCCTTCAGCAAGAAATAGATGAATCATCTTTTGAAACTACTAAAATCCAATTCCTCATCTGGTATTCCTAGTGTCTATCTTGCACAAACAGGTAGTACTTTTAATGCCCATTCTTGTTCAAATGTTGCTCAATGGATAATTGATTCTAAAGCCTCTGATCATATGACCAGCCTTTCAAATCTTTTTAGCACTTATTCACCATGTTCTGGCCTTGAAAAAATTAGAATTGCAAATGAAAGTTTTTCACCTATTGCCGGGAAAGGTTCGATTAAATTATCTAAGAATATAGATCTTAAATCTGTTCTTCATGTTCCTAAACTAGCCTGTAACCTTTTATCTGTGAATAAGCAAGCCAAAGAATCTAATTGTCGTGTTGTTTTCTATGATGCTTACTGTGAATTTCAGGATTGGAACTCGGGGAAAAAGATTGATAGTACTAAGATGGAAGGTGGGCTTTACTAATTTAATGATGATTTCTCCAATAATAAAAAGGCTTAGGGTTTTAGTAGTGTTAGTTCTAATTCTGTTTATGAACAAATGATGCTTTGGCATTTAAGGCTAGGATATCCTAGCTTCTCATATCTTCAACATTTGTTTCCCACTTATTTAAGGGTTTGGATTGTTCATTATTTTACTGTGAAAGTTGTTGCTTATCAAATAGTCATCGTAATACTTATTTACCAAAACCTTATGCTTCTTCAAAACCTTTTTATTTAATACATAGTGATGTTTGGGGACCTTCAAGAATTACTACTATCTCTAGAAAAAATGGTTTGTTACCTTTATAGATGATCATACCCGTTTATGTTGGCTTTATTTGATGAATGAAAAATCTGAGGTTGAAAAACTTTTTAAGGATTTTTACACAATGGTTGAAACACAATTTCAAACAAAAATTAGCATTCTTCACACTGATAACGGAACCGAGTATTTTAAAGGACTTTTGGGAAATTTTTTAAAAGAAAAAGTTATACATCATCAATCAACTTGTGTGGATACTCCTCAACAGAATGGGATTGCTGAAAGAAAAAATAGGCATTTGCTTGAAGTAGCTCGTGCTATAATGTTTTCAATGAATGTTCCAAAATATTTTTTGGGGGAAGTGGTTTTAACAGCATCTTTCTTGATTAACAGAATGCCTACAAGGATTCTAAAATTCATCACACCATTAGAATGTTTCAAAAAATGCTTTCCCTTATCAAGAATGTACTCGGATTTGCCTCTAAATTGTTTGGTTGCACTGTGTTTGTTCATATACCTAATAATACTCGGTCTAAACTTGATCCTCGAGCTGAAAAATGTGTTTTCATTGAGTATACAGCCAATAAAAAGGGATAAAAATGCTATAATCCTTAAACAAGAAAAATTTATGTGAGTATGGATGTCTCGTTCTTTGAAAATAAACCCTACTTTCACAAAAATTGTCTTCAGAGGGAGAATGAGGTGAAGGAAGAAAAATTTTGGGATTTGTTCCCTACTCCTTTACCAAATGTGATTTTGACTACTACACCACATTCCTCTCTTCCCACTGCCATTCTAGAAACTCAAAATCAGGAACAATCTGAACCTGAGGAACAAAGTGATAAAATCAATGAAAACAATGAAGAGAGTCCTAGTCATATAGTGCCAAGCATTACTGTATCTAAACCATAGGGAGAACCACTACAACAAAATCCTGAGCATATGGTTTATTCTCGAAAAAGGATTCATAAAAGGAGTCAAAGTCAACCTATTCCTCTTGGAAATGATCAATCTCAACCTTCGGGAACCGGACCTCCAAATATCACAGGTAAGTCTTTCCCTAACTCATCTTCAGTTCCTGTTACCACTCCTAGCAAAGAACCATCAGATCTTGATTTTCCAATAGCCATTAGGAAAGGAATCCGAACTTGCAAAAAAAATCCTAAATATCCTATTACCGAATATCTTTCCTATGCAAAACTTTCTCATACCCATAGGGCATTTACTTCCAAAATCTCACACTTGTTTGTTCCGAGAAACATTCAGGAAGCTCTAGATGATCCAAATTAGAAATTAGCAGTGATAGAATAGATGAATGCTCTTAGACGAAGTGGTACTTGGGAGATAGTTAATTTACCTAAGGAGAAGAAAACAGTTGGTTGCAAGTGGGTCTTTACAGTGAAGTGTAAAGTTTATGGTAGTATAGAGAGATACAAGGCTAGACTAGTTGCAAAAGGGTTTAGTCAGACATATGGGATCGATTATCAGGAAACTTTTGCCCCTATAGCCAAGATAAACTCAATCAGAATCTTGTTATCTTTGGCTATGAATTTCAACTAGCTCTTACACCAGTTAGATGTTAAAAATGCTTTTTTAAATGGAGATCTTCAAGAAAAGGTCTTTATGAGCCTACCACCCAGGTTTGAGGGAAAGTTAGGACCAAACAAAGTTTTTAAACTAAAGAAGTCTTTATATGGTCTCAAACAATCCCTTAGAGCCTGGTTTGAGAGATTTGGGAAAGTTGTAAAGAGTTGTGGCTATTGTCAAAGCCATGTTGACCATACTATGTTTTACAAACACAGTAAAGAAAGTAAAATTGCAATCTTAATTGTCTATGTGGATGATGTAGTCTTGACAGGTGATGATAATGAAGAATTGGAGAGATTAAAAAAGAGACTTGCAGTTGACTTCGAGATCAAGGATTTGGGTTCTTTGAAATACTTTCTTGGCATGGGGTTTGCTAGATCCAAAGAAGGTATATTTGTGAATCAACGTAAATATGTTCTCGATCTACTTGAAGAAACAGGTCTACTAGGATGTAGACTAGCCGAGACACCGATTGAACCCAACCTTAAGCTGCAGCCTTCTAAAACTGAAGAAAAAGTTGTGAAGAGAAAGCAGTATCAAAGGTTTGTTGGGAGACTAATCTACTTGTCATATACACGTCCAGATATCACATTCCCAGTTAGTATGGTCAGCCAGTTCATGCATTCACCAGGACAAGAACACTTTGATGCAGTCTATAGAATTCTCAGATACCTGAAGGGAACTCTAGGGAAAGGTTTAATGTTCAAGAACCGTGGGTATTTGCAAGTTGAAGCCTATACTAATGCAGATTGGGCTGGGAGTGCCATTGATAGACGATCAACTTCTGGCTACTGCACGTTTGTTGGAGGCAACCTTGTTACTTGGCGAAGTAAAAAGCAGAATGTGGTAGCAAGAAGTAGTGCAGAGGATGAGTTTAGATCAGTTGCTAATGGGATTTGTGAAGAGTTGTGGATAAATAGACTGTTAAAAGAACTGAAGATCTCTAGCATGTTACCTATGAAGTTATACTGTGACAATAAAGCTGCTATTTCAATAGCTCATAATCCAGTACTTCATGACATAACAAAGCATGTGGAGGTTGACAAACATTTCATCAATGAAAAGATCGAAAACGGTGTGATCTGCATGCCATACATTCCTACTACCGAACAAATTACAGACGTGTTCACAAAGGGACTTCCTACAAGACAGTTCTATAAAATCATTGGCAAGCTGGCTATAGAAGATATTTTTAAACCAGCTTGAGGAGGAGTGTTGAAAAGAGAAGATTCAGTCATAATATTACCGAATATTATGAGGTTTATTAGCTGTATTCTTATTTCTATAAATAGCTCTTTAGTCAACTCTGTAATTAATTAGGACAGCTAGTCATTTTAGTTAGTTTCCTTATTTTGTACTTGTATTCCCTTATATAAAGAAAATCTGTGTAAACCATTTAATAGTGAATAATACAGAGAAAAATTATTTCATTTTCTGTCTTTCATTCAAATTCACATGTAGTCTTGTTCAGATCACTCAAATCTTGATTTTTTCACATTTCTTTGATGATATTGTTGCATCCATTGTTATGCATTATCCTTTGCTCAAAGCACCATCAACAAACATAGCCCTTGACAAAAACTTTTAGGAAAGTTTTGCTCCTGGCTCGATTGTTGATTTGATACTCTTTTTTTCTAAAAATATTAAAAAGAAGATGACTAAAAAGGCTTTTTAAAGGCAACAAAACCTATACCAAAAAATAAAAGAACTCGAGAAATGAGTAAAACTCTTCCTAGTTCCCATATAAATTTAGATTAATGATTAATACAATCACAAGAAATATAAGAGGGGTGGGCAGTCCTGATAAAATTGGGTTATTGTGTAAGATGATTCAGGAATATAAACTAGTTTTGGTAGTTCTTTTAAAACCTAAACAAGCTGAGATAGTTTTACCCCAACTTGCGAAAAAAGCTAAAATTTAATAATTATCTGCATGGTAATCCTGTCAAAATGCATATTTGGTTATTTTGGTGGAATAACATTTCTATTGAGAGTTTGTAGATTACTGACCAGTCAATTTCAGTAAAAAAATCATAGGCTAGCTACATCTATGGTGTGTTATGGTTCTTTGCTTTATGTGAAGTGTTAGAAGCTATAGATACGGGTGTTGTGGGAGTCCTTGAGTCCATTGGATCCAATTGTAATGGTCCTTGGTTCGAAGAAAGGGATTTCAATATTGTTGCTAGTCCAAATGAAAAGTGTGGCCGTCTTCCAATTGATAGCAATGCAGTTCGAGATTTTAATGATTTTATTGACCAAAATAATATTCTTGATCCTGGTTATGAAGGCAATACATTTAATTGGCCCAATGGTCACTAAGGGACCTCACGATATTGGTGCAAGTTAAATAAAGTTCTACTAAACAGTGAATTCATGAATGCTTTCCCTCCTCCTAAGGTGAGGCATCAGGCTAAGGTTTTTGTCGAATTATGCAGCTATTATCTTCTCCACTACTAAAGTGATTTTGGAACCAAAGTCTTTTCTTTTTTTAAGGCATGAGCCGAGCATGCAGATTTTCAGGTAGTTATTTCCTCTTATTGGAATACTACTCCCCAGGGTCCGCCTATGGTTGTATTGCATCAAAAGTTGAAGCTGGTCCGAAAAGAATTACGAAGCTTGAATTGGGATGTGTTTGGGAATGTAATGTTAGAACTTAAATAAAATCTAAACATTCTAAACAACTTAAATAGCATATAGATTAAATGCGAAATTATAAAGACCATAAACATACCTCCAGCCATTGAAGCATTTCACTTACACAGTCCGCTATTATCTCGATATTGGTTCTTCTAGACTCTCAGAACTCTCTTCAATTTGATGGTGTATGAAAGAAAATGAGAAGTACCGAGTCTAGGGACCAAACCTGTATTTATACATGTTCTTCCATCAAGAACGTCCGTCCGTATTCCATACGCTTGTTACCACAATCAATGGATAGCCAAAGGGTTAAACATGGATCATATATAGGTTGGTTACATATACATTATAATCTCAATACAACCATTGAGAATATGAACCAACATTCCTTAAGCATACACCTTGTGTTTTTTCTCTAACACTCAAACTTGCTAACTCTTAATATGCTCTATGGTTATCCTATTTATAGGAGAAATGCACTAAGAATAATTGAATTAATTTGGCCACAATTAATGTTTAGTGGAGCACATCTACCTCCACTTAATTGCCATAATTAATGCTTGAATTTATTGCATCTACCTCCACTTATTAATTGCCACAATTAATGCTTGAATTTATTACATTCTCCCACTTGGTCCATACATTTAACCTAACTTAATCCCATTGATATATTTTAAGAAGTAAATACATGAATCATGGCGATAAGTCCTCTAAGAGTGAGTATTACCTTCCATGTATTACGATGCATTTAGTTCCTCAAGTATTATTCTTTATGTGGTAACATTTCTTAATGAATAAACCTTATGTTTATTCTTGGTCCTATACATATGAATTTTCTCAAAGAAATTAAGGTGCACATGAATATGAGAAAACATCAAAATATGTAAAAGTTTCATTAATAAACTGTATGTATACACTTACAAAGTGGAACTAAGTATCGTTTTCTCTACATGATCATTGAATTTCAAAGGTGGCATGCCTTTAGTCAAAGGATCAGCGATCATCAATTCAGTGCTAATGTGTTCAATGACCTCATTCTTTTCTTTTACACATTCTCTTATGGCTAAATACTTAATGTCGATGTGTTTACTTCGACTTCCACTTTTATTGTTTTTAGCCATAAAAACAGCAGCTGAATTATCGCAGAAAATTCTCAATAGCCTAAATATAGAATCCATGACTCTAAGCCCAGAAATAAAACTCCTAAGCCATACACCATGTGAAGTGGCCTCAAAACAGGAGACAAACTCGGCTTTCATAGTAGAAGTAGCGGTCAATTTCTGCTTGACACTTCTCCAAGAAACAGCTCCACCGGCTATTAGACAAATGTACCCTGATGTTGATTTACGTGAATCGACACAGCCAGCAAAGTCTGAATCAGAGTAGCCAACCACATCCAGATTATCCGTCTGTCTATATATAAGCTTGTAATCTTTAGTTCTTTGAAGATACCTTATTACTTTCTTTGCAGCTCTCTAGTGGTCTATACCTGGGTTACTCTGATATCGCTCTAACATCCCTACGACAAATGCGATGTCAGGTCTAGTGCAGACCTGAGCATACATAAGGCTTCCGACTGCAGAAGCATATGGAATGTTCTTCATGGATTCCCTCTCAAAATCGTTCTTCGAGCATTGGTTCAAATTGAACCTATCACCCTTCACAATGGGAGCTAAACTTGGTGAACAATCTATCATCCGAAATCTCTCTAAAACTTTGTTGATATAGGTTTCATGTAACAAACCTAAAACACCTCGAGGTCAATCTCTATGGATCTTAATGCCAATGACATAAGATGCCTCACTCATATCTTTCATATCAAAATTTTTAGAGAGAAATTGTTTCACCTCATGCAACAAGCCCTTATCATTGGTTGCAAGTAAAATATCATTCACATATAAAACAAGAAAACAAATTTTACTCCTACTGACCTTCTGGTAAATACATTGATCCATGGAATTTTCAACAAAACCGAATGAAGAAATTACTTCATGGAATTTAAAATACCATTGACAAGAGGCTTGTTTTAAACAATATATGGATTTCCTAAGCTTGCAAACCAAATGCTCACCATCATTAGAGGAGAAACCTTCAGGTTGTTTCATATAAACCTCCTCCTCTAGATCTCCATTAAGAAATGCGGTTTTCACATCCATTTTTTGCAGCTCAAGGTCAAAATGAGCAACTAATGCCAAAATAATACGAAGAGAATCTTTCTTAGATACAGGAGAGAAAGTCTCCGTGTAATCGATTCCTTCTTTTTGAGTAAAACTCTTAGCAACGAGTCTCGCTTTGTATCTCTCAATGTTGCCTAATGAATCTATCTTGGTTTTAAAGACCCATTTGCAACCAATGGCCTTCGCCCAATTAGGCAACTCTACAAGATCCCAGACTCTGTTGCTTTTCATGGAATTCATCTCTTCCTTCATGGCATCGTGCCACATGGTTGACCTTTTGCAACTTATGGCCTGTGAAAAGGTTTCAGGATCATTTTCTCCAAAATTATAGTCAGATTCTTGTAGATACACAATGTAATCACTAGGAATTGCTGATCTCCTGACTCTAGTAGATTTTCTTAATGTTGTACCAATATCTCCTAGGGGAGCTTGTGGTTCAACTGGTTGTACAGGAACTTGTGGTATTTCCTGAACTACTTGATCAATTAGAATGTTGTCAGCAGCTTGTGGAACCTCAATGATTGATTGGTCAACACGAGCTTGTACTTGAGGGTGTTATGAAATTTAACCAATCTATCATTTGATGAAGGTTGAGATTTTGTATGATCATGTGCAGGTTCGGTATGATCATGTGCAGGAACTAAGTTCCTGAACCGATCCCTCCCACTGATCATGTCATTCTTTAGAAACTTAGCGTTTCTTGATTCCACAATCCTAGTAGTATGAGTTGGATAATAAAACCTGTAACCCTTGGACCTTTCGGAATATCCAACGAAATACCAACTAATGGTCCTCAGATCCAGTTTCTTCTCTTGTGGGTTATAAATCCTCACCTCAGACGGACATCCCCAAACGTGCATATGTCGCAAACTCGATTTCCAACCTTTTCATAATTCAAATAGTGTCTTAGGAATAGCCTTGGTTGAAACTCAGTTTAATATATACACAGTCGTCTTTAGTGCTTTAGTCCACAAGGATGTAGGAAGGTTGGAGTTGCTATGCATACTCCGCACCATGTCCATCAATGTTCGGTTTCTTCTTTCTGCAACACCATTTTGGTCTGGGGAACCAAGCATAGTGTATTGGGCAACAATCCCATGTTATTGAAGAAACTTGGCAAAAAGACCAGGTGCTTGTCCACTTTCTGTGTATCTACCATAATATTCTCCACTCTATCGGATCTCACAATTTGTATTTGCTTTCCACATTGGTTCTCAACTTCAGTCTTAAAGACTTTGAAGGCATCCAATGCTTCATTTTTCTTATGAAGCAAATAGATATACATATATCGTGAGTAATCATCGATAAAAGTGACGAAATATTTCTGACCATGTGTGTCTATGTCTAGACAACATATATCAGTATGAATGGTTTCTAATATGTTTGTACTCCTATTAGCACCTTTCTTGGACTTGTTGGTCTGCTTTCCCTTAATGCAGTCCATACAAGTCTCAAAATCAGTATAATCTAGAGTACTAAGTACCCCTTCATTCACTAATCCCTTAATTCTTTCTATGGAGATATGTCCTAATCTCCGGTGCCATAACATAGAGGAGTCGTCGTTAATATTACACCTTTTAACGCCAGTTTGAACATGCATTGAACTATAAGTGGCATCATTTTGTAAATAAAGATGATAAAGACCATCAGTCAAAATACCATTCCCAACACAATCAGTTTTATAAAATAAACTGAAAGATGTGTCTTGAAAATTAAAGGAATATCCAAATGGTATAATTCTGGAAATAGAAATCAAGTTTGTGAGAAAATTGGTACATAAAAGGTCCTTTCCAATTTTAAAATAAAGCCACTACTTAAAGTTAAAATGCACGTTCCAATCACCTCTACATGAGAGCCCATCTTGTTGCCTGATAAGATGCTTTGCTCACTTTCCACTGGCTTCCTTAGGTTTTGCATACCCTGCAAGGAATTTGCAATATGGATTGTAGATCCAGAATCAATCCACCAGGTGTTAATATTAACATTAACCATATTATATTCATAACAAACAAACGAGGTTGGTTCGAATATGTCATTCCCACGGGTAGTAGCCAGCATTGCACTCTCACCTAGTTCCATCACAAGCCTCTCTTCTTCTTGAACACACATGGTCATTAATTCATTGATTGACCATTTGTCTTTATGTGTGCTATACGAGATTTTGAAAGGCCTGTACTTAGTTGGAAGGGTGTTCAGAAGGTAGTGCACCAGGAAAAACTTTGACATATACACCTCGAGTTTCTTAAGTTGAGCCACAATGTCACGCATTTGCATTATGTGCTCACGCACACCTTTTACACTGGTGAGTCTGAGGGATGATAATCTCATTATCAGGGTGCTTGCCAATGTCTTTTCTGAAGTGACGAATTGATCGTCAATGGCTTTCAACAAATCGCGAACTTTTTCATGCTGGTCGACAGAACCACGTATACCATCAGTTATCTTAGCTTTGATAAACATCATGCTGAGCCGATTGGATCGCTCCCATCGTTCATATAGCGTGACAGCAGCTGGAGTGCTGTTATCGAAGATTGCCGGTGGTTCGTCCTTCCTAATAGCATAATCTATGTCCATCCACCCTAGATGGAGAAGAATCCTCTCATTCCATACCTTATAGTTATCTCCCCTAAGTTCAGGTATGTCACAAATGATATCAGAGAAACTAGTAGGTTGAGTAACTGCATAAAAGTCCAAAAGCTTATGTCAAGATTTGAGGTCTAATTTTCTAAATTGCATGTTTTACCAATGTAAAAACACACTGAAATTGAATCTAATTTCATTAAAAATTACCTGTGGGCTAAATTTTTAATTCAATAAGATTCTTTATACTTTATGATAAATTTTATCAAACTATTTTTACTAAATTCATAATGTATATTATGATTACAGTTTGATGTTTTTCTATCTTTAAACTTTATGATAAAACTATTAAATTAATTCTTCTAAACTCCTGTGGGTAAATTAAGAAAAACTAATTTTAATATATTATCCTAATTAATTATATAAACACAATAAAATCCCTGTGGGGTAAAATTATTATATTCATATAATTAATTACAATTAATGTCCATTATGTGATCCTAATCCACTTAATATATAATTTTATATAATTAAAGATGCTGTGGCTACTCTTTAAATATTTTAAAATTATATGGTTCACTAGACATTTATATTTACTATATTTTAGGCTCTACTTAATGCCTAAAAGCAATTATGCAGTAACATAATAGGCAATCACTAAGAGTACTCCCAGGATAATTGGTCGAGACAAAGCCTCATTAAAAACCAGAATCCTTAGACAGAGCATTGTCCTAGATCATGCTGTCTTATGCCCACTACAAATTGTTTATGAATTATTCATAATTTTTAACTTAATTGTTCATAGTAATGTATTATGAACCTTAATGTGTTATGCACAAATTAAGTCTTATGAGAATAACCTAAGTTTACATAATCTAACAATATCTAAACTTAATAATATGTTATCATATGTAAATAAAGTTCACATAAATAAAACATAAATTGCATAATTAAATATAATATTATGCAATTAATTTAATTCATTGCACAAAACAAACACATTCTAAAAGCATGAATTGAAAAACAAAAAAATGCTAAAAATGAGCATTTACTGAATTTGCATATATAGAACTAACATAAATAGTATATATGCGTAATCTTAATTTGAGCAAAATAATCACAAAATTAAAAATACATGCCCAACATTAAATTATTTATACACTAAAACTATTTAAACTTAAATTGCATGCATAACCCAAAAAAGTTATACATACATAACACATAATTTTAAGCACAAAAATAAAATAAATACCTATAAGGGTTTGTAAACTTTATTTTTGCAAATAATTATAAATCATATGCAACATAGTGAAAATCCATAAAATTGGCTTCCAAGATTTTAAAACTCAGAAATACTAGAAATCAAATTTCCTAATGATTTCTAACATTATTTTCCATCAAAAAATACTCGAAAAACAAACTTTGAAATCAATTTATTTTTCGAGTATAAATCGAAAGTATTACAGATTGCTTAATACTTCAAGGCAGAGGCAAACAATGCTCTGATACAAAATGTTAGAACTTAAATAAAATCTAAACATGATAAACAACTTAAATAGCATATAGATTAAATGCGGAATTATAAAAACTGTAAACATACCTCCAGCCATTGAAGCTTTTCACTTATACAATCCGCTATTCTCTCGATATTGGTTCTTCTAGACTCTCAGAACTCTCTTCAATTTGATGGTGTATGAAAGAAAATAAGAAGTACCGAGTCTAGGGACCAAACCTGTATTTATACATGTTCTTCCATCAAGAACGTCCGTTCGTATTCCATAAGCTTGTTACCACAATCAATGGATAGCCAAAGGGTTAAACATGGACCATATATAAGTTGGTTACATATACCTTATACTCTCAATACAACCACTGAGAATATGAACCAACATTCCTTAAGCATACACCTTGTGTTTTTTCTCTAACACTCAAACTTGCTAACTCCTAATATGCTCTATGTTTATCCTATTTATAAGAGAAATGCAGTAAGAATAATTGAATTAATTTGGCCATAATTAATGCTTAGTGGAGCACATCTACCTTCACTTAATTGCCACAATTAATGCTTGAATTTATTACATCTACCTCCACTTATTAATTGCCACAATTAATGCTTGAATTTATTACATTCTCCCACTTGGTCCATATGTTTAACCTAACTTAATCCCATTGATATATTTTAAGAATTAAATACATGAATCATGGTGATAAGTCCTCTAAGAGTGAGTATTACCTTCCATGTATTACGATGCATTTAGTTCCTCAAGTATTATTCTTCATGTGGTAACATTTCTTAATGAATAAACCCTATGTTTATTCTTGGTCCTATACATATGAATTTTCTCAAAGAAATTAAGGTGCACATGAATATGAGAAAACATCAAAATATGTAAGAGTTTCATTAATAAACTGTATGTATACACTTACAAAGTAGAACCAAGTCTCATTTTCTCTACATGATCCTTGAATTTCAAAGGTGGCATGCCTTTAATCAAGGGATCAGCGATCATCAATTCAGTGCTAATGTGTTCAATGACCACGTTCTTTTCTTTTATGCGTTCTCTTATGGCTAAATACTTAATGTCGATGTGTTTACTTCGACTTCCACTTTTATTGTTTTTTGCCATAAAGACAGCAGTTGAATTGTCGCAGAAAATTCTCAATAGCCTAGATATAGAATCCATGACTCTAAGCCCAGAAATGAAACTCCTAAGCCATACACCATGTGAAGTGGCCTCAAAACAGGAGACGAACTCGGCTTCCATAGTAGAAGTAGCATTCAATGTCTGCTTGACACTTCTCCAAGAAACAGCTCCATCGGCCATTAGACAAATGTACCTTGATGTTGATTTACGTGAATCAACACAGCCAGCAAAGTCTGAATCAGAGTAGCTTATCACATCCAGATTGTCCGTCTGTCGATATATAAGCTTGTAGTCTTTAGTTCCTTGAAGATACCTCATTACTTTCTTTGCAGCTCTCCAGTGGTCTATACCTGGGTTACTCTGATATCGCTCTAACATCCCTACAACAAATGCAATGTCAGGTCTAGTGCAGACCTAAGCATACATAGGGCTTCCGACTGCAGAAGCATATGGAATGTTCTTCACGGATTCCCTCTCAAAATCGTTCTTCGGGCATTGGTTCAAATTGAACCTATCAACCTTCACAATGGGAGCTACACTTGGTGAACAATCTATCATCCGAAATCTCTCTAAAACTTTGTGGATATAGGTTTCTTGTGACAAACCTAAAACACCTCGAGGTCTATCTCTATGGATCTTAATGCCAACGACATAAGATGCCTCACTCATATCTTTCATATCAAAAATTTTAGAGAGAAATTGTTTCACCTCATGCAACAAGCCCTTATCATTGGTTGCAAGTAAAATATCATCCACATATAAAACAAGAAAACAAATTTTACTCCCACTAACCTTCTGGTATATACATTGATCCATGGGATTTTCAACAAAACCGAATGAAGAAATTACTTCATGGAATTTAAAATATCTTTGACAGGAGGCTTGTTTTAAACCGTATATGGATTTCCTAAGCTTGCAAACCAAATGCTCACCATCATTGGAGGAGAAACCTTCAGGTTGTTTCATATAAACCTCCTCCTCTAGATCTCCATTAAGAAATGCGGTTTTCACATCCATTTGTTGCAGCTCAAGGTCAAAATGAGCAATTAATGCCAAAATAATATGAAGAGAATCTTTCTTAGATACAGGAGAGAAAGTCTCCGTGTAATCGATTCATTCTTTTTGAGTAAATCCCTTAGCAATGAGTCTCGCTTTGTATCTCTCAATGTTGCCTAATGAATCTATCTTGGTTTTAAAGACCCATTTACAACCAATGACCTTCGCCCAATTAGGCAACTCTACAAGATCCCAGACTCCTTTGCTTTTCATGGAATTCATCTCTTCCTTTATGGCATCGTGCCACATGGTTAACCCTTTGCAACTTATGGCCTGTGAAAAGGTTTTAAGATCATTTTTGGCTCCAAAATTATAGTCAGATTCATGTAGATACACAATGTAATCACTAGGAATTGCTGATCTCCTGACTCTAGTAGATTTTCTTAATGCTGTACCAATATCTCCCAAGGGAGCTTGTGGTTCAACTGGTTGTTCAGGAACTTGTGGTATTTCCTGAACTACTTGATCTATTAGAATGTTGTCAGCAGCTTATGGAACCTCAATGATTGATTGGTCAACACGAGCTTGTACTTGAGGCGTGTTATGAACTATAACCAATCTATCATTTGATGAAGGTTGAGATTTTGTATGATCATGTGCAGGTTCTGTATGATCATGTGCATGAACTAAGTTCCTGAACCCGTCCCTCCCACTGATCATGTCATTCTCTAGAAACTTAGCGTTTCTTGATTCCACAATCCTAGTAGTATGAGTTGGACAATAAAACCTATAACCCTTGGACCTTTCGACAGATCCAACGAAATACGCACTAATGGTCCTCGGATCTAGTTTCTTATCTTGTGGATTATAAATCCCCACCTCAGACGGATATCCCCAAACGCGCATATGTCGCAAACTCGGTTTCAAACCTTTTCATAATTCAAATGATGTCTTAGGAACAGCCTTGGTTGAAACTCGGTTTAATATATACATAGTCGTCTTTAGTGCTTTAGTCCACAAGGATGCAGGAAGGTTAGAGTTGCTATGCATACTCCGCACCATGTCCATCAATGTTCGGTTTCTTCTTTCTGCAACATCATTCTGGTCTAGGGAACCAGGCATAGTTTATTGGGCAACAATCCCATGTTCTTGAAGAAACTTGGCAAAAAGACCAGGTGCTTGTCCACTTTCTATGTATCTACTATAATATTCTCCAACTCTATCGGATCTCACAATTTGTATTTGCTTTCCGCATTGGTTCTCAACTTCAGTCTTAAAGACTTTGAAGGCATCCAATGCTTGATTTTTCTTATGAAGCAAATAGATATACATATATCGTGAGTAATCATCGATAAAATTAACGAAATATTTTTGACCATGTGCGTCCATGTCTGGACAACATATATCAATATGAATGATTTCTAATATGTCCGAACTCCTATTAGCACTTTTCTTGGACTTGTTGGTCTGCTTTCCCTTGATGCAGTCCACACAAGTCTCAAAATCAGTATAATCTAGAGTACTAAGTACCTCTTCATTCACTAATCTCTTAATTCTTTCTATGGAGATATGTCCTAATCTCCGGTGCCATAACATAGAGGAGTCATCGTTAATATTACACCTTTTAACGCCAGTTTGAACATGCATTGAACTATAAGTGGCATCATTTTGTAAATAAAAATGATAAAGACCATCAGTCAAAATACCATTCCCAACACAATCAGTTTTATAAAATAAACTGAAAGATGTGTCTTGAAAATTAAAGGAATATCCAAATGGTATAAGTATGGAAACAAAAATCAAGTTTCGTGAGAAACTAGGTACATAAAAGGTCCTTTCCAATTTTAAAATAAAGCCACTACTTAAAGTTAAAATGCACGTTCCAATCACTTCCACATGTGACGCCATCTTGTTGCCTGATAAGATGCTTTGCTTACTTCCCACTGGCTTCCTTAGGTTTTGCATACCCTGCAAGGAGTTTGTAATATGGATTGTAGATCCAGAATCAATCCACCAGGTTTTAATATTAACATTAACCATATTAGATTCATAACAAACAAACGAGGTTGGTTCTAATATGTCATTCCCACGGGTAGTAGCCAGCATTGCACTCTCACTTAGTTCCATCACAAGCCTCTCTTCTTCTTGAACACACATGGTCATTAATTCATTGATTGACCATTTGTCTTTATGTGTGTTATATGAGATTTTGAAAGGCCTGTACTTAGTTGGAAGGATGTTTAGAATGTAGTGCACCAGGAAAGACTCTGACATATCAACCTCGAGTTTCTTAAGTTGAGCCACATTGTCACACATTTGCATTATGTGCTCGCGCACACCTTTTACGCTGGTGAGTCTGATGGATGATAATCTCATTATCAGGGTGCTTGCCAATGCCTTTTCTGAAGTGACGAATTGATCGTCAATGGCTTTCAACAAATCGCGGACTTTCTCATGCTAGTCGACAGAACCACGTATACCAGCAGTTATCTTAGTTTTGATAAACATCATGCTGAGCCGATTGGATTGCTCCCATCGCTCATATAGCATGACAGCAGCTGGAGTGCTGTTATCGACGATTGCCGGTGGTTCGTCCTTCCTAATAGCATAATCTATGTCCATCTACCCTAGATGGAGAAGAATCCTCTCCTTCCATACCTTATAGTTATCTCCCCTAAGTTCGGGTATGTCATAAATGATATCAGAGAAACTAGTGGGTTGAGTAACTGCATAAAGTCCAAAAGCTTATATCAAGATTTGAGGTCTAATTTTCTAAATTGCATGTTTTACCAATGTAAAAACACGCTGAAATTGAATCTAATTTCATTAAAAATTACTTGTGGGCTAAATTTTTAATTCAATAAGATTCTTTATACTTTATGATAAATTTTATCAAACAATTTTAACTAAATTCATAATGTATATTATGATTACAGTTTGATGTTTTTCTATCTTTAAACTTTATGATAAAACTATTAAATTAATTCTTCTTAACTTCTGTGGGTAAATTAAGAAAAACTAATTTTAATATATTATCCTAATTAATTATATAAACACAATAAAATCTCTGTGGGGTAAAATCATTAGATTCATATAATTAATTACAATTTATGTCCATTATGTGATCCTAATCCACTTAATATATAATTTTATATAATTAAAGATATTGTGGCTACTCTTTAAATATTTTAAAATTATATGGTTCACTAGACATTTATATTTACTATATTTTAGGTTCTACTTAATGCCTAAAAGCAATTACGCAGTAACATAATAGGCAATCACTAAGAGTGCTCCCAGGATAATTGGTCGGGACAAAGCCTCATTAAAAACCAGAATCCTTAGACGGAGCATTGTCCTAGATCATGCTGTCTTATGCCAACTACAAATTGTTTATGAATTATTCATAATTTTTAACTTAATTTTTCATAGTAATGTATTATGAACCTTAATGTGTTATGCACAAATTAAGTCTTATGAGAATAACCTAAGTTTACATAATTTAACAATATCTAAACTTAATAATATGTTATCGTATGTAAATAAAGTTCTCATAAATAAAACATAATTGCATAATTAAACATAATATTATGCAATTAATTTAATTCATTGCACAAAACAAACTCATTCTAAAAGCATGAATTGAAAAACAAAAGCATGCTAAAAATGAGCATTTACTGAAATTGCATACATAGAACTAACATAAATAATATATATGCGTAATCTTAATTTGAGCAAAATAATCACAAAATTAAAAATGCATGTCCAACATTAAATTATTTATGCACTAAAACTATTTAAACTTAAATTGCATGCATAACCCAAAAAAAGTTTTACATACATAACACATAATTTTAAGCACATAAATAAAATAAATACCTGCAAGGGTTTATAAACTTTATTTTTGCAAATAATTACAAATCATATGCAACATAGTAAAAATCCATAAAATTGGCTTCCAATATTTTAAAACTCAGAAATACTAGAAATCAAATTTCTTAATGATTTCTAACATTATTTTCCATCAAAAAATACTCGAAAAACAAACTTTGAAATCAAATTATTTTTCGGGTATAAATCGAAAGTATCACAGATTGCTTAATACTTCAAGGCAGAGGCAAACAATGCTCTGATACCAAATGTTAGAACTTAAATAAAATCTAAACATGCTAAACAACTTAAATAGCATATAGATTAAATGCGGAATTATAAAGACCGTAAATATACCTCCAGCCATTGAAGCTTTTTACTTACACAATCCGCTATTCTCTCGATATTGGTTCTTCTAAACTCTCAGAACTCTCTTCAATTTGATGATGTGTGAAAGAAAATGAGAAGTACCGAGTCTAGGGACCAAACCTGTATTTATACATGTTCTTCCATCAAGAACGTCCGTCTGTATTCCATACGCTTGTTACCACAATCAATGGATAGCCAAAGGGTTAAACATGGACCATATATAGGTTGGTTACATATACCTTATACTCTCAATACAACCATTGAGAATATGAACCCACATTCCTTAAGCATACACCTTGTGTTTTTTCTCTAACACTCAAACTTGCTAACTCTTAATATGCTCTATGGTTATCCTATTTATAGGAGAAATGCACTAAGAATAATTGAATTAATTTGGCCACAATTAATGCTTAGTGGAGCACATCTACCTCCACTTAATTGCCACAATTAATGCTTGAATTTATTACATCTACCTCCACTTATTAATAGCCACAATTAATGTTTGAATTTATTACATGTAAATGTACATATTAATGTCGATCAAGATGTCGTTATTAGAGAAAAATATAACTTACATAATGAATTTGCTAATGATCATGTAACTGCGCTATGTAAGGCAAGGCAAAGTCTGGAAAAATGGTTGAAAATAGAGGAATCAATTGCTTGGGACAAAGTAATAGTGAAATGGATCCAAAAAGGAAACATGAACACGACGTTTTTTCATGCAACTATGAGAGAAAGAGCGTTGAGGCCTAAATTTAAGTTAAAATAGGAAGATGGTTCTTGGACTCAAGATGGTCATACCTTGCGAGAAGCGGCTTGCACCTACTTTAAGGATCTATTTTCATCTTACCATCCTCAACATTTTGCTGAGGAGCTGTTACAGTGTGTGCCTAATTTAATTAAGATGGAGCAAAACGAAGCTTTATGTCAAATTCCACAAGAGGAAGTCTATTATGCTATGGTTACTCTTGATCCGGACAATTCATCGGGAGTGGACGATTTTAATGGGCATTTCTTCAGGCTCTATTGGAATATTATTAAAAATATGTTATACAGGCAGTTCAAGATTTTTTTTCTTGGGGGAGCTTTGCCAAAAACGTTTACCTCTACTAACTTGATTTTACTCCTAAAGATTCCTAACCCAGATGCGTTGATAGACCTAAGGCCAATCAGCTTATGTACCTTATGTACAAGATCATTTCACGGATCCTTATAAATAAATTAGATCCTATCCTTCCTACTCTGATTTCTGCTGACTAATCTGGGGTCATTGTTGGGCTCAAAATTTATGAAAATATAGCATTAGCTCATGAACTCATATAGGATATTGATAAAAAGGTGGTGGGTACCAATGTAGTTTTCAAATTTGACATGTCAAAAGCCTATGACAGAATCGAATGGGTTTTGCTCTACAAATCCTTCGTAAAGTTGGTTTTCCTGATCGATGGTGTTATTTTATTTTTTTGATGTATATCAAATGCTTGGTATTTGATCACTTTGAATCGTGAGCAGCATGGGTTTTTTCAGTCTTCTAGAGAGTTGCATCAAGGGATCCACTTATCTTTTTTTTTTAAATCTTAGTAGAAGAAGTGTTCTCTCAGAATATTAATCATTGGATGGATCAGGGTAAAATTGGGAATTATAGTGTCTCTAGTACAACAATAAGTGTTTCTCATTTGTTATATGTCGACAATATGCTTGTGTTTTTTAATGGGAGGAAATCGTTTGTGGAAGCATGCATGGAGTTACTGAAAATGTATGAAGAGGTTTCGGGTCAAAAAGTCAACCAAGGAAAAAGCTCCTTCATTAGCAGTAAAAAGTGGAATAGGGTAACAAAAGCTTTGTTGAAAAGGAGGACTTCCTTTAACAGATCTTATTTAACTTTGAACTACCTTTGGGTTCCTTTCTTCAAAGGGCGTTTTCTAGTGAGGTATTTCTTATAGATTGAGGAAAAAATCCGTAAGAAGCTAGCTAACTAGAAAGCTAGGTTATTATCCTCAGGCGGTAAGCTTACTCTTTTGAAAATTATTCTTTCTCGATTCCAATCCATACCCTTGCAATGGCGTCTACCCCGAAAGGTTTTCTGCAATCATTAGAAAGTTTATTTGCAGCTTTCTTTTGGAACAGTGGAAATCTTACTAGATGATACTGGTTAGCATGGGAAAAAATTTGTAAATCGTTCCATGTAGGGGGTCTTGGTGTAAAAATTCTACAAGAAGTCATGAATTCGCTTCAGACAAAGTTGGTGTGGAGTTTCCTTTATAGGCGTGCTATTTGGGCTGATTTGATGACGAACAAATAGGGGGAACCGACTGGGGAGCTTTTGTTTCGATGGTACAACTCTCATTGTTAGCGCACTATTATTCCATATATTAATTTCATTCATGCAAACTAAACTTGGATACTTGGTGGAGGTTGCTGGAATTCATGATAAGTGTTAATCTCTTCTTCTTGTAATCAAAGCATGTGTTGAAGAAGGTTGAGAGTTTATACCTGCTATAACTTGTGATGAATTATCCATGCTAGCTTTAGGGTTTCTGTAAAGGAGAAAGGGTTTCTTCTATGGAGAAACTATTCTCTGCCCGTAGAAATGTCGTTCTGCCACTTTAGCCAAGAAAGAGCAACTGAACCATGACATTAAAAGGGAACTCAATAGGCCAGTTTCCTTCTCAATGGGTGAGAGTATGGGCCTTCATATGTTTATTAGTGTGGCCCATCCCATTATGGGCTCAATGACCAAATGTAATGTTAGTCCAAACAATACAAATATATACAACAATCTCCCACTTAAACAGCATTACATTCAATCTCAACATAAACACAAACAAGCATCTAAAAAACCAAAAGCCTTGTTCAAAATGTGCATTCAATTACAAGCTAGTGAACGATACACCGACAGGGCATACGACACATGACCAATAATTGCAATCACGTAACTTAGGTCGATGAGATGCAAGTACAGTATGGAAATAACCAAAAGAGTGACGAACACTCGTTTCCACAAGAAGCCCTAGAGACATATCTGAATGTCTTTAAAGCAATAAGTCTTGTCCAAAATGCAGTTGCAGTACCTAGTTTAGTGATTATATTGACAGAATATATGACACCAAACTTATACTCACAACCACGTGACTCAGGCATAGACTAAAAAATAGATTGTCTCTTGTAGGTAATAAGTCTTGTCCACAATGTGCGTGACTCAGGCATGAGACTTATCAATATATCTTAATACATAAAGTACACCATGTCTAAAATGCATGTGACTCAGGCATGAGACCAAACATAATTTCTCATTACATAAACAAAATGCGCGTGACCCAGGCACGAGACTAATCAAAATGTCTCAATACATAAAGTACACCCTGTCCAAAATGCGTGTGACTCAGGCATACATTGACATTGCTATATTTAAAACAGAATATGAGCATAAACATTATAGTCAAACAGTCAATGATCACGGGTGTCTCAGGCATACATTGACATTGTTATATTTAAAACAAAATATGAGCATAAACAATATAGTCAAACAGTCAATGATCATAGAACTCCCACTAACTAAATACAACAGAAGACTCTAACAATCCCAAATGAGTCACATGCTCCTGAAATAGTTTTGGAGCTAAACCTTTAGTTAGTGGGTCAGCTAACATATGCTCTGTGGAAATATGCTCAACACAAATACAAGACTCGGCTATTTTCTCTCTTACAATCAAAAACTTAATGTCAATATGCTTGGAGCGAGAAGAGCTTCTAGTGTTTCGAGAGAAAGCAACTGCCGCAGAATTGTCACAAAATATCTTCAGCGACCTCGAAATGGTGTTCACAACACTTAGCCCCAATATAAAGTTCCGCAACTATATAGCTTGACATGTAGCCTCATAACAAGCTATATATTCTGCCTCCATTGTAGAGGAAGTGGTAAGTGTTTGTTTGACACTCTTCCAAGAAACAACTCCTCCTGCCATCATAAAAACATAACCAGAAGTGGATCTCCTGTAATCTAGACAACCTGCAAAATCGGCATCAGAATATCCAACTACATCAAGAACGTCAGATCGCCGATATGTAAGCCCTAGATCTTTAGTGCCTTGCAAATATCTAAGTACTTTATTTGCAGCCTTCCAGTAAGCCAAACCAGAATCACTCAAGTATCTTCCAAGTACACCAACCACATATGCAATATCAGGTCATGTATATACTTGAGCATACATCAATCAACCCACAACTGACGAATAGGGAACCGATTTCATTTGAGTCCTCTCACTATCATTCTGAGGGCATTGAGACTTAGAAAACTCATCACCTTTTACAATAGGTGCTTTCCCAGGAGAACAAGAATGCATATTAAACCTACTTAGAACTCGATCAATGTAGGTTTTATGAGACAATCCAAGAACACATCTAGTTCTGTCATGAAAAATCTGGATGCCCAAAACATAAGAGGCTCACCAAGATCCTTCATATCAAAATGAGATGACAACATGCATTTTGTCTCAAACAGAAGCTCAATGTCATTTGCGACGAGTAATATATCATCAACATAAAGAACAAGAAAGATATACTTACTCCCACTGACCCTTAAATATATGCATTGATCAACAAGATTCGCCTTAAAACCGCAAGAGGTAACAATCTCATCAAACTTCAGGTACTATTGTCTTGATGCCTGCTTAAGCCCATAAATGGACTTGTTAAGCTTACACACCATGTGTTCCTTTCTTTCCACTTGGAAACCATTTGGTTGTATCATGTACACATCCTCAAATAGATGTCCATTAAGGAAAGCTGTCTTGACATCCATTTGATGCAGCTCAAGATCAAAATGAGCCACCAATGCCATAATAACCCGAAAAGAATCCTTGGTAGAAACAGGTGAGAAAGTGTCCTTATAATCAATGTCTTCTCTTTGGTTAAAGCCCTTAGCAACAAACCTAACTTTATACCTTTCTACTTGACCTTCAAAATTATACTTGGTCTTAAAAACCCATTTGCAACCAATTGGCCTATAGCCACATGGTAGTTCAACTAAGTCCCATATACCGTTTCGACACATCGATGCCATCTCATCATGCATAGCATCTATCCAATATAAAGATTGAGGACTATCAATGGCCTCCTTAAAAGAGGCTGGATCAAGAGACATACCAGTATTAAACTCACGTTCTTGCAAACAGACAATATAATCATCAGAAATTGCTGGTCTACGACTTCTCTGTGATCTCCTCAAAACAATATCATCAATTCCTACATCAAC
This sequence comes from Bretschneidera sinensis, assembly GCA_023935145.1. Classification (NCBI taxonomy): domain Eukaryota; kingdom Viridiplantae; phylum Streptophyta; class Magnoliopsida; order Brassicales; family Akaniaceae; genus Bretschneidera; species Bretschneidera sinensis. Next base: position 87,027,352 of record CM043699.1, read on the forward strand.
ATCAGCTATAGTGTCAACAACCTGGTCTTGGACAATAGCATTAGTTCTCTCTGTCAATGGTGGTGCAGCCACTGATGGAGGGGTAACCTGAACAGGTATAACAACACATTCCTCCCTAAATACAACTTCACGTGGTGCTAAACTCTCACTGTCACTAACATCCTCAAATAAGATGGCTCGATCAGATTCAATGACTCTAGTAACACTAGAAGGGCAATAGAATCTAGAGCATCTTGTTCCCACACAATAGCCAACAAAATAACCAGCAATGGTCTTGGGATAAAGTTTCTTCTACTGAGGATTATAAAGCCTTATTTCCGCTTTATAGCCCCAAACACATAAATGATTCAAACTAGGCCTCTTTTCTAACCATAACTCATAAGGAGTTTTAAGAACTGACTTACTTAGTACTTGATTCAAAACATATGCAGCAGTTTTTAAAGCCTCACCCCACAAAAATTCAAGCAAAGTGGAATGACAAAGCAAACACCGCACCATATCCATAAGAGTACAATTTCTTCTTTCTGTAATACCATTTTGTTCAGGAGTTCTAAGCATTGTGTACTAAGCCTTGATACCACATGCCTCGAGAAATCTAGCAAAGGGTCCAGGATTTCTACCAGTTTCATCATGTCTCCCATAAAACTCACCTTCTCTATCTGATCTTACCGCTTTGATTTTCTTTTTTTTTTGGAGTTCCACAGCAGCCTTGAAAGCCTTAAAAGTTTCCAATGAGTCTGATTTTTCTCGAATGAGCTCAACACAACCATAGCGAGAATAATCATCAATAAAGGTAATGAAATGTCTATAATTTCCCAAAGCGACACATGAAAAGGGACCATAAATATTAGTATGGATTAAATCTAGAATATCTTGACTTCTACTAATCTTTTGCTTTCTGGTTTTCGTTGGAAGTTTCCCTTTGATACAAGCAATACAAGTTTCAAAATCAGAAAAATCCAAGTCAACTAGAATGCCATCTTTAATCAATCTCTCCATTCTTTCTTTAGAAATATGACCCAATCTTTTGTGCCATAACAAGGAAGAGTTTTTATTGGATCTAGCACGTTTAGAACCAACTACAACATTCACAATAGAAACACTAGAAGAAGCAGGATCTAAAACAGGAAGCAAATCAATTTTATACAAACCATCATATAAAGTAGCACTACCAACCATAATAGAGTCATAAAATATTATAGTCTTTCCATTTTCAAAATGAAAAACATATCCATATTTGTCCAAAACAGAAACAAAGATAAGATTTCTTCTGATGGAAGGTATAAAAGTAGTATCAGACAAGTTCAAAACATGTTTAGAAGCCAAAATAAGTCCGACTGTACCAATGTGTTCAACTTTAACCTTCACTCTATTGCCCATATTTACTACTAACTCTATATCAACTGGTCTTCTACGATTCCTTAATTCCTGCAAAGAATTTATAGTATGAATAGTTGCACCAGTATCTAGCCACCAAGTATTAGAAGGCACATCAACTAGATTAGACTCAAAACACACTAGTAGTGAATGTGTACCTTTCTTGTCTAACCAAACTTTAAATTTCCTACAATCAACCCTCTTGTGCCCAAACAAATGATAAAAGTTGCATCTTCTCTTAAAAACTTCCTTCTTAGGCGTATTTGGAACACTCACATTAGCTTATTGAAAAGGCATCCCATCTTTCTTCATCTTGAGGGAGTTGCTACTATTATCCTTGAAGAACTTCTTCTTCTTTTCTTTATCAATAGTTACCATGAAAGCAGCATGAGACTTGGCTTTTTTCATCATCTCTTCTTCTTGAGTTACAATAGTAATCATTTCACTCAGGTTCCATTCATCTTTCTAAGCATTATAAGAGGTCTTGAGTGCATCAAACTGAGGTAGCAAAGATTCAAGCACTTGCCATACTAGAAAGCTATCTGTTAACTCAACTTTCATTCCTTTGAGCTTGTTAAAGAAATGAATAAGCTTCATAATGTGCTCTCGGACGCCACTAACCCCATCATAGGTTGTGGTAGTAAGAAGTTTCATCAGAGATCCCTTTTCTGCCTTATCAAACTTAACAAATTTCTTCCCAACGACATCAAGATATTCTTTAACACTATCAGTATCAACTATGCTTTGCCTGATAGACTTGTCAATAGTATTCTTCATAATCATGAGACAAGTCTTATTAGAATGCACCCATTGCTCATAACGAGTCTTTTCAGCGGTAGAACTTTCATTAGTGGGCTCAACAGACGCATCGACCCTCAAAGCCAAGTCCAAATTCATGATAGCCAAATTAATAGTGAGAGACTCGTAATCCTCATAATTGGTTCTAGTTAGACTCTTGATGGCAGACAAAGAGAGAGACAGTGCTGCATTGCCATAAGCTGCTAAGAATATGATAAAATTTTATTATGCATGTGGAACAAGAAACATGCACCCATAAATGTCTCCATTAGGCAATTTTATATCCATGCTAGAATCTTATTCAAAATTGACTCTTACGCATTATTCTAGAGCCCAAGATACATAAAAGGCTCTTACGCATGATAAAGCAAAATAATTAAATATAATGACTTAAAATGACCCGCTATCGAGAAGATAGGACTAGGCCACCAAGTGCCAAGCACTTAACTATTATCTTTATCGTCCTAAGCATCCTACCAAATAATGGTTTGCCGACAAGGCAAATTCGCTATCCGTATGGATCTTAGTATAATATCATTATGTGAAAACATGATCAATAATAACAATTCTGATAATTTATCATGACTAGTCCCACGAGAGGTAGGTACATAGCCACTCCAAACCATCAGTATTACAACAAAATGACATGACCAACATGAACAAAATATTTATTTATCTCAAAAAGAATTATTCATTTTTTTTCTCCATAAAAAAAATGGAGCATTATCATAAAATTCATAAACACATAAAAGGAGGAATTTTGCAAAATAAGATTGTATCAAAATAGCCAATCATTAATCAAGACCATAAACTCTGGTCAATGCTCAAAGTTTAAATAATTACCCAATCAAACAATAAATAGTTAAATGGGTATAAATTGTTAAAAGTCAAAATTAAACCAAAAGGCCTCTCTCCTCCAAACAGCAAAATCACAACAACGAAACAAAAAAAAAAGAATAAAGGAACACAGCCATGAAAAAGAAAAAGGCAGGCTCTGATACCAACTGCTAGAATTCATGATAAGTGCTAATCTCTTCTTCTTGTAATCAAAGCATATGTTGAAGAAAGTTGAGAGTTTATACCTGCTATAACTTGTGATGAATTATCCATGCTAGCTTTAGGGTTTCTGCAAAGGAGAAAGGGTTTATTCTATGGAGAAACTACTCCCTGACCATAGAAATGTCGTTCTGCCACTTTAGCCAAGAAAAAGCAGCTGAACCATGACATTAAAAGGGAACTCAATGGGCCAGTTTCTTTCTCAATGGGTGAGAGTAAGGGCCTTCATATGTTTATTAGTGTGGCCCATCCCATTATGGACTCAATGACCAAATGTAATGTTAGTCCAAATAATACAAATATATACAATAGAAGTGAAATACATTTTTGGATTAATAGATGATATACAGTTCAATATTAGGTGTGGATTTGCCTTTTGAGGGAAGTATAGTTGCTGAAATCTTGTAGGATTCGAGTAAGGTTCAGGTAGTGGAAAGCTTATTCCTGGATTTGGGAAATGTCATGTAATCAATAATGCTGGCAGGTGTCCCAGATAAATTAATTTGGGATCATGAAGCTATATACGAGTTTGTTTACTTTGAAGTCGTATTGGGAATTCACTATAATTAAAGACCACAATTTTAGTGGGCTAAGAAGGTGTGGAATAAGTGGCTTCCTTCTAAACTATCTTGTTTAATATGGAAGTAATTCTTTGGAGGTTTTCTGGTGGACAACAAGGTACAAAGCATTGGAATTTTTATGGCATTGAAATGTATCTATTGCTATTTCTCTAACACACATCTCTTTCTAAGGGTTTATACGACAAAATAGGTTTGGGACTATTTTGGTTCAAGGTTAGATATTACTCCATCTAACTCTTTGGTTCATTTGGTTAAATTGTGGTTGCATAAATCAAGCATGAATTCTTTGTTGGGTTTTATGAAGATTATTACTTTCATGCTGGTTTGCTTGGAATTATGGTTGGCATGTAATAAATCTATTTTTGAAGAGGCTTCCATGGGTGTTGTTTCGGTGATCAATAAGGTGTTATATAGGCTGGTAGATTTGCACTAGACTTTCATCCTTAAATACACGGTTGACTTCCAAAGTCGTCTACGTGCTCATACTCTGGGTCTGAAAGTTCATTCTTCACGTCCATCTTGAAGGGTTTAGGTAAGTTGGAAATGTCTGAAGCTAGGCCTTGTAAAGTTGAATTGTGATGGGTCTTCTCGGTCTACTGGTGAGTCGGGCGAAGGTATTTTTCATTCTAGTACATGGATTATTTTAGCTTACTCCAACTTCTTTACGCCGGTAACTAAATGTGTAAGTAGAGGTACGCATATTGCTGGTTGGTCTGAGGTTGGCCCATGAGCACGGGTTTTGACCCAATTGCATTAAATTCGATTCTCGAGTCCTAGGGTAATTTATTACTTGAGGGATCAATTCCTTGGGCCATTACTTACCAGGTTTGAGAATTTAAAGCTCTTCTTCCAGACAACGTTCTAATCACACATACTTTTCGTGAAGGAAATCAGGTGGCGTATTGTCTTACTAATTATGGGTATGAGCACAGGGAAACTCGGTTGTTTTGGTATGAGGACACTTAACCGTTAAATTATAATCTTTATACAGACATTAGTTATAATAAAATTATTTGTTATTTTGAATTGTGAAAATTTGATTGAATATCATAATTATGTACTTCAATATTTAAAAATTTATTATAATTAACTCAAACTTTAGTCTCGATTGAACCAAATATTTGCATAATTCTTTTGTAATATATTTGAGTCAATGATAGATTAGAAACAAATCAATTATCGCTATATTGTTGTCATAAATGATAACCACTATATCTTTTCTTACTTTATATTTTATTACATTGACCTTCCTAAATCAATTTAAGCATCCACTACCATTATTAATATATTTTTTAAATCTAAATCAACATTATTAATATACATTTTTTCAAATAAGTGAATGAAGCCAACCAAAAAAACATATAATACACATTAATTGAAACACTATACTATTATAGAAAATAAATAATTTTATTTTTTAAAAATATAGTAGATAAACAATACTGTTAGTTTAAAAAAATATTAAACCAAATTTATCTAAATAATAAATAAAAGTAATTATTTAAAAATATTTCATAAAACCATACAACGCGGGCATTTATACTAGTTATGAATTAAAAATAAAATATATAATCACGTGAGATGTTAGTGATTTTCATTAAAGTGTGTATTAAGGCTCAAACTTTGGAATTCTAATTTGCTTCCATATTCCTCATGTCTATGACTATTATTTACATGCATAGACCTTAATAGTTCAAAGACATGATCGATGGTCAAATGAGACAATATTGACATTGGTTACTTTACTAAATGGGTCTGTATCGATATGAACTGGGAACTCCATACGTCTGTTTTCTATGGCATCTTGCAAAATATTTCTAAATACATTGCAGTTATTAGTTTAATGTGTATAAAAATCATGCCATTTATAGTATCATTTTCCCTTCAATTCATCTGTAGAGGAAACACAATGTCCTTCAGACAATTTAATTTGTTTGTCTATAAGCAGATGATCAAATATTTGATCGACCTTAGAAATAGTGAAAGTGAAATGCCTTTCATTCTGGTTCATTTGATTAGAAGCTGAAGCTTTGCTTTTAAACCAATTATGTTTAGTATGACCATAAATTTTGCCTAATTCATGACTTACGTAAGCATCTCTTGGAATTAAATCTGCAAGGTCCACTTCACACTCAATATCTAAGTCAGACTCATAGACAGGTTTAATAGAATTAATCCTCAAATTAGGGCTTTTATAATAAGTTTCATTGGACAAGTTTTTAATTTGCTTATTTTCTTTTAAGATCTTCTCACACTTGATTGCACGAGTGGCTAACTGACAAAGGTCCATGAATGTCTCATCTCCATACTTATTACAAAGCGAATATAAAAGCCCATTTTAGACCATTTTCACTATTTCTTTCTCAAGCAATGTAGCAAAACGCTTGTTACATGCTTTGTCGAAGCGAGCAATGTATTGCTCTACAGATTCACCAGGTTGTTAATTCACCCTAGCCAAATTTGCTATGCAAACATCGGGCTCAGCCTTATAGAACTGCTCATGAAACAAGCATTCAAAGTCTTGCCACGAATTAACAGAATCACGAGGAAGGCTAACGTAACAATGGAATGCAACTCTTGTTAAGGAATTCTCAATTAATCTTAATTTAATAAAATCATTGATATATCCCCACTGGCCAGCGAATCGACCTATGTGCTCATAAGTAGATTGATTTCCATCCCTTGTAAAGGTATCAAAATGAGGAAATTTTAAATTAACAAGGAAATGATGAACCCTGTCTATCTAATCTGGATATGGTTTCCTATAAGTGTTTCTAATAGCATGTTTATAACCCTGGCTGAATTGTTCATGTATGAGAACAACCAAATGATTTTTGAATGTAGGATTATACATCATTTCATCATTCAATACAACATTCATAGGCTGTTGTTGGGCATAATTATATGAATAAAGATCAAGTACCAATGCTTGACCAACTAGTTGGTATGCTGATGTAAAATAAGCCATTGGAGGATACTGAGGCGGCATGCCCCCTTGTCCTAACCATGGTTGTTGAGGTTCAATATTGACCATTGGAACGTTTTGCTCCGCTACATTAGGTGGATATCCTTGAGGTTGATCAACACTCCTTGCAATAGTCCAAGAATTACATTGACAATGAAAAAGTTATGTGGACGTGCCACATTGAGGGTAACCATGTTCTGCACTAATGGTGCAGTGTTTGGTGCATTTACTTGTTACAGTAATGCTGAATTAACCATATTATTTTGGTCATTTAAAATCAAAGGATCTTTTAGCGCTTGGGTTTGAGTTCTAATATTAGAATCAAGACTAGTTTGAAACCATCGTACAAAGGATGGAACTAAACCTGGAAGAACATGTCCCATAAAATTATCCATAGTATATACCTATAGTTGTTGTCCTTGAGGTGGAACAACCTCCACTAAGTACTAGTACTTCCATAAGAGTTTGAATTGGGATCCCGAGTTTGAATTGGGATCCCTCTTATAGGTTTTGGTTGTGACACATGTATTTAATTAATTGGGGGTGGATCAAATGCTTGAGTCATTGGAATAGAATCTTCCACCGTAGGGTGTTCCTCTTGTGGATCATTGTTGTCAGAATTATTTCATGTCAGTAAAGGGGTGTATTCACCCACATGGTCACGATTTGGGCCTTCATCATACAAAACAGTCTTTCTGCGAACCATATGCAATCAAATTACCCAGGTGTCTCACCAGGCATGCCAAATTGTTGATGCGAAAATTTGACGAGCGTGCCAAGATAGAAGTGGATGTTGTTATGCACCCAAATTTATCAAGCGATTGTGAGAAAGATTCACCGTATTCAGTGTTTCTAACTCGATGGTAGTCGAATGAGAATGATTCACCGTATTCAGTGTCTCTTTCTCGGGTTCCACACATCCTAATACAAAGTAGTAACAATGGGGATTTGATTGCTACTCCTAGTTATGTTACCATTGCTACTTGATAGAAGAGTAATTTTTTTGTTGAATTGTCTATGTATATTGATTTGAAACTGTACAAGTATAAATAAGAGATGGGTAATAATTGTTCAGCCACATCCCTTTAAAACATGAAAGGATTACATTTGAATTCAAGGTACAAAAATTTGCTAAATAACCAATTAATACACTGTTCCACTTGCTTAGGGCTACGTCATTTAAACTCTCTCTGATCGTGCTAAACGAAATGGGCATGCCAAGTGAACTTTTGCAGTTAAGGTTGATAGATGAAGTTGAGGTTGATCTTGCATAACTATCACAACTCGATCGTACTCACTTGGACTTGTGAGAATAGCTAGAAAAATTAGGGTGTTAACAAGGTAAAATCCATAATATCATCCGATCCATATTAAAGCTCTCTAACACCATTCAATTCACATAAAAATAAATTTTATACTTAATTATCAATTGATGATAATAATTATAAAAAAAAATAAGTTACTAAAGATAATATTAATCAAAATTATTATTTTTGACCACAGAAAGTAATTTAGGGTTTTAGCAAAGTTTTACTGGTGTGACAAGGGTTTTGACCAAATTTTAAACGGTTGATTATATGTATTCTGATCACAAGCAGTAAGTGTCACTCAAGATCCAAACTATGAATAAGATAAAAAGGATAAATGTCATTTTCAACAGTAGAAGGGTGTAAGTATATTTTTGCAAAGGAGTAAATATATTTATCTCAAAATTTAAACATATAAAATTGAAGTTATAAACTGTTAAATTAAAAATAACCAAAATATACAACAACAAAAAACACAAATCCCAGTTTATATATAATTTCGGTTCAATTAACCGACAATTAAAAAAAATTAATAACTATAACCAAATTAAATTTTTAACCATAATCAAAATAAAAGATTTTAATTAATTGCAAGTGATGATGATGGTTAGTGATATATAAGATCAATTTTAGTGTGTACTTAGTGATGATGATGGTTGCAGGTTGCAAGTTGCAACCCCCGTCTAATGGGCTCTCATATTACTCCACGAGCCTCTTTAATGATTGCTGGCTAGAAAATAACACAGGAAACTCCTTCCGGACTTGATCATGATGTGTTGATACACTTGATCCATTTTGTGGTGAACATTGAATTTTTACTACAGTAAGATTGTGATGAAGACTGTAATTACAAAAGTAAAATTATATTTTTGGGCATGAATTGAAAAGTAAAAAAAGCTTACCAATCCGTTGGAATGGGACTATCATGCTATTTTAGTTGATATCATCTTCACATTCAAATTTTTTTTTTAGTTCAGGTTTATTAAATATGCATGACACAAATGTTTATTTTATTATTAAATAAAATATATATATATTTTTATCTCTCTTATTATGTCATTAAATGATGAAATGAATTTTCGTATTTTATTAATTTTATGAATATGTGCTAAGTAAAAAAAATCTCATCCATATAAGAGAATATTTCCATGTAATAACACGATAATGCACTTGAATGCTTACCCAATCTAAAGTATTCTGGTGTACTCTAAGTAATAACTGCATCTTTCCTCTTATTGAAAAAAAAAAAAATTTATTTTCCATTCATGGAAATTATCCCCCATTTCATTTACATCTTTTATCTTTGATTTGTTTTAATTGAATATTTCACAGTATCAATCTGATTCAATTGGATCTTACACATGATTGCTTTTGATTTTTAACATAATTGCAGAATCTAAAGAATTTTTCCTCTAAATTTGATTATGTCTAAGGCACATAAAGGTATTGAGATTTTCCACAATATCAGTTTGGTTGATAGAAAAAAAATATTCATGGAAGATGGAAAGAGAAGAAAATTGAAGTTTTAATCAATTACGATTTAAATAACGTTGAAGAAGAAATATGGGATTCCATCGAATAGTTAACTGTTGTTTTAAAAATTTGTGATAAATAACTAACTCATTTGTCGAGGACCTAACAACATCAAAAAAGAAGGTTTCAATTGGAGGGAATTTATAACATTAATAACTTTATTAATAAGGATAAAAAATAAAAAATGTAAATAAGATGAGCGATAATTTTTAGGAAAAAAAAATAAAATTTACTTTTAAAGTAAAGTTCTAAATTTCAATCCTTCGATGAATTCAAAAGGAAAAAAGAAAAAGAAAAGCTCAATATACAACTTAATTAAATCATTCCTTTAAATAAATTTTTGGTTAATAAAGAAACCAAAAGAACCCGAATGTTTAAAAATTTATTTTTAACTTAGCGTTATTTCCAACATCGTGAATGTGAAAACTTGTTTGCTTAGATTCCTTTTTTTAAGAAAATATACATTACCTCAATTATAATTAACCATGATGTTATGCATAAGATTAACATTTTTTTATCAATTAAACTCACTCACTTTTACATAAAAGAATTACGAATGAATCTCGCTCACATTAAAATTTAAAAATTAGAGATAAAAAAGATTATTTTTTATTGTTTAACCCGTAAATCCAATAAACATTCATCAATATTCAATATATCCTATTTTCACCTTTTAGCCAAAGATTTTATTCACATTCTTTCACATTGCTGGGTAAGAAAAAAAGGAAAAACAATATAGTAACACAAAGAAAATGAAATTTAAGCCTGGAGTACATAAATGTATGGGTGGCAAACGGCTCGGTTCAGGTCAATCGGGTTCATGTTGGGTCGGATTCAGATCACGTTGAGTCTCGAGTCGTTTAGGTCGGGTCGAATTCAAGTCATGTCAATCTCTGATCGTATCAAAGCTCGAGTCATGTCGGGTTCAGGTCATTTCAAGCTCGGGTCGTATCGGATCTTAGGTCATGTTGAACTAGGTCTGATCGGGTCAACAAAATAGATATTTATGCTTAATTAAAAAATATTTTATTTGCATATAACATGACTAAAAGAATTGTATTATTAAATACTTGAAAATTAATTAATAATAAATCAATACTTAATTTTTTAAATAATATATTTATTTTTTTAATGTAATATATAATGTTATAATTTATTTTATTTGATAATTAGTAAATTAACTATTATCTAATTTTAAAAAAGTAATTTTTTTTATAAAAAAATATATTTTCAAATCGTTTTGGATCGAATTATTTTGAGTTTTCGAGTTGATTTAGATTCGGGGCAAATTAGTTCGGATTAATTCAAATCCAAGTTGTTTCAAATTCTGAATTATTTAATATAAAATTAAGTCAAATTTCAGATCATATTATTTTGATATATTTTCAATTCGGATCGAGTTTTCGAATTCAATAACGTTCAAACTAGAAATAATCAAACTTAAATTTATTCTTTCTCATTTCCTTCCTCAAACAAAATAATCATTTTCTCGTAGAAAAACAGAAAAAGGACAAAACTCTCTCTGTCTCTCAAAGCTGTAACTGCTCCTCCCTCTCTCTGTGTAGGAGAAGCAGAAGAGAGATGGTTTTGGTAGCAAACGGCGTCGTTTGGGTGGAAGGAGGAGAGCAACAAGAAGAAGACGCTGTTTCTTGGTTCAGAAACAATAACAACACGAATAGCAACATTGAGGAAGAGCACGACATAGCCATGGGCGGTTCTCTCTCCACCTTCAAATCCTTGCTTGACGGTGACTGCTGGTACATGAACCCACCTCACCACGATCTCCATAGCCTGCAAAACCATCAAGATATCAGGGAACTAGGTGGTTGTCTGCAATAACCCTTTTGACAATGGCTTCGATTTCGTGTCCGAACCCGGGTTTCTCGGGCAATTCCAGGGCAATCAGGCCCCGAATTTGGTGAGTTTCACTGGGCTTGGCTCGCAATCGCAAACCCAGATGGGTACTCTTGAACTGAGTTCAGGCTCCGAGTTTCAAGCCACCATGTTGCTTTCAGAATCCGAAAACGCCTCCGCATTGGCCGGCGGTGGGTTTAGTCGTACTGGTTTTGAGGGTTTTGATGGCTCAGCCAATGCTCTGTTCATGAACAGAGCCAAGGTTTTGGGGCCTCTCGAAGTTTTCCCTCCAATGGGTGCGCAACCAACTCTGTTTCAAAAGCGAGCCGCTTTGCGGCAAAACTCTGATGGTAAATTGGGTAATTTGGAGATTTCTGGGATGAGATATGAAGATGCGTCAACTGGGATGGGAGGGAATTGGGGGAGGAGAGAAATGGAGGGGGAGATGGAGAGGAAGAGGAAGAAGAGCGACGAGGGTGAGATTGAGGAAGCAAGCATTGATGTTTCGGGTTTGAATTATGACTCTGATGAGCTCACTGAGAACTGCAAGGTGGAAGAGAGTATGATGACTTGTGGGAGCAATTCCAATGGGAATAGTACTGTGACTGGTGGTGACCAGAAGAGGAAGAAGAAGGGGCTGCCGGCAAAGAATTTGATGGCTGAGAGGAGAAGAAGGAAGAAGCTTAATGATAGGCTTTACATGCTTAGGTCAGTTGTCCCCAAGATTAGCAAGGTATGAAATTGAAAATCCATGGTGCGCCTTATTTTGAGTAGAATCCTATAAGATTTTAGTTAATTTTTAGAGTGCTTTATTCTTGGTTCCGTGGTTTTATTCTCTATTCATTGTTAGTTGATGCTTTAAATAGTTTTGCTAGTTTGTAGATGTTGAGATTTTCCTTGGTTCTTTATGTGCTAGCTTTGTGTCTCACGTGTCAATTATTATTTTTAATCTTGTATCTTCACTTTCTATTGGGCATTGAGTAATATGCATGGTGAGTTTAGAGCTGAGCTGAGCTGACATTTGAATTTGGTTATCATCCTCTCTACATCGGAAAAGCTAAGTAGTTGTAAAAGCTTTCAGTTATAGTAATGTGACTTTTTAGGCATCGTAATGTCTTTTGATTACTTTTGCTTAATGATAAAAAAAAAGTCTTTGATTTCTTTTGGAGAGCTATTGATTTTTGTTTCTTGTATTTGAGTGTCATTGTAACCTTGATTATGCTTATTATGTTTGCAGATGGATAGAGCTTCGATACTTGGAGATGCCTTTGACTGCTTAAAGGAGCTTTTACAGAGGATCAATGATCTTCATAATGAATTAGAGTCGACCCCACCTGGTTCTTTGTTGCCTCCATCTACAAGCTTCCATCCATTGACACCCACCCTGCATACTCTTCCCTTCCGTGTCAAGGAAGAATTGTGCCCGAGCTCATTGCCAAGCCCCAAAGGCCAACCTGCAAGGGTTAGCTTTATTCACCTTGGTTCTAGAAAAAGATTTTTACCTGGCTTAAAAGGCTTGGGTTTATTCAAATTATATTCTGAAGCTTCTCTATATTTCCTTCAGGCTTTTAAATTTTGGGAAATTTCTGCTAGAAGTGATATGACCTACTTAACAAGGGCATTGACAAAGTTCTATGGTTGACATGAAAAACCTAAAAACAAAAACATGGGTGCCTCTTTCTGCATTGTTGTCTGACATGCATGGTATCAGTCTGCTCAACATGGCAAATAAGTTAAAATTAGAACTAGCATGTCGCATGAATTGGTACTCTTACAAATTTAACTGTATACTGAGACCTTTGGTTAATCTGTATTTAAAGCTGAGTTTTGGAAATATCAGTGCCGGACCTGCCGGTTATGAGTTTTTGTATATGTACTTGTATGAACCGTGGGGTCCAATGTTTTATCCTTTCTCTACATTAGACATGTGCTCATCACTTGGACTGATCAGGGAAGGGTCACATCTGGGAACTCCTTAACTTGGTGATTGGGAAACTGGATCATGACAAGCAGTTATAATTCTTGTAGGATAAATATCATAGTTATCGAGGCTGAAGTTTTTGTTGATTGATATCAGTGATCCTTATACACAAAAGACCTATGAGCTTATTGTTAGTGCTGTGGTGCAATAAATAATGTTTTTTGGTTAATCACCCTTGTGCTTCATAAAATGTGTAGGTGTTGCTAAAAGTTTTGGATTTATCTGGAATTTTTTCCTTGCATTTGGATGGAATGAGATTCTATGTAGCATACAATTTTCATGGACACTGCAAGATGTGAAGTGCTCATCAGACATTACACAACGTAGATATTTGTATAGGAAGAGAAAATCCTGGATAAACTCTTTCCTGACATGACAATCAAATGATTGTAACATCAGATACAGAATAGTCTTTTGTCTTTGGAGCAATCATATCATATGATAACTGAATGAACCCCTTGACTCACATTTTTTCTTTTCTGCTTTCAAAGGTGGAAGTTAGGTTAAGGGAAGGGAGGGCTGTCAACGTTCACATGTTTTGTGCCCGTAGACCAGGTCTCTTACTCTCTACCATGAAGGCCCTGGACAACCTCGGGTTGGACATTCAGCAGGCCGTCATCAGCTGTTTCAATGGGTTTGCCCTGGATGTTTTCCGAGCTGAGGTGCACCTCTTTCTCAATCTTTATTATCTTTTTCTGTTAATTTCCACTCCTTGGTTGTGAAGCTTAGTAAAGATCAATCAAACTTGCATGTGATATCCGTCGAATTTGTGCTTGTCCTGGCTTATGATGAATTTGGTAGATCCCTAACTTACGTTCAAATAGAACAATTCAGAACAAGGAAACTATGAAGAAGTTATACATCAAACATGTTAGTCATGTTTGAACTCTTACTACTAGAAAGAAATTATCTACATAGAAGTAACTTTGTTAGATTCATGTATGTGCATCTTCATCAGAATGGGCTGGGGTTGAAACGAGGACCTTTTTGGTTGAGAAAAGTTTGCTAAAGGATGCAAAACAGAATCAAAGAACCTAATTTTGAGGGATAGTTCCCCCTTTTTCTCATTTTAAGTATAAGATCTAGTCCCTATAGGTGTTCTAGACAGAGTAATACCACCTGATGTGTCCATGGGTTGGACTAAAGTATTATAGTTTCTTACGGGTCATGGGATTTTGTTTTGCTATTATCTTAAATTCTGGCCGGTAACACATTCGTGTTCTGCCTCTACTAAAATGCAATTAGAGGGGGTTATGTAATAATGCTTCTTTGAAACGTTTTACTTTCTGATCTAATGTTAGCTATTAACTGCATTCATTCAATATGTTTTGGTGAAGCACAATAAACTCGTTTGAAATGCTATTCAATATGAGATAACTGTCATCTCGTTCATGTGGCTTCCTAATGACCCAACGGGATTTTGTTTGTGGCCGAATAAGGATTCTTCCCAGTTTTATTGTGATCAAGATATTGATTCTTTCTTTCTTAGTTTTATCAGCAATGCAGAGAAGGCCAGGATATCTTGCCCGAGCAAATCAAAGCACTACTTCTGGATACGGCTGGCTTCCCTGGTATGATGTAATTTGAGTAGTTTGTACATGGAACCATCTCACAAACAGAGGCACTGACTATTGTTCTGCTCATTGGTTTGCTTGTAAATGCAATTTACTTCTTGTTTCCGTTGGTTAAGGGTGTCCGCGGATCAAATTCATGTAGGCCATGTGTTGTTGAGATTTTTAGGGTTTTAATCATCTTTTTAGCAGACGAGTTTTGCTAAGCACAGGAAACTTAAGGTGGTGTTGTCTTCAGTAATTTCAGCTGTTAGAATAAAAAACCTTGTTTACTTTGCTTTAGAAACACAGATATGATGAAGCTTAAACTCATGGTCACAGCACAGTTGGGTTGGCTAACAAGGGAACTAAGATCCCTGAACTTTTAACTTTTTGGTCACTCTTCCATGATGTTGTTACTCTGTATAATTTGTTTGTTGGATGAGATATTTGGGGCAGATAAAAGAAGGAAACCAAACCAGGTGCTTCCATTTCAATGTGCAGCAACAGACATACGCCTAAGATATAAGTGTTAATCATAATGTGAATACTCAGCAGTTTTAAGTTTTATTTATTTGACCAAAAAATTTCTTAGTTTGATAAACAATTTTCTTACCGACAAAACATTTATCTCTAGTTCCACAAAGTACACTTAAGACATTGGTTTCTGCTGGTTCCTCACTCTATCAATAAGTTTCTCTGGCTTTACTATCTTTGCTGTCACTTCAAAGCTTTTGTCAAGACTACAAGCTCTTCTGGAGAGTCGATTGAAATGCAGCCTTATCAAGGTATTATCTGAAGCCTTATCAAGGTATTATCTGAATGGTTTCATCAGCCAACTTCATTACAGGTTCACAAAGAAGTTTAACATCCATTAAGATACTATAACTCACAAGATTAGGTTCTAATCCACTATTCTGCATTGCTTGAAACAGAGCCAACGCCTTGTCAATGTTCTGATTTTTACACGGACCATCTAGCAATACTGAGTAAGTCACGAAATCTGCATTCTGCAAAATCTGGAACAAATTCTTTGCGTCCATGGACAAGGAAAAGCATAAGCAGACAAGTATAGCTCTCCATAAATGAATTTAAAATCTAATTCTAACCCAAAAAGAAAATGAAGAAACCAGGGTAATTTGTATAAGCATAAAGCATTACCGTTCATAATTAGAAGCTTCTTATGCTTTCTATGCCTTACAGTAAATTTGTTTGAACTGTGAACCCTACCGTATCGACTTACTCATCTCGATCAGGTGACCTGGTTGAGTCTAGTCTCGAAGCATCATAGTTCAAAAAGTACAGTATCCCGTCAGGAGGTCTCATCAGGAGGGGGGCAGAGGCATCAATCATTTTAGTCTTGCTTTCGTCTATGCTTTCACTCTTATGGATATCTGGCTTGAATCGCTCGTTTAGTGCCCATGTAGAGTAGAAGCTTAGCTTGTTTACTTAGTTAGCTCGATATGTTTTTTATTATTATAATAAAAATAGCAGTTCCATTAGAGCGAGAGCGAAATCAATGTCATGGACTTAGATCGCTAACTATGCGAGTTGGGAGGGAAATAGAAGGGCTTCCTTCAATCCCTTGGGAGTAGAAATGGCAGGGCTTCCATACCCAAGCCCTGAGCTAATTGACTTCAGTCCCAAAGACGGGAGAATCAGAATTAGGACCAAAAGCAGGGAGAATGCGAACCCGCGCTCCTCTACAAGCCCTCTGGGTCTCTCTGGGGCTGGGGAAGCTAGGTATGGTATGGTATTAATAGAAATAAGAAAGAGCCAGCCTTGGGACCTTAGCCTGCGAATAAGTACATTCCAAAGAAGGATATGCCATTAAAACGAAAAGTCATTCTCAATCAATCGTCAACTGGAGAAAAGCCCAACTCTGCGAGCTTTCCTTAAGCCATAAGTTTTTTTCCCTCGAATAAGTGGAAATACGTACACCACCGCCTGTAAGAGGATTGCTAGTTGGCCTCCTTTTAGCAATATCCCCTTCAAACATGAGTAGGATACTTCTAGTTGAGAAAGTCGTTGACTTGTAAGCCGTAGTCTTCGATTCTTGCCTTGACAGAGTAGATGACTTCCCTTGCTGAATAGAAGAGTAAGCTTCTGCCCCTCTCCCTTCTTTTGAGTCTACGCGCTTCTGTTTAGTATGTCGTTTATATGCTCCTTAAGCCAGAGGCCAGTTTCATTTTTCTTCTCATAGGTGGAACACACTGCCTGTAATTAGTGATCTTCCTCTTTCCGGACAACACGTACAAAGGGACCGGCCAATAGTAAGAAATTAGTGAACCTATGAGATTGATTGAACAAGCGGCGAAGTAGAATCATCGAACTAATGGACGGACCGCAACGCCAGTACTAGAACTCTTGAACTATAGGAAGGACCTACCGACCGATTGCAAGAGCTGCTTCTATCAGAAGAAAAGTCAATTGGTGAAAATGTTGAGCATGTAGTGGTTCATATTCTATTAATGATTTTCACCATTATAGATGGATCAAAGCAGAAAATCCTCCCTACAAGCACCATTAGCCTAGAGAAAGAATAGAGAGAAGCATCTCTAGACTCAAGGATCCAACTTGTTACGCACCACCGCTTGAGAGGTCGAGAATAATCTTCAGCCCACCACCTAGGCACCTACTCCTGCCCATGTAATTATCTTCCATTTGTTTGCTGATGCTGAATCCCTTAGTCCCAATGCTCCTGCAGTCAGACCATAATTAAGTACTTTGTAGAGCTTACTTTTAGCTGTAGCAATTCAAGGTAAGCAAGACAGAATAACTACATTTAATTTAAGGCTGAAAGGAGTGATTATATTTATATGCTGTCATTTCACCTCAGGGATTTTGCCAAAACAACTGGTTAGAGCTTGGTAATCCCTAAGATCGCCTACACTAGTTGATGTCGCGCGCTTATGTAGTTCTTATCTTCTCTGGCTACCCCGGATAGAGTGAAGGCCTTTTCTATGCCTTTCCCTGGTTTGGAAAATGAAATAATCAGATCATTATATTTATCTGTAATCAATCCTTTGCACGAATAATAATCTGAGGGTACTAACCATCAGGATGACGCTCAGTCATCTGATATGCATCATTAGTGAATATTCCACCCAAAAATTCTGCATAGATTTCTGCACATCTTCTCTGCCATATTAATAAGAAAATCACTTATACAGGTGATGCCACAATCTTAATTTTATATTTGGTTCATAATAATGATAGATTAGAATTAAAATTGAATAAAAAGTTTAAGTATCAAAATATCTCAATATTATTCATCATCTTAACAATATGTGATTTTTTCACCAACCTTAAAATTTAATTATTATTATTATTATTATTGTTATTACTATAATAATATTTTTATAATTATAATTATAAGAATGAAAATTATTATTATTATAATTAAACGTCATAATAATAATAATAATAATAATCATTATCATTATATTTATAAAAACAATATTATTATCAGTATTATTATAATTATAATTATAATGATTATTATCATATTATTATAAAAATAATAGTTATTAAAATTATTATAATAATTATAATTTATTATTATTTTAATTCCTATTATAATAGTAATAAATAATATTTTTTGTTAAACTATTATTTTTATCATCATAATTATAATAATTAGTATAATTACCATTATAATATATTTATAATTATTATTATTATGATAATTATTATTATCAAGACTATAATCATAATTATAACTAATAATTATTATTATCATTATTATTATAATTGTTTATCATTTTAATACTATGATAATTATAAAAATAATATCAATATATGTATTATTATAATTATGATAATAATAGTTATTATAAATATGATTATAATTATAATAAAAATTATAATTATAATTATAATTACCATAATAATAATTATTATTATGATTATAAGAAAATTTACTAGAAGTATTCAATTTGTATAAATAATCTTCCAATATTCATTCATCTATATCTCATATAATTTGATAATAACATTCTATTATTTATACTCATATCATAATCCCTATTCTTTATCAGTCTCTTATTCTCATATATTTATTCACCTTGATACTACCAATTATATCTCATAATTACCTTGTTATGAGGTTCACAACATATAATCTATCATTCAGATAGTTCTTATCATATCATATTATCATATTTCTTTCTCACCTAATCCACATTTCTATGAGACTCATTCATCTATCAATAAATTTACAATCAAGAACAACACTTTATCATTTCAGTAATAAAAATCAATATTTAAAACAAATGCAATGTATGAATTATTATTTGAGAACGTCTTCCCACATGTCGACATGTTTTTATCTTAGACCGGCTGCCTTCCTGGTTCTTTTATCTTCAGCATATACCGGCTGTCACGGTTTTCATTTATCACCAGCATATACCAACTGTCACGGTTTTCATTTTTCTCCAGCATATATTGGCTGTCATGGTTTCATTTAGACCGACCCCCTCCCAGTTCTTTTATTTCATGTATATGCATATGAACAATGATATGAAATATGCATATGAACAATAATATAAAAACAAAATTGTATTCAGACATTCAAATTAGCTATCATACTTCTTCTCAAATTATTATTTGATCAATTTCACTAAATTCTTCTCCTTATATATCATATCAAATTATCAACCATAGCTCGTCAAAAATTTCATTTACCACATTCGTTATTAAATCGACTTACTACTTCTTATATAATAATTCTTTACATATTAATTATTTATACCATACCCATCAACCAACTTTCATTTATCATCAAATCATATGTTAATAATTTATTCAAATATTATCACTATACATTTCATATTTATCTTGATTACTTAAAGTAAATCTAACTCACCACGTAGCACTTAGAGCTACAAGTGGATCACCTCTTTGTCTTTTCTGCTATTCTCAGCAATTTCCCCTGATTGCTAATTGTGAACATCTGACATAATATTTATATGAAAAATTTAATTTATTCTTCAATTCTTCCATAATTCACACCCTTTGAAAACTCTCACATTGAATTCCGAAAAATTTTATGTATGCTAAATTTCAAAAATAAAATTAACATTATTACCTTTTGTTTTTCTTAGAGCTTTTCGTGACTCTCAGTAAAATTCTCCCGTAAACCCCTTCAAAATTTTACTCTTTTAACTTTTCTTTCAGTCCCTCAGTTTTTTAAAAAATAAAGTAGTTTGTATTGAAGAAGGAAGAAAACTAAACAGGATTTGGTATGATTTACCTAAAACAAAACAAAATTAAAATTGTATATAAACGGTAATCACCGTTCAGCACCGTTTGTCAAACAGTTTTGCTGCCTGGGTGTTACACCCACAATTTGCTTAGTGTCACTATATAGGTTTGATGCAACACCTGGATTTCTAGGTGATATATATATATATATATATATATATATATATATATATATATATATATATATATACCTTAAAATTACAAATCTGCTATCAACCTATTAAATTTACAGTTCTGCCATTCATTATTTACAATTCTACCATTACATAATTACAGTTCTGCCACATGTCTTTAGCTCTTTAATTTTTACAGTTTTGACATTCCTTATTTACAGTTATAAAAGATAAAGTTTTAACAAACATTTTAAAACGAGTTTGCAAATCAAAATGATTCATTTTCTTTCATTTTAAAATGTTATAAGCCATGAACAAAGTTTTTCGATTTCAAGTTCTTTTTTTTTTTTCTCGTTTCCTCCATGTATGACCTCCAATAAATTTCAAATTTATTTTACTATCTTACATGACGAAATTTGATCAATTTCGTTTTTGAAATCTTCGAATTCAAAAATGAAGTAACAAGCATCAATATTATAAGCTTTAATAAAAATCGTCATTTTAGTTTTCCAATGGATGAAGTTTGTGCCATGGAGAAAATGAGGACTAGTAGAATCTCTTCCTTCAAAAAACATGTTTGCCATAGGATCAACTCTAAGATGTTAAGCCTAAAATAAGAGCACCTTGCTCTGATACCAATTGTTGGTAAAAAATATATTATGACAATACAAAAGAGGGTGAATTAGGTATTAGGAATTTTTAAAATTCTTTTTGGATTCTCAAATATTAGATTGATCAAAATATATGTGAAATTAAATCAAATCAATTTGTTTAAATTACTAGCACAAAGATAAAAGAGTTTATTGCTTAATATAAAAGAGGTTACTAAATTATAAAATAATTAAGCAATCAATCTCGTTTATTTGAATGATAAATAATTGTAGTCAAGCAATTATGAAAATAATTAAGGAGATAGAGTTAGAGAGATGCAAACTAGATTTATAGTGGTTTGACAATATCGGAATCACATCCGACCCTACGTTCACTTTTCTTCAAGACTCATCCTTGAAGGTTTCACTAACACAAACAAGCAACTTCAATGGTGTTTCTAAAACCGAATACAAACAAGAAAATTCAAGGGTGTTGCTTTAAGATTTTCACAAGAGTCCTAAGTTTGCTACCCAAGTGTATATACCCAACACTCACAAGCTCACTTACAAACTCTTACAAGAGTTAAACCAACTTTTTTACAAGATGATGAATAGAAAGTTTGAAACAAACAAACAAACAAAAGAGAGAGGGAGAGATCTCAATGAAGATTACAACTCAATATTTTCTCTCCCGAAAGCTTATAGATTAACTATAGAGTTTTTGGCTCAAGAAGAAGAGAATAAAGATTTTGCTTTAATCATTGATGTAGAATTATTGTTCTTGTCTTTTAAATGACCCTGGAGACTTTATCTATAGTGTCTTAAAATTTTCTAGTTGTTGGAGACAAATTAGAGCCCTTAGAGTCAAGTTTACAACTTTTTGTTGAAATTAAATAAATAAATATACTCGTTGTAGCTTCCCCAGTCGACAATCAAACCGTGGCAGTCGACTATCCTTCATAACTTATGCATAAAAGTTATTTTTGGAGTCCACATTCGGTTGTCACTTTGCATAGTTGACTATGCAAAGTTTATGCCCATTGCTACAATGGTTTCAAGATGAACAATATATATATATTTTTTTTTCATATTTCTTCATTCTTTTTGGACTTTTGAGTTCCAAAAAAATATATCAAATGAATCAAACTTTTTTGTACATTGAACACACAAGTTAAACACTTCAATAGTGTTTTGTTATCATCAAAATTAATCTAGTTAATTTCTCGATTGAGGACTTTTTGATGATGACAAAACATATTTCAAATTTAAGCATAATTGTGTGCAAGATATGTGAAGGATGACAATACAAATACTTAAATAATTTTCAATGTCAACATAAATTCTTCTTAAGTTCAATTAGAGCATGTTAAGCATTGATCCCTAAGAATTGAATATTTGTATTTAATAAATTCACTTAGAGACATTATATCTTCAATTAATTAAGGCTACGTAATAAAATGCAATGCAACTTATTTAGCTCATAAAAATTGAAATTCTTACAAATGTCTTAGGATTCAAACCTATGATTTAGTTCTTTTGTCTTTGAAGTTGCATTTCAATTATTCTTCTTGAATTTGATCTTTTGGAGAGCTTCTTGAATTTTGAGATCATCAACTTTGATTCACCAATTTTTACAATCTTAATCTCCTTTGAGGTATAAGCACTATTAATAATCTATATCACTTATATAATTAAGATTTTTATCACTATCAAAATCATTCGGGGTCAACAAACACTTGGTCAACAAAATTAAATAATATATGTCCTACATTAGTAATAAAATTCATCAATCTGATATTATAGAAGATCATGAGACATCCTACATTAAACCCCTTCACTTGAAGGAAACTTGACCTCAATTTTAATGGTGAAAATTGTAGTTGTCAACTCCAGAAGAATAGAAAAATTTCTTCAATTTCCTTTCAAAATAAATCTCCACAAATCGCTCTACTTGAAATTCTTTTAACATCTTAGTCTTTAAACAGTTTATAAGTGTATGGTTAGGGTACCAAATAAAATCTTCAACTCCAATAAAATTAACGTGTTGCACTACCTCGTCACTTAAAAGATTAATTGGATCTTGAGATTTTTGAATGTGTTCACTTTGAGTAGAATACTCGACTTCAATGTTACACTCTTCTACATTTTCTTGAACCCATTGCTCATTGAAATTAAATTATTTGGCTGTTTCAATATATTCAAATTCTCAGTGCACAGCTTGTTCTCCAAGGTTGAACTTCTAATTGCATTATCAACACATTCACAAGATTCAATGCATTCTTCAAGAACATGACACTCACAATTCAAATACTTATCATCATCAACATGTTGCAAAATCATATAATGTTCCTCTTTTGCACTTGTAAATTCGTTTTGAAAATTAAAGTAGGTGTTACAACATCATACCTTAAAGTTGGATAATACTTTAAGATTGGATTGTAACTATCATCAATATAATTTTCAAACAAAGAATTCATTTTCTAATTAACCTTAGATAAAATTCTTTCATAATCATAAGGAAAATATTCTATAGCCAACAACCTTTTCATTTTTAACCAAGAATGAATTTTACCCTTACGTTGACGAGCCCTGTAAAATTTTAATCAATCCTACTAAGCCGACACCCCTAATTTCAGTTTATAGGCAACAATTTTGACTTGCATCTTTTCTGCCACATTTGCTATGTCAAAGAATTTTTTCACCTCATAAATCCAGTGAAGGAATGCTTCCATTTCCATATTTTAGCTTAAATTAGGAATATCAATTTTTAACCCATATTCGTATATCTCTTCATTCTACCTCTTTACACCTCTATCTGTAACAAATCCATCATTTAAATCTTCTGAATCATCCTTGTAGGTTGGTCGCGACATTGATTTGGATTTGCACCATGACGATCAACAGATCGACCTAAGTTAAGACCCTCAGTACGATTACTGCTACCATCATCTTGATTTATATTGTTGTTCAACCATAGGAAGCAATTGTGTCATGAAGTTCTCAAAACTGATGTTTAGATCTCTTCTCCAAAGCACAAATTGCATCCCAAAGTGTCTGCGCCCATTGATCAATGTCAATAGGTGGTTTCCTTCGTTCCTGTCATCCTCCATAGAATGATACTAACAAGCTCTTATAGCACTTGATACAATTGAAAGTGAAAGGGATCATATATATTTCTGACGCCAACGAATCATAAAATCCACTAGGTAAAATAAATCTGAAATCCGCTAGAAAAAGAGAATAAACTCTCCAATTTTATTGATAATATGAAAACTGAATAAAAAAATTCATAGTAGCCATATTTATAGCTTTAGGGTTACAAGCTAAAATAGCATAAATTATAAAAATAGACAAAGTACTAAAATTAAGTCTAAACATCCAAAATAATAATAAAAAATAAATAGTAATAAAATATTAAAAACCGTATATCATGCATTAATGGTCTTTTGCTTGGATTGCCGATGCTCAAATTGCTTTATGAAATCAATAATCAATCTAATATTTTAGAAGATCATGCCACTAACTCCTTCAAGGAGATTATCACAAAATTTGTCTAGATTATGACCAAGTGGGATAAGTACACCCAACTCTGTTACAACAACTCGTATTGCTCTACAAGAGTCTTCTTTTTCATAATTGTTTTCTTTTTTTTTTTGCAAGTTCTATGGTCAGAACCACAATTTTGCTAAAAATATAACAAAATAATTCCTAACTAAAATTAGGTAAACATTAACATAAAACAATTACAACGACCACCATGTATAGCAAAATTATTCATTTATTACGGGTTTATTTGTTTTTTTAATCATAAAATGATTACACAAACATAAAGATGCATCAAATTGTGAAATCTACAACAAACTTTTGTTATTGTGCTGAAAGTAATCACATCAAGATACTTTTTCTGCATTATCTCATCGAACAACCTTATTGCTTGAGGGATTTCACCAACAAAACCCATTAATGAGTGATGTGACCAAAATTAACTGGTCCAGTAAGAACTAGATATGTGGAGCGTCATGATGACCAGCTACTCCAATTAGTGTACGAACTAGGCGCATTCTGACCATGATGATGAGTTCTTCACCCAAAGTCTGAAGATATCGTCCTTAATAGAAGAACTCACAAGAAAAAGTCATATCTCATATATAGAGGTCGCATCCTACAGGAAAAGGTCGTTTCTCACAAGGCTCGAGCTCTGAAAGTCATATCCCATCTAGATCCCACTTTGGGACTCCATAAAAAGGATATCCAATACCTATTTAAAGAAGTTTCAGTCCTCAAAACAAGGAGGAAAGACCAAGAAGAAACTAAACGCTCAAAAGAACACAGAGAATCACCTTAGTTTTTTTTTTCTCGCTCTCTCTTTCTTTGTCACTCTCTTATTTCAATATTTCTGTAAACCCTTCCCTTACATCACTTTAGTACACGCATCAACTTAAACATTAGAAGGTCTTCCTCGAAGCACCACACTCCAAGTGGCTTTCTTTGTAGGTGTGCATGTATTGAATGAACGTGATCGTAGGAGCAAGGCCTGTTCAAAGCTCTTACCTTCTTCAAATTAACCATTAAGTGTTGTTTCCACCCTGTTGAAAGTTAAGAAAATAGGGTTACTCCTTATCCTCTTTTTGGCATAAACAGATTGGCACCATCTGTGGGAACCAACAAATTCTTCTCACAATGCCATTAAAAGAAGCCTTTAGCTGTCTCATCCTACGGTTCCTATTGCTGTAACCTATATCTTCCTATGGTTCCTAATACTGTTTCCTTGAGGTGCTCTGTTAAGTTCCCGTCAAAGTGGAGAAAGATAGCATAGTACTTTCAGAGCGGCGCATAAATGGACATAACTCTCACTAAATCCAAGGAACTAGCAAAATCTTGAAGCTCGCAGTGAGTGGGTCTAATCTAGACTTGTAAAAGTTGGTTTTATCGAGTATCTCGTCGCCTTAACCAACAAAGCGAGGTGCAAAGCACTTAGATTTCGATGCGACTTGATGGTTCTAATGATCGCATAGATGGCACTACGCTCGGCTCAGACTAAACCTACTTAAGTTTACTACCATAAAGTCAACATATCATCTATCTCGAAAGATCGAGAAGATATAGTCACCTCGACTTGATACGAGCATCAACTCAAGCCTAATTGGGAGCTAGGTGACCGAAGCCAAACTCAGCACCTCCGAAACTCTTAAACTCAGCTCTTAGTCAAGTTTGAACCCCTTCTCAACCTTTGACAAGGAGCAGGGATTTGTGAGTTGCTCAAAGTCTCTCAGAATTCAAGATTGAAGACGAGTTCATCATCCTTGCTCTAAAGACTAGAAGTCTTAACATCTCAAACAAAATCAGGCCTCTAGGGGATCCACTCTCCCGAGAAATCACGGTTACAACAAGTTTTGAAAACTTTGAGATATTTGAGATTGAGTCCTATACAAGATAGTTCTATTGAGCATATAGAGGCCAACAACTCTCCAATGTTCACTCATGGACATTCACAAGCATGTTTATGGCAGCTCCTCGTACATACTTTAAAGGAAACGGTACAGATTTGACCTTGCATCCCTCCTCAGGGACAATCAGGTTCTTATAAGGTTTGATATAACCAACATGCGGCTCATCTCTTTGGCAGTGTTAGAATAAAATGAACAAGATTGGGGTTTACTTAATTCTACTCAACAAGTTGATAAACCATATCAGGAATACCTCACTGGTAGGGTAAAAAGCTCATCCAAAAAACAACCATTAAGACCCTCATCAACAATCTCCGAATCTCAGGCTTTAATCATCATTTGCTCAATGAACTTCTTAGCAACCCTCTTTATCCAAACAGATAAAGTTTTTGTAGCCAAAGCAAACCAAGCAACCAAATAAAAATGACCAAAAGAAGATATTTTAACCTAGCTCACTCATCACTGAATACTTAGGACTTACCTAAGTAAGGTGAAGGAAGAAAACACCAAAATCAGATTCAATCTTAACCCAAAGACCAAGCACTACTAAGATGCATTGATATAGGTGAAAACTATCAGTTATAATGAAAGGCTAATATCACACACTTAGGGACAAACCATTGTAAAAGTCTCCACTCAATCTGCCTGACATAAGGATCTTAAAAGCCAAAAGTGAAAGACTAAAACTCCTCTCAGGCAAGCCTTTGATCAATCACTACTACTCTAGCAAATGCAAAGAAATTAAGACCAAAGTAAAAGCTCAAAGTCTTAACACTTGTAAAAGACTCTTGTAAACTCTACTAAATAGAAGTAGTGATATTGTAAAAGTAAGAGATCTGAAGTGAAAATACTTCATTTGAATGAAAATATTTAAATAAAGAAGGCTTTGAGGAAAAAAATTATAGGGAAAAGAAAAAAGCCAAGTCCTACCCTAAGACTGCAGTTCCTAATCCCTGACCTCTTTAGCTCGGATCTTAGCCATCTCGACCACCTGTGCCACCTCAGTCGCTTTTTCTTTTGCTAACTCTTCAAGGATCTTAAGGATTTCCAGACTGACCCAGTCAAGGTCAGGCCACTTCTTAGCACTAACCATCCATACCATATCAAAGACCTCAGAGTAAAACCCTGAGGCCTCCTTTAGAAGTTCCTTCTTAAAGTCTTTAAAATTATGGTACTTCTCTATAGTAGAGGCCTTGTCTTGGACTAGCTGAGTTCTCAGTTCATTTTCGACGCCTTGAAGGCGAGTCATCTCAGCCCTAAACTGGCTCTCGATCCCACAAAACTTGGAGATCTCAGCCCCAAGCTGGCTTCCGATCCCTTAGAGTCTAGAAACCTCGACCTTTAAGTGTTCTACATCTTCCTAAGTAGACATACAGTTAGCATTTACTGAAACCAAAGAACTTTGTAGCTTCTTATTCTCGAGTTCAAGCTTGTTGACTTGGCTAGAGAAGTTATCCAACTGTCATTTTCCCTCATCCAGTCACATTTTACGGTCCTCTTCCCTTGTTTTACTTGCAAGTGCACAAGGTCAACAGTGTAGCATAGTGTGCGAATGCAAGATCATCTCCACAGGGATTGGTAAATTTAACTTTAGAATTAGTTTCGCAGTAATAAAAAGATAAAAATAATAAAAGAGTTGATTTTGATAAAGATAAAATACTAAAGATAAAGGCGTAGAGGCTTGATATCCACCACTAATTATGCTACCACAATATAACAGTATGCCAATACTTTACTCATGCCATGTATACCTACTGGTTGCCAACCTAAGGGCATGGTATCTACTCCTTAAGCTATTGATTTCCCTAAGCAACGAGTTAGGCATGGTATCTACTCTAACTCTTTTCTTCCTTAAGGGATTCAGCATGGTATCTGCTTGAGTTGTTCCTTAAGAAAACATAAGTACTATGGAAATCGATAACCACATGAGACCTAGGGCATGGTATCTACTCCCAGTTTCCCATGTTGATTAACCCGGGTATCCGGATAAGATATCCCTTGTTACTAATGTTAGACCCAGGACTCGGTCATCCAAATTGATCTAACTAACAAGTCCATACCACATGCACATATTGATCAGACATATACATATGAGGAATTTAAATAAAAGCAGGTATTAATCAAGTTTAAGCAACACAACATAAATATCGCAAAGGCGCCAATACTAAATTTATCGAGTAAACATAATTAGGGCTTCAACCAAGCCCTACTAAGAATTTAATTACACATAATAAAATAAAAAGGAAAGAAGAAACCCGAGAGAAGAGGCGTCAATTCTGCTCCACGGTCTCCTTCTCCAAGCTAAAGCAAAAGAGAAAAGTGTTTTCTATCTAAGGGTCCTTTTGTGTGTGAGTTTACAAGTGTATTTATAGGTCTTTGAGAAGTCCTAATAGACTCATGAGTTTCTAAACTTTCCTAAAACACAAAACTCCTTTATTTCCAAAATAGAGTTATTTCCAAAATAAGGTTATTTCCAAAATAAGGTTATTTCCAAAATAGGGTTCTGTAGTTTACTATTCACACCTGTACATTTGCGCTCGATCGCATGTGTCCTTGCGCTCGATCGCAGTGTGCGCTCGATCCTACAAGTGTGCGCATGATCGCATGTGCGCTCGATCGCATTGCATGTGCGCTCGATCGCACTTTGTCCAGAAAGTGCTCCAGGGCTTCTAGATTTCTTCCTTAAAGTTCCAAAACTGCTTCTTTTTCTCCAAGTCCCTATAAAAACATGTAAAACACACAAATGGAGTAAAAGATACCAAATTAACGTAATAAAGGATCTAACAAGTGTAAATAAGGGGGCTTAAATATGTATATTTAAGCGTCTATCACAACCCCAAACTTACATATTGCTAGTCCCTTAGCAATACTAAATTAAAAACTAAAATAGAAATATAGATAAATCCAATGTTCATAGTGTCAATAAAAAAATCTAGATTTTACACAAAACAATGATGCGCATTCATGAGCAAGCTTAACAAGTGTAAACATATATCTGCAATGAATAAGAGTGTTGAACGTAAATCATATTCACTAGGTATTCTAAGATATCACAAGTTTGACTTCGGTGTGTGGTGATTAGCACATAAAAGATTGAGTTTCCAAGAAATTCAAATGGGTAGTGTTTCGATGACTCAAGATTCACCAAACTTCCTATTAGAGTCAACAAATATGGCATAGACTTTTATTTGTGAGATTTTTGCCAAGTTAGTTCCTTTAAGCTTTCTTGATGACTCGTGTAACGAGCGTTTGGCCAATGACTCCCAAACCAGATGGTTTTAGGGCATTAGGTGTAAAGACACCCCTAAGGACTTACTGGCTCGAGTCAACAAGGCTACGAAACTAACTGATTTTTATGCTACCATTTAGAATTTTCCACCTTTTGACGTGACACTCAATGCTTACTGAGGCAAGAGGGCCAGTTACTCAGCGAAAAATTCCTTTTTAATGATCACTTAAGATTTTCCACCTTTTGACGTGACACTCAATGCTTACTGAGGCAAGAGGGCCAGTTACTCAGTGGAAGATTTGTTTTTATTGATCATTAGGAGCATTTTTTTTCTTTTTGAGCACGAATCAATCTTTTCTATTTTTATATGCCAAAATGTCAATCTAATAAGTCATCTAGTTCACAGTCAAGCAAAAGAAACATACCAATCCAAATATCATGTCATACCCCACACAGCTATGTGCTAATGTGCTCGTGATAGTTCAAGTTTAACTTGTGAATTCTTAAATGCCAAAAGGGCAGTGATCTAGGTTCAAAACTTGTTTATTGACCTATATGTTCAAAGTGTTACGTTCACTGATGAAGACAAATCATAACATTTTGTTTAGATCATAAAAAGTTTATTGGACATAATGAACAAGCATTTATCTATGAAAATAATAACAAAACAACAAAAAAATGTGGGACATAGTGAGTGTGTGAATGGGTCCCCATACCCCCAAACTTAAATTGCACATTGTCCCCAATGTGTGAATAGCATGGAAGGAGCTGACCTGGGAGATGGAGAACTGATGGCTGACATGGCTCATAGCACACCCCCAAACTTGAACGGATGCACACATTGTCCCTAAAAAAAGAAAAACTAACGTAATACGGGAAAACAAGAAGTAATAAAAATAAATAAATAACAATAAATACGTAAAATAATAAAAATAAAAGGATAAGCTGTGGGGTGCCTCCCATGAGCGCTAAGTTTAACGTCTTCAGCCGGACCAAACTTTATGTTTCCCCAAAACTGAGAGTGGTAGCAGCTAGTATAGGAAATGTCTTATTCTCTCCCATATAGGCATAAGATAAGTGCTCAGGTAACTGCTTGAATTCCAAGTTAGGTGCCTGTACAATAGAATGGAAAATAATATTAGTAGGCACATGATGGTCAAATGGATCGGTGTACTTACTTGGATGCTTTGGAAAGGCCTCTAGGACGTGCACAGTTTCAATGAGGTCTTTAGTAACATCTTCTGATTTTGTCTCAATATCTGATCCTTTGAAATAATGGGTGAAGGTGGTTGCCAAGGGATCAATATGATGGTCATGAAAGACTTGTTTAATAACACCTTGCTTTTGTTCACTTAGCTCCTTAGCCAATTCCCCCATTTGTACTTCCAATATATGAATAGCATGCTCATGCTTGGTATTGATTTGTCGTTGCTCAATCATGAACTGTTCTTGTGAAGTCATCAGTTGCCTCATAAGACTCTCTAGGTCACTATTTTCTGATTCCGGCACTGGTTGGGCTGTTGGTTGGAGGTATTGTTGCTGTCCTTGAACATTTTGAGTGTTGCTCCATGAGAGGTTGGGGTGGTGCTTCCATCCAGGATTGTAGGTATTTGTATATGCATTGTGCGGTCCCTCATAATTTGCTTGCTCTTGATCTGCATATGAATACAAAGGGCAAGTGTTAGTAGTGTGATCAAAACAAGAACATATAGCACATACCTGGAGTGGTTTGCCTCGCGGACTAGGTGATATGTTTTGACTAGTCATGGCATATATGAGCATATCTAGCTTCCTCTCCATAGCATCTAGACAAGTATATTGAGCTTCTGTCATTGGTGCTTCTCCCTTTGAATGAATTAGTTGAAAAGCTTCAGTGCAGCAGTTTTAGTATTGCTGCTCGGGTACTCTCTGGACCTTTTGCGCTCGAGCTCACCCTGAACTGCGCTCGATCGCACTGAGCTTGCGATCGATCGCACCAAGTAGTGCGCTCGATCGCAATGAGGACAGAAACTCCTCCTCTGCACACCTAAACAAAAACAGAAAAAGAAGGAATAAATCTGATTTTTGATAAAAATAAAAAATAAAACAGAACATAATCAAATAGAATAAATTAAAATAATAATAAAAAAAACTAACGAAATTAATTCCAAAAAGAAATTTAGCACAATCCCCGGCAACGGCGCCAAAAACTTGTTGTGCGAAAATATACCTAAATAAATGGGTAAATAATCGTACTTGTTTTACTTGCAAGTGCACAAGGTCAACAGTGTAGCATAGTGTGCGAATGCAAGATCATCTCCACAGGGATTGGTAAATTTAACTTTAGAATTAGTTTCGCAGTAATAAAAAGATAAAAATAATAAAAGAGTTGATTTTGATAAAGATAAAATACTAAAGATAAAGGCGTAGGGGCTTGATATCCACCACTAATTATGCTACCACAATATAACAGTATGCCAATACTTTACTCATGCCATGTATACCTACTGGTTGCCAACCTAAGGGCATGGTATCTACTCCTTAAGCTATTGATTTCCCTAAGCAACGAGTTAGGCATGGTATCTACTCTAACTCTTTTCTTCCTTAAGGGATTCAGCATGGTATCTGCTTGAGTTGTTCCTTAAGAAAACATAAGTACTATGGAAATCGACAACCACATGAGACCTAGGGCATGGTATCTACTCCCAGTTTCCCATGTTGATTAACCCGGGTATCCGGATAAGATATCCCTTGTTACTAATGTTAGACCCAGGACTCGGTCATCCAAATTGATCTAACTAACAAGTCCATACCACATGCACATATTGATCAGACATATACATATGAGGAATTTAAATAAAAGCAGGTATTAATCAAGTTTAAGCAACACAACATAAATATTGCAAAGGCGCCAATACTAAATTTATTGAGTAAACATAATTAGGGCTTCAACCAAGCCCTACTAAGAATTTAATTACACATAATAAAATAAAAAGGAAAGAAGAAACCCGAGAGAAGAGGCGTTAATTCTGCTCCACGGTCTCCTTCTCCAAGCTAAAGCAAAAGAGAAAAGTGTTTTCTATCTAAGGGTCCTTTTGTGTGTGAGTTTACAAGTGTATTTATAGGTCTTTGAGAAGTCCTAATAGACTCATGAGTTTCTAAACTTTCCTAAAACACAAAACTCCTTTATTTCCAAAATAGAGTTATTTCCAAAATAAGGTTATTTCCAAAATAAGGTTATTTCCAAAATAGGGTTCTGCAGTTTACTATTCACACCTGTACATTTGCGCTCGATCGCATGTGTCCTTGCGCTCGATCGCAGTGTGCGCTCGATCCTACAAGTGTGCGCATGATCGCATGTGCGCTCGATCGCATTGCATGTGCGCTCGATCGCACTTTGTCCAGAAAGTGCTCCAGGGCTTCTAGATTTCTTCCTTAAAGTTCCAAAACTGCTTCTTTTTCTCCAAGTCCCTATAAAAACATGTAAAACACACAAATGGAGTAAAAGATACCAAATTAACGTAATAAAGGATCTAACAAGTGTAAATAAGGGGGCTTAAATATGTATATTTAAGCATCTATCAAGTCCCCTATGGGACCTCAAGACTTGGCGCCTCAGTCAACTACTTCTCGGGAACGAAAGTTTTAGTTGCCCGCACTTCACCTTGGTTTGCTGCACTTTAACCTGTTCCACTACAATCTCATTCACTTTGGCTTGTTTCACCTTAGTTTGTTGAGCCAAAGTCTCCTTCACCCTAGCCTTCTTTCTTTTAGTAGAGCCAGAGGAAGTGACATTTATAGGCTTGGCCTTCTTCCTCTAGTGAGCCATCCTGGCAACTTCAACTAAGCTCAACATGATGCATGCAACAAAGAAGAAGTTATAGAGGATAGGAATATCAAAGAAACAAAAGTCAAAAGTCAAGTTAGTAAAAAGATAAATAAAAGAACTCTTTACCACCATTAGGAGAACTTAGGTCGTGAAAACTAAACTAATGAGTCCTCATTAGTTGCTTGTTAGTAAGATCCTTGTTAGACATTCTAGTTCTTACCTCTAAAATCTTATTAGTTACCTTATATTCCACATCATTTATAACCAAAGGCTTCTTCTAATCAGGAATATCTTTGGAGCATCACTCCAGTAAAACCTGATAAGATTATGGTATTTCCATGAAAAAATACCTTTCATTCCAGTATTTAATCAAGGAATGACTATCCAGAATCTTTCTCCCAGTCCTCGGATAAAAGTTGAGCCACCAATTATTAGCATGCTTCTTGAGGGTGTAAAACCATTCGAACATCCTCATCTTGGACTTCCTGTCTCTCCTACTATACCTTGCATGATTCTTCAGAGCCAATATAAACCCCACAATAATCGTTTGGGAAAATTTTGGTGAGGTAAATCCCATAATTGTTCACTATCTCCCTAATGTTAGGGTCAAGAGGGAATTTTAACCTTGTCTTCAAATGGTCAAGGTAATAACAAAAAGGGTATGACTCTTTATCTCTCAAAGAGGCACATGTTATCTCTTCAAGCCTAGGACACCTAACTCTCCACTGAGGAGGGATAAAAAATCTAGTGCGTATGGATTTAAGATCAGACTTCAAGATCTGGTTGGATATCCCCCCCAACCTGAAAACTCCATTAGTAGAAGCAACCACAACTTCCTAAGAAGAGGGATGCTCCCCACCAAACTCTATTTCTTACTCTAAGGGTTAGCATCTTTCCTCTCAACATTATTGTTGGGAATTCGTCTAAGAATTAAATGGTTAAAGATTGAAGCTTCAGCAGTCTTTGAGCTGCAGCACAAGGTGTGTGCGTTGCGGCCTACAGTAAGGAAGGAAATCCTCCACCGGGTGTGCTCCACAGCAAAGGGTGGTGTGCGCCCCAGCACAGGGTGGCACAGGGTTGTGCGCCGTGGCCATCAGCACATGGGAGATTTCTGCCCTGGTGTGCGGCACGACTTGCCCTATTCTGGGCCGCGACGCCAGGCACACTTGATGCTTTTTGGTCAGCACTTTGTAATGACACGTGGGACTTGGTTAAAACGGACAGGATCACTTAGACTCTTAGAGAGCCATGAGTCTTTGGTTCTTGAGATCTAAGGGTTGAGATTGACTTCAAGATTGGTAAAGGTAGTTGTTACTCTATATAAAGGGTCCTCTACAAGTGTGATAAGAGAAGTGTGAAAGTGAAAAGACATATCACACAAGGAAGAAACACAAGAAGGAGTCTCATTCTAAGAGTGGCTGGTGTTGAGAGAGATAGGCTCTCAAATCTTCAGAGGTGTTTCAAGTGAGAGAGAATGTATAAAATTGGGGATTCAAGGGATTTGTAATTGGAATTTTCTTGGGGAAAATTCCAGATAAACACTTAGTTCTTATCTCTTTCTTTTCTCTTCTTTCATTCTTCAAGAACAAAAGGGTTCTTGAAGGGATATTACTGTAATTATAAGAACTCCATTGATTTAGTGCATAGAGCTTGGAGGAGCTCACGAGGACATAGGCAAATTACCGAACCTCGATAACAATTGCTTGTGTTTTATCTTTATGGTTTGATTCTCGTTTATTACAAATCATTCAGGATTTGAGTGTTTGGAAAGATCACAACCTGGGATTCTTGCAAAGGTGATTTTCCAATAGTGGTATCAGAGCTAGAACAGCGGGTATCAGAGCAAGGCTTCAAGAATCAAAGGAAACTTCTTGGGTGATTCAAGAATGGTGTTGGGATCAAGATCTGATCTGGTTCTTGAGGGATTCAAGAATGGTGTTCGGATCAAGATTTGATCTGGTTATTGAGGTTTAGAAGTTGGAGAGAAGATGGTTGGAAAGCAATTATGGGTGTTGTATAAATCTTGAGAATTTTTCCTCAAGATGAGTTCAAACTTCATTGTTGAGAAGTTTGATGGAAATGGAGACTTTGCCCTTTGGAAGTAGAAAATCAAGGCGGTTCTTATGCAACAAAAGGTGGACTTGGCTATTGGAGAATATGACGATTTTCTAGCAAGTATCATGGAGCTCTAGCGGAACGAGATGAAGAAGATGGCGTATAGTACCATCTTTCTGCACTTGTCGGATAGTGTGACAAGGGAATGTGGAGATTCGGAAGATCCAGTTGTCATTTGAAAGAAACTAGATGAGTTATTTCATACCAAGACTCTCCCTAATAAGATTTATCTTTTGAAATGTATCTTTGCTTTTAAAATAGATCCTAATAAAGAGTTGCAAGATAATCTTGATGTATTTAATAAACTACTTCAAGATTTGACTAGTTGCAGTATAACGTTCCCAGATGAACAATTGGCTGTTATTTTGTTGAATTTTCTTCCTGATTATTTTGAAAGCTTGATTAATGCTATTGAATATAGAAAAGATACACTAACCAAAGAAATTGTGATCAATGCTATAAGGGCTCATGATTTCAAAGCCAAGATGAGGGAAGGATCAAGTGGAAAAGGACTATTCGTTAGAGGAAGGCCAGCAACTCAGAATGGCAGTAACATCCATGGTAACTACCGGACAAACCAAAGGGTAGAGGGCAGAGCCATGGGAGATCGCATTCTAAACCAAAGTTTGGAGAAAATAGATGCTACTACTGCAATAAGTAGGGTCATTTCAAGAGAGATTGAAAGAAGATGATGAGGGATGAGAAAGGAAGAAGCCATACCAACAATAGAGAGGCTTCGGTTGCCAAGGGAGAACAACAAGATGATGATGTTCTTGTTATGTGCTCAAATGTGAGCAGGAGGCAAGGCAGCGAGAAATTGATCTTGGATTCTGGGTGCACTTATCACATGTGCTCTCACCGGGATTGGTTCAAGAATTTCAAGGAAACCAATGATGGAAAGGTTTTCTTGAGGAACAATACTTCTTGCCAAGTGAGGGGGATAGGAGACATCCAGTTGAGGATGTTTGATGGAGTTACAAGGTTGCTAAGGAATGTGAGATATCTTCCGGAGTTGAGAAGAAATTTGATCTCATTGGGGCAGACAGATTCCATGGGGTACACATACAAAGCAGAGGGAGGAAAGATCAAGGTAACCAAGGGATCTTTGATAGTGATCAAAACAGTAATAAAGGATGGTCTCTATGAGATGATCGGAGAGATGGACATCAAGGATCAAGCAACAAGCTTGATGGCTGAGATGGACAAGGGGGTTCTTTGACACAATCATTTGGAATATATGAGCGAAAAGGGCCTGCAAGTTCTCAGCAAAAACGGTTTACTTGATGGTGACAAGGTAGAGAAACTTGATTTCTGCGAATGTTGTGTTCTTGGGAAGCAACATCGGGTCAGCTTCAACACCGGAGCGTACAAGTCTAAGGGTATTCTTAACTACATTCATGCGGATCTTTGGGGACTAGCAAGAACACCAACACAAGGAGGTAATCTTTACTTTCTTTCTTTAATTGATGATTATTCTAGAAAGGTTTGGGTTTATTTGCTTAAAAATAAATCAGATGCTTTGAATAAATTTGTGGTGTGGAAAAAGCTAGAGGAAACT
Organism: Bretschneidera sinensis; assembly: GCA_023935145.1. Taxonomy (NCBI): domain Eukaryota; kingdom Viridiplantae; phylum Streptophyta; class Magnoliopsida; order Brassicales; family Akaniaceae; genus Bretschneidera; species Bretschneidera sinensis. The sequence continues at coordinate 87,064,479 of CM043699.1, forward strand.
CAAATGGGCAAGGTAGTGAAGGTGTTAAGAGTCGATAATGGCTTAGAATTTTTTAATAAGGAATTTGACAATTTCTGTAAGTTAAATGGGATTCTAAGACATAGAACGGTTGTGAAAACCCCTTAGCAAAATGGAGTTGCTGAGAGGATGAATAGAACCCTTATGGAAAAGGTTAGGTGCATGTTAATTGGTTTCGGGTTACCCAAATGTTTTTGGGGAGAAGTCGTGTCTACTACTGCGTATTGGATTAATAGATCACCCTCTAGAGCTTTGGATCTTAAGACTCCCGAGGAGATATGGAGTGGTAAACCCCCTGAGTTAAGCAACCTTAGGACTTTTGGATATGTTGCGTTTGCACATCAAAAGGATGATAAACTTAGCCCAAGGTCTAGAAAGTGTGTATTTCTAGAATATTGTGAAAGAGTTCAGGGGTATAGGTTGTGGTCCTTAGAGCCAAAAGGAACTAAACTCAAAATAAGTAGGGATACCATTTTTAATGAGCATTTATTTCCCTATTTGGAGAAAACTAACCCTATTGGGGATAGTGGGCAAACCAGCCCGGTTTATGTGGAGCATAGCATCAAGGAAAATTCAGTTCAGGTAGAACAAGGAAGGCAAGAAGGTTCAGACCAAGTAGAGCCCATTGATGAAGGCCAAGCTCAGGACAATCAAGAGGAGGCTGAACTAGAAAGGGATGATGCAGCAAATCAGAATGATTATCAGCTCACAATGGACCGGGAAAGGAGGCTGGTCAGACCACCTTTGAGATATGGTTTTGCGGATGCTAATGTAGCAGCTCCTTATTCAGAATGAGAGAATGAACCAAAAACTTACATTGATGCCATGGAATGTAAGGATTCATCAAGATGGAAGCTAGTTATGGAGGAAGAAATGCATTCTTTGAGGAAGAACAACTCTTGGGAATTGGTACCCAAGCCAAAAAAAACAGAGAGTTTGTGGATTGTAAGTGGATTTACAAGATCAAAGAAGGGAGCACTCCAGGGGATAAAGTCCGGTAGAAGGCTAGGCTGGTGGCGAAAGGTTCACACAAAGAGAATGCATAGATTTCATCGAAATATTCTCATCGGTTGTGAAATACAAGACGATAAGGATAGTATTTGCTATGGTGGTCCAATTTAATTGGGAGATCGAGCAAATGGATGTGAAGACAGCGTTCTTACATGGAGAGCTTGACGAGACTATTTACATGAGGCAACCCGAAGGCTATGAGTAAGGAAGGCAGGGAGATTTGGTGTGCCAATTGAAGAAATCTCTCTATGGCCTGAAGCAATCACCTCAATAATGGAATAAGAGGTTCGATTCCTTTGTAACTAGTTTGGGTTTCATGAGGAGCTACTATGATTCGTGTTTGTACAACAAAGGTCACAAGGTGGAGGAAATGGTGATTATCCTCATCTATGTTGATGATATGCTGTTGGTTGGTAACAACAGGGAGATTATAGAAAAGTTGAAGTCTCAACTCAGTTCGGAGTTTGAGATGAAGGATCTTGGTCATGCACAAAAGATCCTTGGGATGAATATAATCTGAGAAAGGGAGAGAAATAGGTCGAAGGTTTCTCAGTCTTTCTACATAGAAAAGATGATATCTAAGTTTTCTATAGAAGATAGTAAACCAGTAAAGATTTCCCTTACTGGTCATTTCAAGTTCTCCAACGATCAATGTCCTAGATCGGATGCGGAGAAGAAGGAAATGGAAAAGGTCCCTTACTCTAGTGCGGTTGGATATGTCATGTTCACCATGGTAAGCACTAGACTCGACATTGCTCATGCAATTAGTGTTCTTAGCAGGTTTAATCCTGGAAAAGAGCATTGGCTTGAGATGAAGTGGTTGCTAAAGTATTTGAAAGGAAGCCTAGATGTGGGGCTTGTTTACGAGACGAAGAGTAAGTCCATCTGGTAAGAAGGTTATGCTGATTCGGACTATGGGGTAGACCGGGATAAGAGAAGATCGATTACCTCTTACATCTTCAACTTAAACGGATGTTGTATAAGTTGGAAGGCTCAGTTGCAGCCGATGGTAGCACTCTCAACGACCGAGGCTGAGCACATAGCGGCAACGGAAGCCATTAAGGAGGCTATGTGGTGCAAAGGGTTGTTGGAAGAGTTGAAGGTCCTAAAAGAGCAGGTGGTGTATTCGGATAGCCAAAGTGCATTGCATTTGTATAAAAATCCAGTGTTCCATGAGAGGACAAAGCATATGGATGTTCGGTATCATTTCATTCGGGAAAATGTTACGGAATGATGCATTCATGTAGACAAAGTGGCCACGGAAGAAAATCCTGCAGATTTAGGCACTAAAGTTCTACCTTTAAGCAAGTTCAATCATTGCCTTGGACTTCTTAGGATTGGAGTGGGATGATTTGGTGATTCATGTTGAGTTTGGATCCTGAGTTCTCTGCACAATGGGTTCGGGTTTAATTGTTTAGACAAAGGTAGAAATTGTTGGGAATTTGTCTAAGAATTAAATGGTTAAAGATTGAAGCTTCAGCAGTCTTTGAGTCGTGGCATAAGGTGTGTGTGCCACGGCCTACAGCAAGGAAGGAAGATCCTCCACCAAGTGTGCACCGCGGCCACCAGCATATGGGAGGTTTCTGCCCTGGTGTGCGCAACGGCCTGCTTTGTTCTGGGCCGCAGCACCAGGCACACCTGATGCTTTTTGGTTAGCACTTTGTAATGATGCGTAGGACATGGTTAAAACGCACAAGATCACTTAGACTCTTAGAGAGCCATGAGTCTTTGGTTCTTGAGATCTAAGGGTTGAGATTGACTTCAAGATTAGTGAAGGTAGTTGTTACTCTATATAAAGGGTCATCTACAAGTGTGATAAGAGAAGTGTGAAAGTGCAAAGACACATCACACAAGGAAGAAACATAAGAAGGAGTCTCATTCTAGGAGTGGATGGTGTTGAGAGAAATAGGCTCCCAAATCTTCAGAGGTGTTTTAAGTGAGAGAGAGTATACAAGATTGGGGATTCAAGGGCTTTGTAATTGGAATTTTCTTAGGGAAAATTCCAGGGAAACACTTAGTTCTTATCTCTTTCTTTTCTCTTCTTTCATTCTTCAAGAACAAGAGGGTTCTTGAAGGGATGTTGCTGTAATTGTAAGAACTCCATTGATTTAGTGTAGAGAGCTCGGAAGAGCTCATGGGGACGTAGGCAAATTGCCAAACCTCGATAACAATTGCTTGTGTTTTCTCTTTATGGTTTGATTCTAGTTTATTACAAATCATTCGGGATTTGGGTGTTTGGAAAGATCACAACATGAGATTCTTGTAAACGTGATTTTCCAATAGTTATCCTCCCTTTTGAAAGCTTCACCCTCAACTTTCCTAAATCTACCAGACTCAGAAGTAGACATGGTTCGAAAGAAAGGAGAAAAAGAAGAAAATCTTACCAAAAGTGAGAAAGAAGGAAGCAAGAAGTGTTCTTGAAAGAGAAGAAAACTCTAAAGAAACTTGGAGACTCTAACGCTCTGAAAATTTGAATGCAAGCAAGTAGGGGGAAAAAAGGAATAAAAGGAAAAGTGTCTCTTAAATAGCCCCTGCCAATGAGTCATTGCCCAAATGTATCGTTAATACGGTATTAATGTTGACATGACCAAAAGTTGTTTTAGGTAGTTGAAACGTTCACTCATCATTAATGTGACAGTTTGCAAAGGGTGCATCGGGGGAACCAAACACCTCGCCCTCGCACGAGGGATTAAAGCTTCAACCACACAATTTTATTGGCCCCTATAAGCCTAGGCCCAAAATTAAAACCTCAACCATAGAATCCTTGCCTATATGGAGTTGAAGCCCTCGTGGCCATGCAATTCCACCCAAGCCCGTTAGCAGGGGTTAAGACTTCAGTCACACAATTCCGCCCAAAGTGGAACTAAGGCTTCCGTGGTCACACAGTTCAATAGATAAGGCTTATATGGCCACACAGTTCCACCCAAGATCAATAGGAATTATGATTTCAGTCATACAAATTCTATCCAATAAGGGTTAAGACTTCAATCATACAATTCCTCCCAAAGTGGAACTAAGGATTTCACAGTCACACAGTTTCACATAGGACCAATAAGAATTATGACTTCAATCACACAACTCCCATCTAGAAAGGGTTAAAACTTCAGTCATACAATTCCTCTTGAAATGGAATTAAGGCTTCTGCGGCTAAACAGTTCCATTTCATATCAATAGGAATTATGACTTCCGTCACACAACTCCCATCCAACAAGAGTTAAGACTTCAGTCACACAACCCCTGTTAGACGAAAATATACCTAAATTAATAACTAAATAATCGTACTCGTTTTACTTGCAAGTGCACAAGGTTAACAGTGTAGTATAGTGTGCGAAAGCCAGATCATCTCCACAGGGATTGGTAAAGTTCGGTTTTAGAATTAGTTTCTTCAAAGTAAAAAGAAATAAATAACTGTTGAATGTGATTTGATAATAATAAAGACATAGGGCTTTGATATCCACTCCTAATTGTATAGTGTATAAGTACACTAGCCTTATCATGTATACCTAATGGTCACCAACCTAAGGGCATGGCATCTACTCCTTAAGCTATTGATTTCCCTAAGCAACGAGTTAGGCATGGTATCTATTCTAACTCTTTTCTTCCTTAAGGGATTCAACATGGTATCTGCGTGAGTTGTTCCTTAAGAAAGTATAAGATTTATGGAAATCGACAACCACACGAGACCTAGGGCATGATATCTACTCCTGGTTTTCCATGTTGATTAATCCAAGAATCCGGTGTGGATATCTTTTATTATTAACGTTAGACCCAGGACTCGGTCATTCAAATTGATCTAACTAACCAATCCATACCACATGCATACGTTGGCCATACATATACATATGAGGAATTTAAATAAGCACAGACATTAATCAAGTTAAGCAACATAATAAAAGCTATTAGCAAAGATTTTATCAATGAATAAATATATGAGAAAGCATAACTAGGGCTTCAATCGAGCCCTATAAGAAAGTTAGTTACACATGCTGTCTGAGATAAACATCATATATAAACTAAATATAAGGGAAGAATAAACCCAAAAGAAGAGGCTTCAATTCTCTCCCAAAGCTTACAACTCCAAATAAAAGATAAAAGAAGTGTTCTCTCTAACTGATGATTTGTGTGTGCTTTACAGGTGTATTTGTAGGGCTTGAGTAGTCCTAGAAGGCTCATGAGTTCCCAAACTTTCCTAAAACACAAAACTCCTTTATTTCTAAAATAGGGTTATGCCGTTTTACTGTTCATGCCCATATATATGCGCTCGGTCGCATGTATCTTGCGCTCGATCACAATGCTGTGCTCGATCCTTCATGTGTGCGAACGATCGCGTGTGCGCTCGATCGCATGCAGTATTGCGATCGATCGCACTTTGACCAGAAGCTGCTCCAGGATTTCCAGGCTTCTTCCCTTAAGTGCCAAAACTGCTTCTTTTTTCTCCAAGACCTATAAACACATGTGAAACACACAAATGAAGTAAAATGAACTAAATTAACATAACTAAGAACCTAACAAGTTTAAATAAGGGGGCTTAAATATGAATATTTAAGCACTTATCACACCCCCAAACTTACATATTGCTAGTCCCTTAGCAATAAAAAACTAAAAACTAAATGAAAAATAAAGGTACATAGATAAATCCACCGTTCATGGTGTCCACAAAAGTTAAGGTATCGCACAAAACCATGACGTGCATTCATGAGCAAGCTTAAAAATACAAACACATCTTCGTAATGAATCCAAGTTTTAAACGTTGATTACTTACATGAGGTAGGTTAAGACATCACAAGTCTGATTTTTAGTGTGTGGTGAATTAGCACATAAAGATGAAGCTTCCAAATATCTCTAATGTATAGTGTTTCAGTGTCTTAACATTCATCGAATTTCCTATCAGAATGAGCACAAGTAGTATAGTTTTCTTTCTTTTCTTTTTCTTTTATTATGAGCTTTTTTTTTTTTGCCAAGTTGAGTTCCATTAAACTTTCTAGTTGACCCATGTAGCGAGTGTTTAGCCAATGACTCCCAAACCAGATGGTTTTAGGGCATTAGGTGTAGAGACACCCCTAAGGACTTACTAACTCGAGTCAAAAAGGCTATAAAACTAACTGGTCTTAATGCTTCCAAGCAAAATTCTCACCTTTTGACGTGACACTCATTGCTTTCTAAGGCAAGAGGGCCAGTTACTCAGCGAAAAGTTTGGTTATTGATCATTAGGAGCACTTTTCTTTTTGAGCAATAACAATTTTTTTTTTCTTTTTTTTCTATGCCCAAGTGTGAATCTAACAAGTCATCCAGTTCATAGTTAAGCTGAAGAAACATACATAAAAATTACATGTCATACCCCACACAGTTATGTGCTAATGTGCTCGTGTTAGTTTAGGTCAAACTTGTGAATCCTTAAATGCCTAAAAGTAAGTGATTAAGGTTTAAAACTTAATTATTACCCCATGTGTTCAAGGTTTTAAGTTCACTTATGAAGTCAAATCATAGTATTCGTTTAGAACAACCAAATTTTTTAGAACAAAATGAACATGTATTTATCTTTTAAACAAAAAAATTGGGACCTAATGTGTGTGTGAATGTGTCCCCATATGCATGTGGTATGGATTGGTTAGTTAGATCAATTTGGTTGACCGAGTCCTGGGTCTAACATTAATAACAAAAGATATCCACACTGGATTTTTGGATTAATCAACATGGAAAACCAGGAGTAGATATCATGTCCTAGGTCTCATGTGGTTGTCGATTTCCATAAATCTTATGCTTTCTTAAGGAACAACTCACGCAGATACCATGCTGAATCTCTTAAGGAATAAAAGAGTTAGAGTAGATACCATGCCTAACTCGTTGCTAAGGGAAATCAATAACTTAAGGAGTAGATACCATGCCCTTAGGTTGGCGACCATTAGGTATACATGATAAGGCTAGTGCACTGATACATTATACAATTGGGAAAGTATGACTAGTGGTGGATATCAAAGCCCTATGTCTTTATTATTATCAAATCATATTCAACAGTTATTTATTTCTTTTTACTCTGAAGAAACTAATTCTAAAACCGAACTTTACCAATCCATGTGGAGATGATCTTGCTTTCGCACACTATACTACACTGTTAACCTTGTGCACTTGCAAGTAAAACGAGTACGATTATTTACTTATTAATTTAGGTATATTTTCGTCCAACAAGTTTTTGGCGCCGTTTCCGGGGATTGCACTAAATTTCGTTTTAGGATTACTTTCGTTTAGTTTAAATCAACATTATTATTTTATTTTCTGATTACCATATTTATTTTTATTTAAACCCTAATTGATTTTTCTTCTGTTTCAGGTACATCAAACAAAACTCTCTGTGATATTTGCGATCAATCGCAACCTTCTGTGCGATCGAGCACAATTAGGGCAGAGAGCTACCCGAGCAGCAGAGTTACACTGCTGCACTGAAACTATTCCTCCTAATTTATGGACGGACTTCGATCCCGACATCCAACATTTTTCCCTTCGATCTCGAGCTTGAGCGGACCATCTGACAAAGGCTTAGGAACAACTTTAAGGAGAACGAAGAAGGATTCAAGAACAAATCACCAATGGCGGAACAGCTCGAAAACCCACAACCACTTGCACGAAGACCGATGAAGCAATCTTTCATTCCACAGAACCTCAACCATCCTTCATGCATTGCATATCAACCTGAAGCAGAGGGAAATTATTACATATCCCCGCAGATACTCAATGCTTTGACCCACTTTAGGGGTACACCGGCAGAGGATCCACACTTGCACTTTCGAGAATTCTTTGATCTTTGCAAGTTCCAGCACATCTAAGGCTTAGACCAAGAAAGAATAAGGTTAATTCTTTTCCCTTTTTCCTTAAAAGATAATGCTAAATTGTGGTATAATTATTTGCCTGCAATTTCTATCCACACTTGGGAGGAGTTGGCTAGCAAGTTCCTCAGAAAATTTTTCCCAGCCCAAAAGACGAGGCAAATGAGGAAGGAGATCCAGTCCTTCCAACAAAAGGATGGAGACTTATTCTTTGAAGCATGGGGACATCTCAACGAGTTACTACTCAAATGTCCGCATCACAACCTACCTCAAGATGAGCTGGTACTAGCCTTTTATGAAGGTCTAAACGACATGAATAAAGGTATTGCTGATTCTGGTTATGGAGGTGTGCTGATGGAAAAGAGCAGTGAAGAAACCATGGAGCTGTTTGAGGCATTGAGTGAGTATACCCAACAATTCTCCCTTAGAGGTAGACAAGGAGTCAAGAGCAGAGGTATGCATGAGGTTACTGTGAATGGTGGACCCTCTGCCCAAATAGCTGCTTTGGAGAGGAAGCTAGATATGAGGCTAGATATGATTGTAAAAGCCATGTCTACTCAAAACATCTCTCCTCGACCATAAGCTACACAAAGTCAGGTATGTGCTTTATGTTCTCAATTTGATCACACTACTGAGACCTGCCATTTGTATTCATCTACAGATCCCGAGCAAGCAAACTATATGGGACCGAACAGTGCATATGCAAATACATACAACCCTGGATGGCGAGACCACCCCAACCTCTCATGGAGCAACAATCAAAACACCTTGAACCTTCAAGGGCAACAAGAGAACTTCCATAAAGCAGCTCAACTAGTTCCAGAACCCAAGAAGGATGATTTAGAAAGTCTTGTAAAGCAATTAGCCACTCAACAATAGCAACTAATGACAACATTGATGACTTCATTAGATCAGCAAAAACAAATCACTACAACACATAAGCAAGCAATTCAAAGGCTAGAAGTACAAATGGGGCAATTGGCTAAGGAGCTAAGTGAAAGAAAGCAAGGTGAACTTCCTTCACAAACACTACCAAATCCAAGAGGACATCAGCAGCTGAAAGCCGTTACAACTCTCCAAAATGGTAAGATCATAGGAGTTAATGAGCCAGCTCAAGCATCTCCAACCAAGCCATCCACATCCAAGGTAAGTGAAGTAGAGAAATGGAATGCACCACCCTTCCCTCAAAGGTTAGTAACGCCAAAGAAAGATAAATTGCTTGATATTTTTGAAACTTTGAGAAAAGTAGAAATTAACATTCCCTTATTAGATGCAATTAAACAAATTCCTGCTTATGCTAAATTTTTAAAAGATTGTTGCACTAATAAAAGAAAGTTTCAAGAACATGAAACAGTGGCTCTAACTGAAGAGGTAAGTGCGGTATTGTTAAGAAAACTACCACCAAAACTAAAAGATCCGGGTAGTTTTACTATTCCTTGTAGGATAGGTGATTAGTTGTTTGAACGAGCATTACTAGATTTAGGAGCAAGTGTCAATTTGCTACCATACACAGTAGTTGAAAAGCTAGGTTTAGGGGAGCTTCAACCAACCTCCATCACTTTGCAATTGGCAGATAGAAGCATCAAAAGACCTAGAGGTATACTTGAAGATGTCCTAGTCAAGGTAGGTGAGTTTATTTTGCCTGCTGACTTCATTGTATTAGATATGGAAGAAGGCCCTATGCCATTACCTCTGCCCATCATCTTAGGAAGACCCTTTATGAGAACTGTTGATACAATAATTAATGTGAAAAAAGGTATTGTAAGTATGACGGTAAATGGAGAGACAATAGAATTTAAGATATTTGATGCAATGAAATTACCCCAAGATGATAATGATGATGAATGTTTTAATGAATGTATGATGCAAAGTGCTGTCAAGCAAGTTTTTTAGGTCCATCACACTGATCCATTAGAGGCCACCCTCACTCATAGCTTCAAAAGATCTGATATTGAGCCTGCATTAGAAACTGTCCCTAATGATATCTTTGAATCTACGCACCTCCCTGAAGTCTATCCTATGCATCAAAAACCGGGTGATAAGAAGAAATCACAATTGAATAAACTGAAAAGATTGAGTCATGATGAATGTGTAGCACCACCAAGAGCACTTGAGCCACATGAAGTGAACTTTAAGTACTCCCTGCCAAAAGACTAAAGTTGAGAGAATACCCCGTCTGGCTGAAGACGTTAAACTTAGTGCTCATAGGAGGCATCCCAAAACATATCCTTTTTATTAGTTTACTTTATTTTATTATTCGTATTTCCTAGTTTATTTTTCTATAGTTGTTTATTATTACTTGTTTTCCATTTTATGTTTGTTTGTCTTTCTTTTTCAAGGACAGAGTGAGTGCATCCAGTTGAAGTTTGGGGGCGTGCTAGGAGCCATGCTAGCTATCAGTTCTCCATCTCCCAGGTCAGCTCTTTCCATACTATTCACACATTGGGGACAATGTGCAATTTAAGTTTGGGGGTATGGGGACACACTCACACGCTCACTATGTCCCATATTTTTTGTTATTGTTTTTTATAGATAAATGCATGCTCATACTGTTCTAAAAATTTTTGGTGATCTAAACAAAGAATATGATTTGACTTCATAAGTGAGCTTAACACCTTGAACATATAGGCCAATGATTAAGTTTTGAACATAGATCACATTCTTTTAGGCATTTAAGGATTCACAAGTTTAACCTAAACGATCACAAGCACATTAGCACATAACTGTGTGGGGTTTGACATGTAATTTTGATTTGTATGTTTCTTTCGCTCGACTGTGAACCCAATGGCCTATTAGACTAACATCTTGGCATAAGAAAATAGAAAAAAATTGTTAGTACTCAAAAAGAAAAAAATGCTCCTAATGATCAATAAAACACACTTTCCACTGAGTAACTGGCCATCTTGCTTCAGTAAGCAGTGAGTGTCACGTCAAAAGGTGGAAAATTTGTTAACTCAAAAGATCATTAAAAAGAACTTTTCGTTGAGTAACTAGCCCTCTTGCCTCAGTAAGCAGTGAGTGTCACGTCAAAAGGTGAAAATTCTGATTGGTAGCATTGAGACCAGTTAGTTTCGTAGCCTTCTTGACTCGAGTTAGTAAATCCTTAGGGGTGTCTTTACACCTAATGCCCTAAAACCATCTGGTTTGGGAGTCATTGGCTAAACACTCGTTACATAAGTCAAATAGAAAGCTTAAGGGAACTAACTTGGCAAAAATCTCACAAATAAAAGAAAAGAAGAAAACTTATGCCATCTTTGTTGATTCTAATAGGAAATTTGGTGAATTTTGAGTCATCGAAACACTACACATTAGAATTATTTGAAAACCTAATCTTTTATGTGCTAGTTCACCACGCACCAAAGTCGAACTTGTGATGTCTTAAACTGCCTCATGAAAGTGATTTACGTTTAAAACTCTTATTCAGTGCAAAGATATGTTTATATGTGTTAAGCTTGCTTATAAATGCGCATCATTATTTTGTGTGACAGTCTAAAATTTTTGTGGACATTATGATTATTGGATTTATCTATGTGGTGTTATTTTTTTTATTTTAGTTTTTAGTTTTATATTGCTAAGGGACTAGCAATATGTAAGTTTGGGGGTGTGATAGGTGCTTAAATATTCATATTTAAGCCCCCTTATTTACACTTGTTAGGTCCTTAGTTATGTTAATTTAGTTCATTTTACTTCATTTGTGTGTTTCACATGTGTTTATAGGTCTTAGAGAAAAAAGAAGCAGTTTTAGCACTTAAGGGAAGAAGCCTGAAAATCCTGGAGCAGTTTCTGGTCAAAGTGCGATCGATCGCAATACTGCATGCGATTGAGCGCACATGCGATCGTTCGCACACATGAATGATCGAGCACAACATTGCGATCAAGCGCAAGACACATGCGATCGAGCGCACATGTACGGGTGTGAACAGTAAAACGACAGAACTCTATTTTGGAAATAAAGAAGTTTTGTGTTTTAGGAAAGTTTGGGAACTCATGAGCCTTCTAGGACTACTCAAGCCCTATAAATACACTAGTAAAGCACACACAAATCATCAGTTAGAGAGAACACTTCTTTTATCTTTTACTTGGAGTTGTAAGCTTTGGGAAAGAATTGATGCCTCTTCTCTCAGGTTTATTCTTCCCTTATGTTTAGTTTATATATGATGTTTATCTCATACAGCATTTATAACTAAATTTCTTATAGGGCTCGATTGAAGCCCTAGTTATGCTTTCTCATATATTTATTCATTGATAAAATCTTTGCCAATAGCCTTTATTATGTTGCTTAACTTGATTAATGCCTGTGTTTATTTAAATTCCTCATATGTATATGTATGGCCAACGTATGCATGTGGTATGGATTTGTTAGTTAGATCAATTTGGATGACCGAGTCCTGGGTCTAACATTAATAACAAAAGATATCCACACTGGATTCTTAGATTAATCAACATGGGAAACCGGGAGTAGATATCATGCCTTAGGTCTGATGTGGTTGTCGATTTCCATAAATTTTATGCTTTCTTAAGGAACAACTCACGCAGATACCATGTTGAATCCCTTAAGGAAGAAAAGAGTTAGAGTAGATACCATGCCTAACTCGTTGCTTAGGGAAATCAATAGCTTAAGGATTAGATACCATGCCCTTAGGTTGGCGACCATTAGGTATACATGATAAGGTTAGTCCACTGATACATTATATAATTGAGAAAGTATGACTAGTGGTGGATATCAAGGCCCTATGTCTTTATTATTATCAAATCGCATTCAACAGTTATTTATTTCTTTTTACTTTGAAGAAACTAATTCTAAAATCGAACTTTACCAATCCCTGTGGAGATGATCTTGCTTTCGCACACTATACTACACTGTTGACCTTGTGCACTTGCAAGTAAAACGAGTACGATTATTTACTTATTAATTTAGGTATATTTTCGTCCAACAACCCCCAACAAACAAGGGTTGTGGTTTCAATCATGATTATTGTCAGATAAGAATTATGGCTTCACTCACACAATTCCTACCGATGTGGAATTAAGGCTTCTGATGTCACATAGTTCTACTTTGGATCAACAAGAGTTAAGACTTCAACCGACACAATTCCTACTGAAGCTGAAATTAAGGCCTCAACAGCCACACAATTCCACATCGGATCAGCCAAGAATTATGACATCAGTCCAACAGTTCCTAACCAGATAGGGATTACGACCTCAACCATGCAACCCTTATTAAGCATGAACTAAGGCCTCTGAAACAACACAATTCTGCCTCAGATCAATAGGAATTATGACTTCAGCCGCATCACTCTTCTTCAAAAGTTGACTATAGTAAATAATTCTTTCCGATTTGGAACTAAGCTCTTCTGAAGGCATACAGTTTCACCTCAATTCAAACAAAATCAAGGTTTCAGCCACATAATTCCTCTCAAACTGGAACTAAGGCTTCTACCTAGAACCATGACTTCGGTCCTACTAGGATAGCAAGAAAGGCACAAGGAAAGGTTTTTACTCCAATAGGAATCTCTCCAAATCTTCCTAGGGAGTGAGGGGCATATGATATGACCAAAATTAGTCGGTTCAGCAAGAACTGAACACATGTAGCATCATGATGACCAGCTACTCTGAGCATCGTAGGGACTAAACCTACTTTGACCATGATGATGAGTTTGCCATCCTAAGCCTGAAGATTTCGTCATTCATGGAAGAACTCACATGCAAAGGTTACATCTTATAGATAAAGGTTGCTTCTCACAAGGCTTGAGGCTCGGAAAGTCACAACCCAATTGGAGTTCACTTCGGGACTCCCGACAAAAGATTTTCAGGGCCTATTTAAAGAAGTTCCAGCCTTCAGAACAAGGAGGAGAGACCAGGAAGAAACCAAACACTCAATAAAACATAGAGAATCACCTCGGTTCTCTCTCTCTTTTTCACCCTCTCATTTCAATATCTCTCTAAACCCTTCCCTTACATCACTTAAGTACACACATTAACTTAATCATCGAAGGGTCCTCCTCGGAGCACTACACTTCGAGTGGCTTCCCTTGCAAGTGTGCATGTATCGAATGAACATGATCACAAGAGCAAGGTCGGATCAAAGCTCTCACTTTCTTCAAAACAACTATTAAGCGTTGTTTCCTTCCCATTGAGGTTAATAAGACAAGGTTACCCTTATTCTCTTTTTGGCTTCAACAATGAAAGTATTGAATGTTATAGGATTGGGCTCGAAACTAAGCTTAAGGGTCTTTCCTAAGTTGGAGACACTGAAATTCACAAGCCATAAGTGACAAAAACAATTCATTAAAATGTTCAGTACATAATGTTTCATTCTAACTATGGCAGTTAATAATTGATAATTCCCCAATGAAAGGCCGAGGATGCATATAGACCATCTGATTTTGTCCGAACGCTACAGCATCTTCGATATCATTAATTTGTCCAACAAAGTGCATGTTTTGGGTCCTTCTAATAGAACAAGTAGACAGAGTTTGAGAATGAAAATGGGCTCTCGCTATCTCTCTATGTTTTAATGGCAAGAAAAAAGAGAGTATATTGAGATTTGGTATTGCCCATTTGGGTTTGTTGCTGAAGATGAGAAGCAAAAACGCATCAGAAGAACATGTAGCATATACAAAAGCACTACTGTGGACTGAAATATGGATAGTAACTCTCAAAGCAATAAAGATTTAAAAAAAATCAACTGTGAACTCCCAATACAATTCACCGTGAAAGATTGAATCTGGACCGTCTGTTTTGAAGGGCAAAATAGTAAACGCTGGAAAAATAAGAAAACACGTTCTCAATGAGCTCTTTATATGATTGAAGGAGAGGCGGCGCACGGCTCTCGCGGTCAAAGAAAACCGGCCCTTGAGCTTCTCTCTTTTTCTCTGAAGGAATCGAGATATCACCAAAATAATATATTTTAGAGATTTTTCGCTTTATTTTTTCAAGAAACAAGTCATGCATTTGCAGCTTTTTCCTTCTCAGAGATAAAAGGTTATTTTCTAATTCCTTTGCTTGAATTTTTCTGTTTTAATGCCCGTTTTATTTATTTCGCGTAGTTACATAATTGTACTGTGGCCCGGGAAACTGGAGGTAAAGTTAAAAGGAAATTGGCTAGTTAGCTTTCTTGTGTTTCATTAAATGCAGTGTTTGCGTCGTGTGTGATCCGACTGGAAAATTTTCATATAATGTGGTTAAATTTGTTGTATGAATTACCTGTAATTCTCGTTGCTTGTAGTATTGAAATGATTCAATTGAGGAAATGAAGTAAAATATATATGCAGATCAATTCAGATCTTTTAGAGAGGTTGAACTTAAGCTACTACATTTGCACCATTCGTCGAAATACCTGTTAGCATCTGTCGCGTTAGATCAGTACTAGAAGTTTGCAATTTTTAGAGTGCTGATTAAGAATGGCAACGGCCTTGCAATTTCACGGTGTTAAAACTCCTTACCCTGACTTACCAGAGATATCTTTACAATGCCGAGCTCTGTGGAGGCTTAATTTCGCGGCGTCTGTGGACTTTTTGAGTTCTGGGTTATGCAAAAGTGTAAGGTATTCTTGTAGAAATAAAGTTTTGAGAGTTAGTTGCGAAGGAAGAACTGTTGATGTTCTAGAGAGGAATGAGACTAAGATTCGAAGTTTAGAAGAAACTGGGAAGCAGTTGACATGTGTAATGAAGTTTGGTGGGTCATCAGTGGCATCAGCAGAGAGGATGAGAGAGGTTGCTGACCTTATACTCAGCTTCCCGAAGGAGAGGCCTATAGTCGTTCTGTCTGCAATGGGAAAGACAACCAATAAGCTTTTTCTGGTACACATTGTTTACCTGCTTACGTGCTGCTTGTACTTTTCCCCCACCATCTTTTAGTCATTTCACATTCAAGAGGATCTGAGCTTAATTTGGTCCCGTGATTATTTGACTATCAGGCTGGAGAGAAGGCTGTTAGTTGTGGTGTTACTAATGTAGACTGTATCGAAGAGTTGAGCTTTATAAAGGAACTGCATCTCAGGTAAGTGCAATGAATATGTCTTCCATCCCTCCCCTCACCCCCCCCCCCCCCCCTCTTTTTTTTTACTTTCAGTAATGGTAACGGAAATTGGAAATGAACATATTCTCATTGTTCATCGAATTATTTCATTCAGGACCGTTGATGAGCTTGGAGTAGATAGTTCAGTTATTGCAAGTAAGTATATTTCTTTATCAGCTCATTTGCTCAGTTGATTTTCGTGAATTCCAAGTTGTGACTTGTGAGTCTGGTTGTCTTGTTTTTGCGTGTGAAATTTTTTTGCAGCACACCTAGAAGAACTGGAGCAACTTCTGAAGGGAATTGCTATGATGAAAGAATTAACTCTACGCACAAAAGACTATCTAGTTTCGTTTGGGGAGTGCATGTCCACAAGGATCTTTGCTGCGTACTTGAATAAAATTGGTGTTAAAGCCCGCCAGGTATATTGATTGTCTTTTGTTTGCCTATATATGTACACAAATAGCATTTAGCAAGTGTATGTTCTTCCACAACTAAAATGAGTTTGATTGTTTATATATTGAATGAGAAAAGGTGAATTTTGGTTTCGCTGCTTATACAGATTTAAAATCGTATCTATCTTTGTCAATGAAATAACAAAATCTGTTCGTATTCTTAAAAAAATATTTACTCATCTAAAGTCCCGAGTTTAAATTTTAAGAGGAGGAATGAATTTTATAGTTAAAGGCTGCTCTGCAGCTCTACTCAACAGCTGAATAAGATTTTATTGAGGGAAGGATATAACCACACTGTTAAGATGTGATAACGAGATTAAGAAGAAATAGATGTGACAACGAGATTAAGAAGAAAAAGATGTGACAACTGACAACGAGATTAAGATGATGATGGTACTAGATCTTTGGATTTTGAGGGCATTTTACATCAAGCATATTTCAGTAGATACTGCATACGATGACTTTAATGATAGTGGATACTGCATATGTCAGTAGTTTTTTGGATTTTGGGGACATTTTACATCAAGTATATTTCAGTAGATACTGCATGTCATTGGTCAAGAGATGAGATCTTTTATTATATTATGCTCCGATAGTAGAGAAAATGAAAATCAAAGGACTTTAACGAGTGACTAGCAAGACAGTAGGATGTGCTGATTATAATTTCTCCCATGCTCCTTTCTTTTAATTTTTAGATTTGAATTGGTGTATGCTATCCCAGGCTCTCACGCTTCCTCATAATCACCATTCCAGATGTTTGCAGATCATAAATCTGTGCATTCTTTTGCAGTATGATGCCTTCGATATTGGTTTTATAACCACTGATGACTTCACAAATGCGGATATTTTGGAATCAACTTATCCAGCAGTTGCAAAGAGGTTACTTGGTGATTGGGCCAGTGATCCTGCAATTCCAATTGTTACTGGCTTCCTTGGCAAGGTCTTTCTTCTGGCTAACAGCCATAAGCATCATTTTGAAATGATTCAAGCATTTACCTCTGTAATTCTCAGTTAACTTGGATGTTTCACAAGAATGCATTATGTGTTGTTAATGTTCATAGGGTTGGCGATCTTGCGCAATTACTACATTGGGTAGGGGTGGTAGTGATTTGACAGCCACAACAATTGGAAAAGCATTGGGGTTGCGAGAGATTCAGGTCAGTTCAGATGTTGAAGGTGCATGTTGCTATTTTTTTTTCTTCTTTTGTAAAAAGATGAAAAATTTTCTTCGTCTTGAAGGATTTAAAACAGTAATATTGTAGTGGTATAATTCTATGGAAAACGTTGTATGTGATCTTAGAAATTTTTTCTGCACAACTTTCATGTTTTGATTGTAACAAAAAAGATACTAAGAACCAAGTCTTTATGCATTACAGGTTTGGAAGGATGTTGATGGTGTTTTGACATGTGATCCTAACATATACTCACGTGCCAAACCTGTTCCATATTTGACATTTGATGAGGCAGCGGAACTTGCTTATTTTGGTGCTCAGGTATTATAATTCTATAGATTCTTTGAGTTGTCCAAATAGTCACTTGTGTGATTGGTGAGTTGATTCAGTTGGATTTTGGATAAGGTATTGAACTTGCAAATCTTCTAATCATTTCTTTGGGTGGGGTGTGGGGTTATGCACTTTCCCCAAGTAGCCCTGTTTATAATATAGCTATTGTTACACAAAAAAAGTATGTATTAAAACCATGGTTTTAGTCTAGACAAAATCGTGGTTTTAGTCTCATATGCATCTAAGAGCAAGCATCAATTAAAACCACCCCCCCCCCCCCCCCACACACGAGCAAGGACTTTTGATCTTCCATTCCCAAATCTTTTTCCCTTCTAATCATCATTTTTTTAGTTTTCATGTTAATTTTGTTTTTGTTATTAAAATTTTGCTTTTTTTTTCCTTTTAATTATGTTTTATATGCTTTAACTACCCCCAGACACGGGGCTTGTCTGTTTTCTTACTAATTAAAGAAAGATTAAGCTGGATGCATTCAACCAGTGTAACTTGTGGTTTGTTTATGCACATGAAAATTAATGTTCTCGACTAGAGTAGAAATGTGTGGCAAAATATTCATGACTTATATAATCATGATGTTTTAATCCTTCTGCAGGTCCTGCATCCACAATCGATGAGACCAGCTAGAGAGGGTGATATTCCTGTTAGGGTTAAGAATTCTTACAACCCTAATGCTCCAGGGACTCTCATCACCAGGACAAGAGATATGAGTAAGGTTTGTAGTGGCAGATTGTTGCCAAAATGATTTGTATAAAGAAATCAAAATTGGCACTGATCTCTTATTTCTTGACTACAGGCGGTACTGACTAGCATTGTTTTGAAACGTAATGTTACCATGTTGGATATTGTTAGCACTCGTATGCTTGGTCAATTTGGCTTCCTTGCTAAAGTAAGAAGGCTTGCATCCGATTTTAGTGCTCTTTGTCTTGTTTGCTATAGCTGGTTTATTTCATATGATTCTTATGCAGTATGCATAATTTTTCCCATGCAGGTATTTTCAACCTTTGAAGATTTGGGCATATCAGTGGATGTTGTTGCTACTAGTGAAGTTAGCATTTCCTTGACATTGGATCCATCAAAGCTTTGGAGCAGAGAGCTAATTCAGCAGGCAAGTGTATGATTTCGTTCTTCATTTTCCTAAAGTTTTCAGCATTTCATTTACCATATCTATACTCTATAGTGAGTGTGTTTTCTTCTTCGTTGCTTATTCCGTGGAAAGAATATGAATTCTTGTTCACTGTTTGAATCAAATCTCATCTGGTAATAGTTCTGCCTTAAACAGGAACTTGATCATGTTGTGGAAGAACTTGAGAAGATTGCTGTTGTTAATCTACTTCAGCACAGATCAATCATCTCTCTCATTGGAAATGTTCAGAGATCATCACTGATACTAGAGAAGGTGTTGCCTTATGTTTTTCACTTTTATTAGAAGTGTTCCCTGACTCATGCTGATATGTCTTGGGTGATTGCAAATACTGTTTGTACTGTTTGGAAGTAGCCCCAAATCTGTAATGAAAATATTGTCTGGATTTACCTTTCTCCTTCCCATCTTTTTTTGGCATTTTGAGTTTTCCGTATTGCTATACGGCTAAACCTTCAACCCCCATTTTCCCCTAGCAATTTCTACATGCTCTCAGGTAACCCAAAGAAGAAAAAAAAATTAATGCTTCTAATATTAGTGGAACCTTAGGGCTTGAGTGACTGAGGGTTAAGGAAGAATGGCTGTAAGTTTAAACTCTGAGGGCTTGATTGACATTGAACTTTAAAAGCTCTTGGATCATGTTGTCATTTTGGATCATGTTGTCATTTAATTTCTGTATTTTCAGTGCTGGGCAGGCATATGACTTGTTTTTTCAGCTTGGAAGAAGTTTAAGTGGGTGCTTGGTGTTGATGACTTGATGTGGAATTGTATTTATATGAAGTCAAGACTGTTTTCCATCCCTTTTGTCTTCTATATTCATTAGATATCATCATCTATTCTTTTCTTTATTTATGCATTTTTTATTCTGATATTGATTTACATGGTTGTTATGGTAGGCATTTCATGTTCTTCGAACCAATGGAGTCAATGTTCAGATGATCTCACAGGGTGCATCTAAGGTTCTCTCCTTCACATATCCATTTTGCTTACTTTGAATATGTGCTATTTAGGGTGTGTTGCCCATTTCAGCTCAACATGATCATGGGCTAGGCACCATGACTGGAAACTTTGCATGTTTTGTAGTCTAGAATTGTGCCCAAATTTGAATATAGTCGTTGGAAAATAAGGCAATCCAATAATTAAAATAGCCATCATGATCCAATAATATTAAATAATCTTCTTTTAGAGACCATTGCTATATCTTTGCAATATGCTCAACAAAAGCAAGCTTACATGTAAATCTGATTGTAATGTCCAGAGTCATTGCGGCATTTGATGCTTATGGAGGTCTTGATTTTGATAAATGTGAGCGGCATTATTATAGTACCTCTCTGACTTGCTGTTTCTGTTTGACTAATTAGGTTAATATCTCGTTGATTGTAAATGATGATGAGGCGGAGCAATGTGTCAGGGTACTCCACTCAGCATTCTTTGAAACTGATCTCTCTGAATTAGATTCGGAATGTGGATCAGCAAATGGTTCTCCCTCCACATGAATATGGGTCATTGATGGGCATTTTTGTTCTCCTATCAATATTGCTCATTTGTTGTAACAGTAGTCGATATTTAAGTCTACATAGTCAGGGGAACAATACTCTTCATCGGATTAGAAAATGTAATATTCTAATTGCACGTTATTAGCTTGGAATGAATGATTCCCTACTAATCGTCATTTAGTACTGCTATAAATTTGGTTAGATTTAATTTCATAGTTTTTTTTTCCAATTTTGTTTTCAAATTTATTGATAAGTGAAAATATTTTCTTTCGTTTTTGAGTTTGACCCATTTTCATTTTTAATTTCCAACTTTGTTTTTTGTTTTAACTGTGGAAAAGCAAGAAACGTAATGTTTTTTGTTTTAATTTCCCTCACTAAAAAAGCACTTTGTTTGTGTCGATGTTACATTCTTTGAGTCTATTCCGTATTACTCCGAGTCTTATTCTATTTGAGATCTGGTTGATTCATTTCCTTGTCCATTACTTGTTCCCATGCCCCTTACACAGTCAAATCCTCCTCCTTTAGTCTCTTCGTCGTCTTCTACTCTGTTGCAAGTATAATCTCGTTATCCGAGACCTTCCGCCTCTACTGCTCCACCAATTGCTCCCTTGTTGACACATCCCAATCCTCCTTTCTCATCTGAGGATGATCGCCCTATTGCTCTTTGTAAAGGTAAATGTTTATATACTGCTCATCCGACTGCTAATTTTGTGTCTTACGATTATTTATCTTCTTTATATGTTTTGTTTGTTGCTTCGATCTCTTCTGTCTCTATTCCTAAGTTTGTTATAAAAGTTTTGTCTCATTTTGGGTGGAAAGCCGTTATGGATGAAAAGATACATGTCTTGAATACTAATGATACATGGGACTTGGTTCCACTTCTATCTGGTAAATCTGTTGTTGGTTGTCAATAGGTCTATACTGTAAAGGTTCATCCTGACAGTACTATTGACAAATTAAAAGCTCGTCTAGTAGTAAAAAGGTATACAAAGGTATATGGTATTGACTATGCTGAGACATTCTCTCTAGTGGCAAAGATTAAGTCTGTTCGTGTGTTTATCTCTCTCACAGTTACTTTTAATTGACTCCTATATCAATTGGATGTGAAAAATGTGTTTCTATATGGTGATTTGTAAGAAGAAGTATACATGGAGCAACCACTCGAATTTGTTGCTCAGGGGGAGTCTGGGTTAGTATGTCGATTAAAGAAATCTTTATATGGCTTCAAACAATTTTCTCAAGCGTGGTTTGATCGATTCAGTAAAGTAGTAATTAATTTTGACCTTCACAGATGTGATGTAGATCATTATGTATTTTGTAAGCACAGTGAGCCAGGTAAGATATTGTTGATTGTATATATAGATGATATTGTGATAACATAAGATGACAAATAAGGTATTCTAGTATTGAAACAATTCTTGAGTACTAAATTTCAGACAAAGGATTTAGGATAATTGATATACTTCTTGGGTATTGAGATTGCTAGATCTTGTCATGGTGTTTCTTTATCTCAACGTAAATATATACTTGATTTGTTGACCGATACTAGAATGCTAGGATGTAAGCCTATAGATAGTCATATGGATCCCAACACAAAAATTGCATTTAATCAAGGTGAATTATTATCTGATCAGGGCAATATAGGAGTTTGGTTGAAAAATTGAATTATTTGACTGTTATTGGGCATGATATTTCATTTGCAACAAGTGTAGTTAGTCAAATTCTCGATGCTTTGCGAACTAGTCATTCGGATGCTGTTATTCGAGTTTTGAGATATTTTAAGAGTGCTCCTAGTCGTGGTTTACTTTATCAAAATTATAGTCATGCTTAAGTTGAGAGTTATATTGATGCAGATTGGGCCGACTCTCCATCTGATAGAAGCTCCACTAATAGGTATTGTGTATGTGTTGGAGGTAATTTAGTATCATGGAAAAGTAAAAAGCAAACTGTGGTTGCTAGGTCGAGTGTCGAATCTTAATATAGAGCAATGGCGCATACTACCTGTGAGATGGTTTGGCTAAAGTAGTTGTTAGCAAAACTTGAGGTTAACTAGTCAAGTCCTATGAGCTTGGTGTGTGACAATTAACCAGCTATTCATATTGCAAATAATCAAGTGTTTCATGAGAGAACTAAACATATTGAATTTTATTGTCATGTTGTTCGAGAAAAGATTCTACAAAATGTGATTAGTACCATACATGTGAAGTCGATTGATTAGTTAGCAGATTTATTTACTAAACCATCAGATAGTTCTCGAGTTCGATTTATTTGTAACAAGTTGGGTACATATGATATCTATGCTCCAATTTGAAAAAGAGTGTTTAAGAGTCCTAATAAGATTCTTAATGAGTGTCCTAGTAGGCTTGGATCATATTTATCTTATCTAATTGTTGTGTCCTATTCCTATTAGACTTAGTATTCATAAGTTTATATATTGGGTCAATTGTGTTCTTTTTATTCAATCAATAAGACAGAATTCTTCCAAGTTATTGTTTTTCAACAGCTACAATGAAGAAGCTTGTTACAATGACTTAAGTTATTCATATAGCATAACATATCAAACAATGTAGGAAACAACAATGAATCTTAAGAAGACTAATGGACCTTAAAATTTAAGGGGAGAAAGTGGCCAGTGTATGAATAGATATGCTAAAAATTCAATGCAGCTTAATTGTCTACTTCCTAAAACATGATCAAATATATAATGGAAGAAAAAAAGAGGAAAAT
This sequence comes from Bretschneidera sinensis, assembly GCA_023935145.1. Classification (NCBI taxonomy): domain Eukaryota; kingdom Viridiplantae; phylum Streptophyta; class Magnoliopsida; order Brassicales; family Akaniaceae; genus Bretschneidera; species Bretschneidera sinensis. Next base: position 87,087,681 of record CM043699.1, read on the forward strand.
GGAAATTGTGAAGAATAATTATTCGAGAGCTTCATCTCAATTCTAAATGAAGATTAAAACATACTAGATCCATTGAGAATTTTGACCATGTTACGAGCAGCGCCACGAACTACAAGGCGGAAGTCCCTCTTCAGGCCAACATACTTGGCATATTTCTGTAAACATGTGATGTGGGAAGATGAGCTATAAACTACTCAACTCCATATTAACAAAGTTAGAAAGCATCAATGGCCACACTACATCCAAAATCATTGTGATGAAGTAGAAGACAAAAAACATCACTCAGAATCATTACTGGCTCATATTAATGCAAGAAAAATTATTACATCCATAGCTGTCAAATGAAATGGATAAACTTTTGCTAGGAAGGGCAAAATTTATCCTTGCCAATCTGCATTATATGAGAAGAATGATCCGAAAACAAACAGATGCTTCACATTCAGCAATGCCATGGAAAACTTGGGTATAAAGACAAGTTAGCTGATCAACAGGAGCCTCATTGTCTCGTATGACAACATCATGACTGTCAATCTCTTCTCCAAACTCTGTCTTTAAGAGATCTGAGTTCCCAACAACCGCACATGTGCAAAACTGATGAGGTCGGAAAGAGGGCTTTGCTGGTTGAATCAAATTAAGGTGTTCCTCACAAAGTGTCCGATTATAGCATTAATCAGCTCCCCTGCAACCACAAAGACAAACACAAAACACAAAGTAATTTACCCATTACTCAAAGCATTCATGTCAATAACTCCAAATGATACCAAATTAGAAACAGCATAAGTAAACCATAATGGAGTAAATGTCCATCATCATACAGTTGCGCAGTTCTCTTTGCTGCGTATTCTAACCACCCACCTGGCCGTACATCTAGATATTCTCTCGTCAAAACTGTGGTCATGTTACGATATTGCAATCCTGAAAACATTAGCACCCATCACCCCTCAAATGACGGATACCAAAACAGAAAGCAAAGACACGAACCTGTTCCCACAATAGAATTGCCTCACAAACATCATAGTTGTACTCCAATGGTTCATATATCTTAAACTGCGCATTGTACTGCAATTAAAGCCAAAACAATCAACAATCAGTAGCCCATTCAGGAGGAAAAGAAGCTGCATCATATAGAGACAGAGAGAAGCAGACCCAGGTGCTGTTAGTTCCTTCGGCAAACTTGAGAATCAATTTGCAGTGGTCAATAATATGTGCAGTTAGTCCAAGCCCTCTGTTTGCCTACACAAGTATAATTAAGAATTAGCAGACTATAAACTTGCATACAGCAATAATAAAGTAACTATTAAGCTTATTTCCACGGATGATCTTGTAGCCAAAAACGCTCCATAGGATAACAGCTGACAAACAAAAACTGGGCACTTGATTCCTCAAGTTACTATATGCTACAATACATTTGTAATACATACAATTATCACAAATTTGAAAGCAGCTACCAAAAACGTAACCATATATAACTTGCCAGTGTAGCTTACTACAATTCAAATGCATATATGCAACAATTGATTTAGGTATCAGGCAGAGACCCTAAAGTATCAAATTCTTATAGTTGAATTAAAGATAGATTCAATTGAGTAATTAACGCTAAATCTAAATTAAGACAACGAATTGAGATCTAACACTTAAAACAAGAGAAATTAAGCATAGTTCGAGAGTGAAATCGCCAAAAAATAATTGGAAAAAAAGGAACAACGACTTCTAAAAGAAAGGAAAAGAGAAAATTAACTCACCACGCACTGTTGGACGCTAGACTGAAAATCTGATAAAAACCCGTATTTCCTTCCTGTTAAGATCTAATTTCTGATTATTACCTGCAAAATACAGCATAATTTTTCTTTATATAAATTAGAAATATGTATAAGAGCTTGAAGCAAGAGAAGATGTAACGAATAGCGATGAAAAACCTGAGAAGAACGATGATTGGATAGTGAAAACGAGAGCAGAGAAAAACGCCGAAACGGCAGCAGGTATATTTTAAAAATAACTCTAAAACTGTTTTGATACATTTAATAATTATTTTTAGTTTTAATTTTAAATTTTAAATTTATATTAATTTTATTTTTATATTTATTAAATATTTTAATATTATTTTATTTTTAAAAATTTAATATTTTTTATATATCAGAATAATGAAACAGAAAACTGAACACTGATTTTAGAATTATTTTTTAAAAATTATTTCAAAAAACATTAATTTTGGGTTTTCAGAAAACAGTTTTTGAAAACTAGTATTTTAAAAATTATTTTAAAAAATTATTTTTGAAAGTTGTATGTCAAACATAAAAATTAATTTTTAAAAATTGATTTTAATTTTCAAAAATTGAAAACAATTTTCAAAAACCCTATTCAAATGTGCCCATAGCCTATTGCTACCGTTGTGAGTTCTCATCTTGCCACAACTCAAATTCACATTCAACAAGAGTGTGTGTGGACTAGTAATGATGGTCGCAGGATCTGGATGCATGGGAAAACCATAGCAGAGAGCAAAGACTAATGACCGTTTAGTTGTAGTAATGAAAATCCGTTAGAAAAATCAGCTTTTAAAGTTGATTTTGGACCATTTTAGTATCTTAATTTAAACTAATTAATGGTCACTTCGATTTTATGCATTTTATAAAACTCAAGTTTAAGATTTAATGAGTATTAATTTTAGTTCAAAAAGAATCTTAATAAACAAGTTAAGAGTAAATCCAAATTGATTTTGTCCCACGTTAATAAGAAAAGAAAAATTAAAAGTAAAATGTTTTGTAAGTATTTACTTGAGCTTTTTATCTACTTCTATTTAATAAAAAGGATAAAGTGAAGGTTCACGATGCGCTTATATGCCCCGGTCCGAGTTCGGTTGCGTCGTATTGGCGCTTTAGGTGCTTCGTGTGCACCTCGACCAACGCGTGTCCAATTATAAATCAAAAGAAGTTCTTCAAATTTTACTATCTGCAGACTTCAAATAAAAGGCTTGTCAGCGTTGAAAATTTTCTACATAATGAATCATAATCTGCCAGCCTAAAGAAAAAAGAGAGGACAAGTTCCTTTGTCGTGGGCATATTCTCAATACACTATCAGATCGCTTGTACGATATGTTCATCGACTTTAAATCTGTTCGTGATATATGGAATGCTCTTGAATATAAATACAAAGCGGATGAAGAAGGTACAAATAAGTATTTAGTTTCTAAATACTTTGATTTTAAAATAGTTGACAATAAACCTGTTTTAGAATAAGTACATGAATTACAAGTAATTTCGATAAACTCTGATCTTTAAAAATTATTTTGCCTGAATCATTTCAAGTAGAGGCTATTATAGCTAAACTTCCCCCTTCTTCGAAAGATTATGGAAAAATATTGTTGCACAAGTCTGAAAACTATACTTTAGAACAAATTCAAAACATTTTTGTATTAAAGAAGAGTCACGTTTACGTGACAAAAGTAATAGTGTTCAAAGTGGTCCTAAAGTGCATCATATTGACGCAAGTAAAATGTTAGAGATCTAGTATCAAGAATCAGATCAGAGAGAAGAACAAAAACATAAAGGTGGATGAAGAGAGATTAATTTAAGAAAGAAGATTGTAGAAGAAGAGAGAGATTAGATTGAGTGAGAATTCGAGAAAAAGATTGTATATTACTTATATATTTTCTACTAAGTACAAGGGCAATATTTATACAATAGCTTATTCAAGAATCTAGTCTGTCTAAGTCCATTTAGGCTCCAACTTGTTAAATGACTTAGCAGCTGGCTATCTAACTACATAACTGTTTCCTTGCATCTGCACCTACTTTCTTCAAAAATCTCTAAGCATATTGAAGTATTTCGGGAGGTTGCCTAGCCTTTTGACTTCTTCTTAATCCCTTGTGAAGTTGCTACCCTTACGATCCCAATTTTCTTTTAACCTACTATTGCCGTCGAAGGTCTCTATCAATAGCTATCCTTTAAAAATTGACATTGTCCTCAAGGTCAGTAGCTTAGAGGAAAGGTTAGATCACAAACCCATCCTCCCAAGATGTTTCTTCAAGTGGTAGCCCTACTAAACAAGTACTTGTGGAAGTAGTTTGTTGTTTTGCCAAACTGCTCTCTGGTATAGTATTGCCAATGGTGTAAGAACTGGCTTGTTATTGATGGTGAGTTCAAGTAGTGGTGTATCAAGTGGAGATCTTATAAAGGTTTTTAGTACTAAGATGTGAAAGACATTGTGAATTTTTTAGGTAGGTGGTAAGGCTAGCTTATAAGCTACATGACTAATTTTTTCTATTACTTGAAATGGGCCATAGTACCTCTTGCTTAACTTCTGGTTGAGTCTTAAGGCCATTGATTATTGCTTGTAGGGTTGCAACTTGATCAATACCCAACGATTCACTGTTAGCTCCTTGTCTTGTCTCTTACTAAAGAATTCATCTGTGACTGAGCTTGGGTGATATGTCTTGAGAAGCTGGAGAAGCTTCTCTCTACTAATGAGGTCAGTGTCAACAGCTTCATTTTTGGATTATCTAGGTATATATCATTGAATCACATGTGGCTCCTTTCCATATAAGGCTTTGAAAGAAGACATCTTGATTGTTGAATGATAGGATGTGTTGTATGAGTATTCTGCCTGTTGATCTGTATTTGATTTTAATAATGACAAAACACTACTTAAATTATACTAACAGTTTTATCTAAGTATTTAAGCAGTAAAAGCATTCAGTTCAGAAACAAGGTGCAAGAACTCAACATGTTTAGACACCAAAAGAAGGCAGAAGATCTAGAATAAACACTAAGGTAATTGAATCACTCTATAAATCTCTAAATTCAATTACTTAGCTTGATATATGGTTCAATTTATAAAAGACTTTGACAAAACTAAAATACAAAAAGTTTCTAAGTCAAAAATTTGTTTTGAAACATGAAAACTAGGTTGAAGGACAACCTAGTCGACTGGGTCTACATACCAATCGACTGGGAAATGGACAGTAAGTTCCCGGTCGACTGATACTAAGGACCTAGTCGACTGGTACTCTCCCTAAGCCTAAAAGTGAAGATTTTTCATTTGACCCAGTCGATTAGTGCAAGGACCCAGTCGACTAGTAATTCAAAAGTATGATCGTTTGAGACGCGGGACTTGAGTATTTAATGCCCCAAACCTACCAAGTCAGTGTCAAATGGCCATATTAATTCAAAGCTATATAAACTCACTTCAATAAGCATTTAAACAAAGAAGATATCACATTTAACTCATCATAAAGCTCATTAATTGTCAAAAGCTTTGTAAAATTCATTGTGAGCCATTCTTCAAGCTTGTTCTTAAAAGAAGGATATTATTCATTTGTAAAATCATTCATTGCTATCTCTCTACCTTTTACTTTACAGTTAATACAATTTATTGTAAAGAGAAAGAGTTGGAGTAAAACTTAGAGTGTTTAGGATTAAACACTTCGTTTGTAACTTTCGTGAGGAAGAGATTGTTTGTAAGGTTTGTACAACACCTATGAAGTTGCTCGACTAATGATTAGTGGATTACTTCAAGGAGGTTCCATGAAGAGAGTGGAAATAGGGTCAAAGAGATTCCGATATTGCCGAACCACTATAAACAGAGTTTGATTTTCTCTTCCTTAACTCCTTTATTTACAAGCATATTATTTGATTGTGTGTATTGCTTATCAAACTGTTTTAAAAACTATTAAGTTAATTAGCAAAAAGTTTTTAAAACCCAATTCACCCTCTCTTAGGTTTGAACCTCAGTTTATAATTGGTATCAAAGCTTCATACTCAATTTCAGGCTTAAAATCTTTGAGTTGATCCGATAGCATCTAATAGCTATATCGAAGGACATTCCTATACTAGGTCTCCTTTGTTCAATGGTTCCAACTATAACTATTGGAAAAATAGAATGAAAATATTTTTCGAAGAATAAGATTACAATCTATTGTGAGTCATTGAAGAATGACCTAGAATTCCTACAAAAGAAATAACCATTGGAGAAATCAATCATACAATGCCTAAACTCAAAACAGAGTTTAATGAAGATGATTGTAGAATGATGTCTCTAAATAGTAGAGCAACTAGCATGTTTTGCTCTAGATATTGTTGAATACAATAAAATTTCTACATGTATTTCAACTAAAGAAATTTGGGATAAATTATAGGTTACATATGAAGGGACTAGCAAAGTGAAAAAATAAAAAATTTATATACTAGTGTCCGAATATGAATCTTTCAAAATGTCTCACAATGAAACTATTTCTCAAATGCACTCATGTTTTACTACCATTGTTAATAGTTTAAAGCTTCTTGGTAGAAATATTGAGGAATTTGAATTAACGAGGAAGATCTTAAGATCTTTGCCATCCACTTGGAAAGCAAAGAAGACAGCTATAACGGAGGCCAAAGATCTCGACAAACTTGATTTCGAAACACTTCTCGAATCACTATTGACATATAAGATGGAAGAAATGAATCCCGTCGTCAATGATGAAGAGAAGAAAAAAAAGTTGATTGCTCTCAAGACCACTACAAACAATAAAGAGGAAGAAAAAGAAGAAGAGAATGAGAGCAATGAAAAAGATGGTGAGATGGATTTAATCACCAAAAGGTTTCACAAGTTCTTGAAAAATAGTAAGAAACCTTACACAAAGAATTCCACTCCAAAAAGGGAACCTCTTGTGTGTTTCAGTTGCAAGAAGGCCGATCACATCAAGGTCGATTGCCCAATAACGAGCAAACCTTATAAGAATTTCAAAAAGAAAGCCATGATTGCAACCATTTGGAATGATAACGAGGAGGAAGAAACTTCGAACAATGAAGTTGGATACGAAGAGATTGCCAACTTATGCTTGATGGCAATCGACAATGAGAATAAGGTATCAATTTCTTCCCCTTCTAATAATAATAACATTGTTAGTAATAGTGAAGAATTAATTGAAGTAATAAAGGAGATGCATGAAGAATTGAAGAAATTCGATTATAGAAATGTGGCCCTCAAGAAGGAAGTCTCATTTTTTTCTATAGAGATGGAAGGCTTAAAGAAAGAAAAAAAAAACTATCTTTCATGCTTTATAAATCTTCACAAGATTTTCTAAAAACTGAAAATGATATTTTAAAGAAAAAAATAATAGAATTGAATAGTTGATATGATTTACACCAAGAACTAAGAAATTGGTGCATCAAGAAGACTTCCAAGATCGTCTAGAAGCAGATTTATGTGAGACCGCGACCCGTTGCTTATATTGAAGCAAGAACCCTGGTATAATGAAGACGCCACAATCAATTATGGAAGGATTGATTGATAAGTCGAAGATGAACGCCACGGAAACTCCAATAAGTTCAGAAGTTTTAAAAGAACCAAAAAGAAATTTCTCTCCAAAAGTATAAATCAAATCTGAATTGTCTAATTCCAAAAGCTAATGGCTATTTAAATACATGAGAGTTTGTAACCAATTAGAAAAAAAGAAAACTAAGAAATAGGAAATAAACCTAAACAGAATTCTGGTAGAAAAAGGAAAACTACGAAATAGGAAATAAACCTACATAGAATTCTGGTAACCTAAAATCCAAATAAGGAAAGTACCTAACTTCACATGTGATAGGAACACTTTGTGTTACGTTTTTAATGCCTTTCCTACCCTATTTTGGCTTTGCAATTCTCTTAACTTTGTTATTTTGAGCTTAGTTTCTTTTCTTAGTATTTAAAAAGCTTATGAACGTGGGAATGGTAAAATAAGGCACTAAAATGAGTTTTCCTAGTTACTTTAGGAAATCTAAGTGGATTAAGAAAATAGTCTTATCATTCTAAGAAACTTTTCTAATTATGGAAACTTTCCTTATCTATTATTTGCTGATTTCTTTGTAGGGTTCCACCTTGGAATTATTTGGATGATGTGTCAAAACACAAGAGAATATTGGAGTCCATTAGTGACATGGGTATGTCCAACCTAACATGGGCTTGCCCAACAAAAAAATCACATAATCTCTTGTCAACTAAGCAAGGTGCAAGGTCCAAGCCCAAAGTAGAGGAAGATTCGGATGCAACAGCCTACTGGATTTTGGCCCATCATAACAGGCCCAAACAATATCATTTTTGAGACTTTCTTAGGTCCAAATTGAAGTTCAAGACGTCTTCTTTCTAGCCCAACAAGTTTCAGCTCATTTGGAGATGTGTGGAAGAAGATATGACCGTTCGAATTCTACTAGTTGGGTCCTCCTGAAATTTCGGGATTGTATTCCTCTTTCTTACTTTTGGCCATTCCTTGATTCTTTGCATGTTTTAGGGATTGTTTCCTTGCATGTTTTAGGGATTGTTTCCATGCATGTTTCATGGCTTGTTTTTAGCATTATTTTCTTGCTTTTCCTAAGCTTAGAGGGTTGTTCTAAGCTCTATAAATAGGGTGTTTGTAAGCTGAAAGAGATCATCTTTCTCTTGGAACCATCTCTACTCAAAATTCAAGAAGCAAAAGGCTGAAACACTCCACCATTCCATCTCCAATTGTGAGCACATTAGGACTTTTCCAAAATGTGTTCTCCTTCATCTATCATCATAGCCGTGAGGTTCATCACCATTAACATCTCAAGCTTCCTTGAGTGTGTTCAAGAAGTGTACCCCTTACGGCTATTCTTTTTAATCGTTTCAGCCTTGGATTCTTATGTTAGAGATTATTATTAATTCAATGAGTTTGTTAATTTTCAGATTTATTCTTTAATGTTTTTGAATTGTTCATGATATGTAGACATATTAATTCATTACATATGTTGAATTTTCAGTTCTGTTATATTGAAAACTTTGATATTGCAAATCACTGAAGCCATAATCGCACTTTCGATCACCTAATTGATCTAGAGTATGATTTAAAGTGGTAAAAGCTATGAACAATAGCTAATGTTCTGGAAATTGCATGTTCTTTATCCATGGACTTTTTCATAGGAATAAGGAACATGTTATTGAATCATAATTCTTTTTGATCTTAATGATTTGTTTAAGTAATTGTAAGGAGGCGCTGAGTATTAACTTGATTGCTTAAACAAAATAACTAGCTGATAGACTTTTCCTAAGCTTAGTGATTATCTAAGAAGGAATTTATAAAGTGCATGATCTCTTTAGGCTTGCACTTTGATTCAATTCTGATATGTGATTGAGGTACGAATTCGTTGTCTACATTGAAACAATTTGATTAGTCATTTAACAAACTTGATTTTCTGAATTGTGAGAGAAAATGATCAATTGTAAATAATTGTTCTTTAATTTCCTTAGTAAAATTAGTAAAAATAAAAATCAGATCATGAAAACCCCCAATCTTGTGTAATGTTAATAGATGTAGATTTATATTTGTTTATAAACTGCTAATTAAACCAATCAAATCATTTTTTTATTATTTTTATGACTCTTTAGTATAGAGTACCCGCAATCCCCGGCCAATAACGATACCCTACTAATCACTTTACTACAATCTTTGCAGGGTTTGTTGATGACCGAAATAAACGGTCTATCAAATGGCGCCGTTGCCGGGGATTGCAAAATCTCTATATTTTAGTGTCATTTAACTTGTTAATATTCTTCTTAGCATATAATATAACTTGTGTTTTACTTGATTGCAATTTTAGCATGTGACTTCCTTAAAACCATTTGTAATGTTTGTAAGGGAAGCTCATTATTATTTGTATTTCAAACTTTAACTTATATATTGATTCCTTTGCTTTTGTTATTTAGGTCCATGAATGTCAGCAGTTAGTAGAAAGACTCAAGAACTTAGAAAACGCTTGGCTTTACTAAAAGAAGTTGCACTTTCTACAAATCAACCCCCACCTCACCAAGAAGGGAGGCTAGAGTCGGAGGAATCAGATAATTTTTCACATCACTTGTCAGACGAGGAAGAAGACATACCTGACTTAGAAGACGCAAGTAAGGAAGACGAAGTACCAATGGCTGAAACTATTAGGCAAATGTCTTCTTCAACTGATGGGGGAGCTGCACCAACTTGTATTACTTATCCAGAACCAGCAGTTGGCAAGATAGCTGAGTTCGAACTGAAGAGTGGGTTCTTGCACCATTTGCCCAAATTCTATGGGCTTACTAACGAAGATCCTCACAAACATCTCAAGGAGTTCCAGTTTGTGTGTTCAAGTATGTGCCCACAAAATGCGGATCTCAACGTTCTGAAGCTAAATTCATTCCCTTTTTCACTTGAAGATAGGGCAAAGACTTGGTTGTTTGATCTACCCTCGGGTTACATCAACACATGGGAGAAGCTGATGACTGAGTTTCTGACTAAGTACTTCCCTGCCTCAAGGATTACTATCTTGAGGAAGCAGATAATTGGAATTGAGCAAAGGAAGAAAGAGGTGTTCTATGCCTACTATGAGAGATTCAAGAGCTTAATTGCATCATGTCCTTCACATGGGATGAAAGAAGGGAATCTTCTCACTTACTTTTATGAAGGACTTCTCCCCCTCGAACGTCAATTGTTAGATGCTGCTGCCGGAGGTTCTTTTGTCGATAAGACACCTGATGTTGCTAAGGAGTTACTCGCCCAACGTGTTCTTAATTATCAACAATACGAGGGAGTGTTAAACTCCACTCATGGGGTGAATGAGGTATCTTCTAACTCTGCTCTTGAGGAAAAAATTAATAAAATGTCTACTCTTCTGTCTCAGGTACTGAATGTGAATGGAGCACAAGTACAACAAATTGCTCAAATATGTGGTGTGTGTTGTACTCAAGGGCATCCAACTGACCAATGTCCCCAACTGATCAACAATGGAGGATGGGAGTCTCTTAACGCTGTTGGGTTTCAAGGTAATCAAGGTGGACAAAGGTACAACCCTTTCTCTAACACATATAACCCCGGGCTTAGAGATCATCCCAATTTTTGTTGGGCCAACAATGATAATGTTCAGAACCCTCAAGGTCAAGGGCAAGTGTTTCCACGCCCTCCAGGTTTGTTTATGAGGCCTCAGGTACCTCAAAACTTTGTCCCTAATCCTATTGTACCTACAAATTCTGTTGCTTCTAATTATGATGAAATTTTAAAGTCCCTTGCTCAAGGGCAACAGAATTTAACTACTGCTACTCAAGCTCTTGTTACAGGTCAACAGGCTCACACTAAGGATATTGCAGAGCTGAAGAAGCAATTGGGACAAGTGGTGGACTTCATGGGGAAGATAACAGAGAGTGGAAAATTGCCTAGCAACACTGTTCCCAACCCAATTATCGAGTAAGCTAAAGTTGTTACCACAAGGAGTGGCAAGACCCTTTTGGATGTTCTTAAAACTCAGAAGAAAGCCAAAGTGACCCACCATGAGGAAGAGGACGTTGAGAGCACCAAGAAGGAAATACAAAAAGATCCCACCACCACAATGGCAGAAATGATTGGTCCTCCATCATCTGAGAATGCTTTAAAACCTCAAGGTAACGAACAAAACCCTAAACACTCTTTTGATTCTAATCCTTTTGCTCGTGTACCTTTTCCTAGTAGGTTCGCCAAAACCAAGAAGGAAGAATCTGATCAGGCCATCTTGGAGATTTTTAAGAAGGTACAAGTCAACATGCCTTTGATTGAGTGCTTGAAGCAAGTGCCAAGATATGCCAAGTTTCTGAAGGAGCTTTGCACTACAAGGAGGCAGACTCGTGAGAAGGAGGTGGTGAAGTTGAATGAGACAGTCTCTGCTGTCATCCAAAGGAAATTGCCACCAAAGCTTAAGGATCCAGGGAGTTTTTCTGTTCCTTGTGTGATTGGTACCAACAAATTTGATAATGTCATGCTAGACTTAGGAGCTTCAATTAATGTGATGCCTTATAGTCTTTATGCTTCTTTAGAGCTAGGTGCACTTAAAAGTGATAATGTTGTTATCCAATTGGCTGATCGATCTAATAAGTATCCTAAAGGATACGTTGAAGATGTTCTTGTGCAAGTAAATCAACTCGTTTTTCCTGCAGACTTCTATATCATTGATATGGAATATTCTCCCCTAAATTCTACTCCGTTGCTTTTAGGGCGCCCATTCATGAGGACCGCAAGAACAAAGATCGATGTTTATGAGGGAACTCTAACCATGGAATTTGATAATGAAGTTATACGCTTCAACATCTTTGAAGCCATGAGGTATCCATTGACTGACATTAAACCCTGTTTTTCTATTGATGATATTAACTCACTTGCGCAGAGATTTTTGGAAGCAATGGAAGAGGATGAGTTGAAAGTAACACTCTCTCAAGGAGTTGGTTATACTAAGAATGGAGAATCCATTTCTAGGGCTGAGTTAGAGAAGGCTGAAGAGCCCATTGTGATCAAAACCGTAGCCTCCCTTGAGGCCCGACCCATATTACCAAGGTCTATTCCTCCTTTGTCCTTTCCTATTTCCACTAACAAAATTTTACCTTTAGTGATACAGGCCCCTACACTTGAGCTTAAAGTTTTGCCAGATCACTTGAAGTATGTCTTTTTGGGGGACAAGGAGACGCTACCTGTTATTATATCCTCGAAGTTGGAGGAGGACCAAGAAAAGAAGCTTGTGGACGTTCTAAAGAAGTACAAGACCGCCATTGGTTGGACTTTGGCAGATATCAAGGGAATTAGCCCACCCATGTGCGTCCATAGGATCCTGTTGGAGGATGGTGCCAAACCCACCAGAGATGCCTAGAGACGCCTACATCCACCTATGATGAAGGTTGTGCAAGATGAGGTAATTAAGTTACATGATTGTGGCGTTATTTACCCTATTTCAGATAGCAAGTGGGTGTCTCCTGTTCAAGTTGTGCCAAAGAAGTCAGGAGTTACTGTGGTAAAGAATGAGGAGAATGAGCTTGTACCTCAAAGAGTGGTAACTGGTTATCGAGTTTGCATAGACTATAGGAAGCTCAATGCTTCAACAAGAAAGGACCATTTCCCTCTGCCCTTCATCGATCAGATGCTCGAGAGGTTAGCTGGTTATCCTTTTTATTGTTTTTTGGATGGATATAGTGGGTACAACCAGATCTGTATAGCGCAAGAGGACCAAGAGAAGACCACCTTCACTTGCCCTTTTGGCACTTATGCCTACAGACGTATGCCATTCGGATTGTGCAATGCACCAGGTACGTTTCAACGTTGTATGCTCTCCATTTTCTCTGAATACATCGAGAATATCATTGAGGTCTTTATGGATGATTTTAGTGTCTTTGGTAGAGATTTTGATGCATGCTTAGGAAATTTGGAACTTATTCTGAAACGTTGTGTTGAAACAAACTTGGTTCTAAATTGGGAAAAATGTCACTTCATGGTGACTCAAGGGATTGTTTTAGGACATATCATATCTGCTAGGGGGATTGAGGTTGATAAATCTAAGGTAGATCTTGTGCGTTACTTACCCTCTCCCACTTGTGTGAGAGAGGTTCGTTCATTTCTTGGTCATGCAGGATTTTACAGGAGGTTTATCAAGGATTTCTCCAATGTATTAAGGCCCTTGTGCCGTTTACTTCAGAAGGACACTCTCTTTGAGTTTGATGAGGAGTGCAAGAAAGCTTTTGAGAAGCTGAAGGAGTTATTGACTACTGCTCCCATCATGTCTCCACCTAATTGGTCCTTACCTTTTGAATTGATGTGTGACGCCTCAGATTACGCCGTTGGGGCTGTTTTGGGACAAAGAATGGACAAGAAGCCCTATGCCATCTACTATGCCTCTAGGACACTCAATGATGCTCAACTAAACTATTCCACAACTGAAAAAGAGCTCATTGCTGTTGTTTTTGCCTTAGATAAATTTCGTTTTTATTTACTTCAAACTAAAGTTGTTGTTTATACTGATCATGCAGCTTTGAGGTATCTGATGACAAAGAAGGAGGCCAAACCGAGACTGATTAGATGGGTGCTTTTGCTTCAAGAATTTGATTTGGAGATCAAGGACAAGAAGGGGAGTGAAAACTTGGTAGCTGACCATTTGAGCAGACTTGTTCATGAGGAGGACGTCCTACCCCTGCAAGAATCATTCCCAGATGAGTAGCTCTTTGGGATTGAGGTAAGTGAGCCTTGGTATGCTGATATTGTGAATTATTTAGTTACTAGGCAATTTCCTGACACTTTATCTCATTCTAATAAAGAAAAACTTAAGCATATGGCTAGGCATTACATATGGGATGAACCTTATTTGTGGAAGCATTGTAGTGATCAAATCATTAGGAGGTGTGTCCCTGAATCTGAGCATAAATCGATACTTGCCTTTTGTCATTCTGAGTCTTGTGGTGGACACTTTGGTGCTCGTAGGACAGCTCGTAAGGTATTAGATTATGGTTTTTTCTGTCCTTCTATTTTTAAGGATGTATACTTGTATTGCATGACTTGTGACAGGTGCCAGAGGACAGGTAATTTAGGCTCTAGGGATCAGATGCCCATGGCCCATATTATAACTGTTGAGATTTTCGATGTTTGGGGCATTGATTTCATGGGGCCGTTTCCTTCATCTAACGGGTTTCTTTACATTCTTTTGGCTGTTGATTATGTGTCTAAGTGGGTGGAGGCTAAAGCCACTAGAACTAATGACTCTAAAGTTGTTGTAGATTTCTTGAGATTTAACATATTTGCTAGGTTTGGAATGCCTCGTGTGATTATTAGTGATGGTGGATTACACTTTTGCAACCGTACAATTGAGGCCCTGCTCAAGAAGTACAAAGTGACTCATAAGGTGACAACACCTTATCATCCTCAGACGAGTGGACAAGCAGAGGTCTCAAATCGTGAGATTAAGGGGATTTTGGAGAAGACTGTGGGCCCTACACGCAAGGATTGGAGCAAAAGACTTGATGATGCACTTTGGGCTTATAGGACAGCTTATAAGACGCCAATTGGGATGTCTCCATTCAGACTTGTCTATGGTAAAGCGTGTCACTTACCAGTTGAGCTTGAGCATAGGGCATGGTGGGCTGTTAAGTCTTTCAACATGGACATTGATAAGGCTGGTTTACATAGAAAACTCCAACTGAATGAACTTGAGGAAATCAGAAACGAGGCATATGATAGTGCATGGATCTACAAGGAGAAAACTAGAGCTTTTCATGATAAGATGATCTGTGGCAAGGCCTTTGTTGTGGGCCAAAAAGTTCTTCTCTTCCATTCTAGACTTAAACTTTTTCTTGATAAGTTACGTTCTAGATGGGTGGGTCCATTCTTTGTCACTAATATTTTTCCTCATGGTGCTATGCAGATAAAAAGTGACAAAACTGGAAATGAATTCAAGGTGAATGGTCATCGCTTGAAACCTTACTATGAGGCTTTTGAGGAGCACACTGTGGAGGATGTACCCCTCCTAGAGGTGCCACTCACAAAGGACTAAAAACAAGGTACAAAGTCTAGGCTGAAAGACTGTAAACATTAAAGCGCTGCTTGGGAGGCAACCCAATTCAACCGAAGCTGTGGAGGAGTCATTAACACAGATTTGCATTCTCTTTCTCTCTTCCATTTACGTTGGTTGATCTTTATATGTTATTTGTTTTGTGTGATTTTCGTAAATACCTTACCCATATTTATATTCTATATTACATGCTTATTCTGATATACATTGAGGACAATGTACGATTTAAGTGTGGGAAAGGGATTTACATCTTTTTGAGTCATATCATTGCTTTTTAGGTTTTAGGACCTCTTCCAACTCAATGATGAAACTGATTCTTAATGGTTTTTAAAGAGTTTGAGCATACTTTTAAAGATAAAACAAGAAATGGAGTTAATTTGCTTATATTGTAGTCATACTTGGAAATTGAAATTTTGATGCACATTAGCCTTGATTTGAGTAATCTGTTGCCTTAGAGTGAAGCATGGAGACATATTGAATGATACTTGCATAATCCCACAATATTTGTGAGTTTTTCGAGCCTTATAATTGATTCATTGTGCATATCAATTCAAATTCTCTTCTGAGTGCATCTTGTGAATATAATGTTTTCTAGAACTTGCTTTTAAACCACTTGAGACAATCGTACATGTTCAGATTTGGAGAAGACGGAGGCAAATTAGGATTTTACCACCATGACTAAATAGCCTTTAACCTGATCATGATTTGACCCCTAGATACCATTTTGAGCCTGAATTAGCTTATTTTCTTCATTAACCCACATTCATTTACCCTTACGAACTTAAACACTTTACCTACCCTTTTTCCTTAGAACTAGGGAGCTTGGATCTTGTATAATTGATTTGTAATGTGGAGATGGTGGAAAAGCATAAGTGTGGGGGAATTTCATATGGTTCTAAGGTGGTTGTTTCAGAAAAAAAACAAAAAAAAAAACAAAAAAAAACAAAAAAAAAGGAAGATAAAAGGAGTAATAGGAAAAAAAAAATTGCTGTGTTTCAAAAAAATACAAGTTCTGAAGAATTGGGAGAATTATGAGTCTTTAAAGCAAGTTGAAAGCCAAAGTGATTAAATCCACCCTATTGTGATGGAAACGTGGTACTTAATAATGATGATCTATTTATGACGTTATTGAATGCTTTCTAGTTCTAAGGAAATTTTGTGACATCCTTTCTCTTCTTTCTTATAAAACCTTGACCCTTTAGCCCCATTACAACCCTTTCAAAGACCTCCTGATCCTTTGATGTTCTGTTTTTGATGTGGAGAGTGGGTGCACAAGCAAGCCTATGGTTTAAACTATTTTCACAAGTGATTGAGTAATTAGTATAGCTAGCACCACATTTAAATGAGTGAAAACTAGAGTGATGCATTGTGAGAAGTAAAATTTGATACTATTTATGCATTAACTCGAGCGTGGCATATTACACTTACTCTTTGCTGATTATTCACACACACACGCTCAAAGTACGAATGTTATATAATCTTAATAACTCCATAGCTTGTCTATTTGAGGTAAACTTGTGCTCTCCGTACTTTATTATGCCATATTGCCTAAGGGATCTCTGAGACATAAGTTGGAAGGATTAGAGTCATTTAATTTGTGTTATGTCATTGTGGTGTCATTTAGTTTATGTTGTTTCTCTTGAGATTCTACTAGGTTACATACTGTTGTTTTGCTAAGGGACTAGCCAAAGCTAAGTGTGGGGGAATTTGATAGGAACACTTTGTGTTACGTTTTTAATGCCTTTCCTACCCTATTTGGCTTTGCAATTCTCTTAACTTTGTTATTTTGAGCTTAGTTTCTTTTCTTAGTATTTAAAAAGCTTGTGAACGTGGGAATGGTAGAATAAGGCGCTAAAATGAGTTTTCCTAGTTACTTTAGGAAATCTAAGTGGATTAAGAAAATAGTCTTATCATTCTAAGAAACTTTTCTAATTATGGAAACTTTCCTTATCTATTATTTGCTGATTTCTTTGTAGGGTTCCACCTTGGAATTATTTGGATGATGTGTCAAAACACAAGAGAATATTGGAGTCCATTAGTGACATGGGTATGTCCAACCTAACATGGGCTTGCCCAACAAAAAAATCACATAATCTCTTGTCAACTAAGCAAGGTGCAAGGTCCAAGCCCAAAGTAGAGGAAGATTCGGATGCAACAGCCTACTGGATTTTGGCCCATCATAACAGGCCCAAACAATATCATTTTTGAGACTTTCTTAGGTCCAAATTGAAGTTCAAGACGTCTTCTTTCCAGCCCAACAAGTTTCAGCTCATTTGGAGATGTGTGGAAGAAGATATGACCGTTTGAATTCTACTAGTTGGGTCCTCCTGAAATTTCGGGATTGTATTCCTCTTTCTTACTTTTGGCCATTCCTTGATTCTTTGCATGTTTTAGGGATTGTTTCCTTGCATGTTTTAGGGATTGTTTCCTTGCATGTTTCATGGCTTGTTTTTAGCATTATTTTCTTGTTTTTCCTAAGCTTAGAGGGTTGTTCTAAGCTCTATAAATAGGGTGTTCGTAAGCTGAAAGAGATCATCTTTCTCTTGGAACCATCTCTACTCAAAATTCAAGAAGCAAAAGGCTGAAACACTCCACCATTCCATCTCCAATTGTGAGCACATTAAGACTTTTCCAAAATGTGTTCTCCTTCATCTATCATCATAGCCGTGAGGTTCATCACCATTAACATCTCAAGCTTCCTTGAGTGCGTTCAAGAAGTGTACCCCTTACGGCTATTCTTTTTAATTGTTTCAGCCTTGGATTCTTATGTTAGAGATTATTATTAATTCAATGAGTTTGTTAATTTTCAGATTTATTCTTTAATGTTTTTGAATTGTTCATGATATGTAGACATATTAATTCATTACATATGTTGAATTTTCAGTTTTGTTATATTGAAAACTTTGATATTGCAAATCACTGAAGCCATAATCGCACTTTCGATCACCTAATTGATCTGGAGTATGATTTAAAGTGGTAAAAGCTATGAACAATAGCTAATGTTATGGAAATTGCATGTTCTTTATCCATGGACTTTTTCATAGGAATAAGGAACATGTTATTGAATCATAATTCTTTTTGATCTTAATGATTTGTTTAAGTAATTGTAAGGATGCGCTGAGTATTAACTTGATTGTTTAAACAAAATAACTAGCTGATGGACTTTTCCTAAGCTTAATGAGCCAACCAAAACGAGTAAATCTCCAATTTTGGAAAATTAAGATTTTAATTCACCATCTTGAGTTGTTGGATTATTCCAAAGCTTGAATTATGGAAACTCACCCTTGTGGATCACGTGTAGCATCATCTTTGGGCCCCCAAAGATGATTCTTAGCCCAAATGTGTTGAATCAGGCCATTTAGAGTTTCCTTGAACCTTTTAGCTCGAGCCCTTGTAACTGGACCAATTGAAACTTGAAGAGGATCTACATCCCATTTGTTAATCGTGTCCTCATTATTTCCCTCCTCTTAAAAAAGATTTGTCCTCAAATCATCACCTACATCAAAAGGGCTTAAATCAGAAATATTAAAAGTGGCACTAACATTGTACTCACCTGGCAAATCCAATTTGTATGCATTGTCATTGATGCGTTCAAGGACTTGAAAAGGCCCATCTCCTCTAGGAAGTAACTTTGAACACCTTTGTGTCGGAAATCTTTCTTTCCTCATGTGTAACCAAACCCAATCTCCGAGTTGAAAAATTAACTGCCGGCGACCTTTGTTAGCTTGTTCTGCATATTGTTCCGTTTGCCTCTCAACGTTTAGTCTTGCCTTCTCATGTATCTGCTTAACAAATTCAGCCTTTTTCTTTCCATCCAAGTTAGCACGTTCCGACATAGGTAATGACGTCAAATCCAATGGAGTTAAAGGATTAAAACCATAAACAATTTCAAATGGTGAAAATTTAGTAGTAGAATGAATAGTACGATTATAAGCAAACTCAACATGTTGTAAACATTCTTCCCAAGTTTTGATGTTCTGTTTAATAATAGCTCTCAACAAAGTAGACAAAGTTCTATTCACTACTCAGTTTGACCATCAGTTTGTGGGTGACAAGTAGTAGAAAATAATAGCTTAGTCCCTAACTTACACCACAAAGTCTTCCAAAAGTAACTCAAGAACTTAGCATCTTTATCCGAAACTATTGTTCTAGGCATACCATGTAATCTTACAATTTCTCTAAAGAGCAAATTAGCAATATTGGAAGCATCATCAGTTTTGTGACATGGAATAAAATGTGTCATCTTTAAAGATCTATCCATAACCACAAAAATTGAATCTCTACCACATTTAAACCTAAGTAAACCTAACATAAAATCCATCAAAATATATATCCAAGGCTCACTAGGAATGGGCAGCGACGTGTATAAACCATGGGGTTGCACTCGAGATTTTGCCTGCCTACATGTGACACATCTACCACAAATTCTCTCAATATCTCTTTTCATGTGTGGCCAATAGAAGTGTTCTTATAAAACAACTAAGGTCTTAGCAGCTCCAAAGTGACCCATTAAACCTCCTCCATGGGATTCCCTTACTAACAAATCACGCAAAGAGTAATTCGGTACACACAACTTTTTCTCCCGAAATAAGAATCTCTCGTGCCTAAAGACTTACCCACTGCGTTTTTCTCACAAGCTCGAAACCCCTCACAAAAATCAGTGTCTAAAGGATACAACTCTTTAATGTACTCAAAACTAAGTAATTTTGCATTTAGAGTAGAAATTAATACGTACCTTCGAGAAAGTGCATCTGCAACGATGTTTTCCTTACCTTGCTTGTATCGAATGACATATGAAAATGTCTCGATGAATTCTACCCATCGTGCATGTCTCCTGCTCAACTTGTGTTGACCTTTTATATACTTCAAGGACTCATGATCGGTGTGAATCACGAACTCCTTAGGCCAAAGATAGTGTTGCCATGTTTCCAATGCTCGAACCAACGCATAAAATTACTTATCATAAGTAGGATAGTTTAAAGCTGCTCCACTTAATTTCTCACTGAAATATGCGAGTGGTCTTCCTCCTTGTATAAGAACTACGTCGATACCCAAACCTGAAGCATCACATTCAATTTCAAAGGTTTTAGTAAAATCAGGCAAAGCAAGTAAAAGAGCATGAGTTAATTTTTCTTTGATCAATTGGAACTCCTTCTCTTGCTCGTCTCCCCATTTGAATCCAACGTGCTTCTTGATGACTTTGGTAAGTGATGCGGCAATACAGCTAAAGTCTTTCACAAACCTCCTGTAAAAACTAGCAAGTCCATGAAAACTAAGAACTTGACTTACACTCGTGGGACTTGGCCATTCTTTAATTGCACGGATCTTCTCTTCATCAACCTGTATTCCTTGTGCACTCACAACAAAACCAAGAAACACAAGCTTATCGGTGCAAAAAGTGCATTTCTTCAAGTTAGCAGACAATTTTTCTTTTCTAAGCACATCCAAAACTGATTTTAAATGTACAACATGATCATCTAAGTTTGTGCTATAAATGAGAATATCATCAAAATAAACAACAACAAATCTGCCTATAAAAGCTCGCAAAACATGGTTTATTAATCTCATGAAGGTACTTGGTGCATTTGTTAGTCCAAATGACATAACTAACCACTCATATAAACCCTATTTCGTTTTAAAAGCAGTTTTCCATTCATCACCCTCTTTCATTCTTATTTGATGATATCCACTTTTTAAATCAATTTTAGAGAATACACATGTACCATGTAGTTTATCTAACATATCATCTAAACGAGGAATATGATGTTGATACTTTACCGTTATATTGTTGACTGCTCGGCAATCAATACACATTCTCCACATCCCATCCTTTTTAGGAACCAAAATCACCGAAACAGCACACGGTCTCATGCTTTCTTTTACGTACCCCGTTTTCATCAATTCACTAACCTGCCTTTGTAGCTCCTTTGTCTCCTCGGGATTGCTTCGATAGGTTGGTCGGTTTGGAATTGTAGCACCGGGCACGAAATCAATTTGATGTTCAATTCCTTGAATAGGAGGTAAACTATGTGGAATCTCCTCGGGAAATATATCATCAAACTCCTGTAAAAGAGAAACAATAGAACTAGGCAAAGATGAGTCAAATTAGTTAGTGTTTAATGCCTCTCTGTACAAAAGTACAATCATTAGCTGATTTAAAATCATCGCTCTTTTTATTTCACTCGTTCTTGCATAGAAATTTTTTTTCTCTCAATGGCCGAATCAGCTCTCTTATTTTCTCTCTCAATTTTTTCGGTCTCTCTCATTTTCTCTTTCTGATTTTCATTCGTTCTATTTTTCTCGCTCTCTTTCGTTTGCTCACTCTCTTTTTGTAACCTCACTTGATCTTTATAAACCTACTTTGGTGTCAAAGGAACTAGAGTGATTGTTCTTTGATTTCTTACAAACGAATATTTGTTGGTGAAGCCATCATGCTTAACACACCGATCGAATTGCCATGGTCGGCCTTGTAACAAGCGTCCAGCTTACATTGGAACTACATCACACAAAACTTCATCTTCATATTTTCCAATCCGGAAGGAAACTAACATCTGTTTGTTCACCCTCACTTCACCACTATCATTGAGCCATTGCAACTTATAAGGCCGATGATGTTTAATTGTTGGTAGCCTTAATTTCTCAACCATTATAGTGATAGCAACATTAGTACAACTACCTCCATCAATAATCACACTACTTACCTTGTTTTGCACGTGGCATCTAGTATGAAAGATGTTTTCTCACTGCACTTTGTCATCTTCTTTGATTTGCACACTTAGAGCTCTCCTTGCAACCAACAATTCTTCTTGGGCAGCGTATTCCTCATCACTTGTATCCTCCAATGGTGGCATAGATTCGGTATCTTCTTCGCCTTTGGTTTCAATTTCACTATTATCTCGCAATACCATAACTCTTTTGTTCGGACATTGGCTTGCTATGGTCTTGGCCTTTAAAACACTTAATATCACGATTTCTAGTGGTGGAAGAGTCAGTTTTACCTTGATTTCCATGGCTGGTACTTTCTTGCTTTTGCTCGGTTTTGGGCTTGGACGTTGCCTACTTCACAAAATTCGGCCTCCAAGATGAACCCGAGTTAGTGTTTTGTCGTGTATTGTTGCCCCTCCTCTTGAGTTGGTTCTCAATTTTGACAGCCATGTGCACCATATCTTCCAACTCCACATAATGATAGAACTTCACCGAATTAGCAATTTCCAGTATCAAACCAGCCAATAACCTAGCCATAGTAGCCTCTCGATCCTCCTCTACATTTGCTCGGATCATAGCTACTTCCATCTCTTTATAATAATCCTCCACACTTCGACTACCTTGTGTAAGACTTTGCAATTTTTGGTACAACTCACGGTAGTAATGGCTTGGAACAAACCGTTTCCACATCACAATTTTTATCTCCTC
This sequence comes from Bretschneidera sinensis, assembly GCA_023935145.1. NCBI lineage: Eukaryota > Viridiplantae > Streptophyta > Magnoliopsida > Brassicales > Akaniaceae > Bretschneidera > Bretschneidera sinensis. Next base: position 87,110,390 of record CM043699.1, read on the forward strand.
CCAAGTCTTTATTGGACGCTCTCTATTTCTTCTATTGTTTAACACTAGTTGATCCCACCAAACAATCGCATAGTCAAAAAATTCAATGGCCGCAAGTTTAAACTTTTTAAGCTCAGAATAATTATGACAATCAAATACTAATTCTATCTTCTTCTCCCACTCAAGGTATGCTTCAGGATCATTTTTGCCTTGAAATGATGAAATCTTCATCTTAATACTACCCAAGTTATTATCTTCCTGATTCCTAGCTTCTCTACCTCGACCACCAAATCTCCTATGGCTAACAACTGATTCCCGATCATCTTCTTCATCAAATCCATTTCCATAATACTCTTCATCTTCAACTCTCTCCCCTAGGTTGAACTCTCTCCCTCTTACGCACATTAGGAGCATTTTGTTGCTGCCCTACACATGCATTCTCTACCTGATCTATCTGCTCATGAACCTATTCCATCTCCGTTCTCAAAACTCTTCTCATCTCACCCATTAAAGCCTCCATGAGCAACTTCGGATCACCCTCTCCCGACGTATCTCCGAAATTATTTTTATTCTTGTTGTCTAACATATTTGCTGCAAAAACACCGTTATAAAAAAAAAAGAACAAAAGGACCTCACACACTCCCTCATGTGTTTCACTCAAAGAATGAGTCACTCAATTTCACTCGTGTTTTCACACAAAAATCAGATTGGTTTTTCCCCTCTTATGTGCTCACCACTCTTGCCTTTTTCCACTCGTAATAATCCTCTATAGGTTCTTTTCAAACTAACCAAACAAGTATCAAAGTTTCTAGCAAAAATTCACCAAAAACTCACAAAGAAATTTGGATTTAAAGGCTAGAATACAAGGAAACAAAGATGATAAATTGAAACAAGAATTGAATCTAAATATTACACACTTTTTTCACGTTTTTTTCCCAAAACTAGAAATTTGTTCTTTTTTTTTCAATTTCGTTTTTTTTTTCACGTTTATTTTTTTTTATGAATCAAAACAAAAGATAAGCAAATCTGTAACTAGAAAGCTCTGGTACCAACTGATATGATCCACGCCAAGAACTAAGAAATTGATGGATCAAGAAGACTTCCAAGATCGTCTAGAAGTAGATTTATGTGAGACCGCGACCCGTTGCTTATATTGAAGCAAGAACCTTGGTATAATGAAGATGCCACAATCAATTATGGAAGAATTGATTGATAAGTTGAAGACGAACGCCACAGAATCTCCGATAAGTTCAGAAGTTCTAAAAGAACCAAAGATAAATTTCTCTCCAAAAGTTTGAATCAAATCTGAATTGTCTTATTCCAAAAGCCAATGGCTATTTAAATACATGAGAATTCGTAACCAATTGGAAAAAGGAAAACTAAGAAATAGGAAATAAACCTAAACAGAATTCTGGTAGAAAAAGGAAAACTATGAAATAGGAAATAAACCTAAATAGAATTTTAGTAACCTAAAATCTAAATAAGGAAAGTACCTAACTTGGCATGCAAGCCTTATAATTCAGCAATTAAATTAATAAGGAAACAATTAAAAAAAAGGTAATAAGTAAAATTGCAGCCTGCCATGTTCCTTGATGAGCTAACCAAAACGAGTAATTCTCCAATTTTGGAAAATTAAGATTTTAATTCACCATCTTGAGTTGTTGGATTATTCCAAAGCTTGAATTATGGAAACCCATCCTTGTGGATCATGTGTAGCATTATCCTTGGGCCCCCAAAGATGGTTCTTAGCCCAAATGTATTGAATCAGACCATTGAGAGTTTCCTTGAACCTTTTAGCTCGAGCCCTTATAACTGGACCAATTGAAACTTGAAGAGGATCCGCATCCCATTTGTTAGCCGTGTCCTCATCAATAGTACTATATCTGGACTTATGCTTGGAAAAGAAAAGCTTGATGAAGTTCTATCTTACCAAAGGTTAAACGGAGGAAAATCTGTCTTGGGTTATTCTACATTAGGCAAGCAAAAATCAAAAGAGACTTTGTTCATCAACATGTGTGAATGAAGCCTCCACCACCAAGGCCACTAGCAAGATTAAAAACACTCCCTCAATATATGCTAGTAGGTCTAAGAATACAAATTTAAATCTTAATGCATATACTAGAGATAAGCATCCTAGAAATACTCATGCATATATGTATGCTCACTCAAGAAATGCAAATGCTAGGAATAATCATTCAAGAAATGCACATACTAGAAATTCACATCCTAGAAATTACCATCATACATTTCCTAGAGATAACATGCATGTTCATAATTTTCATAATAGAAACATGTATCCTAGGAATGCTCATCCAAGGAACTATAGACATGCATATTTAAGAAATCCTAGAAATTTCAATAACTATTATCCTAGGATCATGCATCATCAACATGTCTACAATTATAGAGCACCTTACAATATTAAGAACGTATGGGTCCCTAAAGGAACCGTATTTTCTAGGACTAACCCCAAATGACCCAAGAAATTTTGGGTACCTAAAAGTGCAATTGTATATCCGTTTTTTAATGTAGATATATGTCTCCACACCAAGTAAAAATGTAACTATTGGTACCTTGATAGTAGATTCTCAAAGCATATGATCGGTGATCAAAGCATGTTCAAAAAGCTAACTCTAAGGGATGGCGGAACCATCACCATTGGAGACAAAACCAAGATAAAGATCATCGAGCATGACAAAGTTGGTAATGGCTTCTCAAATATTGATCATGATTTATATGTGCAAGGCTTTAAGCCAAATTTACTTAGTATTAGTCAACTATGTGACAGAGGTAACAAAGTCATATTTGAAACCTCTCATTATTTAGTTGTAGACAACAAAAGTAACAAGATTAAGTTTGTAGGCCATAGACACTAAAATGTCTATATAGTTGATTTAAGATCTTTGCATTCGAAAAATGAAAAATGTTTTCTCGCTTTTAGTGAAAAACCCATTGCTATAGCATAGAATACATGGGCATGTAAACATGGATTTGCTTACAATTATTTTAAGAAAAGATTTAGTCATCAGACTTCCAAAAATCAAATTTGAAAAAGACAAGGTATGTGATGCATGTCAAATGGGAAAACAAACAAGAATTTCTTTTAAATCAAAAAATATAATCTCAACCTCTAGACCATTGGAACTTTTACATATGGACTTATTTGGTCCAATAAGTACTATTAGTCTAGGTGGCCATCAATATGCACTTGTAATTGTTGATGATTATTCAAAATACACCTTTGTTATTTTTATTGCTTACAAGGATGAAGCATATAAAGGATTTGTGAACTTTTGCAAGTAGGTTCAAAATGAAAAAGGTATTTCTATTTCAACCATTAGAAGTGATCATAGAAAAGAATTTGAAAACCAAAGCTTTTCAAAATTTTGTGATGGACTTGATCACAATTTTTTAGCACCTAAAACTCCTTAACAAAATGGAGTTGTTGAGAAAGAGAATAGAGTTCTAGAAGAGTTTGCTAGAACAATGCTTTGTTTTCAGTTTACCGAAATACTTTTGGGCAGAAGCCGTAAACACTTTTTGCTATATTTTAAATAGAGTATTAATTAGGCCTATGCTTGACAAAACTCCATATAAACTAATGAAGGGTAGAAAGCCTAATATCTCTTATTTTCGTGCTTTTAGTTGCAAGTACTTTATCCTAAATAACAATAAAACTAATTTAGGTAAATTTGACTCCAAGACCGATGAAGGGATATTCTTAGGATATTCAACCTCTAGTAAAACTTATAGTGTCTTTAACAAAAAAACTCTAGTGGTTGAAGAATTCGTACATGTTGCCTTTGATGAGTCCAACCCAATTAGTAGTAAAGTAGTTTCTTTTAATAATGATGTAGATTTTATTCCAATAATAGAAACACCTACTCCCATTGTTGACCCGAATGAGAGCCAACCTCAAACAAGTCAAGAGGTAGATGCTCTCAATCTTAATCAACCATTTACAAGTCAACAAGAGGATAATCTTCCCAAAGATTGGAGGTATTTGAATTATCATACAATCAATCAAGTGATTGGTGATCCTTCACAAAAGATAAGAACTCGTTCCTCTATAAGAAATATTTGCAATTGTATAGCCTATTTATCTCAAGTAGAACCTAAGACTTTTGTAGAAGCCGAAAAAGATGTTTATTGGATAAATGCTATGCAAGAAGAATTAAATCAATTTGAAAGAAATAAAGTATGGAATCTAGTTCCTAGACCAAAGAATCACACTATAATAGGAACTAAATAGGTATATAGAAATAAAATGGATGAAAATGGAATAGTAACTAAGAACAAGACTAGACTAGTTGCTAAAGGATATAATCAAGAAGAAGGAATAGATTTTGATAAGACCTATGCTCCTGTAGCTATATTAGAAGCCATTCATATGTTATTGGCCTTTACATGCTTGAATAAATTTAAATCATTTCAAATGGATGTAAAAAGTGCATTTTTAAATGATTTTATAGAAGAAAAGGTGTATGTTGAGCAACCTCTTGGATTTGAAAATCCTAGTCTTCCAAACCATGTATATAAGCTTTCTAAAGCTCTCTATAGGTTGAAGCAACCTCCAAGAGCATGGTATGAAAGATTAAGTAAATTTTTGCTTGAAAATGGTTTTACAAAAGGAAAAATAGACACAACCCTCTTCACAAAAATGACACACTACTAGTTCAAATATATATTGATGATATTATGTTTGGTGCTACTAATGAATCTATGAGCTAAGAGTTTGCTAAATGTATGCAAGGTGAATTTGAAATGAGCATGATGGGAGGGTTTACCTACTTTCTTAAACTTCAAATCAAATAATTGAAAGAAGGTATTTTCATCAATCAATCAAAGTACACCAATGACCTATTAAAGAGGTTTGGGATGGAAAGCTCAAAGTCAATTGGCACTACTATGAGCACTTCTACAAAACTTGACCTAGATGATGAAGGTAAGTGTATATATACTAAAACTTATAGAATATGGTAGGAGATTTACTTTATCTAACTACAAGTAGACCTGATATAATGTTCAGTGTATGCATGTATGCTAGATTTCAAGCTAATCCTAAGGAACCACATGTAATTGCTGTAAAAAGAATCCTAAGTTATTTACAAGGCACTCAAAACCTAGGGTTATGGTATTCTAGAAAATCAAATTTTGAGCTTGTAGGATATTCGGATGCTGATTGTGCAGAAAAAACACTAGTAGAACATACTAATTTTTAGGTGCAATGCTAACCTTTTGGTTTTCCAAGAAACAAAATTCGGTTGAAGCTATCAACCGCCAAAGCGGAATAAATAGCAGCTGAAAGTTGTTGTGCACAAGTGATGTGGATGAAACAACAATTAGAAAACTATGACATGAACTTTAAAAATATACCAATTCATTGTGATAACACTAGCGCTATCAACTTGACCAAACACCCTATTCAGCATTTGAGAACCAAACACATAGAAATAAGACATCACTTCATAAGAGACCATGCTTAAAAGGGTGATATAAGGTTAGAATTCATCCTTTCAGAGGACCAAATAGCTGACATTCTTATTAAGCCCTTGAACGAACCTAGCTTTAGCAAGATTGGACTATTAATGGGCTTAACAAATTATGAAAATATATGTGTTTGATTGCATCTACATTTCATCATATGCATATTTGACATCTAGTGAATGAGTATTAACTCCCATTTAATATATCTCTCACTCATGATGGCATAGATAAATCATTTCTTACTAAAATTCCAAGTTAGAGCTCAAAATGTTATGTTTTGTGAAAGACCCAATCGACTAGTATCTTGATCCAGTCGATTGGTATCTCTCTGTTCAGTTACCCAGTCGATTAGTTGAGTCAATCCAGTCGACTGGTTACTTACTGTTCATTTCACCAGTCGACTAATACAAGGACATAGTCGACTAGTATTACACAAAAACCTTGGAGCCTAAAACTTTGAAAATTCTTCTGATGAACTCAGTCGACTAGTATGGTCAATACAGTTGGTTGGTATCTTACCGACCAATTTCCCAGTTGACTGATACCCTGATCCAGTCGATTGGTACCATAAGAAAATATTTGGAGTAAAAAATTTGAATTTCTCCTGGACAACCCAGTCGACTGGTATCGCGATTCTATAAATAATCACTTCATTTTTTTCATAGGGTTTACGCCATTTCTGACTAACCCTAGCTTTCTCTCTCTAGAAATCATTGATCTTTCACTAAAATCTTTAGAGATAAACTCCATAAAACCTTCGATCTTCCCTCAAATCACCTCATTTTCAACTTTTCACAGTTGAAACCTCATCATTTACAAATTTTCTTCAAAATGTTTGAGAGAATCTAGGTAAAAATCGCCCTAGATGGATGGATGGCCAGTGGAGTCTGGATGGATGGCTAGACAATTTTGACTATGAAGAGGCATGTCAGATAGTTAGGGATGACCCTAACTATGTCTTTCGACCCACTACATTTCATCAATGTAGTGACATGCCCCTTGATTCAAAATTGTTCAACCTCATCGTGAGTTGGACCATCCACCCTAGACTATATGGTTGAAGAAAATAGATAAGTATTGATCTAATGTCTCAAAACTGGACATCATTTCAATATTTACCCACTCTTGCTCGCTAATATGATAAATGGAAAAGCACACGACTTCGGGTGCCTCACATACAGGATGCTCACCACCTTGATCCTCCAGCACTTTTACGTCACACTACCTGCCTCCGAAGCCTATGATATCGTCCTTAAGAACATTATTAATGTTTCCTATATAAAAAAGATGGGGTGCACGATCTGAGATGGCATGGTCCATTCCAAGGGTGAGAAGAACATCAAAATAGGTGATGATGACAGCAGCGAGAAATACGACGAGATGCCTGATGATGCAGCTTCTCCCACTTCCATGGACACTAACCCTAGTCCACAGCAAGCTCGATATGGTGGCTATAGTGTTGGTCAGGCTAGACATGACGACGTCTTACAAGCTATTACGAGACTTTAGCTATCCATGCAATCGAGCTTCTAGAGCTTGAGCTCATATGTCGACTAGAGCTTCCAGTTGGTGCGGACTGATATTGATCACATACGTCACGAAATCAGCATCCTCAAGGATGACTTTGAGTTATTCCGAGAGCACTCGAAAGGCTTGTTGGCAGAGACTTGAGATCTCTTCCGGGATAGCTATGATTCCCTCGCTCACTGAGTATTTTATCTTTACCATTTGTGTTATTTATGTATCGCTCTATAGATATTTTAGCACAAACATTTCTTTTCTTTACATACATTCATATGCTTGTACTCTATTTACAGATAGTTTCCTTAAGCTTATGATGTATGGATGTTTGCGTATAGATGCTTACTTATCAGTTATTTAGCTTTTAGCTCGTATACATGCTTTACCTTTAAGCTATATGGTCGTTTAGTTTGAGCACTTTTTGCTCATCTATATGCTTTAACTGTTCAAGCTTATGTGTAAACTTTTGATTCTTTGCGGGAAGCTTTTGCAACTTCGAATGATGCCTCGTTTTTTTGCACAAGTTTGTTTATGCTTTACCTTCACGTCTATGGTGATTAAATTGCTTATTTTTTGAGTTTACACCCTATTTTCTGCCATTGTCAAAACAAGGAAGAAAAATAAAAAAATTTGTTGTAAAGTGTTTGTAAACTAAGATAGCATAAATTTAGGGGGAGTATTGCTCCGAACATGTTGTAAAGTGTAAAATAGTCTTGCTTGCTTGGTTGGGATTGAAATTACTATATTATAACTGTATTTGAATGCTTACAGGTTGGTTTTTATCAGAAAAATAGAAGAAACTCTGTCCAAATTTTTCAAAAAACCAACACTTAGTTTTTAAAACTGTTTTTTCTCTCCTTAGTTTTGTCATCATCAAAAAGAGGGAGATTATTAACCCGTATTTGATTTTAATAATGACCATATTAATTCAAGGCTATATAAACCCACTTCAATGAGCATTTAAACAAGGAATATAGCACATTCAATTCATCATATAGCTCATTAATTCTGAAAAGCTTTGTAAAATTTATTGTGAGCCATTATTCAATCTTGTTCTTAAAAGAGATATGTTATTCATTTATAAATGCATTCATTATTATCTCTCTACCTTTTACTTTACAGTTAATACAATTTATTGTAAAGGAAAAGAGTTTGTGTAACTTTTAGAGTGTTTAGGATTGAACACTTCGTTTGTAACTTCCATGAGAAAGAAATTGTTTGTAAGGTTTGTACAACATCTGTGAAGTTGCTCGACTAACGATTAGTGGATTACTTCAAGGAGGTTCCTTGAAGAGAGTGGACGTAGGGTCGGAGAGATTCTGATATTGCCGAACCACTATAAACGAAGTTTTCATTTTCACTTCTTTAACTCCTTTATTTACAAGTATTTTATTTGATTGTGTCCATTGTTTATCAAACTGTTTTAAAAACTAGCAAGTTAATTAACAAAAAGTTTTTAAAAGCCAAACCTTGGTTTACACTGCCCAAGGAAGTAGTTGCAACCATAGTTGAGGTTTATCTTGAGTGAATGCCCTGCTCAAGACACTTGTTATGTACTTTAGTTTGTCCATCTGATTGGGGATGATAGGTAGAACTGAATTTTAGAGAGCTACCACTAAGTTTGAATAGTTGTGTTCGGAATAAACTCAAGAAAACCTTATTCCTATCACAAACAATTGACTTAGGGATGCCATGCAATTTTTCAACAATGTCACAGAAAAGTTTAGCCACTTGAAAAACAGAGTAAGTGTTGTTTAAGGCTCTAAAGTGGGCATACTTAGCTAGTCTATCAATGACCACTAATATGACTGAGTACCCATGAGTGGATGGTAAGCTTGTGATGAAGTCCATTGCAATGTCTTCCAAAACATTTTCAGGTACAGAGAACGGTTGTAACAACCCATAAGGTGATGTTGGAGTATACTTTGTATGTTGACAAATCAAGTATTTCTAACAAACTCCTTAGTATTTTTCTTAATGTTCCTCCAGCAGAAATTAGTTGTAATTCTTCCAAGTGTTCTTTCAAAGTCATTGTGCCCACCCAAAGAGTGGGGAATGGAATTCTTCCAATTTTTTGAGTTAAAGGTAGTCAAAGAGTTGAGTATTAATCTGTTGTTTTAAAACTACAGTTTTTCTTTAACTGGGAATGCTTCAGGACCTGAACCTTTCTTGATATGTCTATGTAAGCCCACCAAGTCTTGAGCCACTATTTTCTCCACCTTCAAGTCTTCTACCAAGTCCAACATTGGGTAGGACAAGTATATATATAAGGTGTTGTTGTCTTTTATCAAGTCTCCTAGGGTAGGAAGTCTTGATAGTGAATTTACTATAGTATTTTCTCTCTTTGGTTTGTACAAGAATTCATAAAAGATGTCTAGCAACTTGGTTAAGTAATGTTGCTATTCTAGAGTTTGAATCACATGAGATTTCAAGCATTTTAATGCTTTGTGATCAATATGGATTTCAAATCTTCTACCTAGTAAGTATTGTCTCCATTTCTTTACAACCTGTATTATAGCATAAAGTTCCTTAACATATGTTGAGGATGTAGCTATCCTTTTACTGATCTTCTTACTATACAAAGCTATAGGATGAAGTTGTTGTAACAACACAGCTCCAATGCATACATTAGAAGCATTTGTCTCCAGTATGAACAACTTGTTGAAGTTAGGTAAAGCTAATACATGAGCTTTAGTCATTTCTATCTTCATATTGCCAAAGGCCTGTTTAGTGTTTTAGTTCCATGTGAAGGAATCCTTATTCAAAAGGTCAGTTAATGGGGCCGAAATTGTGGTATAACCTTTGATGAATCTTTTATAGTATCCTATGAGGCCTAGGAAGCCTTTAAGTTGTTTCAGGTTCACTGGTAAGGGCCATTCAAAAATTAGATCAGAGAGAAAAACATAAACAGAAAGGAGAATGAAGAGAGAAGAGAGAAGAATTTAAGCAAGAATATTGTAAAAGAAGATATACATTAGATTGAGTGAGAATTCAAGAAGAAGAATGTATATTGCTCATATATTTTCTACTAAGAACAAGGGTAGTATTTATACAATAGCTCATTCAAGAATCTAGTTTGTCTAAGTCCAATGAGGCTCCAGCTGGTTAACTGACTTGTAACAACCTTAACAGCCTTGCTAGCTAGCTATCTAACTACTTAATTATTTCCTTGCATCTGCAATTGCTCTCTTCAAAAACCTCTAAGTATATTAAAGTCTTTAAAGAGGTTTCCTAGCCTTTTAGTTTCTCCTTAATCCCTCCTGAAGTTATTGCTCTTGCTATCTCGATTTTCTTTTAACCGGTTGTTGCTGCTAAAGGTCTCTATCAAAAAACTAAAAAGCATGCTTTACAAGTGAAAGATGGAGGAAAGTTTATGAAAAATGTAGTAAAGAAGAAAGAGAAATGCTATGTCTGTGGTAAACTCAAACACTATATTCGTGAATGCAAATTTTGAAAAAGTATAGATGTCAACAAGGCTAACATGGTTGAAAAGAACCTTGTAGCAATGATCACCAATTTAAGTCTCGTGACTATGATCTTTGAGGTTAATATGGAAAATGAGGTGTCTGAATGTTGGTTAGATTCTGGTGCTACTGTTCATGTATGCAATGATAAAGGAATATTTAAGAGATTCGAGGAAGTTACTAATGGATAAGAACTACAAATGGGAAACGCTGCACAAATCAAAGTTTGTGGAAAAGGAATGGTCGAGATTGATTTAACAACTGAAAAGCGTTTGAGTCTTCTTAATGTTCTCTATATACTAGATATTCAAAAGAATCTAATTTATGTTGATCTTTTAGATAAAAAAAGGTTTTCGAGTCTTTATTGAATCCAGCAAAATCATACTTTCTAAGAATGGCATGTTTGTCCGTAAAGGATATTCTTGTAATGACATGTAAAAGTTAAGTATTAATAATAATAATAATAATAATAACCACAGCTTCTACTTACATTGTTGAGTCTTCTTCTTTATAACATTGTCGTTTAGCACATATTAATTCTAGTTATTTAAAGAGCATGCATAAATTAGAATTAATAAATATTAAAAATGAAGATTTAGAAAAATGTGAAATATGTGTTCAATCTAAAATGGTAAAAAAAAAAAACTTTTTTCCTAATGTATAAAGAGATTCAAAAATTTTAAGTCATTCAAATTTATGTAAATTAAATGGCATGTTAATAAGAGGTGGAAAATGATATTTTATTACTTTTGTGGATGATGCAAGTAGACATTTGTATGTTTACTTATTAAGATCCAAAGATGAAGCTTTTGACATATTTAAGAAATATAAATCAAAAGTAGAAAATCAACTTGATAAAAAGATTAAAATTCTATGTTCTGATAGAGGTGGTGAATATTTTTTAAATGATTTTGATCAATTATGTGAAGAGCATGACATAATACATCAACGCACTGCACCTTACACACCACGACAAAATAGTTTGGTTGAAAGAAAAAATCGTTCTTTAGTAGAAATGGTTACTTGCATGCTTGTCAATGCTAAATTATCATTAAACTTATGGGGTGAAACACTTTTTACTGCATGTCATATTCATAATAGAATTCCAGGAAAGAAAACAAAATTGAGTCCTTATGAAATATGGAAAGGTAAAAAGCCTAACTTAAATTATTTTAAAGTGTAAGGGTGTTTAACATATTGTAGAATTCTAGACCCTAAAAGAACAAAATTAAGACCTAGAGCTATTAAATGTGTATTTGTTGGATATACTAAAAATAGTAAAGTCGACTTCTTGATTTGGAGTATAACATTATTATTGAATCACGTGACATATAATTCTTTGAAAATAAGTTTTCTTCTAATTTTGAGATTATAGAAGAAGACTCTTAAATAGATGAGTCCAATGAAAGATTACGACCATAAATTGAAAATAGAGAAACTAAAATTCTTGAAAGGACTGTTGAACCTAGATGAGGTATTATGACAAGAAAAGAGAAGACTTTGGACCCTAATTTAATTTCTTCTCAATCATTGCTATTTCTGGTTGAAGGTCACCAAAATAATAATGTATTGAATAAAATACTTATTGTGTTTAACCTATAAGAGAATCCTATAACTTTAAGGAAGCTATGGCTTCAAGAGATGCTTCTTTTTAAAAAGAAGCCATTAATGATGAGATGAATTCTATAATGGGTAACAATACTTGGGTATTGGTAGATTTACCTAAATGATCAAAACCTATAGGACATAAGTGGGTTTTTAGGAGAAAATACAATATTGATGGCATTATTAAGACTTTCAAAGTGAGACTAGTAGCCAAAGGTTTTAGACAAAAAGAAATGATTGATTATTTTGAAACTTATGCATCAGTTGCATATATTACTTTTATTCGAGTTCTTATAGCTTTAGCATCCACTTATAATCTGTATATTCACCAAATGGATGTAAAACTTGTTTTCTTAAATGATATTTTAAATGAGGAAGTATATATGGAACAATCCGAGGGGTTTGTTCTTCTTGGCAATGATAATAAAGTATGAAAATTAGTCAAATATCTTTATGGTCTAAAACAAGTCCCAAAACAATGGCATGAGAAATTTGACTTTGTTATTTTATCCTTCAGTTTTAAACATAACAGTGCTGATAGATGCATTTACTCCAAATTTACTAAAAACTATGGTGTGATAGTTTGTTTATATGTTGATGATATGTTGATCATTGGTACTAACATGGAAGGAATAAATGAAACTAAGAAGTATTTATCTTTTGTCTTTAAGATGAAATACTTAGGTGAAACAGATACAATCTTAGGAATCACAATTAAGAAACATAGTGGGGGTTATGCTTTAAGTCAATCTCACTATATTGAGAAAGTGTTAACTAAGTTTAAACATCTTGGTTTTAAAGAGTATAATACTCTTTTTGATCCAAGTACCAAATTACAAAATTATTCTGGTATGGTAGTGGCACAATTTGAATATGATAGTGCTATTGATAGTCTAATGTATGCAGTGCATTGCACTAAACTAAATATTTCCTATTCTATGTGTAAATTTAGTAGATATACTAGTAATCCTAGTATAGAACACTAGAAATCCATTGGTAGGATAATGTGATATCTAAAGAAGACCAGTGATTTGAGAATATTTTACAACTGTTACCCAAGTGTGTTAGAAGGATACACTGATGTGAGTTGGATTAAAAGTGTGGGAGATAACAAATCCACAAGTGGATGGATATTCACCCTTAGTGGGGGTGAAATTTCTTGGGTAAACAAGAAACAAACTTATATATCTCACTCAACTATAGAATCCGAATTTATTACCTTAGCGGAAATAGGGAAGAAAGCCAAATGAATTAGGAATTTGTTGTTAGACATCAAATTTTGGCCTAGTCCAATACTTTCTGTTTCACTTTATTGTGATAGTAAAGACACTTTATCAAGGTCTTATAGTAGTACCTGTAATGGTAAGTCTAGACATATTAGTCTTAGACATGAGTATGTGAGACAACTTATACAATATGGTATCATTACAATTGTCTATTTAAAGTCAAGTAAGAACTTGATTGATCCACTTACTAAGGCACTCGCAAGAGATCTAGTAAGTAGTACATCTAAAGAGATGAAGCTTAAATCATTTAAAAGTCAACAGTGATAGCAGCCCAACCTAATGCTAGTAGATCACTAGTCCTAGGTTTTAATGAGTAATAACAAGTTACTTTGATTTACTATTGATATTGTCATAAAGTTAGCCCATAATTGAGAAAGACAATATCGCCTGTTATGGTTTTAGAGGTTGAGTTAAACTCTTAATGAAGTTATAAAATGCGTTCTAGTAACGAAAACACAAGAGGAACTTCACTTATATGAACGAAAGAGTGATGCTACTTCATATAGAGAGTTATGGTTTGCTCTCTTGAGGTTCATGAAACCCAGATATAGCACATGGCCATAATAGTGCTAAGTGAAAATTAATTCTCACCGAAATAAAAGAATTATATATGTATTGTGGCTTCGGTCGTATCACATAGGAATGTTGGTTTAATCTAAATGACACCATTAATTTTGATATGACTTTTAGTTGCTTACACTAATAAAAGGTTTTAAATCGAAAGATGCATTCTTTATGCATACAAGACTCGAAGATATTGTGGCAATGTTTTTTTTAAAAAAATATTTTTCAAATAAATTGGGGATTGTCAGAAAAATCAACTTTAAGAGATGATTTTGGATCATTTTAAGGTCTTAATTTAAGCTAATTAATGGTCATTAAAATACATTTAATTATGTGCATTCTATAAAACTCAAGTTGGAGATTTAATAGGCATTAATTTTGGTTCAAAAGGAATCTTAATAAATGAGCTTAAAATGAGAGTAAAATGTTGTTTGAAAACCTAAATTGGTTTTGTCCCACATTGATAAGAAAAAGAAAATTAAAATGTTTTATAAGCATTTACTTGAGATTCTTATTTACTTCTGTTTAATAAAAGGGATAAAGTGAAGGCTCACGGTGCGGGCACATGCCCATGCCCTGGCCCGAGCTCGATCGCGTCGCAATGATGCTTTATGCACACTTTGCACTTTGCACTTCTCAAGTGCGCATCATCGTAGAGGATCCCTCGCCCTGATCCCAGCCTGTGTCTGTTGTTCGGTTCGGGTTTATAGTTTTAGACAAAGCCCATATTATAAATCAAAATGCATCAATTTAAATCTAAATGTTGGGATTTAAACAGAAAATGTGTGATTTAAATCTGAAGGTTGTGATTAAACAGAAAAGGTGTCAAAATTTTAACTGTTTTTTAAACAAATGTGATCTGGTCCGTTAAAAACTAACAGACATGATCGTAAGGTTCTTATTTAATTTGAAAAATCATTTCTTTCCAATTGGAAAAAATGTCTTTTTAGAACTATTTGAAGATGTGCTTTTGCACCTATAAATACCATTGTCTCACTCACATTCAGAACACAATTATTTTATGTTCTTTCTTCTCTCTCAAAAACTTTACCAAATTATTTCACTATTTCAAAGTAGAATTAAATGTGAAATTCTTCAGATTTTGCTATCTATAGACTTCAAACAAGAGACTTTGTTGTATCCTGGAAGATTATTTATCTGCAAGCTATAGCAAACTTGTTTATGCAAGTGGGGACGAATAAAGTCTTAAAACAGTGTTTACAACACGCCTCTAAATCTTGATTCTCAAATTTTGTTCTCATTTACAAAATATTATAACAAAATTAAGGTTGTAATCTAATCGAGGTATGTAATGTAATTAAGGTTGTAATATAATCGAGTTTGGAGTCAGATTATATTCTTTAGTTAAAATATGAAAAAGACCATTAAATTGAAGTGGGAATCGATTACATGTAACATGTTCATTCCATTATTCATACCAATGGAATGAAATCAGATTGACTAAAACGTGTTTGAGGATAAAATGTATATAAAAATCATTTTAATTTATTATATTAAGTAGATTACTTTATATTTATTTATTAATTATTAATAATTTATAATTTTATTATATAATTATTATATAATAGTTAATTATATTAGTATTAGTATTTATATATTATATATTTACTATAATAACATTATATTATTTGATTATTTTCAAATATTTAGTATTATATTAATATTTAATTGTATTTTTATTTTAATTAATTATTAGTCATTATTATATGATATTATTTCTTATAATAATATTTTATGATTTTTTGTATAAAATTATATTATTATATTTTATTATATTATAATGTATTAATATTTTCAAATATTTATTAATATTTAATTACATTATTTAACCATCTTATTATTTTATGATATTTAATATTATTACCATTATATTATATTATATATATATCATATTGTTTTCTATAATAATATTATACTATTTAATTATATTGTTTTATTAATATTTATTTTATTTTTTTCAAACATTTAGTATTATATTAATATTTAATTATATTTTCAAATATTTATTAATTTATTTATATTTTTATTTAATTTTTAATATTGTATTTTATATTTATTAATTATTAGTAATATATTGTTTTATATTATTTACTATAATAATAATATTATCTTATTATTTATTATATTTAGTAAACTATTATATTTTCTAATACTTATGACTTTATTTATATTTTTATTGTTTTTAATAATATATTGATATTTGTTAATTATTATTAATGTATTATTTGGTTTATTTTAATAATATTATTTACGATATTTAATAAAATATTATATTAACATTTAATTATATTGTAAATTTAAGATTAATCAAAAATTTTAATATAAAATTGATTATACTCCTTAAAAAATGTAATACTCATTACAATATTTTGATTTAATAAATTTTACAACACAATACCTATTACAGTCATTTTATACCCACCAAAATTGACACCGATGCAGAATTGACACAAACCCAAAGCGGAAAAACGTCTCACTTGTCCAAAAATGAGATTAAAGTCATTTAAACGGTGCCGCTCTAGCCCTTTGATTATCGAACAAAATATCTAGGACGCGTGGCAATGTACGGAACTTTTCTGTTCAAAATCGATCGGTACTACACTGTCAGTCTTCTCTCTCGATCAAGAACAAGAAATCAGTACGTAACAAGGCCTGCATGTCCTATAAAGCTTTTGCATTATACTATGTAAACCCATAAAGTTTCTGGGTTTCTCACATTTTCATCTTGAAGCAACAAAGTGGATCTTTGACTGCACTGAACACAGTGAGTTATTTCATTTTCCTTTCTCATTGTTTGGTTATCTCTGGTTTAGTTAATGCAAAGCTAGATCTGATTATATATTCATGACATTAAATGGCATTTTTTTTTATTATGACTTGATTAGTGAATTTGTTTTTTAGGATGTTGAGTTACTATTTTAAAATCAGTTTGTAATTAATAAAAGCATATTTTTTTAGAAAGAAAGTATTTTTGATGAAAAACTTTCTTGGCTTGGGATCTACTCATCTACCTAGTTGAATGGGTTACTCTGCATATTTTTCTCTTCTTTTTTTTTTTCCTTTCTTTTGTGTGAAATTGAGGTATTGGTCTTGCTTGTAAACAGTTGGGTGCTTAGGTATGTATGAGACACAAAAGACCCAAATCCTTTTACCTCCTTCTGTTGCTAAATCTGCTAATCAATTATGGTCCTTGTATAACAGTGAATATATAACAATGGTTACAAATATTTGTCAAATTTTACTCAAGTTGAAGTTCTGTATTTGGGTTTCACTTGTCCTTGCAACAATTTTTGTTTCTCTAGAAAAACCATGTAGTATTTGTTTACATTATGTGAATTTGAACAAAAGACAGAAAATAAAATAATTTTTCTCTGTATTATTCACTATTAAATGGTTTACAAAGATTTTCTTTATATAAGAGAATATAAGTACAAAATAAGGAAACTAACTAAAATGGCTAGTTGTCCTAATTAATTACAGAGTTGACTAAAGAGCTATTTACAGAAATAAGAATACAACTAATAAAACTCATAATATTCGGTAATATTATGACCGAATCTTCCCTTTTCAACACTCTCCCTCAAGCTGGTTTAAAGATATCTTCCATAGCCAGCTTGCCAATGATTTTATCGAACTGTCTTGTAGGAAGTCCCTTGGTGAACACGTCTGTAATTTGTGCGGTAGTAGGAATGTATGGCATGCAGATCACACCGTTTTCGATCTTTTCCTTGATGAAATGTTTGTCAACCTCCACATGCTTTGTTCTCTCATGAAGTACTGGATTATGAGCTATTGAAATATCAGCTTTATTGTCACAGTATAACTTCATAGGTAACGTGTTAGAGATCTTCAGTTCTTCTAACAGTCTATTTATCCACAACTCTTCACAAATCCCATTAGCAACTGATCTAAACTCAGCCTCTGCACTACTTCTTGCTACCACATTCTGCTTTTTACTTCGCCAAGTAACAAGGTTGCCTCTAACAAACGTGCAGTAGCCAGAAGTTGATCGTCTATCAATGGCACTCCCAAGCCATTTTGCATCAATATAGGCTTCAACTTGCAAATGCCCACGGTTCTTGAACATTAAACCTTTCCCTAGAGTTCCCTTCAGGTATTTGAGAATTCTATAGGCTGCATCAAAGTGTTCTTATCCTGGTGAATGCATGAACTGGCTAACCATACTAACTGCGAATGCGATATCTGGACGTGTATGTGACAAGTAAATTAGTCTCCCAACAAGCCTTTGATACTACTTTCTCTTCACAACTTCTTCTTCAGTTTTAGAAGGCTGCAGCTTAAGGTTGGATTCAATTGGTGTCTCGACTGGTCTACATCATAGTAGACTTGTTTCTTCAAGTAGATCGAGAACATATTTACGTTGATTCACAAATATACCTTCTTTGGATCTAGGAAACTCCATCCCAAGAAAGTATTTCAAAGCACCTAAATCCTTGATCTCGAAGTCAACTACAAGTCTCTTTTTTAATCTCTCAAATTCTTCATTGTCATCACCTGTCAAGATTATATCATCCACATAGACAATTAAGATTGCAATTTTGCCTTCTTTACTGTGTTTGTAAAACATAGTATGGTCAGCTTGGCTTTGACAGTAGGCACAACTCTTTACAGTTTTCCCAAATCTCTCAAACCAGGCTCTAGGGGATTATTTGAGACCATATAACGACTTCTTTAGTTTACAAACTTTGTTTGGTCCTAACTCTCCCTCAAAACCGGGTGGTAGGCTCATAAAGACCTCTTCCTGAAGATCTTAATTTAAAAAGGCATTTTTAACATCTAATTGGTGTAAGGGCCAGTTGAAATTCACAGCCAAAGATAACAAGATTCTGATTGAGTTTATCTTGGCTACAAGGGCAAAAGTTTCCTGATAATCGATCTCATATGTCTGACTGAACCCTTTTGCAACTAGTCTAGCCTTGTATCTCTCTATACTACCATCAGCTTTACACTTCACTGTAAAGACTCACTTGCAGTCAACTGTTTTCTTCTCCTTAAGTAAATTAACTATCTCCCAAGTACCACTTCGTCTAAGAGCATTCATCTCTTCTATCACTGCTAATTTCCAATTTGGATCATCTAGAGCTTCCTGAATGTTTCTCGGAACAAACAAGTGTAAGATTTTGGAAGTAAATGCCCTATGGGTATGAGAAAGTTTTGCATAGGAAAGATATTCGGTAATGGGATATTTAGAACTTTTTTTGCGAGTTCGATTCCTTTCCTAATGGCTATTGGAAAATCAAGATCTGATGGTTCTTTGCTAAGAGTGGTAACAGGAACTGAAGATGAGTTATGGAAAGACTTACCTGTGATATTTGGAAGTCCGGTTCCCGAAAGTTGAGATTGATCATTTCCAAGAGGAATAGGCTGACTTTGACTCCTTTTATGAATCTTTTTTCGAGTATAAACCATAAGCTCAGGATTTTGTTGTAGTGATTCTCCCCTTGGTTTAGATACAGTAATGCTTGGCACTATATGACTAGGACTCCCTTCATTGTTTTCATTGATTTTATCACTTTGTTCCTCAGGTTCAGATTGTTCCTGATTTTGAGTTTCTAGAATGGCAGTGGGAAGAGAGGAATGTGGTCTAGTAGTCAAAATCACATTTGGTAAAGGAGTAGGAAATAAATCCCAAAAATTTTCTTCCTTCACCTCATTCTCCCCGTGAACACAATTTTTGTGAAAGTAGGGTTTATTTTCAAAGAACAAGACATCCATACTCACATAAATTTTTCCTGTTTGGGGATTATAACATTTATATCCATTTTTATTGGCTGCATACCTAATGAAAACACATTTTTCAGCTCGAGGATCAAGTTTAGATTGAGTATTATTAGGTATATGAACAAACACAGTGCAGCCAAACACTTTTAGAGGCAAATCCGAGTACATTCTTGATAAGGGAAAGCATTTTTTGAAACATTCTAATGGTGTGCTGAATTTTAGAACCCTTGTAGGCATTCTGTTAATCAAGAAAGATGTTGTTAAAACCGCTTCCCCCCAAAAATATTTTGGAACATTCATTGAAAACATTATAGCATGAGCTACTTCAAGCAAATACCTATTTTTTCTTTCAGCAATCCCATTCTATTGAGAAGTATCCACACAAGTTGATTGATGATGTATACCTTTTTCTTTTAAAAAATTTCCTTTAAAATACTCGGTTCCATTATCAGTGTGAAGAATGCTAATTTTTGTTTGAAAATGTGTTTCAACCATTGTGTAAAAATCCTTAAAAAGTTTTTCAACCTCAGATTTTTCATTCATCAAATAAACCCAACATAAACGGGTATGATCATCTAAAAAGGTAACAAACCATTTTTTTCTAGAGATAGTAGTAATTCTTGAAGGTCCCCAAATATCACTATGTATTAAATAAAAAGGTTTTGAAGAAGCATAAGGTTTTGGTAAATAAGTATTACGATGACTCTTTGATAAGCAACAACTTTCACAGTAAAATGATGAACAATCCAAACCCTTAAATAAAGTGGAAAACAAATGTTGAAGATGTGAGAAGCTAAGATGTCCTAGTCTTAAATGCCAAAGCATTATTTGTTCATAAACAGAATTAAAACTAACACTACTAAGGCCCTGAGCCTTTTTATTATCGGAGAAATCATCATTAAAGTAGTAAAGCCCACCTTCCATCTTAGCACTGCCAATCTTCTTCCCCGAGTTCCGATCCTGAAATTCACAGTAAGTATCATAGAAAACAACACGATAATTATATTCTTTGGCTAGTTTATTCAAAGACAAAAGGTTACAGGCTAGTTTAGGAACATGAAGAACATATTTAAGATCTATATTCTTAGATAATTTAATCAAACCTTTCCCGGCAATAGGTGAAAAACTTCGATCTGCAATTCTAATTTTTTCAAGGCCAGAACATGGTGAATAAGTGCTAAAAAGATTTGAAAGGCTGGTCATATGATCAGAGGCTCCAGAATCAATTATCCATGGAGCAAAATTTGAACAAGAATGGGCATTAAAAGCACTACCTGTTTGTGCAAGAGAGACTAGGAATACCAGATGAGGAATTTGATTTTAGTAGTTTCAGAAGATGATTCATCTGCTCCTTGCTGAAGGGACTTGACTCAACTTCATTGGCAGTGGGAATCACACGTTTATTTTTGTCACCAGGCTTGCTACTTTTCCAATTTGCTGGTTTTCCATGAATTTTTCAGCAAGTATCTCGAGTATGGCGTGGTTTGTTACAATAATCGCACCAGACCCGAGGCTTCTCTTCAGTTTTGTGCTGAAAATTGGCTGCCTTATTAGTAGTAGATTCGGTAACAAAGGCAGAACCTTCAATGGCCCCGCTAGTGATCTTCTTCCCCAACATTACGTGTCTTCGGCTTTCTTCTCTTCGAACTTCAGCAAACACTTCACCGAGTGGAGTCCTGCCAATGATCATTCTCCTAACTTCATCAAACTCCACGTTTAGTCCGGCAAGGAATTTGTAAATGCGATGAGCCTCCACAGTTCGTTTGTAATAACCAGCATCTTCAGTGGATTTCCATTCATAATCATTGAACAAATCTAAGTCCTGCCACAACCGCTTCAATGAATTGAAATACTTGGTGACTGAGTCTTCGCCTTGTCGAATCTCGTCAAGTTTCAGAGTCAATTCATAAATTTGAGATTGATTTCCCAAATCAGAATACATCTGATTAACGTTGTCCCAGAGTTCTTTAGTCGTAGAATAGCACATATAATTTGAACTAATGTCCTCGTCCATCGAATTCACAAGCCAGGTCATTACCATTGAATTTTTTGCATCCTAGGTTGCATACGCTGGATCCTCTGGGGCTGGTTCCTTCTTTTCTCCTGTTAAATACCCAATTTTTCCCCGTCCTCTGATGTACATCCGAACTGATTGGGACCATCGTAAGAAGTTGTTCCCATTAAGACGGATTGTAGTGATTTGGACAGAGTGAGAATAAGTACTGGGGTTTTGAATTGTAGGGTGGGTTGCAGGATTGGTGAGGGGTGGAGTTGACTCAGAGGAGATGTCAGACATCTGAGCAGAAAAAAATTCTAGGGCTTTAGGGTGGCTCTGATACCATATGAATTTGAACGAAAGACAGAAAATGGAATAATTTTTCTCAGTATTATTCACTATTAAATGGTTTACACAGATTTTCTTTATATAAGAGAATACAAATACAAAATAAGGAAACTAACTAAAATGACTAGCTGTCCTAATTAATTACAGAGTTGACTAAAGAGCTATTTACAGAAATAAGAATATAGCTAATAAAACTCATAATATTCGGTAATATTATAACCAAATCTTCCCTTTTCAAAACATTATCAATCAATCAATCATTCAGTGTACTATCTATTTGTTTGTTACTTTAGTTTAGTAGTTTACCTACTTGCTTGTCGTGCTAATTGTCTTGAGCACCAAAGTCTTGCCTTGTTCATTGATGCAACCTATATTTTTATTTGAAGGATGGATCACATTATGCTAAAGGCTCTACAAGAGATAGAGATAGCTAAACAAAGGATTGAAAGTGGTGATTACATAGATGCTAGAAGAAGGTTACTTGAAGTAAAGCGTCATGTTCCTGCCCTTGATGACATCTCTGGGATGATTGCTGTCTGCGATATCTTGCGCTCAGCAGACTTTGGATTCTTGGGTTGTGGTATTGACCACTACTGGGTTCTCCAGGTTTCACCAGAAGCCACTGAATCTGAAATAAAATCCCAGTACAAGAAGTTTACCAATATCTTAGAACCCCTTGAGGACAACTTCCCTGGTGCTTCATCAACTCTGCAAGTGATTGAGGATGCGTTTTTGGTGCTTTCGAACCCAGAGAAGCGCTCGATGTTTGGTGTGAAGAGGGCTGATAGGTTGAAAGCTTATGAATCTGGGATAACTGATGCAGACGTGTCTCTTGGAGAAAGGAAGGTCTATGATGCTGAATTATTTGCTCGAGTTGTTGCTAGTGTTGTAGAATGTATTGTGACAGAAGGGAGCTCTTCTTGTGATAAGGAAACAAAGTGTTTGAAACAGAAATGGTCCATGAAAGACTTTACTTCAGATCAAATATGGGCTGTATATGATGGTCCAGATTCAATGCCTCGGCGATATGTAGTAGTTAACAGGGTGGTTTCATGGAGCAAAGTTTGTGTGACATTCTTGGAGCCCTATCCCAGGCTTGATGATGAGATGTCCTGGGTTGAAGAGAATCTACCATTTGCTTGTGGATTATTCAGACCTGGTAAAACAACTCTCAACTTGGGTTTCTCTCAATTCTCACATACAGTCAAGTGTGAACAAAGAACACAGGAGTCTTTGTATAAGATATACCCGAAGATGGGTGAGATTTGGGCTATATACAGAAATTGGAACCATGGATGGAAGCATGCGGATTTCGCTCGTTATGAATGTCGGATTGTTGAAACTATTACAGATTTTTCTGAAGAATCTGGGTTGATGGCAGCCTGTTTGACAGAAGTACCAGGTCGCAGTACTTTCTTCCATAGGCAGTTGCATGATGGGTATGAGCTGATCCGGGCAGTTCCTAGAACAGAAATGCTCAGTTTCTCACACCAGATACCAGCTTTCACTGTTGCAGGAGCTATCCATGGCATCCCTGAAAACTCTTGGCACTTAGAACCTGATGCATTACCCCTTAAATCCAGTGCTTCTTCTAGCTGAAGTTCCTTTTAATGCTGCCTGCTGAAGTAGCTTAGTAGTCTTTACTTTCCTAGATACTAGATATGGATAGCATACTTAAATGGGTCAATCAAAAACTGTTTTATGATTAGCTAGCTTTCTTGCTTTAATCTCTATACCCAAAACCAAAAATAAAGGTCTAGATGGTTACTCAGAAACAGATTGCCGATCAGAAAAACAGCTAATACCAACATGGATTGAACAAAAGAAGAATCTTGCACCCATCTATAACAGAAAAATTGTGCTAGTATTTTATTCTCCAATATCATCTACTCACAGAATTTCGTTTCTCAAGGGTTGATTTCTCAGAAATATAAACTGAACATAGTTGAGGAATTGGAACAGCTGTTTCAGTAGTGTCGACCACCAGCTGTTGATAAAAGGACTCGACTTGGTCTCTTCCCTTTCCTTCTGGTCTCATTTATCTTTGGTGCATCCAAACTTTCATCGGATTTTGCTCTAGATATTACATTGGCAAATGATGGTGTGCTTGAATTTCTTGAACCTACAGAAACAATAGATTCAGCAACTCAGCGCCAAGCAAGTTTTAGAGACAGATTTCCAACAGCCACAAAAATACATTAAAACCAAGGTGTCATAACATAGGAATTAAACTCTTTAGCACAGCATCAAGGAACACCAGTTAAACCTGTAGAGTCACTGTTATGGAGGACATTGGTTTCCTCAATTTTCAAGGCTGGAGAATCATGGCCAGCAGCAAAACCAAGCTTTGCCACATTTGAGAACAGTTTCCTCTCCCCAACAATTGGAGGGCTCGATGATATCGTTGTAGAGCTTCCCAGTGCTAAACGCAAGTGAATATCACAAACCACATATGATTTAGCGAAATTTGGTTAGAATATAAAAATCAAAAGACAGCTTCTAAAATAGCCATCAAATTCACTAGCAAAATCACCTAATAACTATTGCAAGTTTGGCTAAACCTGATAAATAAATAAAAACAATGTAAAATGCAAGACGCCCTGATAAGATCACAACGGAAGATATATATTTGCAGGGTGCCACAATGAATTTCACTTTCACAGGCCTGAAAATAAGAACCACACATTTGCGCAGATTATTATTATTTTTTTAATTTTACACAATAGTTTTGAAATATCATATTTAAAGATATTCTGACCAACATCAAGCAGACCATTTATGTACCTTCAAAGTCATCCATGGAGAATGTTGGAGAATCATGAGAGGACTGTCCAAAACTGGATATAATAGGCATATACTCTGCAGCAGCAGCAGCTTCAGCCCTGATTTTCTTCTTTCGTTCCTAAAAATAAGAATAGTATATAATTATAAAAGCATGGAAACATTCAAGTTACGTTTCACAATAAAATTTATAAAATGAATATAGAGAACAGAAAGATCTGACACTAATGTTTCATAGAAAAACTCTAAACTACAATGTCCATCTAAGTAGATTTTTTTTCCTTCTAGGCAAAGGGGTAGGGGAATGGTAGAAAATAAACTTTCACACGAGTTTTTATGAAAAGCTAACAATTGGCCTCCCTTGAGGTTCTTAGAATACATGGATATCCCTTCAAGTTTCCAATCGCAACAAATAAACCCCTCTTTGACTCAAATAAATCACTCAAAAAACTAAATAAAGGAATCATCGGAATAAATTTGGTCGTTTTCTTTGTGACCGGAATCTTCAATGGGAAATCCATCTTTCTTGTGTTCCCGGAGGGCGTGGCAGCCGGATGGTGGTGGAACACTTTTGAGGCCTTGTCTGAGTTAAGTAAAAAATTTAGACCTTGTTCCGGGCAACTCAATGGGTCGGATAAGAGAGGGGTAGCTGGGCAGTTAAGGCTTCTGGAGGATGGACCTGGTGGAGGATCGGAGAGGCTTCTGAAGAAAGATTCTGTAACGGCAGAGGCTATTAGTGGTGGAGGTTCTCTATCTCTGTCTGGATTTTGTCCTTGTTGTGGACTTGATCTTTCAGGCCGCTTGATTTTGTCGAGGTTTCAAGAGAATCCAAAATTGTGGGCTATGGTAGTTGGGGTCTACCTAAGGAAGACGACGGTGGGAAAGTCGCGCGTTGAGGGACGTGTTGGTCAAGAGAGGGATAAAGGCAAAAAGGTGTCCTTCGAGACACTTCCAGAAACCTTTTCAAATTTTAAATTTGTTAATGTTTCTCCTAGGGCTAACGGGTTGGCTTTGGTCCGGGAAGCAGAAATGGCCGCAACTTAAATATTAATTCTAGTAATATATCTCCTGGGGCAAATGGTTTGGATTTGGGCCGGGAAGCTGAAATGGGCTGCAATTTAAGTCTTAATTCTAAGCCGGAGGTGGGGTCGGTTTCTGAGTTTGGGCCTAAAAAAGTCTTGAACAACAAGGGCTCTGGCTCGGGTGAGTCTTCAAAGGCTGGGTCGAGCAATTCAAGCAGGGCCTCGAGTAGATTTGGGCCGGGTTCATATGTGGATAAGAAAATACCCAAAAATGCTTGAAGGTTGAAGTTGTCTAAACAGTGGGTAGCCACGCATTTTGGTCCTCCAACGTTGTGGGGTCGTGAGGGGTGGTCGTCGGGGTTTGTCCGGCTAGTCTAGGATGGCCAGTTCCAAGCATCCTGGTTTTGCTCCGGCGTCGGTTTTGCTACCTGAAGTGGAGTTGCAAGCTAAGATCGTTGTTTTCCGGGAGTTTGTGCAGGATTTTGTGCAGGATTCTGAGTCGGCTTTTGTCGCAGAAATTGTCGGAGCTTTCTTTGGGTCTGTTTCAGGCGTTGACCCGAAGGATTTAGCAATGGATAATGCTGTTTTTTCTTCTAAGATTTCTAGTCCTTTCTCTGTCTCTGAACCCATGTCGGTCAATGGAGTTCTTTAGGTATCTTTCAAAACTGATCATTTAGTTGTCTATTCTTCTGTCAAACCCATACTCTGCATTCCTCTGGGAATTGGTTTGGACTTGTATGGGTTAGGATATGTGGTTGTCCTGGGTTTCTTGGGGATTCCTTGCTGATGGAGCCTAGGAGTTTTGATAAGGAACAAAAGGAACATGGAATTGCGTTTAGCTATGGGTGACGTTGGTGCTCCGGTAGATCAATGGATGGGATTGGAAGGAGGTGATGATTATTATGTGAACTGTAAGGCATCGACTTGGGTTCTAAATTGGGTTAAAAACTGCATAAGTTAGTTGAAGTTGAAGATCAAGCAATTAGGTTGTTTGAGGAAATTGAAAAGCTTCATGCAAAAGAATGCAAATCCCGGTGTCGAGGCTAGTTGACAAGAAAGAAACAGTCTACTGGGTAAGTAAAGAGCTTAAAAGGTTGGAGTTTGATGTTAACTATGATAAGAATATTGTGGGCGCTGGTAGAGGAGGAGAGGTTTTGGCGGAGGAATCTAGGGAAGTATCAGTGATACAATGAAGTGGATGATAATTCCGTGGAATATGAGAGGGGTTAATGACTTAGAGAAGAGAGATTCTATTAAGCATTATCTTAGAGAGTGGGAGGGTGTTGTAGTTTGTCTTTAGGTGACTAAATTGGAGGAAGTTGATGATCTGATTATTTGTAGCCTTTGGGGTTTGAGGTCTTATGGCTAGAAACCTCTTCCGTCTATAGGTGCTTCAAGAGGAATTATTATTATGTGGGATAAACGAGTCCTGGATCTGGTCGATAGCCAAGTGGGTTTATTTTCGGTTTCTTGTGTTTTCAGGGTCTCTTTAAATATGGGGATTGGATAATGTCGAGTGTGTATGGCCTTGGGAAAGCGGTAGTAGAAGTATTTTCTGGGAAGAGTTTGCGGCAATTAGACATCGGTGGCAGTGGCCTTGGGTGGTAGGTGAAGACTTTAATATTGTTCTTTATCGTCATGAAAGATCCGGTGGGTTCCAGGAAACTAGGTCAATAAGGGAATTTTTAGAGTTTGTTTGGGGTCATAACCTTCTTTATTTGCCATTATCAAGTGGTTCCTTCACTCGGTTGAATTTCAGAGATTCTCCTTCTCGAGAATTGACCAGTTCCTCGTTTCTGCTTGTTGGGAAGCCCATTGTCCTACCTTGATTTAGAAGCTTCTCCCCCGACCCACGTCAGATCATATCACCCCATCCTTATTGAAGTAGGCGGTACGATGTGGGGTCCGACCCCTTTCCGTTTTGAAAATATGTGGTTGAAGGTGGATGGATTTTGGGATCTTGTTAAAGGTTGGTGTGAGGGTGTTATTATTAATGGTGTTGCTAGTTTTGTGGTGGCTAAGAAGTTGAAAATGATAAAGGTAGAAGTGCAACAATGGAATAAAGAATCCTTTGGTAATGTTGATTGAGCCATAAATGCTCTGTTGTGTGAAATTAATGGGTACGATGAGAAAGATGTCGGAAAGGGTCTTTTGGGGATTGAAATTGACGACAGATCAAAAGCTAAGAAGGAATTGGCTAAGCTCATTTCTTTGGAGAAAATTTCTTGGAGACAAAAATCTATAGAGTTGTGGCTTAAGGAGGGAGATAAAAACACCAAGTATTTTCAATGTATGGTAATGCTCATAGGAGATTTAACTTTATTAATTCTATTGAAGTTGATGGCATGGTGTTCGAAGAGTAGGGTGATATTAAAGAAGCAATTAGCGGGTTCTATGAGAATCTTTTTAAAGAGACTTGTGACGGAAGGCCGAACTTAGATGGTAAGGATTTCTCTAAAATTGATGAGGAAGATGTTGTGTGGCTTGAGTGTCCTTTCTTGGAGGAAGAAATTGTTGTTGCTCTTCGAGAATGTGATGGAGACAAAGCTTTGGGTCCCGACGGTTTTACTTTGGCTTTCTTAATTCATAATTGGGATGTTATTAAGGGGGATGTTATCACTCTTTGAGGACTTTCATGCTTCGAGGGAGTTTGTGAATAGCCTAAATGCCACATTCATCTCTTTGACCCCAAAGAAGATGGGAACGGTTAACATCGAAGATTTCAGATCATTAGTCTTGTGGGTTGTATTTACAAACTTTTATCGAAAGTGGTAACTGCTATATTGAAGAAAGTGATGTGTAAAGTAGTGAGCCCCAATCAGAATGCGTTTATAGAGAGGAGACAAATCCTAGATGCCATCTTGATAGCTAACGAAATAGTGGATAATCAACTGAAGAATGGAAGGGGAGGAGTAATTTGTAAACTTGATATGGACAAGGTGTATAATCACGTTTGTTGGAATTTTGTTATCTATTTATTGAAACGAACGGAATTCGGGGATAAATGGTGCAAATGGATCCCCAAATGCTTGTCTTCTACATCCTTATCTATTTTGGTTAATGGGTGTCCTGGATTTTTTCGAGCTTCTAGAGGAATTAGACAAAGGGATCCCATTGTCTCCGTTCGTGTTCACCTTGGTTATGGAGGCCTTTAACAAGATGTTATTAAAAGGTATATAGATGGGATTGTTGCGTGATTTCAAAGTGGGAAGGAATGGTGGTAGCATGAATGTCTCTCACTTTCTCTTTGCCGATGAAACGATTGTTTTTTGTGGGGCGGACGCCTCTCAAATATTGTACTTAAGATGTATCCTTCTTTGTTTTGAAGCGATGTCGGATCTTAAGGTTAATCTTGATAAAAGTGATTTAATCCCTTTTGATGAGAGTTGTAATGGGTGTTTCCTTGCTAGATTGTTTTTTTATAAGTGTTCCCTTGCTAGATTGTTGGGGTGTAAGTTAGGATCTCTTCCTTCTACTTTTCTTGGTCTTCCCCTTGGGGCTATGTTCAAAGACAAAAGTATTTGGAATCCGATTATAGAAAAGTTTGAGAAATGTTTAGCCGGATGGAAGAATCACTATCTTTCGAAAGGAGGTAAACTCACTCTTATCAAAAGCACTCTTTCTAGTCTCCCCATCTACTACATGTCTTTGTTCCCTATTCCTAGTTCGGTGGCTAAAAGGATAGAGAGTATTCAAAGGAGATTCCTTTGGGGCAACTCGGAAGAGGATTTTAAGTACTATTTGGTAAAATGGGGTGTGATTAAGAAACCTTTAGAGAGAGGGATCTTGGTATTAAATCCATCTCATTACTCAATAAGGCCCTTCTTGGTAAATGGCTTTAGAGATTTATTATTGACGAAGATCACTTGTGGAGGAAAGTAGTGGAGGCCAAGTTTGGGTTGGAAAGTGATGGTTGGACGTCTAAGGCGCCTCGGGAAGCCTATGAGAGTGTGGAAGTAGATTAGGAGTGGGTGGGAAGACGTTCGTCCTTTTGTTTTAGTGCTGGTGGGTAATGGAGCAAGGATCCGACTTTGGTATGATTCTTGGGTGGGAATACTCCTTTGAAGGATAAATTTCCGAACATTTTTACCATTGTGAGACATAAGGAAGTGTGGATTCACTCTTGTTACTCTTTGACTAATGGGGTATATTGGGATGTGCAATTTATTCGTAATGTTCATGATTGGGAAGTTGAGGAGGTTGCGATATTTTTGGATTCCTTATACAATTCTAGAATCTAGGTGGAGAGAGAGGATGTAATGAGATGGGGGCCTAACCCGGATAAAAGTTTTAAGGTGAAAGATTTTTACAAGATTCTCGTTGATAAAACCCTTACAAACGACCAATCTAACTTCCCTTGGAAAGCTATTTGGTGTACTTGGGCACCAATGAAAGTTTTTTTTTTTTGCTTGGAAGGCCTCTTAGGATAGAATTGTTACTATTGACAATCTTCAAAGGAGAGGGAAGGATATTGTTAATAGATGCTTTATTTGTAAGGGGTATGCCGAATCCGTGTTTCATCTTTTGGTAGAGTGCTCTCTAGCTAGGAGTTTATGGGTAATGGCGCATAGAGTTATGCTTGGGTGGTTGTGGGTTCGGTGAGGGACGAAATTTGGGCTTAGAGTGGCTTAAAGGCTCCAAAGGATATCAAGAAGGCTTTAGATTTAATTCCACTCTATTTGGTGGATTGTTTGGAGAGAGAGGAACCGGGGGGCAATTAATTGTATTGAAAGAAATTATCAAAAAAATGTTATTGAAAGACCTATTGCAAATATTAGGGATAGTTGGTTCAATACCCTTAATTTTTGGTTTAGATGAAATTTCATTGTAAATAACAATGATCTTCTAGATTTTGTAGAGCTTATTCATTGTAATTAGCCTTTGGCTTTGAGTTGCACCCTCTTGGTGCTTTTTTAATAAATTTTTTACTTATCAAAAAGATGTTTGGGATTGGTGCCTATAAAAACACTTATATTAAGTTAGAATTAGTTGCATTGATAATAGAATTTGGAATTAAACTTGTCTCTCTCCTGTCTCTCTCTCTTTCTCTTCTTCTTCTTCTTCTTTGGAATTATTAATTATTCGGGATATGTCTCCCTTTATCTATTTCTTCTTCTTTGGTTACTTGTCCTACATCACTTTTCCTTAGAAGGAATTCCACCGACTGTTACTAATATTCATGAGCAATACAATGTAAGTGAGGCACTCTTATCCATGAGCAGCATTTCAGTTTCACATAGGGTTGACTTAATGCTATTACAAGAAAAAAATTTATGTTAGATGCACTATATGTTGCCTTCTTAGCCCATGCTCGCAGCATAGCTGCATTATTCTTTGAGTTCATCCTGCATCTCACGCATAATACTAGATTATGTAAACAGTCAATCCATCAAGCTGGCACATGTCATAAATTAGTAGAACACAACTCGATGACATCAGATTTTGTGAATGGCATACTAGATCTATGTAAGGTAATTTAACCCGAACACAAATATTCAAATTGAGCCCCTACCTACCTAAATCCCCATATGGCTGATGACACAAATTAATGTCCTTCTACAGGTATACAAAATTAGAAATAGTGGAAAAAAAAAAGGAATGAAGAACAAAAACTACTAACCATTAGCACTTACCTGGTAGAAGTTGTATGAGTTCTTGTCTTTTATATCTCCAAAGCCATTTGACTGCCTTTGCAAACCCTTGCTTTCATCATATAATGAGGACAAAATTGTGTCTTGCCCTTCCAAAGATTGATCCTCATTACCGATTTTATCTAAACCAGTCTCTCCATATGACTTATCCAGTATTAAATTACCTGGCCATTTATTTTAGCCATTGGAATTGGTAGATTGTGTTCCACTTCCAGAACCACCTGCATCATGATCAGCACCGGAAGCATTTGCAGTTGATAAGAGTTGCATCTGACAATCAGCATCTCTACGAGATCTATTTTTGTCATAATCATGGCGTTCATTCCAATACTCTTTCCTCTGTTCTAATTGTTCCATGGCAGCACATACATATGGGAGCTTCTCTAAGTCATCAACAAGCCCTGAATCTGCTCCGGCCAACCAGCTATCTAAATCTGATATTGCTTGTCTGACAGACAGATTAACATCTGACACAATTGTAAACTTTGAAAAGGGATTGTAAATTTCATCTTTGCAAGATGGCATGGTACCACTCTCTTGTTCATTTTTTCTAGACAGTGTAAATGAATCTTTTTGTCGACTCAGAAGCATAAACTCTATAGTATCACCAACGCAGCACTGCTTAACATTCTCAATATAGATGGTGTATAAATCCTTTTGAGATACCATCACAAAACATAAGGGGCATCTCTTGAAGCAGTCACCTTGGTGATCCTCCTCACCCATCAACAGGTACCGCAGAATACATGGGAACAGAAAATATGTCCACATGATGTTGTTTGTGGACACAGTGGATATTCCAAACAAATTGGACACTGCACTGGAAATGGGGTGGAATACCTCAGGCAAATAACATCCTCCCACCACAACATTTTATCAGGATCCATTGCTTCAGGTGCATAGTTTCCCGTATCTAAACAACGAATTTGTAATTTGCCTGAAGGAACAAATCTTTGTTGTAAGGCTTTATCTTATACTGCCTTCGTGGAGGAGGAAGAGGAGCCCTTGGTTGAGCTCTAGCAATAGGATCATATTGAAAATTCAGCAAATGGTTGCCACTGATCATATGGGCTCTTTTTCCTGCTGAATGTGAATGCTGGGTACTCCCCTGAGAATTGATAGGCCCTTTACTTTGCTGACCTCGAGGTAAAACAGAAGCTCTTGGCATTTTCCCTTTGGACTGCGCCCGTTGACAACCTGAGCGACACTGAGAATGTCTCTCTGCATCTTGGTGAGGCAAAGTTTTCTTACTATTTGGAGTCCCTAATTCAGTTACCTAGTGAAACAAACGAAATTTAAATGTGAGACAAACTCTACTTGCTTAGTCCAAAAAGTTAGTTATCTAGTTATTGTCAGTATTATTCTTCTGGTTTCTTTCAGTTCCATGTAAGCTAATAAGAACCCAACATATGGAAAAAGAAACAAAAAAGTATAGCTTACAAGAAAATTTAAAAAGCACAAAAATGAATATCAAGATTACCTCTGGGGAAGATCCACAAGAATCTTCTGTAGCAGGAGCCAACGAGCCTGCAACATAAACGGTACATTTATCATTCACAGTTAAGTAGGCCGTTTTTACACTAGCATTTAATAAAATTAAAAAAAAATAGTGAAAAACGCAAGCTATAACAATACGCCCAAAGGAGAAATTTTTCAAGTTTGAAGCACAAAATCTCTCCAAAAGAGCCAAATTTTATTTTCTTCAAAGAAGACATAGATTTCGAATAATTCGACAAACAAATTTTCTTATGTTATTTCTCCTAAAGACAACAAACCAAGCAATATTTTTAATATATATATATATATATATATATAAAAGAAATTATTAAATTTACGCATATAATACTAATAATATAAAAAAAAAAAAAAAAAAAGAATAAACGAAAACACTAAAAAAAATGACAGTGAAAGTAAAAGCAAAGCAAATCACTTGAAAGCTGATTGGACATAGAGAAGGGAGATTGAGGATAGGAGATGTGGAGAGATCCAAAGGAAATTTGGTATTGGGAAGCGAAGAGAGAGAATGGTCGTTTCCATGCTATGAGTTAGGGTTTTGAAAGAGATGAGCAGAGGAGGATGAAGACGATATAGGGCTTTAAGTCTGTAAGGGTAAGATGGACATGAAAATTTTCGAAGTTAGAGGGAGTTTCTTCGGCGTTGAGCCTCATGCCCTCATCTACCGCGCATCTGAAAATATAATAATAAAGATCTTTAGCCGAGGAGGAAGAAGACGATATATAGGGCCTTAAGTCTGTAAGGGCAAGATGGACATGAAAATTTTCGAAGTTAGAGGGAGTTTCTTCGGCGTTGAGCCTAATCTACCTCGCATCTGACAAATATAATAATAAAGATCTTTTCCGTATAACTTTTCCACTTATCATAACAACCCCAGTAACGAGAAGAGTATCCGCCGCATATCGGTATAGACCTTGTGCAGTTACCATAATACCCCTCACTTGCCTCATCACCTCTGTCCACGAGGTGTGCTGAGTCCTTTACTTATTAAACGAGCCAAATTAGGTTCAGAGTGAAGGCGATGTTCAGTTGGTTTTAATCTTAAAATTATTTAGATCAGATTTTAAAAAACTCTAAATAGCATTTAAGTGTTAGATTTGTTTAGGTTTTTCGTTTGAAGTTCATGCCCTCGTAATTAAAACTTCTTTAAAGAGTATATACAACACTTCAACCTTATATCATTTCGTTTAACATTATAAATTAAAATATAATATAATTAATAATGTAATGAATCATATTTTAGTGTTATTATTATTATTATTGAGTAAAATTAATATAATGAAAATAACAATGTAATAGTAATTAGATTATAAAGATATAATAGTGATTACGTTATTCTATTAGATATAACTTAAACTTAATTCAAAATACATTTGATAATATAATTTTTTTTTTTTCATATGAAACACATTTTCATTTGCTATGATAATAGTAATAACAATATAATGTGTTTCATTACGTTGTTGATTACATTACATTTCAATTTGTCCTATAAAACATAGCATAAGTTTACTCATTCTCTAAATCTTGTTGATGTTCATTTAGAGTTTGTTTATGTTTATTTAAAAAATTATCTATTTATTTAAAAAATTATCCAAGTGTTAAGTTAAAGTTCATAAATAAATTTGGTTATATAAACAAGTCGAACTTGAGCTAATAAATGAGCTCAAGGTCAACTCGTCAACAAACTCAAGTTTCACTCATTTATGTAAACGAGTTGAGCTTGAACCAAGCTCAGACACCTTAGATTTGTACAAACCAAGCTCGAATAAGGTTTTTAGCATTCGATTAAAACTCGTTTAAGATCGTATTGAATGAGTCTGAATAGAGATCATTTACTCTTTACACCTATAACTCAAACAAACCCTCGCTCAACTTGAAATAGAGATCATTTACTCTTTAAGTGGTTGTTGTTTACACACTTACAATAATATAACAAATTCACATACATCTCATCTTTCATTAATAAATCATAAATCACACTCCAAAAACCAAATTCTAATTTTCAAATTGACCAATCTATTCATCACAACACGTTCCAAATTCCAACAAATATAAAAATAACACAATGTTAAGTGTTAAATGTTTACTGATTAGTGTTTACACACTTACATTGGTATAACAAATTCACATATATAAATCTATTAAAATAAACAAATTAGATAGCATAGATAATACAATCCTAATGATGTTATAAAATGATATTAATGAAATGCAGAATATATAATATGGAGCCTATTTAATGAATTTGCTCATCAGTGGAAACAAATGAGGGAAAAAAAAAAAGGAAACAGTGGAAATGAGGGAAAAAAAAGGCAAAACAAAGAAGGCTTCACGCATGCGTGACAAATGCTAAAAATATTTCACAAACACACGTTAACATCATAAACACAATGTTAAGTGGTTGTTGTTTACACACTTACAATAATATAACAAATTCACATACATCTCATCTTTCATCAATAAATCATAAATCACACTCCAAAAACCAAATTCTAATTTTCAAATTGACCAATCTATTCATTAGAAGACACAAACACGTTCCAAATTCCAACAAATAAAAAAATAACACAATGTTAAGTGTCAAATGTTTACTGATTAGTGTTTACACACTTACATTGGTATAAAAAATTCACATATATAAATATATTAAAATTAACAAATTAGATAGCACAGATAATGCAATCCTAATGATGTTATAAAATAATTTTAATGAAATGCAGAGTATATAATATGGAGTCTATTTAATGAATTTGCTCATCAGTAGAAACAAAGGAGGGAAAAAAAAGGAAACATTGGAAAGGAGGGAAAAAAAAGGCAAAACAAAGAAGACTTCACGCATGCGTGACAAATGCACCAGCCGGAAATCGAACCCAGGTCTGTAACGTGGTAATGTACTAATCTACCACTATACCACTAGTGCTTGATGGTTGGTATGTTACTAACAAACATATATATAGAACTTCAGCCCCAATAACCACGCCCTTGGGTTTTTTTGACCGATTTCGCCCTTGGGTGCTCCCCAAACCCGTTTTTTAAAACATTGCTAGGAAGTGGTACTATTAGCGGAGTTCTATGTTCTCTTAACATTGATTCAGAAAATGTAAAGGGCCCACCAATTATGTTTGTCAGCCATAATAAGTGGAACAATTATGATGAACTTACTTTCATGGAGATTGACAGGGGTTTAGGTCCAAGCAGCTATTAGGTATTCTCTTGTCCACTTCTCCATTCGAAGAACAGCTACAAAGCTCGAGACCATAAGAGTAAAGAAATGAAAAAGGAGCAAATCGGGTTTTTGCTTACGACCCATGGAGAAATTGGTTATTGGAATGAGTACGTTACTTAAACATAAAGGGTGTTTGTTTGTTTGTTTGTTTTTTTAGGGCATAAGGATGATACAAATATAATTGTAAGTAGTAGAGCAATATAATTGAATAAGAGATTAGTTAGTTATGAGTATAATTAATTAGTTAATAGTTGGTTAAGTAGTTAGATAGCTAGGATTTGTAGATGGTTAATCTTTATATTAATTTCATAGCCCATAAAATAAATTGTACATTTCATTAGTGGGATGAATGAAGAATAAATAAACTTTTTAGTTTTATAATTTCTCTCTTCTCTAGGGTTTGGTCACTGGCTATTAATTAGTGCTAATTATCATTTTTTTCTTCATACAATTCACTATCAAATCCATATTCATCTTCCTTACCACCAAGAATCATCATACACCCAAAATCTACTTCGTGGATATAGGGTGATTCTTGGTGATAAAAAAGATATGGATTTGATGGTGAATTTTATTGAAGATGATAATAATTGACATTAATTAATGGTTAGTGACCAAACTCTTCAGAAAGAGAGAAGATAGAAATTACCAAAGTAAAAAATTTCTTTATTCTTCATTCATTCTACTAATGAAATGTAGAATGCCTTTTATAGGCTATGAAATGAATACAAAGATTAACCAACTACCAAGCCTGACTACTTAACTATTTAATCAACTACTAACAAACTATTAACCAACTAATTCTATTCATAGCTAATTAATCCCTTATTCAATTATATTGCTCTGCTACTTACAATTATATTTGTTTGATATACCCATCTTCAAGTTAATTGAATGCTTGATTTATCCCACGTGACTATTTCAATTTGAACTTTGATTTAGAAAATTGTTTTTTTATAAGGGGTGGGGATTTGTACATGGACAAAGGTTTTCAGCAAGTGATGTTAGTGATTATCATTTTGCAACCCACAAAAATGAAGCAACTGCTCTGATTGTAAACATTATAATTTATAAGTGAACCTAAATTCGGCATGCTTCGTGCCGCAAGTTTAACTAAGCAATTGCCTTTCTTTTTTTCTAGTGGGAGCAATGTCTAGCTTTCAATACTGGCTATCATTTCGAATTAAAAAATGGCATGCTTCCTAACCTAATTATGGTTATGGTATTAACATCTGCAATGGAGATAATTTTTGGGTTGGCCCAGCTCTATTAAGGGTACTGATTTGGTGAGCTGGAACTTTCTGTGAGTTCAAACTCACAATCATTAGAAGAAAAAAATTTCAATATTCCATTAATCCAACAATACAAAAAGCTCGAGTTCACAAAAAAAAAAAAACAATTCTCAATTAACCCTGTCTTTCAAAAGAAGCAGATTGGAATAGCATACATGGTTCTTGATTTTTGATATCTTTGTTTTTACAACCATTTTAAGCATAGAGGTCTAGTTTGCTATAAAATCTTGGTCTAATTTCCAACCATTTTAAGCATCAACTCTCTCCTTGTATGGAATGCTATCGAAATCGATGACAAAGGTGCGTATTTCCATTGGGGCAAGTTCCATCACCAGTTTTGTTGGATCCACAGGCCCTCCTCTTATCACCTTGGATTCCTCTGCCGCTGCGCCTTTAGTTCTTGCCCGGGAACAGCTTCTTTAGTTCTACACTTGTCATTACTGAAAGATCCTTGTCCTCTCCAATCTTTGCATGATATAAAGAATTCAAACAAACAAAAGTAAATTAAGAGAGAATCAAAACCTCGTATAGATGCCCTAACCGAAGGATGACTTTTCCATCATGAAGCTCCTGCATTACTCGGAGCACAAGAAAAATTAAATTAGAAAAGAAAAGTAAATACCATGAAGCTTCTAAGCCCCACTCCGGTACAAATGTAATGAACCGGTCACGGAGGTCCCAAACTCCAGAAAGATGCTGTGCAGTTCCTTGTTACAGCCTTATTCTAACATTAACCAATCAAATATATATATATATATATATATATATATATATATATATATATATATATATAAAATAGAAAAGACAATAATGCTTTTTCGAGAAAGAAGCTCCCAGTACCTCAAGTTATGATAGCAACATTATCAGGAAAACTGTAGGATGAATCAATTCCCGAGAAAGTAGGAACATGAAAATTCATCCAATTATCTCCATCCTGAAAAAGAAATTAACCATTAGTATCCAATTAACATGATTGAAAAGCAAATGCATTCTTTTTTCCCTTTCCCTTTTCTTTTCTATTTTTGCTTTCACATGTTCAGAATCAGCAAAGGCTAACAGAAGCGGTGAATATATCTCCAGGCCAATGGTTCGACACCACCTAGCACCTTCTCCTAGGGGGTCAATTCTGAAATAATATTTTCCTTGGATCTGCCAAAGTTTACATTAAGTTAGAGGTAGATAGCTAACTATCTTAGAACATAAATCATATTGACAATTAAGTGTGATTTTCAGTGCAAAAAAATATAAAATAAAAATAATGGCAATCATGAATTGTTAGCAAGTCACAACTTGAAGATCTTCGAAAAACAGAAATTGCAGATATTCTACACATACGACATAGGTCAATACGTCTTTGATTGAAAAAAAGATACAATTAACTAAAAATAAGTTTGGATTTTAAAAAACTTAGGGATGAAACTATTATTATTTTTAAATAATGAAGAAAGTTAACCAATTAAACTCCAGTGAGGGACTGAAAAAAAATTCCTAATTTGGTCTAAGAAAAAAAAAAGAAATAAAAATTTGCTTGCTGCCAAAAAGTGTCCACGGTAGGTAAGATATACTAACTGTTAATCCTGTGCAATTGTCAAGGACACAGACTGTTTCATTTAGAGCTTCTGCAACACCTCTAGAATCATCAAGAAGCAGCCTCCTATATGGAAAGAGGAATCTCAATTATAATTCAGATACTGTTTAGTGTATGCAAGAAGTTTATCCTTCAACATTACTGTCATGCTATAAAAGCACATGCCCTTTGCATGTCGCTCTAAATGGCACTTTCAAACTCCATGATCCCATTAATTACAAACTGCCCATTTTTAAAGGCATGCAGTAGACAAGAGTTCAAGATAAAACGTGACAACATACCTATGAAGTATCAGCTCTATTTGTCCATCGACAATGCTAGATCCTGCAACTAAACGATCCACCAGGACTGAAAATTCTTTATTACTATCTTGCATGTAAATTCCAAGATTAATCTGAGTGGATAACAAAATAATAGGTGAAGTTAGAGGATGGGGATGTAAGTTTCCAATAATATTCAAAATTAAATTGTAGTGCCTAGAATATAGCAAATGGCATAATTCTTACAGAAAAGCAATGAACAAATAGACCGAATAAAATTTTACAATGGAACCTTCAAATTTCTATTTTAGCTCTTTCATTTTGTCATATATTTATGAAGGCAAAAGACCGTGAACATCCATTTAACTATATGCAGAACACAGTTTCAACTTTGAAATACAACTTGGAGTTGCTACAGAAAACACTGAAGCTTTTACTCAAAATGAAATTGAAGTCAATCCTCTTATAGAACCCGTAATTAGCAACCGCAACTTACAGTTTCACCAGGAGAAAAGGCATCCTTCAAACAGAGTTAGCAATATAAAATTTGACAGGTCAAAACATTATAAATATCAAAATTTCACTTAGACAACCAATTTAAAGAGAGGAAGGGGAAAGAGCATACTGGGTAATAATTTCCAGCCACAGGTTGGTTGACTTCCAGTTCCCAGTCTGGTCTATAATCAGGAATCTGCCCAAAAAGATGAATCCTTGATTCATTGCATGCTCATAATATTTAGAAAACGAAAATCAACTCAAAAGAACCAAGTTTTTCGATATGCTCAATAGCAATAAAAAAGAACTTATAGGTAGACGATTGCTTCTGCTAATTCATCCTTACTGTTGAAGAATGCTTACACTTCCTTTCTACAAACATGAGAAAGGTAAATACAATTGTTTGAAACTTCAAGATAACAACTATTTAACACATCAAATCCAAAATGATCAGATTCAATACTTTAGAGAATGGCACATATTACATACCCTTTCGATAAAATCATGTCCATTAGAATCTGTGTAGAATGTTTTATCATTTTCCACGGAAGTTGTAATTTGAGTTGCAACTTCTCTGCCAATTCCATCCTCAATTGGTGTAGGCCCAACCTGATATTCCAGATAACAGTAGTGCAATTGACCCAACATGTAATGTTCACTGTATAAGATCTAGTGAATAAATGTACTTTCCAATTCAACCACCCTCAATCACAAACAAAAATATAATGCAAATTAACAAAGAAAATAGTGAAATAGAAGAATGATGAAAAACTATCATTAAGAATTAAATTCTGGAAGATAAATAAATTTTAGGCATCCGTTGGGTAAGCTTACAATAAACTCCAGTTCAACGTGCTCTTTCCCCTTGTAAAGTCTGGTGATCTGCATGCAGTTAAATGTACATTATTGGAAACAGGAAACCGTGTAAGAACTCTAGCATAGTATATTTCCTTTTCTTCCTTTTCAGTTTTCTAAACATCATCATAAATACTTCTCTAGTTATAGTCATTTTTTTATTCCCTTTGTTATGTTCACCTGCCTGAAGTACTGTCCCCTGAAAGTAATGAAAATAGGGACTAGTAAAAAGTTTCACTTTACAAGTCCCATAGATGGGCATATAAATAAAATAATGTATAAATGCACTTGCAAAATGCTTCTGCATATGGATTTTTACATGCCAGGATAGGTTTGAATACTAAGTTGAACAATTGAACCAAAATTATAAAGAAATAGTATAAAGGCAAATAAATAAACTCATGTGATTCCCTGAAGTTTTAGAAGCAGCCAAAGCTAGTTGCACCCACCAAAAGAATCCTTTCTTTCCAATCGCAAAAGTTAAAATGCACACAAAACGATTTGCTGAATCTTCTATACACATCCACAAACTTCTAAACTGAATTTGAGTATCTATTATAGTTGGTTTTAACTTATTTCAAACAGAACATAGAAGCATACATGGAAATTACATTGACAGCTGTCATGTGACAAGCAAGCCTGAAACATCCACGGATTGATCTGTTGATGCACTTCATCTATTACTGGTCCACACATGATAGTCGAGGGAACCTGAAACTTCAACGAGCGTATTCAAATTGACAATTGTGATGATTATTTAATTATGTGGGAACTATATTTCAGAGGGCATTACACACCTGTCCTTCAGGGTTTATGAGAAATGTGCCATTTGGACGGAAAATATATGCTCCAGAGTTCTGGTAAAAATACCAGAAAATTTTATAAAGACAACTCAGAAAGGAATTAATTTAGGAAAAAAACTTGGAAGAGGATTATCTAATAGTACAACACAGACTAAACAATATGTGAAATAAGAACTTATCTTTCTATCTACCTGAGGATCTTTATCACTTCCATTATATCCCGAGTAAAAGGTGTATGGCTGTTTGACAGATTCCTCGACCTTCAAAAGTTGTTTTGCAAATGCATTAGCTTTGTGTTCAATTTATCCCCTGCTTTTCTTTTCTTTTTTTTTCGGGGTGTTTAGAAAAAATAAAAATCACTAAACAGTCCAGCAACAACAGATATAACAATAATAACAGTCTCGCATTCAGTCATGGCTGAACAGCCACAGATATGAAGAAGGGAAATGAAAGCATCATACAAACAGTAGTGTTACAATTAGGTGCATTACATACCGAGCTTCTTTTATTAACATAGTTAATAACTTTCCCTTGATCTGTTGAAAGACTAAGCTTCAGATTTCCATGACCAACTTCCATTATTGATTTTTCACCTCTTTGGAATGTGTATACATATGATTTAGTTGAACGAGGACATAGACTCAGAAGTAGAACAATGGAAGTAACAAATTTGTTATTATAGCTAAAGAAATAAATCAATCTTGTTCTACCTGACAAGATTAAATTTAATAATTACAGCAACTACATGAGCAAACCTGCCCTTTGGGCACTTGATATGGTGTAAGTGCTGAAGCCAAGAGGTGGTACCGAGACCGTAAATGCAAGCCAATACTTAGGTACCTCAATTGGGGTTCTACCTAAGTACACCTTAACATAATAGTTCCTTAAGCCCACGTAGACATCAGCTGGTGGAATAAGCTGTGATTCAACTTCTTTTCCCTCAGAATCATGGACAATAACATCTTCATTGACAACCTACAGCAAGTTTGATAATATAAATAGAGAAATATAATTTTCTCAGTGAGGAAGCCTATTAGTCAAAATTGAGAACTTGCGCGTATATTCCCACCTCATCACAATGTTTGCAGGTGACTTTTAAGTGACATGATTTGGTATATTTGAAGCTTAGCATAGGAAGTATCTTTGAAAACAAGATTTCAAGTATAGCTGATAAAAGAACTGAAAGAGTCAATACAGCA
Organism: Bretschneidera sinensis; assembly: GCA_023935145.1. Lineage (NCBI taxonomy): Eukaryota > Viridiplantae > Streptophyta > Magnoliopsida > Brassicales > Akaniaceae > Bretschneidera > Bretschneidera sinensis. The sequence continues at coordinate 87,153,093 of CM043699.1, forward strand.
AAAAACTTCCGGCTTAAAAATTAGAGCTACTCAATAAAGTGCAGTGACAATATTGAACATCATATAATTCGATTGCTCTGGAGGCTCCAAATGATTCTAAGATAAAACTAGAAGTTCTCCACTAAAAATCCCACAAGGCCAGAGTTCAGAACTCTATCTGAGTACAGATTAAGCCTTATTGGCACAGATGACACCTTTAAGAGTGAGAAGCTATCTCACTTTTTCACCTCGAAAAGTCAAAAGTTCTTGCAAAATCAAATGAACCAACATTTATCAAATGCTAAGCCAGAAGGATTTTTTTTCTAATTCTTTACATATCCCATTCTCAAGTATTCCATTAGTAAGCTACCTTAAGAAGTAGCTCTTGTCTAGTTTTCTTTTTCCGTTGAGATATTCATGTTGTATGTCAGTATGCCACTGAAAAGGTCTACATAAAGAGATCTCAGGTTTCTTCTCCTCTGTTTGCACAGGTTTTTGTTTAGGGGAAATATTCAAGCTTGAATAAAAAACTAATCATTTTCATTCTTTGAATTTATGTATGTTTTCTTCTGGACCACAGAAATTAGTACGATTTCCACCACTTTTAAAATGGTGTTAGCTGCAGGAAAGCAAATGGTTTAGAAACTACAGCAGCATCCCTTCTCTATTACACACTGCCTGAATCCTCTGCACATTAGGATCATCAGCAGAACCAGAGACTATGAATTTTTTTTTTTTGATAAGTGGCCAGAGACTATGAATTTTATCATGTTATAATGCTTTTCGATAAGCCAAGCAAAGCAGTTCAGGTCATCAAGCACTGAGAATAGAACTGAGGTACTCACAGGAATCCGAATTGCATGCTCTCTCTTCCATCCAAGAGAATTATAGACCAAAATAATCTACAGATAGAAGAAGCCAAAAGGTTATAAGTTTCAAAGACAGAAAGGAAAATTTTATAGCTATACACGAGCTAAAGGAACAGAAGATATGATAAAATATTATTCCTTTTTTTAGTTAGTAATATTATAAAATATTATCCTCACCAAGTTTTCCCCTTGAGACAGGTCAACTTCTGATGCAGGATAATAAGTTATATTCAAAAGCGGGCACTGAAAAAAGAAATAAAACGAAAAGGACAGTTCATTCAAAATTCTTTTTACCCTGAAATTCAAATCTGAAATTGAGGAGGACAATGCTCAAGCATAACTACATAACACCGAATTAATAAAATGGTCAAATCTTTATTGTTGTTGGCATTAACATCAGAAAGGCTAGGTTTGGGAATGGCCCAACCACCAAAACCTCTGTATATGCCACCTTTTTATGTATCAAACTGATATATTATTATAACCTTTATGGCAGTCCATCTCTAATAATTTACTCAGCAACTTTCTCCAACCCCAGAACACCTCTATCTTATCACATGGAACTTCTAACGTCATTTTACCAGCAAGCGTCCAGAAGTTCAGTACTCATTAGTTAAAGTGAGTAATCTAATTTTTCCTTGTTGATAACATAATTCCTGATTTAGCCTATGAACTTTCAAATAACTTCCATTTTAAGAATTTCCTGGAGACACAATCGGTGCTAGATTATGACACTCATAATGTGAAGCCGGCTACATATACATTATCCACACAGGTGTCTAGCAACACTTACCAGGTTCACATAATGAATGAGCTTGTCCATCTGACGGAACCATGTGTGCGCATATTGATACTTAAAATCTGTTCCCACGGTAAACATTATATGATTTGTTCTAATAATGTTTGCCAGCAAACAAAATAAATCCTGTTAGCAATATCAAACAGAGTCCTTCTTTGAAGAGAAAATTAAGCTAGCTTTCAAGGCTGACACTGGCAAATTAATGAAAGATAGGAAATATTGAAGCACAGGATAATGCAGTTGTTCATATAACTTTGATAGTTTGACAAATTTCTAGGGTCAGGGTGGATACATGAGGTTCATGAAAACTGCCATATCCCATGAATAAAGCTGAATTGATGAGTATTTGGCTCTTTGATTAAGTCCATAGGAGAACTACAGTATCAAGTGGAAAAATTTGCAGTGGAACCGCAACCAATCGTGATTCAAAGAACAACTAAAAGAGGTCAAACTCATATCTAGAGTCTTCAACGCTTTTTCTCCGTGCTTCTTCTAACAGTGCCCACAGGAAGTATTGCAGTATTGTCCATGCATCATGAAGATATCCATATGGTTATCCAATATTTAATGTTTCTTCCTACTCATATGACTAAAGACAAGAACTGCATTTTAATAATATAACAAAATGTATTTGTCCTACTAGCAACTACTCCGTCCCATTTATTTTGGCAAGTATTCCATTTCGGGATGTCTCATATTGTTTGTCCAATTTGAAAAGTCAATATTCAACTTTAGTTAAGTATTCTTAATTACCTTTAAGTTTAGGTTTCACGAGGAAGATTAGGATTAGAGATTTTAATTTAGGAATTGGGGGATATGGAGATAATTATGTAATTGAAAATATTACGAATTATTCTCTTAGTTAGCTTCCTTATTTGAATATGATTATAATTAGACTTATTTTCTTCCATTGTTATCTGATCAGTTGTTATTATCTTTAGGTTAGGATTCTCCTATATATATGCGGGAGATTCATTTGTTATTCAACAGCTTATGAATTAATTCAGATTAAATTATCAATTTTCATACACTGTGATTGGGTGTTGAATTGTCCATGTGATTTGGACTACTATTCCATGTGATTTGGTTCAGTGTTTCTATGTGATTTGGTAAGATCCATGTGATTTGGATCATCTATCTATCTTTAATTTCCATGTTTCTTTTCAATTATTTCCTATTGTACTGCATTAAGTGGTATCAAAGCCCTAATTTTGTTCCCCTTTGAGAAAAAAACACCATCAGAAAAATCCCGAGTATAATAGCTAAACACACATTCTTTTGCTGTTTGCCGTCATCCTTCACCATCAGCCGCCGCCACCATCAGCTGTGAATAGAGAGTTAGGCCTAGCCTAGCCGAGCCGAGCCAGTTCAAAAAACGAATTTCCAAGTTTTCTTTTTTTTATTTTTTATTTTTTTACTGTAATTATCTTTAATTTTTTATTCCTGCAAAAAATAACATAAAAAGAGTAGAAAAACAAAACAATAAAAAAAGGAAAAAAAATTTAATTATGTTTAAGGTATTTTAGTTTGATATCATGTCTTACCGTACTTGGATTCGTTTTCAAATCTACAAGCTCAGCTATTAAGTGCTTATTCTCGCTTGGATGCATTGAAATCCAAAGTGATGAAGTATGGTTGGTGTTATCTTCTCCGGCGTATGTATGAAGAATATAGAGAAATTCAATATTGGGTTTATCGTGATGAGAGACGACTTGAAGAATTACAACACCAATATGAGTATGAGTATGAGTGTGAGTAGAGTTCTCAAGATGTCCATGTTTTGAATAGTAATGGCAGTTATATTTATGATGATGAGGGAGTTGCGTATAAAAATTATTATTATGTTCCTAAAGAGGCTAACCATGGTTGTGTTGGATATGATCGTGCTTACATAATCCAATTTCTGAAAAGAATATAAAGAATTGTGCAAGCCCTTTGATGTTGTGACAGTGCACGCTGATCCCAAACTTGATAACTCCAAGCTCACTAATGATAGAGAAAACTCAACAAAGCACCAAGATGAAGTCAACAAGAATGAAGATATTCAAGTAGGGGTTGAACATGTCCCAATTCCATGTGAGACTGTCATAGTTGAACTATATCAGTCAGATGATGACTTGGTTATGCCCATTGAGTCTGTTGACCAGGTTCAAGACCAATATACCAACAAAGATGAAGGACGGGTCGACGACCAGCTTGATATTGTTGAGCATGTTGAACCAATTCCATGTGAGGTTATTTTATTCAAACCAGTCCAGCAAGATGAGAAGTTTGCTGAGCACATTAAGACGATTGAAGAGATTTTAGACAAACAGGACGACAAGCTTGATTGCTCGATTGAGGTTTGAGATGATACATCTATCCGTCATATTGAGTTTGTCCTCCCTACCTGGTTTCGGAAATTTTTTCCCCGTATGGTAATTTAGCCTTCCGAGACTTTCATGACCATACTTTGTTCCTCCACGCTTTCAAGCACTTACTACTGAAACATTTTTTAACTCGAGGACAAGTTCTTTCTAAGTGGTGGAGAATGATAGGGAACACGAGGAAAATTAGGATTAGAGATTTTAATCTAGAAATTGGGGGATATGGAGATAATTATGTAATTGAAAATATTAAAAATTATTATCTTAGTTAGCTTCCTTATTTGAATTGGATTAGGATTAGGATTAGGCTTATCTTCTTCCATTGTTATCTGATCTGTTGTTCTTATCCCTTTAGGATTTATTTTTTATCTTTAGGTTAGGATTCTCCTATATATATATATATATATATATATATATATATATATATGGGAGATTCATTTGTTATTCAACAGCTTATGAATGAATTCAGATTAAATTATCAATTTTCATGCTCTGTGATTGAGTGTTGAATTGTCTACGCGATTTGGTTCAGTGTTCCCATGTGATTTGGATTATCTATCTATCTTTAATTTCCCTGTTTCTTTTTAATTCTTTCCTATGGTACTACATCACAAAGACTACCATTTAAGTCTAGGCATTAATAAGGGCATTTATGGAAAGTAAGCTATAATTTAATGAGCTGTAACTGTAATTATTGTGTCTCCTTAAAAGGTTGGGTTTTCTATACATACCAAGATAAATGAGACGGAGGGAGTATTAATTAGCAAAAGGACGTTAAATAAAGGGAAGATATTTTCAAAAAGGAAAGAAAGTTCTTTGAATATCTAGACCAGATAGCAGTGAAGCAACAAAAACATCTCAAAAAAGAAGACAACTATTTAACCAAAAAGGAATGATAAAAAACATAAGACACAATGGATTATGGATTTTTTTGAATATACAAAACATTTTGTAGACCACTTCCATTTACCTGTGACAGTGCCGCAGCAACAAAGTCATTAACTTGGTCTTGAACATTGTGATCAAACAAATTGATGTTATCCTTCATTGGAAGAAAAAAAAAAGTTAACACTACAAACACTTACATGATCGAGAGACTGATTGGAAATTGATAGTATTTCATGGGGTTTACTTGAACAATAGGGGAATCATCATTAACTTCGAAGTAGAAACCTGGTGAAGGTTCATAATTCTCAGGAAAGGCACCAGCAAAAATATGAAATAATTAAATCAAACTAACAATGATTCAGAAAAGCAAAATTTTCCTTCATCAGTAATCCAAAGAGGATGAAGAGAAAACATCAATCGTTAGATACAACTTATATACATGCGTAAGTATAATATATATGCTAAACTAAAACTAAACAATCTGTGCTGTTTACCTGCGCAGAAGAACCAAGGCTCCTAGAACCCTGCCAGACAACTTCGAGCCTCTTCTCACTTTTATGTTTAGCCCTATCTTGGTAATCTATTCGGCCAAAGAAGAACGAGTCGAATCCAACCTACATTGAGATTAATATAATGTCTTCCCACATTGTCTATTTTTAAGAGAACTTTAACATTAAGAAATGTGCTCGAAGCTAAACATAAAAATGGGTTTACTTCTGCTCCCAACAGATAAGCCTGCACTGCAGAATGTCCAAAGGGTTTGCCAACCAATTCTTGGAGTCACGCCAAACTCCTTTTTAATAAATCGATGCCCAAGAGTTGTCTGATCAATCATGTCAATGTAATGTGGTACTGCCTCATCATGCATGCACATACCCCCATTTATGTAAAGAGAAATAGATAGATAACAGTGAGTGAGAGAGAGAGAGTCAAAACCCAAATTTGAAATTAACATCCTACCCAATCAGGCTTAGTGGACATGGAGAATATATTTTAAGGGAGGGGGGGGGGGGGGGGGGGGGAGGGGGGGTGGTGGGGGTTGGGTTTCCATGTGAATATTGTCAAAAGAAGGTCAAACCATAAATTGCTGGGGAAAGGGGACGAGGCGGCAAATAGTAAAAATACTTTGTACATTACATGAGCTCTAGTTGACCTGAGCTGACGAGCTCCTTGACTATGCGCTGGACAGCTTCATTCTGATCTCTCCACCATCGCTGGAAAAACACCTGCATTAATCAAGCAAGACCAATAGTCACATATGTTATATTTTGGCACTTGACAGTTATAAACAAAAAATCTCCAGATGGTGTCAAGTGATGGTACAAATCCTGTGATAAGATATGTATATATACAACAAAGAAATGGCACAAATTCTGCATTAAGGATTTAATAGGCACCTTAAGAATTTCTTGGAACCAGAATTCGGCATATCAATACATTATGCATACAACCCATTTTATTGAAAAACTTTTTGCATGATGCAATCTTATCCTTGGAATGTCAAGAAATTGCTTTCTTGCAACAATGCTTTGTAACAATTTCATTATGACTAACAGTATATGGGGACAATAATGATAATGGGCATAGTTGTCAAAGCTGTTTATAATGGGTATTTTAATGAGGATGTTGGGCTTTTGCTAAAGGGAATTAAGCTATCTATTTTGTTAGGATATTTTATATCCTAATGTGTTTAATTTTGATATAGATAAAACCTATTTAATTAACTAACAAAGATAATTTAAGGGTGTAGGTTTAAGAGTTTATTTTACAAGAACCCGTCGCAGAGGAACCAGTTGACTAGTTAGCACCAGTCGACTAGTAAGTCGACTACCAAGCAGAGCCAGTCGACTACCAAGAGAGAAGTAGTCGACCGATGAGTCGATCGGTAAGTCGACCAGTAGAAATTTTAGTGTTTTATGACCAGTCAAAAGATCCGGTCTACTGAGGAGAAGACCGGTCGACTAGGGAGTCGACTGGAGGTAACCGTTGGAGATCATAAGATCTACAATAAATGGGATATCAGTCTGAAAATGAAGTTTTTAGAGTTACCTTTTTGGAGAGCTTGACTGAAGCTATAAATCAGAGTTGGTTGAAGGGAGTTCGGCATAATAGCAAGAAGAAAGAATTCAGTCTCAGTTTTACACAGAGCTTAAAGATTCAGTGTTTACCACTTCAATAGTGTTTAAATCTATAGAATGTAAAAGTGAGTGTTTGAGAGAGATTCATTTTGTAAGGTTTTCTTGCTACCCGTAAAGCAAGACAAGGTGTAAAGGTTTGCTTGATACCCGAAAATCCAAACCAGGTGTAATCTTTGAGATTAGTGGAACTTAGTAGACCGGGAGAAAGAACTATTGAAGTAGTGGACGTAGGCTCATGGCCAAACCACTATAAATCTCTGTGTCCCTCTTTCTCTCTTTCTGTTAAATTTTTAATTACTTAATTTTTATGCAAATCGTATTTTTCTATCATCATATTTCCTAACAATTGGTATCAGAGCAAGTCTCCATTATATTTGACTAATCGTCAAGAGTTCCTGAAAGATAAGCGCATATATTACCAACGATTCCGAGTAACTTGCAAAGTTCACCCCACCAGTATTCGATGGTCGAACTATTCGTTTTTGGAAGAAAAGGTGGTCAGTTTTTATCAAGAGCAAAGACTTAAATTGCCGAAGGGTTATCAGCAAAGGACCATACAGACACACCAAAAGAATTGATGATTTGGAGTTCGAGAAGGATGAGGATGAGTGCTCTCAAAAGGAGAAATATGAAAGAGAAATCAACAAAAAAGCCATGCACCTCCTGTATCAATAAGAACCAGTTCAATCGGATCCAAGCCTGTGAGACAACTAAAGAAATTTGGCTCAAACGGGAAACAGCCTTCGAAGGTACAGATAATGTCAAATTAACTAAAATTACTATTCTGATGTCTGTCTTTGATGGTTTCAAGATGAATTTAGGTGAAAGCATCTCAGAATTAACCTCTTGGTTCACCGAAATATTAAACGAGCTGAGGCAGCTAGGAAAGGAGATCCATCGGTCTGATCAGGTGATCAAAATGATTAGATCTCTACCAAGGGAGTGGCTACCCAAAGTTTTAGCCATCGAAGAGTCAGAAAAATATACAACAATGACCTTGGAAGATCTCATTGGCATCCTAATGACTCATGAGATCAACTTGAAGGTGCTGAAGAATGATGAAGATAAGTAAAGAAAAACAATCATATTAAAAGCTGTCGAGGACGAAAATGAAGAAATGTCTGACTTAGATGATGAAATAGCAATGCTCACAAGAAGGTTCAAAAGGAACCTGGAGCAACACAAAAGAGATTCGAAAGGTGAGTCATTAATAAAAAGAGAACGAGTCTGCTATGAATGTGACCAGCCAGGTTATAGAAGTTTATATTGTCCAAAGAGAAAAGGACTAGTAACAACCTGGAGCAATGGCGAGTATGAGGATTCAAATCTCGAAAAGCAAGTTGCTAACCTCTTCCTATGTCTTAAGTGACAAGAATTGTTTACCAAACGAGAGAGATGAGACAATTAAATCCGGTAAAGGTTGAGTGTCCAAATTTTTAATCAGCCAAATTACAGGTTTAATTTTTGTTTTGTCTGCATATTTTTATGCCCCACGAGTTTAGGGGGAGTTTGATTTAATCGTTTATCGTTCTTATAGCATTCGTTCAGGGGAGTTTAAAAAACAACCTTTTTGATTTTAGACAAAAAGGGGAAGAAATTTAATTTTTTGTTACGGTTTTGTATACATAAAAAAGAAGGAGATTGTTAGGATATTTTATATCCTAATGTGTTTAATCTTGATATAGATAAAACCTGTTTGATTAACTAACAAGGTTAATTTAAGTGTGCAGGATTAAGTGTTTATTTTACAGGAACCAGTCAATCAGTTAGTCGACAAGCAGAGGAACCAATCGACTCAGCAGAGGAACCAGTTGACTAGTTAGTCGACCAGTAAAGGAACTAGTCGACCAGTGAGGCACCAGTGGACTACCAAGCTTAGCCAGTGGACTACCAGAGAAAAGTAGTCGACCAGTGAGTCGGTCAGTGGGGGAACTAGTCGACTGGTAAGTTGACCAGTAAAAGTTTCAGTGTTTTATAAAGACCATTTAGAAGACCCGATCTACTGAAGGGAAGACCAGTCAACTAGAGGTGACAGTTGGAGATCATAAGATCTACAATAAATGAGATATCAGAATGAAAATGAAGTTTTCAGAGTTGCCTTTTTGGAGAGCTCGGCTGAAGCTTCAACATAAGAGCAAGAAGAAAGAATTCAGTCTTAGTTTTACACAGAGCTTAGAGATTCATTGTTTACTACTTCGTTAGTGTTTAAATCTGTAGAGTGTCAAAGTGAGAGTTTGGGAGAGATTTCTTTTATAAGGTTTTCTTGCTACCTGTAAAGCAAGACAAGGTGTAAATGATTGCTTGGTACCTAAAAATCCAAGCCAAGTGTAATCTTTAAGATTAATGGAACTCAATAGACCGAGAGAAAGGCAAGTGGACGTTGCATCATCGCCAAACCACTATAAATCTCTATGTCCCTCTTTCTCTCTTTCTGTTAAATTTTTAATTGCTTACTTTTTGTGCAAATCTTATTTTTTCAATCTATCATATTTCCTAACATATTTGTTTTCCCCATCCTAATTTCCTATAATCTGGTTATTTAAGAGAACTCCAAAATTATCTTTTCACTCCATTTTCTCAGCAACCAAACACAACAACATTGATTACTCTTTTCTGGGTTCAAAGAATTGATGATTTCTACAAAATTAGAAATAAGGGAAGCATACTTGCCTGGTCAACATAAATAAATTTCCGATTTTTGTCAGCCAACAGTGCAGGTACAATTGAATCCAACACATTTTGCACACAAGCACCCTACAAACAAGCAGAACAAAACATAAACAAAACTTATGAAATCAAAATCATCCATCTTTATATGTATACAAATATAGAGAGAAAAGGGGTCTCTATAGAGAGAGAAAGAAAGACCTGGATTGAGTTGTTATAGCCCACATAGTACTGATCAACGGTCTTTAGCCAACCCACATCGTCATGGGTGTGAGGAACCAAATGGACATTGAACTTCCCTGGAACTATACTCTGTGAAGTATTGTAAACCATAAACTTCGATTCTGCACATAAGATTCCCACAAACAGAAGGATACAAGAGAATAACACAATACCCATTTAGTATATACTTCTCATTCAAGTTTTTAAAGGTTTTGGGTATACGAGGAATTGGTTTTGAAGGAAAAGCAGTTTTAGTTTGAAGAATCTGAAGAGTGCTTCATTAGGAAAGTTACTTCAATTTGCATGTATAAAAGGCTCTAGTACAGTACTACAGTACAGATGTCTTTGAGCTCTATCTATAAGAGTTTTTGTTACTCAGAGGAGAGAGGAAATTTTAGAAATGTGTTGTATTTTCAGTGAAGCTGCCATTCAATAGAGTAAACTAATCTAAACTAAACTACTGAAGTTAGGCATATGTTTCTTTGACTTTGTTTTAATAAAGTTTAATTTTCTTTTTCCTTTTTAAAATACTACTCAATTGAAAATTTAATAACATATTTCACGGATTAGGTGAATTTATTTTAAACTTTGAAAAACCTTTCCTTCGAATTAGATGATAAGATTTCTTCCGCTAGCACAAGGGGTAAAGCTATTAGTAGTTTTTAAAACAAATAAACTAAAAAGTATTTTTTTAAAAATAAAGTTGTTTTTTTTTCAAAATAAATAAATTATTGATATATCTTGCATTTTTGTTCAACCTAAAATATTTTTTGGACGATTTAAAGTGAAAAAAATAGTTTATGAAACGAAAGGTTTAACCGATATACAAAGGTATTGCTAGAGTTTTGGAGAACTATCAAACTACTTTGTCCTATTTATTTTTAATAGTGAATTATTCTTTGCTCTTGTTTCTTATTTTATATCTTTTTTTTATGTGATTGTTATGTTTTTTTATTTTGTTATTTATCTTTATCATCCGTCTACAAATAAATAAAAAAGAAACAAATTTCTAAATTAAAAAACTAATCCTTATGTCAAAAGACATCAAGATTTGTTTTGCCACGAAAAACATTTTAAGTGTAAAATAGAATCAGTCTCAATCCTATAATGAAATATATGTAATTAAGCATATATATATATATATATGAGTAATAATATTTATTGAATTTCTCTTTAAAAACTGATAATAGAATGTCAATAGGTTTAATGCACTTTAACCACTGCTCTTATGATAATGATTAACAACTCCCTAAACAAACATACCATCCCTTTTTTATAACTTGTGTATCAATGACTGTAGTAAAATAATTGAATCCTAACTCAATATACTGTACATTACTCTTTTCTTTATGTGTGTCTTTTTCTCTCCTTTTCCATTAATTATTTTATACTAATATTTTGAGATGATTTATTTTATAATAGGCTTAATTTCAAAATTTTCCCTCAGTTTAGGATCAAGTGTCACATTTTCCCCTTAGTTTTCAAGAGTAGCAATTTAACCCATGACTTTAACAAATTGGTACAATAGAATTCCGGTTTGATTTCCGTCAAAATCTTTATAACATGCAGCTTGTGCAAGCTCTTTGGCACCAAAATTTCCATCACATCAACATTGGTCAATCTTACTGTTAATGTATTATATGGACTTAGTCCCACATTGGTTGTGTATAGCTTTACTTCTCCTATTAGCTTATATAAATAGGATAGCTCCCTTTGTAAGTAAATCACACCATTCAATACAATTCTTCTCTTTGTATTGTCTCACTTCCTCTCTTAAATTCAACATGGTATCAGAGCCATAATGGTTCTCGGTATTTTAAGAGTTGAGTATGCTCTGTGATTGCCACTATTAGTGGATCCTTCACATAAGAAATTCTCGGTATATTAAGAGTTGAGTATGCTCTGTGATTGCCACTATTAGTGGATCCTTCACATCAGAAAAACTTCTAGTATATCCTTTTCATACCTGTCGGGTCATCACTATAGTCAGAGTCTCATTCTCCATCGACATCATCTCCGCTGCCGCTTCTGTTTCAGAAACACTGCTGCCACGTCAGCCCTAAAAGCCACATCAGCGCCATCTCACTGCCACCTCAGTGCCACGTCACTCGTTGACATCATCTCCGCTGCCACATCAGTGCCACGTCACCCGTTGACATCATCTCCGCTGCCGCTCCTGTTTCAGACACGCTGCTGCCACGGTAGCACCACATCAACAACACGTCAGCACCACGATACTCGTTGACCGTCACATCATCAGTTGACTGCCACATCATCAGTTGACCGCCACATCACCGGTTGACTGCCACATCATCAGTTGACCGCCACATCACCGGTTTCTTGGAGGTTCACCTTCCTCTTTGCTCATATGGCTGAATCGGATTTACCCCACCGACAGAGCACACACCAGAAGCCCTTATATTGCAAGTATTGTCATTCACAAGGGCATGAATTGCTCAAATGTCCTTCTCGCCTATGTAAAGTCTGCAGAGAACCGGGTCACTATCTTGCAGACTGCCCTAAACTTCCATCTGGAAATCAGTCAAATAGGAACCAATATCACTCTCGAGGCTCATACAATCGGTCATATTCCAAGCCAAAGAATACTGCTGCTATAACCACTGATGCTACACCAACTTCATCCAATTCTCCACCTGATTGGAGTGGTTTCTGCACCGTTCTTACCGAGGCTCTAAATAAAATCGGTAACAATATAGCCATGTCAACTACACCAGGTACATCCCGATGGTATTTCGATTCTGCTTGTTGCAATTACATGACTTCTGATGCCTCTATTTTTTCCTCTAAAACCTGTGATGAGCATGCGCCTACTATTCACACTGCCAATGGATCAAATATGCTGGTCAGCCATACTGGACATGTTGATAGTTCTCATTTGTCTCTCCCTGACACATATTTAGTTCTTAATCTTACGCTTAACCTTATATCTGTTGGACAACTATGTGATCTTGGACTTGATGTGCATTTTTCTTCTACTGGTTGTCGTGTGCAGGACCCTCAGACAGGAAAACTCCTTGGAACCAGCCGTAAAGTTGGACGCCTCTTTGAACTCACTCATCTCCAAGTCCCATCCTCACCATCACCAAATCAATCAGCCGCATCCATCACAGCACTCTCACCTGTGAAATTGTGGCACTCTCGGTTAGGTCATACTTCATCTAGCCCTCTACGTTCTCTTATTTCTAGTGGTCAGTTAGGTTCACTTCAGCATGAGTCTTTTCATTGTATTCATTGTCAACTTGCAAAACAATCAGCTTTACATTTTAATGAGAGTCAGTCCGTTTCTCTTGCACCTTTTGATTTAGTACATTCTGACGTTTGGGGGCCTTCTCCTCATGCATCAATGGGTGGTGCTCGTTATTTTGTTATATTTGTGGATGACTATTCTCGTTATACTTGGTTGTTTCTTATGAAAAGCAGATCTGAACTCTTTCAAATATATTATGATTTTTCTTCTATGGTTCAAACTCAATTCTCTCGGAATATCAAAATTTTTCGTTCAGATAATGCAATGGAATATAAAGATCGTGCTTTTCTAAACCTACTTCACAAAAATGGCACGCTCCCCCACCGCTCGTGCCCTGGAACCTCCCAACAAAATGGACGAGCTGAACGCAAACATCGACATATTCTTGACATCGTTCGTGCTCTACTCATTTCGTCATCATATCCTGAACGTTTCTGGGGTGATGCTGCATTCACCGCAGTATACACAATCAATCGTGTCCCTTCCACTACAATCCAAAATCAATCTCCATTCGAGCGCCTTTTCGGTAAATCTCCTGATTACTCTAACCTCAGAGTCTTTGGTTGCGCTTGTTTTGTTCTTCTCAAACCACATGAACACAACAAATTACAACCAAGGGCTCATCTGTGTTGTTTCATTGGATATGGTATTAAACATAAGGGGTATCGATGCTGGGATCATATTTCTAAAACTCTTTGTATCTCTCGTCATGTCATTTTTTGGGAATATCAAATGTTCTCTTCGTTACGGTCATTTGATATATCAACTATCACTAACTCTAGATTCTTTACTGATCCATCTATTAAGTTATTTCCTGAGAATCCAGTTTCAAGTACTGTTGAGTCCACATCCGAATCACCAGCTGATATCACCCCTTCCGTTCCAGAACCACCAGTTGATCCTACCTCTCCAGACCCAGACCCAGTTCCAGCTCCAGAACCATCAGCTGACCTCATCTCTCTGACTCAATCGGTTGTGCCCGAGGATATTCCTATGTCTGATGAGTCTGCACTGACTCCCTCTGAGAGCCATCCTCCATATCACCCCCGCAGATCTACTAGGGTAACTCACCCCCTTCTCATCTTGCTGATTACCATTGTGATTATCATTGTTTTTCCACTATACTTCATCTGCATGAGCCTCAATCCTATAAGGAGGCTAGTACTAATCCTCTTTGGCAGAAAGCAATGGATGAAGAACTTCAAGCCCTAGCTAAAACTCATACATGGGATATTGTTGATCTACCCGCTGGAAAAACTCCTATTGGGTGCAAATGAGTGTTTAAGATCAAGACACTTTCTGATGGCTCTATTGAACGATATAAAGCCCGACTTGTTGCCAAGGGATTTGCTCAGGAATATGGCATTGACTATGAAGAGACATTTGCTCCAGTGGTGAGGCTCACATCTGTCCGTACACTCATTGCTGTCGCCGCCATTCGAAGATGGACTCTATTCCAAATGGATTTCAAAAATGCATTTCTGAATGGGGAACTTCTTGAGGAAGTCTATATGCATACACCTCCCGGCTTGGATGCCACTCGAAACAAAGTTTGTCGCATTCGTCGTGCCTTATATGGTTTAAAACAAGCTCCATGTGCCTGGTTTGCCAAATTCAGCACTACCATTCATCAGTTTGGGTTCACACCGAGTGCTCATGATTCGGCTCTGTTTATCCACCATACTGCCAATGGTATTATCCTTCTTTTACTGTACGTGGATGATATGGTTATTACTGGAGATGATCCACATGGTATTTCTGAACTCAAAAAGTTTCTTAGTGGCCAATTCGAGATGAAAGATCTTGGCGTGCTCACCTATTTTCTTGGCCTCGAAGTCTCATCTAATTCTGATGGATTTTTTCTCTCTCAGGCCAAATATGCCTCGGACCTCCTTTCCAAGGCTGGGATCACTGACTCAACCACTGCCACTACTCCTCTCGAGCCGAATGTCAGACTTACCTCACTCGATGGTTCACCTCTTCAAGATGCCACTCTATATCGTCAACTGGTTGGAAGTCTTGTATATCTTACTGTCACTCACCCTGACATTGCCTATGCCGTTCATCAGGTCAGTCGGTTCTTGTCCGCTCCTCGGACCACCCATTACTCGGCTGCTCTTCGCATTCTTAGGTACGTCAAGGGTACTTTATTTCATGGGCTTCATTTCTCAGCACAGTCTGCCCCCATTTTACAAGCCTATTCTGATGCCGATTGGGCCGGAAACCCCACCGACAGACGTTCAACCATTGGTTACTGTTTCTTTTTGGGCAATTCTCTCATTTCCTGGCGTAGTAAGAAACAAACTGTGGTTGCTCGCTCCAGTACTGAAGCTGAATATCGTGCCATGGCTGATGCAACTCAAGAACTTCTCTGGCTTCGATGGCTACTCGCTGACATGGGCATCTCTTCTCCTGCTGCCACTATCCTACACTGTGACAACATGAGTGCTATTCAGATCGCTCACAATGATGTCTTCCACGAGCGTACAAAACACATCGAGAATGATATCCATTTCATCCGTGATCACATTCTCCAGAATACGGTTCGTCTACAATCCGTCAGTTCAGCCGATCAGACAGTTGACATTTTCACTAAGGTTCATCCACCCGGACGCTTTCACTCTCTGGTTTCCAAACTCAAGTTCACCTCCCACTTACCACCTTGAGTTTGAGGGGGGATGTTAATGTATTACATGGGCTTAGTCCCACATTGGTTGTGTATAGCTTTACTTCTCCTATTAGCTTATATAAATAGGATAGCTCCCTTTGTAAGTAAATCACACCATTCAATACAATTCTTCTCTTTGTATTGTCTCACTTCCTCTCTTAAATTCAACACTTACATTTGAGAAATTAAAAATAAAATAAAAAACCGATTGAGCAATTAAGCCCGACTGTTAAAAAACAAAATTGTAGTAAAATTCTAACCCTAAATCCCCATATCCAGGCTTCATGCGGCTAGAAATTTGGTGCCAAAGAACTCGTGTAAGTTGCATGTGATAAAAATTTTGACAGAAATCAAATTGGAATCAGACATAGGAATTCTATTGCACAAAATTGTTAAAGTAATAAGTCATATTTTCATGTATCAAAATTATCCCATAGTATTCTACTTAATTGGACAATAAATGATATTTTGAGATTTTTTAGGTTTTTTATCAAAATATTTCTTTGAGATAAAGATTTAGGTGTGGAGAATTTTGATCTAAGAAGGTAAAAATCAATGATGTAATATTTTAATATATATCATTATTGTTGTCGTTCTTTATTTGTCTTTATTGTTTTTGTGATTGGTCTATGCTTTCAGAAGTTTAAATTTTAAAGGCAAAAACGTAATGATTTAAGTAAATGCATTGAAAATTTTAACTTTGAATGAGCTTCAAGTTTTTAATAAGTTATTTTAAATCTTAATTTAAACTTTTTTGCTTACTGGACTTTGAATATGTTTATATATATCTAAATATCATGCTTAAAAATTTAAATTTCACTAATTTAATGTATATAAATTATAATTATTTCAAAATTAAGACACACTCTCTCATGTTGATTTCAATGTAAAACTAAAAAAATGATAAAAAAAAATGCAATGTAACACGTGCAACAGCTTGCTTGTTGTAGGGCTAGTTAAGCCTAAAAGGAACAAGTAGTAAAGTGATGCATATTAACTGGCTTGTGAAAGACATAACTTTGGGTAGGTATTATTTTGGTTGTTGTGATGTATATTGCCTACCAAATATACATAGCTGATGCTTAGGTAACATAGCTTATATAATCTTCCACTTCACAAAAGCAAATCGGTATTTAACTTAACTACTTAGTATTGTTAAGCCTAAATAGGTTCTAAGCATAAATACCATTCAACATTCATTGCTGTGTTAAAAACTTCAGAATTTCATAAGGAGATTTCATAAATACAATAACAAGAGATATTCCATCAACCAAAAACTAACATAATTTTCATAACCAACAAAGAAACTTGTGGCAAAAAAAGCAAAATAGATAGATATATAGTCAAATAATCACATAAAGACTATGAACCAAAATAGAAAACTAATCACCATTAATAGAAATCATGTCAATAACTTTTGCTACCACCTCTTTAGATTCCCTAAGAAACTTTATGCTCATGTCAAGCTTGTTTCTCTTGGAAGCCATAGAAGGCGAATCCTCCAACGTCCTCTCAATACTACCACATTTATGCCCCATCAATTCATTAAATATCTCCATCTCCATCTCCATCTCCTTGTTAACCAGATTCTGAATTGCAAACAACAAATGCAAAGCAAGCCAATTAACCAGTCTCCTCATCACAATTTTCCAATAAGCAGTCATTCTCATCTTGAAATCATATACTTGGTGTAAAACATGAGGATAAAGCCTCAGATGTCCAACATCAACCTCTCCAAAACCTTTAACCATAACTGTTGAAGGCTTGCTTTCATCAATTATGACAAGCTTGGTGAATTCATCTTGAAAAGAAATAAGATCACTTGTACTCCGAGTTACAAGTATAATCAGTCAGTTTTCCCATTTCCACAATCTCAGTCACTTGATTGAGTGACAGAGCCTTCATCTTCACTATAAGATTGTTTGCAGCCCTCTTAGTAGAAGAATGAAGCTGGGGATAGTTCACTGAGTGTTGCATCAAAACATTAACAACCACATACTCAATATAATCCCAAACTTCTTCCACAAACTTAACTGTCTTCCTAGATATCCCCTTTACATTTCCCTGCAAAATAGCAAGAAAAGCAGTACGAGAAAGGAAATTTGAGAGACTAATCAACTTAGATTCCTCCAGAACTCTCATCTCATCCATCAAAAAGTTATTTTTAGTGTAACTCTTACAACTCTCTGAAATTTCATCAAAGAAACGGTTGAACATTTATGCCAAACAAGCAGTGTAATGCATTTGTCTTCATCTGGGTATTCTTCAAATTCTCCTCTAAGAAGAATTTTCCTGAGTGACTCCTTTGCTGAGCCAATAATCTGCATGAAAGCAGTCATCGCCTCTGGAATCGATGATATTAACTTAGGCATTTTATTCAGCTCATTAACATTGCGGTTAAGCTTATCACTGATGTTTTTAACAATCTCAGGCAAGCATCTTGCAATAATAGTTGCTTGAATTTGAACAAGTTTTAGGGCTAAAACAGGAACGCCCACAATAGATTTATCAATATGAGAAAGAAGTGGATGTGTTTCGAATAATCGAGCTTCCTCCGTTCTTGCATCCTCATAAGATTTCTCACCAATTCGATTCCTAACACAAACATAACCAAGACCGGTATTCACATCATCTACAGAAACTTGTTGTATATATTTGTAAATAATGGATTAGCATTACATTTAGTCATTGAGCCCATAATGGGATGGGCTATACTAATAGACACATATTGAGGCCACTACTCTCACCCAATTGAAAAGGGAACTGGCCCATTGAGTTCCTTTTAAGGTCATGGTTCAGCTGGCTCTTTCTTTCTCTAAGAGAAGAACGAAATTACAAGGGCAGAAAATAGTTCTCTCCATAGAAGAAAATTTTCATCCTTTTGTAGGAACCCTAAAGCTATATGGAAAATCCATCACAAGTTATTGAAGGTATGAATTCTCAACATTATGGAACACATGCTTTGATTATAAGAAGAGATTATCACATATTATGAATTCTAACAATTGGTATCAGAGCCATACCTTCATATTTTCATGGCTGTGTTTTTTTTTTTTTTTTTTTTTTTTTTTTGTTGTTGTAATTTGTTGTTTGAAGGAGAAAGGCGTGAGTTTTCAGTCCATGCTTGTCTCCATCATTGAAATGCATTCGTTTTTTTTTTTTTGTGTGGATATCTGTTGTTTTTTTGTCTTCAAATTGAATTTCTTGGTTTTGGACTTGCCTAATATTATATCACTTGTGGTTTCATTGCTTATGGTCAAGTTTTTGGTTTAATTTTGACTTTTAACAATTTATTGTTTGATTTGATAATTATTTAAACTTTAAACATTGACCAGAGTTTATGGTATTGATTAATGATTGGCTGTTTTGATACAATATTGTTTTGCAAAATTCCTCCTTTTATGTGTTTATGAACTTTGTGATATTGCTTCATTTTTTTTAATGGAGAAAAAAATGAATAATTCCTTTTCAGATAAATAAATATTTTGTTCATGTGGGTCATGTCATTTTGTTGTAATACCGATGGTTTGGAGTGGCTATGTACCCATCTCTCGTGAGACTAGTCATGATAAATTATCGGAGTTGTTATTATTGATCATGTTTTCGCTTAATGATATTATACTAAGATCCATACGAATAGTGAATTTACCCCGTTGGCAAACCATTATTTGGTAGGATGCTTAGAACGATAAAGATAATAGTTAAGTGTTTGGCACTTGGTGGCCTAGTCCTATCCTCTCGGTAGCGGGTCATTTTAAGTCCTTGTATTTAATTATTTTACTTTATCATGTGTAAGAGCCTTTTATGTATCTTGGGCTCTAGCATAGTTCGTAATAGTCTATTTTGAATAAGATTCTAGCATGGATATAAGATTAACTAATGGAGACATTTATGCGTGCATGTTTCTTGTTCCACATGCATAATAAATTTTATTATATTCTCTTTAGCTTATGGCAACGCGGCTCTGTCTCTCTCTTTGTCTGCCATCAAGAGTCTAACTGGAACCAATTATAAGGATTGATATGAGTCTCTCACTATTAATTTGGTTATCATGAATTTGGACTTGGTTTTGAGGGTCGATGCGCCTATTGAGCCCACTAGTGAAAGTTCTGCAGCTAAAAAGACTTGTTATGAGCAATGGGTGCATTCTAATAGGACTTGTCTCATGATTATGAAATATACTATTGACAAGTCTATCAGGTAAAGCATAGTTGATACTGATAGTGCTAAATAATATCTTGATGCCGTTGGGAAGAAATTTATTAAGTATGATAAAGCAGAAAAGGGAACTCTGATGAAACTTCTTACTACTGCAACCTATGATGGGGTTAGTGGAGTCTGAGAGCACATCATGAAGCTTACTCATTTCTTTAACAAGATCAAAGAAATAAAAGTTGAGTTAGTAGATATCTTTCTTGTATGGCAAGTGCTTGAATCTTTGCCACCTCAGTTTGATGCACTTAAGACCATTTATAATGCTCAGAAAGATGAATGGAGCTTGAGTGAAATGACTGCTATTGTAACTCAAGAAGAAGAGATGATGAAAAAGGCCAAGTCTCATGATGCTTTCATGGTAACTGTTGATAAAGGAAAGAAGAAGAAGTTTTTTAAGGGTAATAGTAGTAACTCCCTCAAGATGAAGAAATCTAGGAGGCCTCTTCAACAAGCTAATGCGAGTGTTTCAAATGAGCCTAAGAATGAAGTTTTTAAGGGAATGTGCAACTTTTGTCATTTGTTTGGGCACAAGAGGGTTGATTGTAAGAAATTTAAAGCTTGGTTAGACAAGAAAGGTACACGTACGTTACTAATGTGTTTTGAGTCTAATCTAGTTGACGTGCCTTCTGATATTTGGTGGCTAGATACTAGTGTAACTATTCATACTACAAATTCTTTACAGGAATTAAGGAACCACAGAAGACCAGTTGATACAGAGTTAGTAGTAAATATGGGCAATGGGGTAAAGGTTAAAGTTGAACACATTGGTACAGTCAGACTTATTTTGGCTTCTAAACATGTTTTGAACTTGTCTGATACTGCTTTTATACCTTTCATCAGAAAAAATCTCATCTCTATTTCTATTTTGGACAAATGTGGATATGTTTTTCATTTTGGAAATGGAAAGGTTATAATCTTTTATGACTCTGTTATGGTTGGTATTGCTATTTTATATGATGGTTTGTATAAAATTGACTTGCTTCCTGTTTTAGATTCTGCTTCTTCTAGTGTCTCTGTTGTGAATGCTGTAGTTGGTTCTAAATGTACTAGATCCAATAAAAACTCTTCCATGTTGTGGCACAAAAGGTTGGGTCATATTTCTAGAGAAAGAATGGAGAGGTTATTTAAAGAAAGCATTCTAGTTGACTTGGATTTTTCTGATTTTGAAACTTGTGTTGCTTGTATCTAAGGGAAACTTCCAGCGAAAACCAGAAAGCAAAAGATTTGTAAAAGTTAGGATGTTCTAGATTTAATCCATACTGATATTTGTGGTCCATTTTCACCGGCCACTTTGAGAAATTATAGATACTTCATTACCCTTATTGATGATTATTCCTACTATGGTTGTATTGAGCTCATTTGAGAAAATTCAGATTCATTGGAAAGCTTTTAAGACTTTCAAGGCTGCTGTGGAACTCCAAAAAAATAAGAAAATCAAAGCGGTCAGATCGGATAGAGGAGGTGAGTTTTATGGGAGATATGATGAAACTGGTAGAAATCCTAGACCTTTTGCTAGATTTCTCGAGGTATGTGGCATCGAGGCTCAGTACACAATGCTTGGAACTCCTGAACAAAATGGTATTGCAAAAAGAAGAAATCGAACTCGTATAGATATGGTGCGGTGTATGCTTTGTCATTCCACTTTGCCTGAATTTTTGTGGAGTGAGGCTTTGAAAACTGTTGCATATGTTTTGAATCAAGTACCAAGTAAGTCAGTTCCTAAAACTCCTTATGAGTTATGGTCAGGAAAGAGGCCTAGTTTGAACCATTTCCGTGTTTGGGGCTGTAAAGCGAAAATAAGGCCTTATAATCCTCAACAGAAGAAACTTGATCCTAAGACCATTAATGGTTATTTTGTTAGCTATTGTGTGGGATCAAGAGGCTCTAGATTCTATTGCCCTTCTAATGTTACTAGAGTCATTGAATCTGATCGAGCCATCTTCTTTGAGGATGTTAGTGACAGTGGGAGTTTAGCGCCACGTGAAGTTGTATTTTGGGAGGAGCGTGTTGTTATACCTGTTCAGGTTACCCCCCCATCATTGGCTGCACCACCATTGACAGAGGGAACCAATGCTATTGTCCAAGACTAGGTTGTTGACACAATAACTGATGTTGATGTGGGAACTGATGATATTGTTTTGAGGAGATTATAGAGAAGTCATAGACCAGCAATTTCTGATGATTATATTGTCTATTTACAGGAGCATGAGTTTAATACTGGTATATCTCTTGATCTAGCCTCTTTTAAGGAGGCCATTGATAGTCCTTAATCTTCATATTGGATAGATGCTATGCATGATGAGATGGCATCGGTGTGTCGAAATAGTGTATGGGACTTAGTTGAACTACCATGTGGCTATAGGCCAATTGGTTGCAAATGGGTTTTTAAGACCAAGTATAATTCTAAAGGTCAAGTAGAAAGGTATAAAGCTAGGCTTGTTGCTAAGGGCTTTAACCAAAAAGAAGCCATTGATTATAAGGACACTTTCTCGCCTGTTTCTACCAAGGATTCTTTTCGGGTTATTATGACATTGGTGGCTTATTTTGATCTTGAGCTGCATCAAATGGATGTCAAGACAGCTAACCTTAATGGATATCTATTGGAGGATATGTTCATGATGCAACCAAATGGTTTCCAAATGGAAGGAAATGAATACATGGTGTGTAAGCTTAACAAGTCCATTTATGGGCTTAAGCAATCATTGAGACAATGGTATCTGAAGTTTGATGAGATTGTTACCTCTTGCGGTTTCAAGGAGAATCTTGTTGATCAATGCATATATTTAAGGGTCAGTGGGAGTAAATATATCTTTCTTGTTCTTTATGTTGATGATATATTACTCGCTGCAAATAACATTGAGCTTCTGTTTGAGATAAAACGCATGTTGTCATCTCATTTTAATATGAAAGATCTTGGTGAGGCCTCTTATGTTTTGGGTATCCAGATTTTTCGTGAGAGAACTAGATGCATTCTTGGATTGTCTTAGAAAACCTACATTGATCGAGTTCTAAGTAGGTTTAATATGCATTCTTGTTCTCCTGGGAAAGCACCTATTGTAAAAAGTGATAAGTTTTCTAAGTCTCAATGCCCTCAGAATGATAGTGAGAGGACTTAAATGCAATCGGTTCCCTATTCGTCAGTTGTGGGTAGTTTGATGTATGCTCAAGTATGTACATGACCTGATATTGCTTATGTTGTTGGTGTACTTGGAAGATACTTGAGTGTTCCTGGTTTGGCTCACTAGAAGGCTGCAAAGAAAGTACTTAACTATTTGCAAGGCACTAAAGATCTAGTGCTTACATATCGGCAATCTGACATTCTTGATATAGTTAGATATTTTGATGCTGATTTTCGAGGTTGTTCAAATGATAGGAGATCCACTTCTGGTTATGTTTTTATGATGGTAAGAGGAGCTGTTTCTTGGAAAAGTGTCAAACAGACACTTACAGCTTCCTTTACAATGAAGGCAGAATATGTAGTTTGTTATGAGGTTACATGTCAGACTATATGGTTGCGGAACTTTATCTTGGGACTGAGTGTTGTGAATACCATTTCAAGGCCGCTGAAGATATTTTGTGACAATTCTGCAGCAGTTGTTTTCTCTCGAAACACTAGGAGCTCTTCTCACTCTAAGCATATTGACATTAAGTTTTTTATTGTAAGAGAGAAAATAGCCGAGTCTTGTATTTGTGTTGAGCATATTTCCACAAAGCATATGTTAGCTGACCCACTAACTAAAGGTTTAGCTCCAAAACTGTTTCAGGAACATGTGACTCATTTGGGATTATTAGAGTCTTCTGTTGTATTTAGTTAGTGGGAGTTTTGTGATCATTAACTATTTGACTATATTGTTTATGCTCATATTCTGTTTTAAATATTGCAATGTTAATGTATGCCTGAGACTCCTGTGATCATTGACTGTTTGACTATATTGTTTATGATCATATTCTGTTTTAAATATAGCGATGTCAATGTATGCCTGAGACTCCCGTGATCATTGATTGTTTGACTATATTGTTTATGCTCATATTCTGTTTTAAATATAGCGATGTCAATGTATGCCTGAGTCACGCACATTTTGGATAGGACGTACTTTATGTATTGAGACATATTAGTCTCGTGCTTAGGTCACGCGCATTTTGGACAAGGCGATTGTTTATGTAATGAGACATTATGTTTGGTCTCATGCCTGAGTCACGTGCATTTTGGACAGGGCGTACTTTATGTATTAAGACAATCTATTTTAGTCTCATGCCTGAGTCACGCACATTATGGACATGGCTTATTACCTACCAGAGACAATCTATTTTAGTGTATACCTGAGTCACGTGGTTGTGAGTATAAGTTTGGTTTTATATATCTTATCAATATAGTCACTAAACTAGGTGCTACAACTGCATTTTGGACAAGGCTTATTGCTTTAAAGACATTCAGATTTGTCTTTAGGGCTTCTTGTGAAAACGAGTGTTCGTCACTCTTTTGATTATTTCCATACTGCACTTGCATCTCATCGACCTGAGTTACATGATTGCAATTATTGGTCATGTGTTGTATGTCTTGTCGGTGTATCATTCACTAGCTTGTAATTGAAGGCACATTTTGAACAAAGCTTTTGGTTTTGGGATGCTTGTTTGTGTTTATGTTGAGATTAAATGTAATGCTGTCCAAGTGGGAGATTGTTGTATATTTTTGTAAATAATGGATTAGCATTACATTTAGTCATTGAGCCCATAATGGGATGGGCCATACTAATAGACACATATGGAGGCCCCTACTCTCACCCACTTAAAAAGAGAACTGGCCCATTGAGTTCCTTTTAAGGTCATGGTTCAGCTGGCTTTTTCTTTCTTTAAGGGAAGAACAAAATTACAAAGGGCAGAGAATAGTTCTATCCATAGAAGAAAATTTTCATCCTTTTGCAGGAACCCTAAAGCTATATGAAAAATCCATCACAAGTTATTGGAGGTATGAATTCTCAACATTATGGAACACATACTTTGATTATAAGAAGAGATTATCACATATTATGAATTCTAACAAAACCATCTCACGAAGACCTTCAGGAGCCTTGTCAGCCTTGCAACAACAACTAGAGTCCTCTTACCAGTAATGTCCACTTTCCTTGACAATCTGATTGATTCACAAGTGCTGAAATCAACAGTTGTAGATAAAACATTAAGGATAATACTTGTGTCAGGCTTTATGTATTCCATGATTATTTCTGCTATCTGCTCATATATGTTCTCAGGCTGTTCATGAACAGGGACTCTAGTGATTCCAGGGAGATCAACCATTGTGAGATCTGGTACACCATTCTTTCTCACTACCAAAGTTAATGGGGCATTAGAAATTCCCTTACCATGGCCTGCAATCTCATTAGTAGCAAGACTAATGGCATCAGTTATGTGATCTTCATCTGTTGGAACAGTTTTGCCATTGAACTCCCAAAAGAACTCTGGCATTGGATTTCTATGATGTTGCAGCCTCATAATTAGAGGTACCCTTGTGCAAATTCCTTGACCACGAGGGAGATTGATGCCGGCCAGAGATTCAAGAACACTGGATTTGCCTGAAGACTGATCTCCAACTACAACAATGGTGAGTAGTTGTATTCCTACTTTCATTACATGGATGTTCCTGATACTGTCCACCATGTCAAGAAGTGGAGGTATATGATCATTGTATGATGAGACAATCGGTGCATTGATTGCCTTAACTTGTTCTTCTTGAACAACCACTGCAAGTGACACCTTTTCTTCTTTGTCGGAGCTATTGGTAGTCAGATTGTTCAAGCACTTTTTGGTCTTTGAAGCAGTATGCTTGAAACCACCACCTATTTTCTCGAAATTTCTAAAATAGAGAAGATGAGAGAGAGAGAGACAGATAAATGAATAGAACAAGTAGACTGGGAGGGCTGATGCTTGAAAGATATGAAAGTGGTGAATTTATAGAGGTTGAGAGGGAAATGGAAAATCTCGTTGACATTTGAAAGTACAAAAAAGAAACTCGTAAATTGGAGAAGTCATGGTTAATTACATTCTCCATGAATGTTCTTTGAGTCCCAATAAAAAGAAAAATCGCTTTAAAAGAGTTTCATGTCTCGAAGCTAAGAGAGGAAAATAGTGCCAGTTAAGCATGCAATGGTGTAGAGAATACATTTAATGAGAACACCAAACTCCAAAGTTATCTTCCCATTTCCTCCATTTTCTCAGCAACCAAAAACAATTGCTCTTTTATGGGTTCAAAAAATTGATAATTTCTACGAAAATAGAAATAAGGGAAGCATACTTACCTGCTCAACATAAATACTGAATTTATTTGTATGTCTTTAACTACTGATATTTGATGGTATCTTAGCGTTCAGTGTCACGAGACTCAGATAGAATTATTAAGAGAATAAGGAAAAGAAAGAATAAGACTAACTCCCTATAAGATCATATTCGGCTCCTATGAACCAAGGAAAAAAAACAATGCTATTATTGTGCAAATCTACTCTGCATTTAGTTCAAACTATTTTCTTTGGGGGTGGTGGTGGTTATTTTTTGGTCCCACACCGCATTTTCATTTAGCACTATTACAAAGAGTGAATCTCATGAGAGATTTGAGGGTACAAAAACGCTATTCTCTTCCATGTATTGTACTTAAAAAGGATTTATTTTCATGAACCAAACGTATGAATGTGATCAAAGTCCATAAAAAAAGTGCGGATTTCCACTGGGGCAAGTTCCACAACCAGCTTTACAGGGTCAACAGGTCCTCCCCTTATCACCTTAGCTTCGTCTTCAGCAGATCCTTACACTTTCCAAACTAACCTTCTTCTTTTCTATCTGTTCTTTCTTGATTTCCAGACAAGCTCATCTCTGTTACTTTAAGATTCTGAAAGGAAATATATTGGTGAAATTAGAAGTTAGGACATATTTATTGTTGTTTTGAGAGTATTTTCGAATCATGCACCTAGTGCTCTTACCTTCTTGTTTGGAAACAGCTTTTTCAACTCCACACTTGCCATCACGGAATAGTCTTTGTCCTCTCCAACCTTCATATTTTATCCAACAGCCACGAAAGGAAGAAATGAGCATATATGCCATTGTTGTGAATATTTACTGCAATAAAGCTGATAAACTGATCAATTTGAAAGCAGAAAACATGAGATCCATTAAAGCCTATATTATGTCCTGCTTCCACAACATACAATTACAAAACTCAGTCCTTCAATCGAAAATCAATTGCAAACAGAAATGAAGAGGAAGTCCCCAGAATAATGAGGCAGAAAAATTTCCAGAAAATGAAAAACTTAGTTAAGAGAAAAACCAAGAGATGTAAGGAACATATTGCTGGGTAAGAGGCAAATGCTTCTACTAACAACTATGTGCATAAGAGAGTAGTTAAGACCTCATATAGGTGAGCCAACAGAAGGAGAACCTTCCCATTTTCAAGTCCCTGCAATGTTCACAAATAGGAAAACAAATCTTTATTTAGACTTGACAAGGAAAATAATACAGAAAGTTACCGGGTAATTTCATAAAGCTCCATCTAACTATTCTTCAAGAAAAAAAATGGAAAACCAGTTCCAAGAATTGTTTGCAAAGCATTTTCCCACTTACCTAGAGAGTTATCAAGGCAACATTATCGGGTAAAGAGTAGGAGGGATCAATTTCTGAAAATGCTGGTACATGTGAATTCATCAATTTATTTCCATCCTGCAAAAATAAAAATTAATTCACCTAAGCATTACAGCCCTGTGGGACTAAGTTAACTTCAAGTTATTATTCACCTGTTCCGCGAAGGGGAAGTTCTTACCTGACACAATGCCATGAGTGATACATGGCATAAGAGTCAATCTCATTGTTAAATGGTATGAGAAGAGAGAGAAAAAATATTTTATTTTCATTCAATGATGAAATGGACATTTGTCTCGCGTATCTCTCATGGCACGGTATTAAGCAAGAATTTTTCTCCGTGAAGGCCAAGATGAGTGGAGAATATATCTCCTGGCCAACTGTGCGATGCCACTTGGAACCTTCTCCTAGATGATCAATGCGAAGATAATATTTTCCTTGGATCTGCAAAACAGTGAAGAAGAAAGAGTAATTTCAAAACACAATAATATTCTAATTGTTTCTCAGGACGTTGTAGGGTCAATGTTCTCTTTTTGAGGAATCTCATCCCATTTAACCATCCCCTTCATGTACTACAACTAAGAAGTTATGAGTACTTCAGCAGAGTCTAGGTAACTTCCTATTTACCTGACCTAGCCAAAAGAAAGGGGAAGGAGGACTTCTTTTATTTTCAGAAAAGGATGAGAGAACAACTCAATTCCTTCCCATCCCTTGATTCAGGCCCTGCATGTTTCAATATGTAAATGGTCCACCTGCTTAACAGTCTATTTGGAGGTGGTTGATCAAAGTATGGACCTAGCCCAAAGAAAGGGGAAGGACGACTTCTTTTATTTTCAGAGAAGGATGAGAGAACAGCTCAATTCCTTCCCACCCCTTGATTCAGGCGCTGCATGTTTCAGTATGTAAATGGTTCACCTGCTTAACAGTCTATTTGGAGGTGATTGATCAATGTATCCTAATCTGAATTTTGTGTAAAGTAACTGCACAGTGACTATAATAAGGGGGTACAGCCACCAACGGAGGATGACAAACAGAAAATTCTGTTATTCATTAAAAAGACACGAATCAGAAGACATAAAAGGGAAAAGGAATAGCTTCAACAAGGTGATAGATGAGAAGAAATGTTCTTCACAATAGCCAGAATGAAAGAAGCATTGGTATTATGACACATGTTCAACAATTCTAAAGGACAATGAGTTGGAAAAGCATTGAGCATTGGAATTTTGTGAATTAGCTAGATCTTTTCGATTTTGTAGAGCTTCTACCTTGTAGATAGTTTTTGTGTATGAGTTCCACCCTATTGATGCTTCTTTTCTTTCTAATAGAATTGTACTTGTCAAAAAAAGTTGGAAAATTATGCTTACAGTTAGACCGTCGCATCCATCAATGAGACATACTGTTTCATTTAGCACCTCTCCGACACCTCTCACGTCATCGTGAAGCAACCTCCTACAAAATAAATAAAGTATGTGAGAGAACAAGCTAGTCATACTAACTCTACCAAACCAGTGAAGGATGTAATAAACCTATGAAACATCAGCTCAATTTGAGCACCCACAGAGAGTTCTGTACTATCATCTTGTACGTAAATTCCAAGATTAATTTGGAAGATTGCAGTTTAGAAAAGCAAGAGAAGAAATTATTCAGCTGAGTTGTTCACTCTTAACCAAAACAAAAAATTGACATTAGATTCTGAATATTAGGAGCAGGTATCCTTGAAGACTGACTGCAGAATGAGCTAAAACAAGACTGTAAAACGTACGGGGTAATGATTTCCAGAAACTGGTTGGTTCACTTGTAGGCCCCGATCTGTTCTAAAATCTCGAATCTGCAAACCATTTAGAAGTATCAGATTGAACTGCCATGAAATGTAAGTGATTACCGTTTTAAAATCTCTAGATGAGACTTCAAAAAGTTTTCTTGTCTATATATTCTTTATCTTTTTTTTTTCACCCACTTATAACAACAATGTTGAAGCCAAGTGACAAAGTATGGTTGCATGTAAGATGAAGACAATATAGTTAAGAATTTAAATTGTCAACAAGGTGAATATTGGGAAATCACCTCTCAAGAATGTCCAGGTGGTGATCTTCCAAACACCCAAGTCTAGAATAACTTGTACAAACAAATACAGCAACCAAAGTAAGAAAGAAAGAACACATCAATTGTTATCGAGGTTCGGCAATAGCCTACGTCCCCATGAGTTCCTCTGAACTCTCTGCACTAAATCAATGAGTTCTTACAAGTTACAACAACTCCACTCCAAGAAACCCAAGTTCTTGAAGAACCAAGAAGAGAAGAAAGAAAGTGATAGAACTATTACAAAAGCACTCTACCCACAATCTATACTACTTCTCTCTTTACAACCAGCCTTTCTTTTGAGATCTATTCTAGTGCCTCTCCTGTGTTTTATGTCTTTGCACTTTCACACTTGCACTTTAACTCTCTTGTATGATGATCACTTGTATGTCACAATGTGTTGAGATTAAAGCTAGGTGACCCTTTATATAGTGCACCAACTTCTTGACCATTCTTAAAAGTCAATATTCACCCTTAGATCTTGAGGAATAATCATCCATAGCTCTTCATCAATCATTGGTGATCCTGTGCGTTTTGAACATGTATCCACATACTTAACAATGGCTGAACCAATGTGCATCAGTGTGCCTTCAGGCTGCGGCCTGAAACAAGGTGTGTTGCGGCTTGGAGTAGGGCACACTTGTTGCCACTCTGTGCGCTGCAGCATGGGGGAGGTTGTGCCGCGGCTTGCCCTTCCTCCTTACACTCCTCCTTGCTATACGCCGCGGCCTGGACAAGGCTGGGCCGTGGCTTGACCTGATGCTGGACCATTTTCCTACTGTGTGCTGAGGCATACACCTAGTGTGCTGAGGCGCACACCTAGTGTGCTGAGGCTTTAAGGACAAATGCTGAACCTCTTCCAACATTGTTTAAACCTTGGACAAACACCAACAATCTCTATCTTTGTTTAAGCGCTTAAACCCGAACCCATTGTGCAGAGAACTCAGGATCCAAACTCATCTTGAGTCATCATTCAACCGACTCCAATCCTAAGTAGTCCAAGGCAATGATTGAACTTACTTAGAGGTAGAACCTTGGTGCCTAAATCTATAGGATTTTCCTCCATGGATACGTTGTCTACATGAATGCATCATTCCGTAACATTTTCCCGAATGAAATGATACCGAACATCCATGTGCTTTGTCCTCTCATGGAACACTGGATTCTTACTCAAGTGCAACGCATTTTGACTATCCGAATACACCATCACTTGCTCTTTCAGGACCTTCAACTCTTCCAACATCCCTTTACACCACATAGCCTCCTTAATGGCTCCCGTTGCCGTTATGTACTCAGCCTCGGTTGTTGAGAGTGTTACCACAGGCTGCAACTGAGCCTTCCAACTTATACAACATCCGTTTAAGTTGAAGAAATAAGAGGTAATCGATTTTCTTTTATCCTGGTCTGCTCCATAGTCCGAATTCGCATAACCCTCAAGACAGATGAACTTACCCCTCTTCTCATAAATCAGCCCTACTTCTGGGTTTTCCTTCAAGTACCTCAGCAACCACTTCATCCCAAGCCAATGTTCTTTTCCGAGATTACTCATAAACATGCTGAGAACACTTATTGCATGAGCAATATCAGGTCTAGTGCTTACCATGGTGAACATAACTAAACCAACCGCACTAGAGTAAGGGACCTTTTCCATTTCCTTCTTCTCCGCCTCCGATCTCGGACATTGATTGCTAGAGAACTTGAAATGACCAGCAAGGGGAACCTTCACTGGTTTGCTATCTTCCATAGAGAACTTAGATATCATCTTCTCTATGTAGAAAGTTTGAGAGATCTTCAATATGTTTCTCTCCCTTTCCCTGATTATATTCATCCCAAGGATCTTCTGTGCATGACCAAGATCCTTCATCTCAAACTCCTTACTGAGTTGAGATTTCAATTCTTTTATCCTTTCCATGCTGCTCCCAACTAGCAACATATCATCAACATAGATGAGGATGATCACCATTTCCTCCACCTTGTGCCCCTTGCAGAGCAAGCACGAATCATAGTAGCTCCTTATGAAACCCAAGCTTGTTACAAAGGAATCAAACCTGTTGTTCCATTGCCGAGGTGATTTCTTCAGGTCATAGAGAGATTTCTTCATTTTCACACCAACTCTCCCTGCCTTCCTTCCTCATAGCCTTCGGGTTGTCTCATGTAGATGGTCTCATCAAGCCCTCCATGTAAGAATGTTGTCTTCACATCCATTTGCTCGATTTCCTAATTGAATTGGACCACCATTGCCAATACTATCCCTATCGTCTTGTACATCACAACTGGTGAGAATATTTCGGTGAAATCTATGCCTTCTCTTTGTGTGAACCCCTTCGCCACCAGCCTAGCTTTATACCGGACTTCATCCCCTAGAGTGTTCCCTTCTTTGATCTTGTAGATCCATTTACAATTCATAACTCTCTGTTTTTCTGGTTTAGGCACCAATTCCCAAGAGTTGTTCTTCCTCAAAGAATCAATTTCTTCCTCCATAGCTAGCTGTCACTTTTACGAATCCTTACATTCCATGGCTTCCATGTAAGTTTCTGGTTCAACTATTCCTCTTTCTGTCCAAGGAGCTGCTACATTAGCATCCACAAACCCATATCTTGAAGGTGGTCTGACCATCCTTCTCTCCCAGTCCCTTGTGAGCTGATAGTCATTCTGACTTGCTGCATCATCCCCTTATAGTTCAGCCTCTTCATGAGTGTCCTGAGCATGGCCTTCATCAATAGGCTCTACCTGGTCCGAACCCTCTTGCCTTCCTTGCTCTACCTGAACTGAATTTTCCTTGATGCTATGCTCAACAAATACCGGACTGGTTTGCTCACTAGCCCCTGCAGGGTTAGTTTTCTCCAAATAGGGAAATAACAATTCATTAAAAATGACATCCCTACTTATTATGAGTTTCAATCCCTTTTTCTTTAAGGACCACAACCTATACCCCTTAACCCCTTCCCCATATCCTAAAAACACACATTTTCTAGATCCTAGGCTAAGTCTATCATCCTTTTGATGTGCATACGCAGCACACCCAAAAGTCCTAAGGTTGTCCAACTCAGGGGTTTTACCACTCTACATCTCATCGGGAGTCTTGAGCTCTAAAGCTCTAGAGGGTGATCTATTAACCAAATATGCAGTAGTAGACACCACTTCCCCCCAAAAACATTTAGGTAATCCAGATCCTATTAACATGCACCTAACATTTTCCATAAAGGTTTTATTCATCCTTTCAGCAACTCCATTTTACCGAGGGATTTTCACAACCATTCTATGTCTTAGAATGCCATTTAACTTACAAAATTGATCAAGTTCATTGTTAAAAAATTCTAAGCCATTATCGGTTCTTAATACCTTAATTATCTTGCCCGTTTGAGTCTCTACTAGCTTTTTCCACACTACTAATTTATTCAAAGCATCTGATTTATTTTTAAGCAAATAAACTCAAACCTTTCTTGAATAATCATCAATTAAAGACAGAAAGTAAAGATTATCTCCCTGTGTTGGTGTTCTTGCTGGTTCCCAAAGATCCATATGAATATAGTCAAGAATGCCCTTAGACTTGTGCACTCCGGTGTTGAAGCTAACCCGGTGTTGCTTCCTAACAATGCAACACTCGTAGAAATCAAGTTTCTCTACTTTGTCACCACCAAGTAGGCCATCATTCCTGAGAACTTGTAGGCCCTTTCCGCTCATGTGTCCTAAGTGAATATGCCAAAGGGCTGCCTTATCCATCTCAGCCATCAAGCTTGCTGCTTGATCCTTGATCTCTGTGTCTCCGATCATCTCATACAGACCATCCTTCATCGCTTCTTTGATCACTACCAAAGATCCCTTGGTTACCTTGATCTTTCCTCCCTCTGCTTTGTATGTGTAACCCATGGAATCCAGCTGCCCTAATAAGATCAAATTCCTTTTCAAATCAGGAAGATACCTCACATTCCTCAGCAGCCTTGTCATTCCATCAAACATCCTCAACTGGATGTCTCCTATCCCCTTCACTTGGCAAGAAGTGTCATTCCCCAAGAAAACCTTTCCATCATTGGTTTCTTGGAAATTCTTAAACCATTCCTTATGAGGGCACATGTGATAAATGCACTCGAAATCCAGGATCCATTTCTCGGTTCCTTGCCTCCTGCTCACATTTGAGCACACAACAAGAACATCATCTTGTTGTTCTCCTTTGGTAACCGAAGCCTCTCCATTGTTGGTATGGCTTCTTCCTCTCTTATCCCACATCTTCTTCTTACAATCTTTCCTGAAGTGACCCTCCTTATTGCAGAAGAAACATCTCTTTCCTCCAAATCTTGTTTTGGAATGAGATCTCCCGTGGCTCTGCCCTCTACCTCTTGATTTCTCCCAGTAGTTGCCATGAATGCTACTGCCATTCCGAGTTGTTGGCCTTCCTCTAATGAACAACCCTTCTCCACTTGATGCTTCCCTCATCTTGGCTTTGAAATCATGAGCCCTTATGGCATTGATCACAATTTCCTTGGTTAAAGTATCTCTTCCATACTCAATAACATTAATCAAATTATCAAAACAATCAGGAAGAGAATTTAACAAAATAACAGCCATTTGTTCATCCGAGAATGTAATGCTACAGCTATTAAAATCTTGAACTAGCTCATTAAACACATCAAGATTATCTTGCAACCCTTTATTAGGATCTATTTTAAAAAGCAAAGATTCTTTTAAGAAGATAAATCTTATTAGGGAGAGTTTTGGTAAGAAACAACTCATCTAGCTTCTTCCATATGACAGCTGGATCTTCCGAGTCTCCGAACTCCATTGTGACACTACATGTGCAAGAAAATAGTGCTGTATGCCATCTTCTTCATCTCAATTAGCTGGTCCACCGTGATACTTGCTGGAAAAGTGTCATCTTCTCTAATAGCCAAGTCCACTTTCTGTTACATAAGAACAGCCTTGATCTTCCGCTTCCAAAGGGCAAAGTCTCCCTTTCCATCAAACTTCTCAACATAGAAATTTGAAGCCATTATGTGGAGAAAATCCTAGATTTATGTAGCACCCACAATTGCTTTCTAACTTCTTCTAAACCTCAAGAACACGATCGAAGATGGATCTCAATACCATTCTAGAATCACCCTCAAGAACACGATCTGATCTTGATCTTTACTCCGTTCTTGAATCACCCAAGAAGTTGATATTTGATTCTTGGAGTCTTGACTCCGATACCTTCTATTCTTACTCTGATACCTGCTCTTCAAAGCTCCTCCGGCTCTAATACCACTGTTGGGAAACCACCTCTTAAGAATGTCCAGGTGGTGATCTTTCAAACACCCAAGTCTAGAATGACTTGTACAAACTTATACAGAAACCAAAGCAAGAAAGAAAGAACACAACAATTGTTATCGAGGTTCGGCAATAGCCTACGTCCCCGTGAGTTCCTCTGAACTCTCTGCACTAAATCAATGAGTTCTTACAAGTTACAACAACTCCACTCCAAGAAACCCAAGTTCTTGAAGAGCCAAGAAGAGAAGAAAAAAAGTGATAGAACTATTACAAAAGCACTCTACCCACAATCTATACTACTTCTCTCTTTACAACCAGCCTTTCTTTTGAGATCTATTCTAGTACCTCTCCTGTGTTTTGTGTCTTTGCACTCTACACTTGCACTTTAACTCTCTTGTATGATGATCACTTGTATGTCATAATGTGTTGAGATTGAAGCTAGGTGACCCTTTATATAGTGCACCAACTTCTTGACCATTCTTGAAGGTCAATATCCACCCTTAGATCTTGAGGACTAATCATTCATAGCCCTTCATCAATCCTTAGTGATTTTGTGCATTTTAAACATGCATCCATGCACTTTACAAAGGCTGAACCAATGTGCATCAGTGTGCCTTCAGGCTGCGGCCTGAAACAGGGTATGCTGCGGCCTGGAGTAGGGCACACTTGCTGCCACTCTGTACGCCACGGCCTGCCCCTCCTCCTTGCACTCCTCCTTGCTATGCGCTGCGGCCTGGACAAGGCTGGGCCACGGCTTGACCTGATGCTAGACCATTTTCCTGCTATGTGCTGAGGCTTCAATGAAAAATGCTGAACCTCTTCCAACCTTGTTTAAACCTTGGACAAACACCAACAGTGAATAACGCAACAAATGAATTTTACAATGCGCAATATTCTACAGAATAACAGGCAGAAAGTGTGAGCATACCTTTTGATGAAGTTATGTCCATTAGAATCCATGTAGATTGTTTTATTGGTCTTCATAATAGTTGTAACTTTAGTTGTGATTTCTTTCCCAATCCCATCATTAACAGGTATAGGCCCAAGCTAAAGAAAATTTAACAAGTCAAACCCGCAATAGACTTCTCCGTATTCAAATAAATTATAATTTAGAAAAGAGATCAACTGATAATGAACTCAACTTCAGCATGTTCCTTTCCCTTGACCCTGGTAATATGTACATGAGCACTCTCTATCAGGATAGGATACAATTGCATGATCTCATTACTTTCTCAAACCACCAATAATTAACAATATAATGTTTGCAACTGCTTTATGGATTAAGACATTAAAGCTCTCGATTAATCTTCGTTTGAAAACTTATTTTGCATTAATCTTAATCTCAAATGTATGTTAGATAGCTTAGGGTGCGTTTGTGTGTGCTGTATTGGTGCCAAAAAAGTGTTCTGAGAGTACTGGCACCAAAAGAGATGTGGAAAGTGTTGTTGCTAAAAGTCAATATAGCTTTTGGTAAACTATCATGCAAAAGCACAGTGATCAATATTAATGTTTGGTAATTGTAATATTAATGGTGATGTGAGACTGTTAAATTATCAAAATAGACATGGTGCAAAAATACACATTTTTAATGAATTATTTTATTCAATAAAAAAATACTTTTGACATTAGCAAATAAAGCAAAAATAACACTCAACAAATTTTTACCAAAAAAATCATTTATTAATAAATAATTAATAATAACTTAAAAAGTACTTAAAATTTTAATTAATATAACAACAAAATTAAGTCTATATAATTTGAAATTTTCATTTATATCAAACAAACTAACTGCAATATTATTTCTTTAACATATTTTTTTTCATCAAAATGTCTAAGAATTTAAGATAATAATGAAGTAATATAGTTGTGGCACCAAATTACATTTATGAAATAATTTAATCATCGAAGTTATAAATGGACTATAAAACTAACAAAAAAAGATCAATTTCAGTTCCATCGAAAACAATATCAAAGGTCTGAATATTATTGCTATGACATTTACAAAAACAATTTAACTTAAAGCCACCATCATATTGGTTCTTGAAGCTCTGTTTTCCAAATCCAATAATTAACAATATAATGTTTGCAGTTGCTTTATGGATCGAGACATTAAAGCTCTCAATTAATCTTCATTTGAAAACTTATTTTGCATTAATCTTAATCTCAAATGTATGCTAGATGCTTAGGGTGCGTTTGTGAGTGTTGTACTGTTGCCAAAAAAGTGTTGTGAGTACTAGCACCAAAAGAGATGTGGAAAGTACTGTTGCTAAAAGTCAATATAACATTTGGTAAACTATCTTGCAAAAGTGATGTGATCAATATTAATGTTTAGTAATTGTAATCTTAATGGTGAACTGTTAAATTATCAAAATAGACATGGTACAAAAATACACATTTTTAATAAATTATTTTATTCAATAAAAAATACTCTTGACATTAGCAAATAAAGCAAAAATAACAATCAACAAATTTTTACCAATAAAATCGTTTATTAATAAATAATTAATAATAACTTAAAAAGTACTTAAAATTGTAATTAATATAACAACAAAATTAAGTTTATATAATTTGAAATTCTCATTTATATCAAACAAACTAACTGCAATATTATTTCTTTAACAATTTTTTTTTTCACCAAAATGTCTAAGATTAAGATAATAATGAAGTAATATAGTTGTGGGACCAAATTACAATTATTAAATAATTTAATCATTGAAGTTATATATGGACTACAAAACTAATAAAAAATATCAATTTCAGTTCCATCGGAAACAATATCAAAGGTCTGAATATTATTGTTATGACATTTATAAAAACAATTTGACTCAAAGCCACCATCATATTGGTTCTTGAAGCTTTGTTATTTCCTTAAACAACCTAATTAACCTAATTGTACTTTTTCAAATTCTCATGAGGAAACTTGCTGCAACCAAGAGAGAGAGCTGAGTTCGTCACTTTGAAAAAGAAGTGAGAGAAACGGACATAAGAGAGAGAAAGGAAGATCAAGATTTTGGTAATTTGAATATATAGGGAGTTAGGTGGGAATTTGTGAATTGTGGCAACGGTAGTTTCAGATTTACATAAAATTCATCAAAGTTTTATATGCTATCCGATTAAGCAAATTTTAAAAGCACACCTATCCTTGCTTCTCCAAAAATGATATTTTTAGTTGTCCCTAACAGCTCTTTTAGGAAAAGCTATTACATTGAAATTTTGCCAAACACTAAAAAAAAAAAACTCCCTCATCTATTCCCAATAGCTATTTTGGCCGAAAAACATATGCCCCATAAGCCTTCAACAAATATCAAAAGTTACAAAACAGTAACAATCTTAAGATAACCCTTCTTTTTCTCTACTAGAAATTTAAGAAAAAGCAAATAAATAAAATAGTAAAATAGTTCCAAGACATAGATATAGGCATATATCACTTGTAAAGTAGTGAATGAAGTACTAGACTACTTGAGGATCCTTATTGGTGTTGAATACTAGTGGGGAAAGATTACTAAAAGTGAGGGTTGTTTATCAAAATAAGTGAGAGAGAGAGAGAGAGAGAGAGAGAGAGAGAGAGAAAGGCTTCAAGACGTGGCCATGTCACTTTCCTAAAAGTTTAATGCACCCCTCACAGTGTAAGAGGTTACCGGCGAATTTTGTCTAAGATACAATGAAGCTCTGATGTTATTCTGTACTTTGCACTTGTTAAGAATAACCCACAGCAGCTTTTAAGAGTTTATAGATGTATAACACTTATGTTTGGAAATTTGCAAGATTTCTGGACATAAGTAAATTAGTATTTTGAAAGGAGAAGAAGAAGAAGAGAGAAAAACCAAAAAATCTGATTGTAATAAGTGTTCTATTAATTATGACAGTTAAACACACTTTTATAGTGTTGAAATAAGTGTGTCTTTCCATTAGAAATACCTTGTTTCAGTTTAAAACTGAATTAAACTGAATACCAAGTGTTCCTTCACAAAGGAAACTTCTTTTCACATTCAACTATCATAAAACGTTTTGAAAATTCGAAATTTTAGAACATCCAGTCGACTGGACCATGTTTTTAGTCGACTTAAAAAGTTATAAAGAGTTCAAGGAATTTTCTTCGTTCTATTCTGTCGATTGAATGCTTTATACAGTTGATTGTATACACCATTCAGTCGATTTTATGAAACGTACAGTCGACTGTATCAACTCTCAAAAGCCAAAATTCGTATCTCTTTTTCTTTTCTCCCTTCTTTTGATGTTCTAAAATATCCCAAACTTAAAAACCAAGTTTATTTTGAAAATTATCAACAATCTCCCACCATTTTCAAAATAAGTTGACTCAATAAAACCTTGAAAACTGATTTTTATCATCCAATGACGTTCATACATAAATGAAGATTACTTTAGTACTTGAATCTTCACTTAGTGAAAACACATCAAAGTTAAACAAAATATGTGGTAGTATAATACTTTGAACCACAAATCTTATTTGTTTAACTGGACATGTCTCACACATGAGAATTCTCTTCTTAGAATTTGCCAGAAATTATTGCCGACACTTTTGAAGGCCTTGTGTCATATATCTTATATCATGAGTGCACTAGAGTTAAGCCCTTTAACTCAACAGAAGGGCCACACTTCACTCTCACTAGGTAAGCTTATCAGGTATATTTCGTAATTTAACATACTAAACAAAATCTTTTATAAGCTTATTAAGAACTCACAGTTCACCTACACTTTATTATTACGGTTCTAAGCATCATAACTCTTGGGATGAAAATATAAATCTAGATGCTTGCAATCACTATTAATGATGTATTTTGTCTCATTGAACTCAAGACTTAGATTTAGTAAGAATTAAGTCAAGGTTCCATCATTGGTGATCCTATCGTATGGGCTTGAGACCCACCCCTTGTGATGTTTTAGCCACTTGCCCTCTTACAAGTCCGTTGGTTAAAGGATCCGCCAAGTTTCGTATGGACCTTATGAATTCAGTTGTAATTACTTTATCAATAATTAATTGCCTTACGTAGCTATGTCTCAATCCGATATGTCTAGAATTTCCATTGTAGACATTGCTATAGGCAAGACCTTGCTAGTGTTGCCTCATTGTCACATCAAATTGAAATTGGAGCCATGGGTTTAGACCACACAAGAATTTCTAATAATAAATTCCATAACCACTCTGTCTCTTTACCCCATGCTATCAATGCCACAAATTCAGATGCAATTGTAGAATCAGTGATACAGGTTTATTTCTTGGAAGCTCAAGATACGACACCCCCACCAAGGGTGAATATCCAACCACTTGTGGGCGAGTGATCTTCCTCTTGGTTTGTTACTCAACTAGCATTAGTGTATCCTTTTAAAACTATTCGATACCCTTTATAACTTATGCCAAAATTCATGGTCTTTTTCAAATATCTAAAGACCCTATGTACAACTTCTCAATGATCATTGCTAGGACAACTAGTAAATCTACTTAGCTTCCCTACAACAAAAGATATATCAGGTCTTATACAAGTCATGACATACATTAAACAACTAACTGCTCTAGCATACTCTAGTTGTGCAATTGTTCTATCTTTATTCTTAGATAATTTGGTACTATTATCAAATGTGTACTTACAGGTGTGCTTTCTAAGTGACCAAATTTCTTTATAATTTTCTCAATGTAATAAGATTGTGTTAAAGGCTATCATTATCTTTTATGATTTTGATACCTAAAATAACATCGCCACACCCATATCTTTCATGTCAAAAACAAAAATTTCTTGGTATTTTGAACTTGTTCTAAGTTAGTACCAAATATCAACATGTCATCTACGTACAGACATATGATAACACCTTTACCATTAATAAACATACTGTATACACATTTATCAGATTCATTGATTATGAAACCAGTTGATAGTATTACTTGATCAAATTTCTCATGCCATTATTTTAGGGTTTGTTTAAGTCCATATAAAGACTTAACTAACTTGCATACTTTATGCTCTTATCCCTTAACTATAAAACCTTCAGGTTGACTCATATACGCTTCTTCATCTAATTCACCATTCAAGAATACTGTTTTAACATCCATTTGATGAATTTCAAGATTGTATATGGAAACTGATGCAATAAGCATTTTAATTATGGCTATCCTTGCAACTAGTGCATAGGTGTCAAAATAATCAACATTTTTTTTTGTGTGAATCCTTTAGCCACAAACCTTGCCTTGAATTTATCAACTGTACCATCCACCCTTAATTTTCTTTTGAAAATCCATTTGCATCCAATGGGTTTGGAACTCAGTGGAAGGTCCATCAATTTCCAGGTTTTGTTCCCCATTATGGAGTCCATTTCATCATTTATGACCTCATTCCAAAATGAAATATCTTTAGATTTTATAGCCTCTTCATAAGTTTATGGATCAGAGTCAATATTCAAGACAATTGGAATAGAATTACTTATTGAGTTCCTAGTTCCTTCTACTAAATACATGTAAAAATCGGTTTCATACGTCTTAAGAGTCTTAACTCTTTTACTCCTTCTAAGTTCCAGTTCATTTTTAACTATTTACTCCCTTGAACTTTGTTCTTTTTCATTACTATCCGAAATAGTCTTAAGAAGTGTCTTGAACCTATTTTCATCGAAAATAACATTCCTATATTCAATGATGGAATTTATTGAATAATAAATATTTGGCTCCACCACCATGAATCTATAAGTTTTACTATGAAGTGCATATCCAAGGAAAATACATTCTATTCATCTTTCACCCAAATTCTTTCTTTTTGGATCAGGAACTCTAACTATAGCTCTACAACCCCACACCTTTAGGTAGTCTAGATTAGGCTTCCTATTCTTCCATAACTCATAAGGTGTTACTTTGTTTCTTTTTGTAAGGACTCTATTTAAAATGTGATAAGCCGTTAAAAGTGCTTCTCCCCAAAACCCATGTCCTAGATCAGAGTTGGAAAGTATGGAATTAACCATCTCTTTTATAATTCTATTTTTCCTCAGTGCTACACCATTTTTCTATGGTGTATAAGGGGCAGTGATCTCACGAATTATTCCATGAGTTTCAAAATAAGTAGGATCATAATACTTATCTCCCCTATCAGTTCTAAGACATTTAATCTTGTTGTCACATTAAAGTTCTACTTCATTCTTAAAAATAGAAATACTATGCATAGCTTCATCTTTAGAATGTAATAAATAAATATATTAATATCTGTACAATCATCTATAAAGTTATAAAATATTTCTTTCCTCCTAAAGAATGTATAGCAT
Organism: Bretschneidera sinensis; assembly: GCA_023935145.1. Lineage (NCBI taxonomy): Eukaryota > Viridiplantae > Streptophyta > Magnoliopsida > Brassicales > Akaniaceae > Bretschneidera > Bretschneidera sinensis. The sequence continues at coordinate 87,195,375 of CM043699.1, forward strand.
GCATATCACATAAATTACTATGAATTAAATCCAGAATTTTTGGATTTATTTGAATAGTTGAAAACGATTTTATAGTGAATTTCGTTAGTATACATGTTATGCAATTTTCCACGGCTATATCGAATTTTGGAAGTAAATCTAATTTTATCATATCATTTAATCGTCTAGCATTTATATGTCCTAAACGATTATGCCAAAGTAAAGCAGAACAATCAATAATATAAGCAAAAGTCATACTCGTATTATTAATATTGAGTTTAAACATCCCCTTATACATATATCCCTTCCCAACAAAAATACCTCCCTTAGAGAGAACAAACTTATCTGCCTCAAATACAAGCGTGAACCTATTTTTGTTCAAGAGGCTACCAGAAACTAAATTCTTCCTAATTTTAGGTACATGGTACACATCATTGCTACATAGTTCTTAAAGAACTTTCATTCCTTGCACATATGTCTCGTTGCACCAGAATCAATCCAACAAGCTTCATTGTCCTCAAGGACTTCAGAAATCACAGCCACGAATTCTTGTGGTGTTTTTCTCTTTTTCTTCAGCAAACGACAATCTCTTGAAATGCCTCGGTTTCCCACAATTGAAGCAGGAACCCTTAGTTTTCTTATTCTTAGAAAACTTTGCTGGTTGGTTCTTTCTCTTGTGAGATATGTGAAAATGCTTTCAAATCTCTTATTCCTCTACCGTATTGATCTTGGAGAGGGCTTCTTCCTTGCCTTCTTTTCGTAAGTCCTCCTCAATACGGAGATGGTTACCTAACTCCTTAAGAGTTAGGTCTTATTTTTTGTGCTTTAGACGATTCTTGAAATTCTTCCATAAAGGAGGCAATTTGTCTATAATGGTTGAGTAAATTGATCTAATATAGTCTTAATCTCATTATATTGATCTATAATACTACAAGTATAAACCATTTTAGAATTATTAAACTTTGTAATAATATAACGCTTACTTGCTGCATCCTCTTTCATGTACTATGTGTCCCACAACTCCTTTGTCGTCTTGATATTGTGGTAGGCATCAAAAAGGTTGTTAGACATGGCCTTCAAGATATAACCTTTGCAAATGTCATCATCCTGATCCCATTTCTGTCTATCTCTTGTATGAGAAATTGGTTCATCTTCTATAGGTTCGGTCCTTGGAGAATTGATGACATAATATACCCGAAGCGATGTCAAGAGGAAGAACATCTTCTTCTGCTAGCGATAAAAATTTCCTCCGTCGAATCGTTTTAACTTGTTAAAGTCCAGCGCCATATCTCTCAAAGAACTCAAGGAAGTCATTTTGATAAACAAGGATTTAAACCTTAATATTGTTGAATACTAGTGGGGAAAGATTATTGAAAGTGTGGGTTGTTTATCAAAATAAGTGAGTGAGAGAAAGGCTTCAAGGCATGACCAGGTCATTTTCCTTAAGGTTTAATTCGCCCCTCACAAATCAAAAGGTTACCGGTGATTTTTCTCTAAGATACAATGAAGCTCTGATGTTATTCTGCACTTTGCACTTGTGAAGAACAACTCACAGCAACTTCTAAGAGTTTATGGATGTATAACACTTATATTTGGAAATTTGCAAGATTTTTGAACATAAGTAAATCAGTATTTTGAAAGGAGAAGATGAAGAAGAGAGAAAAACAAGAAAATCTTATTGTAATATGTGTTTTATTAATTATGACAGTTAAACACACTTAAATAATGTTGAAATGAGTGTGTATTTCCATTTGAGACACCTTGTTTCAGTTTAAAACTGAATTAAATTAAATACCAAGTGTTCCTTCACAAAGGACATTTCTTTTCACATTCAACTAACATAAAACATTCTGAAAATTCAAAATTTTCGAACATCCAGTCGACTGGACCATGTTTTTAATCGACTTAAAAAGTTATAAGGAGTTCAAGGAATTTTCTTCCTTCCATTCAATCGATTGAATGCTTTATATAGTCCACTGTATACACCATTCAGTCGACTATATGAAACTTACAGTCGGCTGTATCAACTTTCAAAAGCCAAAATTCGTATTTCCTTTTCTTTTCTCATTTCCTTTGATTTTCTAAGATATCCCAAACTTAAAAACCAAGTTTATTTTGAAAATCATCAACAATTAGTTTCATCATTTCTAGAGACTGTATGATTGTTCAGCAAATGCTGTAACCTTCAACAATAATCAAATTAGATTAAAAACAAAATGTATGCCGTTACTAAGTCATCAATGGAGAAATTTTAACATTATAATGCAAAGGATATATATCAAAGGGAAAAGAATGAATGGAAGGAAAAAGAAGGTGAACTCCAAACTACCATTAAAAAATAATCTAACTTAAAATGTGCATTAGGGTGAATGAAATTCGAAATAAATGAAAAAAGTAAACCATATTAATTTTATAAAATTGCACTCTGAAACAGAAGCATTGACAACATATCATACTTGATTTGTTCTATTAATATAATGAATCAGTTTTTCTTCATCTGCTGAATAAAGTAGCTTTAAACTTCCTTGGCCAATTTCTATGGTATTTTTCATAATTCCTGGCGTGTAAACAGTTGATATAGTGGAACTAGGACCTTCATTTGAGTGAATGAAACAAAAGACATTGTTGAGAATCCTAATAGGATTCTTAATAAGTGTCCTAGTAGGCTTGGATCATATTTATCTTATCTAATTGCTGTGTCCTAGTGCTATTAGACTTACTATTCATAAATCTATATATTAGGTCAATTGTATTTTTTTTTATTTATTCAATAAGTCAGAGAATTTCTTTTAATTCTTATTTTCTTCATGGTATCATCGCAAGATCTCCCTTGGGATCCAGAATAATTTTTTTTTTCTTCTTCCCTAAAAAAATCTTTGGTACTGTTCGGGTTCTATTTTTTGTTCGAGTACTGTTCACAGTACTGTTCGGGTTCTATTCACGATAAAAAAAAAGTTGAAAAAGGTAACAGTTAAAAAAAATGTAAAAAAAAATATTATGTTCCCCTCTTTTTCCTCTTATCTCTATCTTTTGTGTGGAAAAATGTTTTTGTGTTCTCCATTTTTTTAGGAATTCATAATGGAATCCAAGACTATCTTTGAAGTGTCTTCTCATCCAAGTCCTCATATTAGCACTTCAATTGGTCGTGGTGGTAAGTTTGTTCGTGAATGTACGTACTGTCATCGTTCCGGGCATACTCGGGAGACGTGTTGGAAGTTAGTTGGTCGTAGTTGAGGTTCACTTCGTCAATGTACGTATTACCATCATTTCGAGCAGACTCGGGAGACGTGTTGAAAGTTAGTTAGTCGTTCCCATGGTTGCTAATTATATGACTTTTGATTCTATTAAGTATGGACTTACCTTAAATTTCTTGTCTTCAACTTCTTTGATGGTTTCCAAAGGTGAGTATGATGAGTTCTTACAGTATAAGACAGCCTCCGAACATCTTTCTCGACTACCATTTCCAATCAGAAAGGTACACCAAAATCTTGCCTATAATCTAGTAACTCTTCATCTAGACCTTTAGTCCTTGACTCAGCAGCTATTAATCATTTGTTAGGTACCACTAATGTTTTCTCTAGTTTTTATCACTCTTCTTCTTTGCTTGATGTTACTCTTACAGAAGGATCTAAAACCACTACTAGTGGCATTGGCATTGTGCATCCTAGTTCTACTATGTCTTTATCATCTGTCCTTTATGCTCCATTTTCTCAATATATTTTTGATATCTGTTAGTCAGCTTACCAAGTGTCTCAACTGTTTTGTTACCTTTCTTCCCGAATCTGTTCTTATCTAGGATTTGAAAACAAGGAAAACAATTGGTGGAGGGCATGAATCGGATGGCATGTATTACTTTGATCCTATCCCATAACCCATTGCTTGCTTGATTGACGTGTCCTCACTTCAAGTACATTGTTGTTTTGGTCATCCGTCCTTAGAGAAGCTAAAAAAGTTAGTTCTTACTTTGAGTTAGTTTTCGTCTTTAGAATGTGAGTTTTGTCAATTGGGTAAGCACCATCGTGTCATTTCCTTCCTGCATTAATAATCATGTGTCTAGTCCTTTTATGTTAGTACATTCTGATATTCCGAGTCCAAGTCATGTGACTTCCAAACTTGGATTATGGTATTTTATTACTTTTGTGGATGATTATTCTATACTTAGCTAGCTTTATTTAATGAAAGACCGTTTTGAGTTTTTTTTTTCTATTTGTTGTACCTTTTGTATTGAGATAAAAATCTAATTTGACTTACCTATTAAGATTCTCCGTAGTGACAATGCTCGTGAGTGTTTTTCTGAGCCTTTTACAACTTTTATGACTAAGTCTGGCATTATTCATCAGTCATCTTGCTCTCATACATCCGAACAAAATAGAATTATGGAACAAAAAAATCTTCATCTTATGGATACTGCTCATAGTCTCTTATTTCATATGCATGTCCCCAAATTATTTTGGAGTAAGGCCGTTATGACTACATGTTACTTAATCAACTGTATGCCATCCTCTATTCTTGATGGCCAAACCCCCCGCTCCATCCTCTTTCTTAGAGATGTTACGTTCCACTTACCTCATCGTGTCTTTGGATCTGTTTGTTTTGTTTATCAACTCCGTCTAGAAGTTGACAAACTTGATCCCCGCTCTATAAAGTGTATTTTCTTAAGCTTTTATCGTACACAAAAAGATTATCGTTGTTATAGTCCCTCATTACAAAGGTACTTCGTTTGTACTGTTGTTACATTCTTTGAGTCTACTCCATATTACTCCGAGTCTCATTCTATCTTAGATATGACTGATTCATTTTCTTATCTATTACTTGTTCCCATGCCCCTTACACATCCTCCTCCATTAGTCTCTTCGTCGTCTGCTACTCTGTTGCAAGTTTACTCTTATCGTTCATGTCCTTACGTCTCTACTGCCCTACAAATTGCTCCCTTGTTGACAGATCTCGATCTTCCTTCATCATCTGATGATGATCGTCCTATTGCTCTTCGTAAAGGTAAACATTTATGTATTAGTCATCCGATTGCTAATTTTGTGTCTTATGATCATTTATCTCCTTTATATACTTTGTTTGTTGCTTCGGTCTCTTCTGTCTATATTCCTAATTCTATTACAAAAGTTTTATCTTATTCTGGGTGAAAAACAATTATGGATGAAGAGATACATACTTTGAGTACTAATGATACAAGAGACTTGGTTCTTCTTCCATCTGGAAAATCTGTTATTGGTTGTCGCTAGGCTATACTGTAAAGGTGTTAGAGTTGGTGCATAGTTCACAGGACCAGATCTGTAGAACTCTGAACGACCACGGCGTCCCACTCATCCCGGATAGAAGGAGGTCTACAAGCAGATATGTGTTCAATTTGTTTGGTGGGGCAGTGAGTTGGATGAGCAAGAGGAAAAATGTTGTTACTCTTTTATCCACAATAGCAGAGTATATGGCGATAACTCATGCTGGAAAGGAAACGGATTGGCTTCAAAGGTTGTGTGCTGAGCTTGGTTTTAAACAAGGAGCAGTGAAGGTGAAATATGACAATCAAGGTGCTATCTTCTTAGAAAAAAATCTTGCATTTCATTCACGGACGAAGCATATTGATATCCAATATCACTTCATCCGGGAAAAGATTGAAGAAAATGTGATAATCTTGGAGAAAGTCGATACAACAGGGAACATCGCAGATTTCTTGACTAAGGCAGTTAGTCAGGTAAAGTTTGAGTGGTGTGTTACTGAGATCAGCTTGAAGAAACAGAGTTTTGGGAAGTTTTCCATGTGTGTTAAGTATTTACCAAGTGAGAGATTGTTAGAGTTGGTACATACTTTACGGGACCAGATCTGTAGAACCCCAGATGACCACGGGGTCCCGTTTACCGGTGAGCGGGCTGGGGTCTCGCTCCCCGATGAGTGAGTAAGACCTTGTACATGAGTTGGGTCTAGTTTTTTGCTTGGCGGTTTGAGCTTGGGCCTATGAATAGCCGTAGTTCTATAGCAGAGCGGAAATCCTAATTAAACCCTAATTATGATGTCTTAAGTTGCTTATAAATATTCTTTAATAGCCATAGTTCTGCAGCAGAGCGAAAATCCTAATTAGACCCTAATTAGGGTGTCTTAAGTTGCTTATAAATACTCTTTATGTACCAAACATACATTATAACCAGAGATTTGTGAGGTTGATAATAAGAAACTTCTGGCAGGACGTAGCCCTATTATGGGGTAAATCTTGTCTTTTTTTCTTTCTATTTATAATTCGTGTGATTGACAGGTCTCGAATCGTTCAAAAGGTTTATCCTGATGATACTATTGATAGATTAAAAGCTCGCCTAGTAGCATAAGGGTATACACAGGTATATAGTATTGACTATGTTGAAACATTCTCTCCAGCGGTGAAGATTACTTCTGTTTGTGTGGTTATCTAAAAGCAACTACTTTTCATTGGTCCCTACATCAGTTAGATGTGAAAAATGCGTTTCTAAATGGTAATTTGCAATTAGAAACCGGATTTGTTGCTCAAGGGAGTCTGAGTTAGTATATCGATTAAAAAAGTCTTTATATGGATTGAAACAATCTCCTCAATCGTGGTTTAGTCAGCTCAGTGAAGTATTAATTAATTTTGGCCTCAATATATGTGGTGTAGATCATTCTGTATTTTATAAACACAGTAAGATAGTCAGGGTATTGTTGATTGTATATGTTGATGATATTGTGATCATAGGAGATGACAAAAAAAGAATTCTAGCACTGAAACAATTCTTGAGAACTAAATTTCAAATAAAGGATTTAAGACAATTGAGATACTTCTTTGGATATAGAGGTTGCTAGATCTCGCCATGGTATGTCTTTATCTCAGCGTAAATATATTCTTGATTTATTCACTGATACTGGAATGTTAGGGTGTAAGCTTATAGATAAACCTATGGATCCATGGCAATATAGGCGTTTGGTTGGAAATTTGAATTATTTGACTGTTACTAAACCTTATATTTCATTTGCAACAAGTGTGGTTAGTCAATTTTTCGATGCTCAACGAACTAGTCATTGGGATGTTGTTTTTCGAATTTTGAGATATCTTAAGAATGGTCCTGGTAGTGGTTTACTTCATCAAAATCATATGGTCATGCTCAAATTGAAGGTTATACTACTGGATATTGTGTATTTTTTGGAGGTAATTTAGAATCATAGAAAAGTAAGAAGCAAACTGTGTTTGCTAGGTCAAGTGTTGAATCCGATATAGAGCAATGACGCATACTACCTCTAAGATGGTTTGGCTAAAGCAGTTGTTAGCGGAACTTGGGGTTAACAAATCAAGTCCTATGAGCTTGGTGTGTGACAATCAATCAGCTATTCATATTGCAAATAATCCAGTGTTTCATAAGATAACTAAACATATTAAAGTTGATTGTCATGTTGTTCGAGAAAAGCTTCTACAAAATGTGATTAGTACCCGACATGTGATGTCGATATAACAGTTAGCAGATTTATTTACTAAACCATTAAATGGTTCTCGAGTTAGATTTATTTGTAACAAGTTAGGTGCATATGATATCTATACTCCAACTTTATGGGGAGTGTTGAGAATCCTAATAAGATTCTTAATGAGTATCCTAGTAAGCTTGGATCATATTTATCTTATCTAATTATTGTGTCTTAGTCCTATTAGACTTAGTTTTCATGAGTCTATATACTCGGTCAATTATATTCTTTTCATTCATTCAATAACTCAGAGAATTTCTTTTAGTTCTTATTTTCAATAGACACAATAGACACGGTCAATAACTTCAAAACATACTTTCCTTTGTGTTCCACTTTTCAAAAACACTGCATCAAACTGAAGTATTATGTCTAACCTATCTGTTTTGTTGAGATAATGTAAGTGCTAAAACCAAGAGGTGGTACAGAAGCTGAAAACGCAAGTCAATATTTGAGTGTCACTTGGGGATTTACCCAAATATTTCCCAACATAATAATTTCTTACTCTCAATGTAGCATTTGATAGAGGTAGAAGATGAGATTCAATTTCTCTCCCCTCAGAATCCTTAACAATAACCCTTTTAGTGAAACCTTAGTTAACAACGTACAAGTAAACATCCATTATTATCTTCAAATGAATGCGGCTCAGTAATGTGTAAATTTACAAGTTATAAATGGACTTCTTTGTTTCTATTTCTTGGAATGTTTATATGGTGCATGTAAGTGTAATTGATGATGCAGCAAAGCTAGTAATATAGCGCGCAAAGAAACTTATACTCCAATTTCTTGATGGTTATTTACTTATAAAAAAATTCTTGATGGTTATTTGATTTTATAAAATCGAATTTGTAAGAAAATATGTAGCCAGATAGAAAACTACCACATAGCAATTCCAAGAAGATATTTATTTGAACGATTTGAGATCTGTCAATCACACGAATTATAAACAGAAAGAAAAGAAGACAAGATTTACCTAGGTTCATCCAAGAATAGGCTACGTCCTACCAGAATTTTCTTATTATCAACCTCACAAATCTCTCTGTTACAATGTATGCTCAGTACATAAAGAGTATTTATATACAACTTAAGACGTCCTAATTATGGTATAATTAGGATTTTCATTATGCTGCAGAACTACGGTTCTTCATGGGCCCAAGCCCAACTCATGTATATGGCTTAAAAGTTTCGGGACCACTGCCCCCTTGACGCCGAACAGAATAGCGATTATTCTGCAGGCTAGTTTTCAACAGATAATTCACAGGGAAGAAAATAACATAAGAGAAAAACCCTAGAAAAAACAGATGAACAACTCTAAATTTTATTCAAAATTATGCAAATCAATAATAATGTTTAATAAACCCTAAAACCTTATTTATAAGGTCAAGCTAAAATAAGAAAATTAAATTAAGGCCGAATTAAAAGTAATTGCAAATAAAATAAAAAGTTTTCTAAAAACTGAAAACTGTCAAATTGAGGGCCTAAACGTCATTTTTTGGCTTAAAAATGACGATGCTTAAATTCGAGTTTTGCCTAGAATCCTGTTTCCAATTAGACTAGGGTCTCCGGGACCCGATTCGAGCTCGTGGCCTGCTAAACGATGTAAACCGGTCTAGGTATCCCACTTGCTATTTTTGTGCTGATCTACCAACTCAAGATATCTCAGTGCCAACAACGTGCTATCTGACAACTCAGCATCATCTGACTCGGATCCTCCTGCATCAGTCTCCCTGGGTTGGAAAGAACTCGTCCTCGAGTTCATAATAGCCTCATCGGAATCCCCAAAGCAAGGACTCAGGTGTTTCATATTAAAGACATCAGAAGTTCTCAAATGACTGGGGAGGTATAATCTATAGGCATTATCATTGATCTTCTGTAGGATCTCACAAGGTCCAATCTTCCGCTCCTTAAGCTTATTATATTCTTCTATGGGAAAACAATCGCGAGTTAATACTACTCAAACAAAATCACCAACATCAAAAAGTACCTAACGACGATGACTGTCACTCTGAGCCTTGTACTTGACATTACTCTTGTGAATGGCCAGCTTCACCTGCTCATGGATACCCCGAAGATGTTCTGCCATCTCATATGCCTTGTGATTCAAACGACCCACACATGGAATAGGGGCTAAGTCAAGCACCGCGGATGGATTCTGACTATAGACAATCTCAAATGGGCTCATTCCCGTGGTTCTGTTTTTCGACCTGTCATAGGCAAATTCTGCTTGAGGTAACGCCAAATCCCACTGCTTCGATTTAGTTCATGCCAAGCTCCTCAAAAGGTTTCCCAAACTCCGGTTCACCACCTCGGTCTGACCATCTGTCCGAGGATGGTAGGTGCTGCTAAAATTCAACTTCGTCCCTAGCTTCTCCCATAAACTCTTCCAGAACTGACTCATGAACTTGGTGTCATGATCTGAAGTGATGGATTGGGGAACACCATGTAAACATACAATCTTCTTGAAGTAAAGATGAGCGATCCGGGTAGCATCCATTGTCTTCCTGCAAGGTATAAAATGGGCCATCTTGGAAAATCTATCAACCACCACCAAAATAGAATCCAAGCCCCATTAGGTACGGGGTAAGCCCAACACAAAGTCCATACTGACATCAAACCAAGGGGCTTCAGGTACAGGTAAAGGTGTGTACAGGCCCACATTAGTGAGAACACCCTTGGACCGCTGACACACATAACAATGCTCCACATGATGAGCCACGTCACTGGTCAATTTGGGCCAATAATAGTTATAAGAGATCAAAGCCAACGTCTTATCCTGCTCAAAGTGTCCTTCGTTATGAAGTTCACTAATAATTTGTTGTCTTAGTGAGCAATCTGGAACGTACAACTGTAATCCACGAAATAGATAACCATTATGCAAAATAAAATCATGTCGTTGACCATTAGTTACCTCATAAATTATCCTCCCGAAGGAAGGATCGACAGCATACATATCAGGGAAAACCTCAAATCCAATGATTCTGGTGCTCATGGCGGTGAGGAGTAATGTACGACGGCTCAGTGCATCTGCAACATGGTTCAGACTTCCTACTTGGTGCCTGATGAGAGTTGTAAAATGCATCTTAACAGTACTTAACTGTTATCACTTTAGGGTTGATCTAGGTTTTAATTGCACTTTTATACGTTAACAACTCTAAAGTATCATTCTTGGATCATTGATCTATTTCGGTGCATTTTCAGGTACTTTAAGCTCAAAAGAGGAAGAAAAGTTATCATTGCTTGAAGCACAAAGACTCAAGGCATACTGGAGTGAAGGAATGCTTACGAAAGGACAAGATGGAGCACTTAAAAGAGCAACAGCTGCTGCCCGCACTGGAAAAAGTTTCACTAAATTGTGAGAATTGCCCGTACAGATCAATCATCTTTGAAAATTAAACTGTATTGATAAAAGAAGAACCAAGAGATGAGCCATATATGCTTAGAAATATCCGGAAGTCTATTTTCTGGAGAATTTTACGGTTCGTCAAAAGGATTTTTCTAGAGACAGTTATGGCAGTTTTAGTAGACAAAGGTCAGGCTGTGCGGGCTGTGCGGGATTTCAGCGTGATTTTGGGCTTAAATCCCATATCCCACATCGGTTGGAAAACATATTTCTATATCCCACATCCCACATCGGATGGGAAACACATTGAACTCTTGGTATTTGCCTATATAAGACCCACTCCACTTTAGCTTTGGAAATCAATCGGGGATGAATCCAGAGGGCCTTTAGGAGCAATCCAGAGGGCTTTTAGGAGGAACCCGAAGTTTAAAGTTTGAAGGTCGGGAGAGATGATCGTCGGGAGGCCGGAGGCAACTCGAGGACGCATGAGCCCCATGACCGGCTAGTCTCTAAGCAAGGCGAAGGGATGAATCCCTAGGTGTAGTTGTTCTTATTTTTCTTTTATTTGATTCGGTTGTAGTTGGAATTATTTTCGTTAAATATTGTTATGCTTTATTCTTTAATTTAATTAGTAGATTTATTATAACTCCGGTGGTTGCATGCTTCTTTTCCTTATAAGTTCAGTCAAGCTTTTCTTATGTGTACCTGTTTGGGTGTGATTGAGTCCGGTAGATCTCTTTTATAGATTTGTCCATTGCTGCGGTATTGTTGTTTAGATATATCGTCGTCTCTTGATAATTTATAAGTTAGGTCATGTGTGCTTGAAAGTAAAGAAGATTTCATAACAATTACATTAGGATTTTTAAATGCGCTTTAACTGAATATTTTTCGATTCCCTGTTTGGGATGTGAAACTTGCAATCGAGATAAAAACAATTGAATCAAGTTAGGATTAGAGCAACGAACCTAGGGAGGATTTCCGGAACCTTGTCATTTTTATTTTAAACTTATTTACACAATTACCCTTTTTCTCAAACAACTCAGATTCTTTTAATTTTTTATCGTTTGTGTTGAGGTTTACACCTTCTGTTGTACTTAACTTGTTTCCCTGTGGAATCGACACCCCAAAACTATACTACAATAACCGCGTTATGTTTTGGGCGTAATCAAATTTTGGCGCCGTTGCCGGGGAAACGCGCTTAAGTACAAGGAAGCTTGTCAACTTTGAGTGTGATGGTAAAAAAAAAAAATCTTGTTTTATTTATTTTATTTTCTCTCTGATTCATTTGGTGCATGCTTAGACAAGAGATCTGCGAGGTAGATCCATTAGAGGACCTGAGCTAGAATTACCCTCTCCTTCCGAGTTTGATAGTGAAACCTCGCCTAGATCAACTCATAGAGAAAACCCAAGTGAGAATCTAGAGGATTTTGTTAACATGGCCGATAACCATAATGAGAATGTTGCTAGGACACTTCAGGATTACCTCCACCCTACACGCACAGCCATACCATCATGCATCATGTTTCCAGCCAATACTCGCCATCAAGATATTAAACCAGGGATGATTCAATTACTCTTTATATTCCATGGCTTGGATAGCAAAAACCCCTATGTGCACATTAGAGAGTTTGAGGAAGTATTTGCGACTTTTCATAGTCAAAACGAAACTCATGACATTATGAAACTTAAGCTATTTCCTTTCACTTTGAAGGATAGAGCCAAGAGTTGGCTATACTCACTTAGACCATGATCTATTGGGTCATGGGCTGAGATGACTCGGGCTTTCTTTAACAAATACTTTCCCCAACATAAGACCAACACTTTGAAAAGGAAAATCTCCACATTTGCACAAAAGGATAGTGAGACTTTATATCAGTCTTGGGAGAGATTTAAGGAGTTATTGAGTATGTGCCCTCACCATGGGTATGAGAGTTGGCACTTAGTGAGCTATTTCTATGAGGGACTTACCTATAGAGAGCGCTAATTCGTAGAGATGATGTGTAATGGTGGGTTTTTACAGAAAGATCCTGATGAGGCTATAGAGTACCTCAATGAGCTTGCTGAAAAAGCTCACACTTGGACTGGACCTAGTGCTACTGAAAGCACAAATAGGTCACAACCTATAGGGTACCCAAATGATGGTGGAATTTACCATCTTAGCGAAGAGGATAACCTTAAAGCCAAGGTCGAGATGCTCACTAGGGAGATAAATGAGTTAAAGACTAAGAGCTTAAAGCCAACACAAGTGATTAATCATGCCAAGTCTTTAGAGCCGTGTTTTGTGTGTGGCGGGGTAGATCATATCCTCCAAGAATGCCCCACATTTGCTGATATGAGAGGGCTATATGAGGAACAATGTAATGCCTTAGGCATGTACAAGAAGCCTCTTGCACCTTTCTCTAACACTTATAACCCGGGGTGGCGAAATCATCCCAACTTCAGCTGGAAATCTGAAAACCAGCATGCACAACCCCCTAGATCATCCCCTGCACCTTATCATGCACCCTCATCCTCTAGGAACTCGCTAGAAGACACCTTACAGGCCTTTATAGAGGCACAAGGTAAGATAAACCAAAGGTTTGAGGCATTATTTATGCAGGTTATGGAAGAGCATAAAGAAAATAAGAGCCAAGTGTCCAAATTAATGAGCTACTTGAGTGTGACTGAGCAAGGTAAGTTCCTTACACAAGCTTAGTCCACATCCCATGGTCAGCACCTGGCGCAACAGAATTTGAAGGAGGTGAATGCCATTGAGACAGTAAGTGGTAAGTCCTTACACATCCCAACAATGAAGAAATCAGAGGATGTGGACGAAAGCCACCAAGCATACATGATGGATTCGTTCATGGAAAAGGTCCAGCACCTTAATCCATTAGAGTCCACCTTCACCCATGGCTTCACCAAAGCATATATCGAGCCAGCATTTGCGGATGTTACTGATGACATCCTTGAGGCCCCTCCCAAGCATAGAAGCACCAAATTTGGCAATGAAGCAGTGGCAGATGCATTCAAGCTATGTTTTTCAAGGAGAGAATAAGAGCGTCTGGCTGAAGACGTAAAACTTAGCGCTCATGGGAGGCAGCCTACAACGTATCCTTTTACTTTTACTGTTTTTCATATTTCTTTTTCTTGTTTAATATTATTCTTTTGTTGTTTTCCAGTTTTACTTTAGTATTTATTTCTTAGGGACAAATAAACGAAGCAGTTCAAATGATCGTGCACAACTTTCAACTCCACGCACCGTTGGTTAAAAAGGGAGTTTCCTTAACTTTCGATTTTTTTCATTGAGGACAATGCTTATCTTAAGTTGAGGGTGGAAGATATACATTTCTTATTGCATATCATTGAATTGCTTGGTGTCATTTTTGTTTGTTTTTAGCATGCTTGGTGTTTGCCTTAGAATTAATTTACATGTCAATGATATAAACTTAATTGAGATAACATATAGCATTTAGAAGAAGTTAAATCTTGCTTCAGTTTGAAATTAATTTAAGCATCAATCTTCATTTGGTTAAAGACTCTAGTTTGTGGTAAGATTGTATGATTAGTCTATAACATCTAAAGAAATTTTATGTGTGATTATTTTGTGAATATTTTTACGGTCTCAACAAGCTCTAGAACTTACTTGATAATCACTTGAGGCGAATTCCTAGAATGCACACTACTTAGGATATGATATAGGCCATTTTTGAACCGTTTGAGCCTTTCAAACCTACCATTGCTATATTTATCACTAGTCACCTATTTGAGCATTTTTCTTGAAAAGAAAAATTGAGCCTTGTTTTTTTCGATAAACCATTTACTTACCTTTATGAGCCTAAAAATATTTTTATCCTTATCTTTCTTTTAAAAGAACTTAGTTATACACATGTTGTGAGAAGCACTTAAAAGGAGTAAGGGTGGAAATATGAAAAAAATATCACTACCGCAACCCAAGTACATTAAAGGAGATAAGTTGGGGGTTGTGGAAAAGAAAAGAAAAAAAAATGAAAAAGAAGGTGAATGGTTGTATGCCAAAATAAAAAAAAAATGAATTATGGCAAAGAAAGAAAAAAGAAAGAAAAGAAAAAAAATGGTGATTTGTTGAAAGAAATGCTCGAAAAATGGTTGAAAGAGTTGGGTGTTGAAGTAAGGTTATCCAGTGCTTAAAGAGCTGTGTTCAAAACTACGAGATTAAGTTCTTTTACTTGTGAATTCTTCCTATTTTTTCTTAGCCTTTACCTTAGCCAAACGTTACAAGCTTATTAAAGACCTATTGATCCAATGTAGTGTGATTTTTCTACAATAGTGGAGAGTGATTTGAAAAGTGAGCTTATGAAGCTTGTTTTTGTGATTGATGTCACGCAATTTATTATGTTTTTAGAGGCCAAGACTTGTATTCATGAATGTTATACATAAAATCAGCTGGGTGTTTGGATTAATGGTTTGTGGTAAGATGGATGTTAAGAGTCAATAATGATTTTAAGATTGATGTTTGGATTACTTTTGGACTTAGGTGAAATTTAATGATTCTATGTGTCGAATGTTATGTGCAATTTTTGAGGCAAAAAGTGAATTACTCTTGGTTCAACGCTAGCATTGCTTTACTTTGTTTTTAACTCCTACCATAGAATTCATCTCTTATTTTCGCTTCAATTGCTAGGGACTAGCAATAAGCTAGTTGGGGGTTGTGATGAGAGTCGTAAAATGCATCTTAACAGTACTTAACTGTTATCACTTTAGGGTTGATCTAGGTTTTAATTGCACTTTTATACGTTAACAACTCTAAAGTATCATTCTTGGATCATTGATCTATTTCGGTGCATTTTCAGGTACTTTAAGCTCAAAAGAGGAAGAAAAGTTATCATTGCTTGAAGCATAAAGACTCGAGGCATACTGGAGTGAAGGAATGCTTCCGAAAGGACAAGATGGAGGACTTAAAAGAGCAACAGCTGCTGCCCGTACTGGAAAGAGTTTCACTAAATTGCGAGAATTGCCCGTACAGATAAATCATCTTTGAAAATTAAACTGTATTGATACAAGAAGAACCAGGAGATGAGCCATATATGCTTAGAAAGATCCGGAAGTCTATTTTCTGGATAATTTTACGGTTCATCAAAAGGATTTTTCTAGAGAAAGTTATGGCAGTTTTAGTAGACAAAGGTCAGGCTGTGCGGGCTGTGCGGGATTTCAGCGTGATTTTGGGCTTAAATCCCACATCTCACATCGGTTGGAAAACAAATTTCTATATCTCACATCCCACATCGGATGAGAAACACATTGCACTCTTGGTATTTGCCTATATAAGACCCACTCCACTTTAGCTTTGGAAATCATCGGGGATGAATCCAAAGGGTCTTTAGGAGCAATCCAGAGGGCCTTTAGGAGGAACCCGAAGTTTAAAGTTTGAAGGTCGGGAGAGATGATCGTCGGGAGGCCGGAGGCAACTCGAGGACGCATGAGCCCCATGACCGGCTAGTCTCTAAGCAAGGCGAAGGGATGAATCCCTAGGTGTAGTTGTTCTTATTTTTCTTTTATTTGATTCGGTTGTAGTTGGAATTATTTTCGTTAAATATTGTTATGCTTTATTCTTTAATTTAATTAGTAGATTTATTATAACTCCGGTGGTTGCATGCTTCTTTTCCTTATAAGTTCAGTCAAGCTTTTCTTATGTTTACCTGTTTGGGTGTGATTGAGTCCGGTAGATCTCTTTTATAGATTTGTCCATTGCTGCGGTATCGTCTTTTAGATATATCGTCGTCTCTTGATAATTTATAAGTTAGGTCATGTGTGCTTGAAAGTAAAGAAGATTTCATAACAATTACATTAGGATTTTTAAATGCGCTTTAATTGAATATTTTCCGATTCCCTGTTTGGGATGTGAAACTTGCAATCGAGATAAAAACAACTGAATCAAGTTAGGATTAGAGCAACGAACCTAGGGAGGATTTCCGGAACCTTGTCATTTTTATTTTAAACTTATTTACACAATTACCCTTTTTCTCAAACAACTCAGATTCTTTTAATCTTTTATCGTTTGTGTTGAGGTTTACACCTTCTGTTGTACTTAACTTGTTTCCCTGTGGAATCGACACCCCAAAACTATACTACAATAACCGCGTTATGTTTTGGGCGTAATCAGTGCCTTAGTGCAAATGTGAACTCCTGCAAGTACGCCACCCATTTGGCATGCCGCCTACTTAGCTTGTGTTGGCCATTGATGTATTTCAGGGCCTCATGATCAGTGATAAGAATGAACTCCCTCTGCACTAGGTAGTGACGCCAATGCTTCAGGGACTGAACTATGGCATAGAACTCCAAATCATAGGTAGAATAATTCTTCTTGGATCTTGACAGCTTCTCACTAAAAGAAGCTATTGGGCGTCCCTCCTGACTCAGAACACCACCAATGACAACCCCAGATGCATCACAGTTTACCTCAAACACCTTTTCAAAATCAGGAAGTGCCAAAACTGGTGCCTCTGTCATCTTCTGCTTGACCAGTTAGAAACTGGTTTCTGCCTCCCTGGATCACTGAAAATCATGTCCCTTCAGGCACTCTGTGATAGGAGTAATCAGAGTGCTGAAATTTATGATGAACCGCTTGTAAAAGGATGCTAACCTATGGAATCTTCTGACATCGTGCAAGGTTTTTGGTTTGGGCCACTCTAAGATCGCATCTATCTTCGACTGATCGGCATGAACACCATCAATGGACACAACAAACCCCAGAAAAGTTACAGTGGTGGTGAAGAAAGAACATTTCTTCTGATTGACGAACAGGCGCTCCGTCTTCAACTTATCAAAAACAGCACGGAGGTGATCAAAATGTGACGCCTACGTCAGGCTATAAATGAGGATGTCATCGAAGTAAACTACTACAAATTTCCCCATGAATGGCCTTAAAACCTGATGCATAAATCTCATAAATGTGCTGGGCACATTGGACAGCCCAAAAGGCATGACCATTCGCTCATACAACCCCTGCTGTATCTTAAACACTGTCTTCCACTCATCTCCAAGCCTTATTCTGATATAGTGGTATCCGCTTTTAAGGTCAATTTTTGAGAAAACCTTAGAACCGGATAGCTGGTCTAATATATCATCCAGGTGGAGAATTGGAAACCTGTATTTTACTATAATTCTGTTGATTGCTTCGCTGTCAACACACATACGCCAAGAGCCATCTTTCTTTGGCACTAGCAGGTCAGGAACTGCGCATGGGCTCATACTCTCACGGATGTAACCCCTCTCCAACATCTCTATCACTTATCGCTGCAGCTCTTCAGATTCCTTGGGACTAAGGCGATAAGCCGGTCGATTAGGCAAACTGGATCCCAGAACAAGGTCGATCTGATGCTGAATATCCCTCATAAGCGGCAACTCAGGGGGAAGATCCTCTAGCATCAGGTCAGAAAAATCTGCTAACAACTGCTGCACCTCTGATGGTAATTCTGGATTCATGTCTGCCGCTCTATCCCCACAAGGCAGCAAAGCATAGACCACATCTCCATGCTCAATCTCAGCTAAAAACCTGGACATCGAAAGTAGATTAGTATTACTGGCTACCGGGGTAGGAGTGGTTCCTTCCCGACGAGGTGCCAACACAATCTTCTTCCATTTGATGCTAAGGGAATAGGTATTTTTCCGCCCATCATAGATAACACTAAGATCATACTGCCAAGGTCTGCCTAACAATACATGACAAGCATCCATAGACACAATATCACACCAAACGTTATCAAAATATTTCCTACCAATCGAAAAAGATACAAGCATCCATGGATTCATGTCTGCCTATCTACTGTTACCTCACTGCCTTTATTCAACCACGATAATTTATACGGCTTAGGATGGCGATCTGTCTTCAGCTGCAATTTCTGGACAGCCTCTTCAGACACTACATTCTCGCAACTACCACTGTCAATGATCATCTTGCAGACTTTATCTGCAACTGTGCAGGTCGTGTGGAAAATATTGGTCCTCAACCAATCATCCCTTGTATCGCCCTTGGGGGTCAGTAAACTCTTATAAACAACCAAGGTCTCATGGCTATCTCCATACAACACATCTCTATCTTCATCATCGTCATACACAGGCTCTCCAATCTCCTCAGTTTTGTCTACCATGTCGTCCTCAATTAGGAGATTTTTTCCTTCTGACTAGCAGGCTTCCTGTACTCAGTCGATTTATGTCCCTGTTCACCACATCTGAAACATCTAATATTTGAGCTAGGGTTACATTGGGGTGGCTGCTGGGCAGGACGTAATTCTTGAGGGTGAATTGGCCGACTGCTTTGATCACTGCTTCGGTTCATTGGCCTCCTGTTCTACTGTTTTTCCACCGCAAGTGCACGCTGGTATGCTTCAGAAACGGTCCACAGCGAGTGAAGGCTGAGGACATCCTACAGGCGCTGCCGTAATCCCCCCAAATACTGTGCCTCCATCTACTCCTCTGTCTCAGATAAATCATTCTAGGCTATCAATTGATAGAACTCCTCCGTGTAATCATCCACCGATCTCGTGCCCTGCCTCAACAAATGAAGTCTCTGAAACAAGGTTTGAGTGTAACCAAAAGGAAGGAAGTGACCCTTCATCTTCTTCTTCATCTTCTCCCAATCTGTGATCTTGGCCTTGCCCTGCCGATCGCGTGAGTGCCTCAACTGCTCTCACCACGCAAATGCTCTGCCCTTCAGTTTGATGGCGACCAGTTTCACCTTGACACGATCTGAGACTTCCTTATACTCGAAAATACGCTCCACTTCATTCAACCAATCGACGAATCCTTCGGCCTGTAACGTACCAGAAAACTCGGGTAGATCCACTCTGAAACCGAGGTCTCCATAACGTTCTTCCTGACCACGATGCTCCTAGAATCGAGCAGGATTGTGATGCGGGTTTTCGAAACTAAAATCGGAATCGTGATCTTTCATCTCACGATCATCGAAATTCTACGCCACTAGACGCTGGGTTAACTCTGCAACTTGCCTCTGTAAATCCTCAATCATCGCATCTTGAACGTTACGATCACGGCGTGGGGCTTCCTCGTTCAGAACCTACCCGCGACGACCACGACCACGACCGCCAGCCATGGAACTGAGGAAATCTCACCCCAGGAAGATGTTGAAGCTTTGATACCAACTGACACCGGGCAGAATAGCGATTATTCTGCAAGTTAGTTTTCAACAGATAATTCACAGGGAAAAAAATAACACAAGAGAAAAACCCTAGAAAAAACAGAGGAACAACTCTGAATTTTATTCAAAATTATGAAAATCAATAATAATGTTTACTAAACCCTAAACCTTATTTATAAGGTCAAGCTAAAATAGGAAAATTAAATTAAGACCGAATTAAAAGTAATTGCAAATAAAATAAAAAGTTTCCTAAAAACTAAAAATTGCCAAATTGAGGGCCTAAACGTCGTTTTTTGGCTTAAAAATGACGACGCTCAATATTTGAGTTTTGCCCGGAAGGTTCGTTTCTAATTAGACTAAAGTCTCCGGGACCCGATCCGAGCCTGTGGCCCGCTAAACGATGTAAACCAGTCTAGGTAGCCCACTTGCTATCTTTGTGCTGATCTTCCAACTCAAGGTATCTCAGTGCCAATAACGTGCTATTTGACAACTCAGCATCATCTGACTCGGATCCTCCTGCATCACCCCTAACCCCCGGCCGCTTGCTCACTAGGAAGCGGGACCCCGTGTTCGTCCGGGGTTCTACAGATCTGGTCCCATGAAGTACGCACCAACTCCAACAGTATTCTCTTTAAATAAGTTTGAGAGAGTGAGATCCCCTTTGGTGATACAGTAAGCATTTTAACCTATTGATCTATTCATTTGACTTATATGAACTACATTCATGGAGCAAAATACGTTCTGCATATAACTGCATACATCACAAAGAATTCATGATCTTCTGACGCTGAAACAACCACAGTAGCATAATTCTTAGTTTCTTCTATAATTTTCCAGAAAATTAGTGCACCTTCGATCAGAACTTTTGACAGCTTCTAAAAGTTATGTTACTTCAAACCAAAACAGGCAAGATGGAAGGACTTACAGGAATTGGTATAACTTCTTCTCTCTTCCATCCTAGAGGATTATAGACAACAACCTACAATGGAGACGAAAATGTAAGAAGTTAACTGTATCAAAGAGCCAGCTCCAATCTCCCAACAATCTGATATCATTATCAAGATTTTCCCATTGGACTAGATAGCTTCTGAGGGAGGACAGTATCTTATATTAAGCAGAGGACGCTGCCAAAAAAGTCAAAAAGACAAGATTCAGCAGAATGTCATATTCCATTCAATTATCAAAAGGATTAAAATTGGCTCAAGTGTAACTCTATGATTATTCACCAATTTTTTTCTCACAAAAGTCGATAGAAAACAAAAGATTTAGCATTCATCTAACCTTTTATTGATAAGCTTTCAGGAATGTATGTTTAAAAATTTAAATTCAAATTACAAGTAAATTGAAAGGACATAAAGAAATATATGGACTTCCATTTTAATCATCACAATCTGCTCTATGAGTCTTCAATTTCATCAAAGTTTTCTACTATCTCAAGCCTCCATTAATGATCATGGTATCCTTTCTAATCTTTTACTGGGCTATATACTCATAATGAGTGTGCATAAGACTAAGTACATAGTTGTTCGCACATGAAACAGCATAATTTCTAAACTAAATTACTCATTATAACAAGTTGCTATATCCGGATAGCGAAGTAAGGAATTCAAAGTTATTTTGCAGCTGATAAGTAGAATCAATATTATATGTCGCATGAACTGAACAAATGTTTTTAACTGCCAAACTGATCTCATATTGAGATGTTAGCGTACAAGCCAAAAAGTATCATGTGATAGCATCGACCATAGTCCACCTTATGTGAACTATAATAATGAAAACAGTGCTAAAACTAAAAAGATATATTACCTGCAGAAAGTTTGTTATCGCATTCTCCTGTCCAGTACTTGATCTTGACTCTGACAAGAATGCAAGTGAAGAGGCAACCGACTTCTCAGCCTAAACAGGAATATAAGGGGAAATTATCAGATTCTCAAATTGAATTTAAAGCGTAGTTACACAAATATATTGTTGGATATCAAACTAATAAGCACCTCCATATAGCCCCTCGACAGTCGCAAAGCATAGTCAGCAGCAACATGCTGTCTTCCTGTACCACTAACCGTATCATGGTGTTGAGTAATTGCCAAAGCATCAGCTAATACATCACTGTTTGGTCCAGAACTATCCATGCCTCTAAAGAATTCCAATTGCCTTGCTGCCTGTTTAAAAAAAGCAAACAACAGACTTGTAGAACAAACAATGACAGCCTACCTGGATAAAGAAAATTACTTCCTAAAAGAAATAAAAGAAGAAACAATTAATTAGGATCATACCAAATAGTAACCACTCAGCATTCTTACATAACCTTTGAAGGGCAGGCTTGCTTGTTTAGCATCC
Organism: Bretschneidera sinensis; assembly: GCA_023935145.1. Classification (NCBI taxonomy): domain Eukaryota; kingdom Viridiplantae; phylum Streptophyta; class Magnoliopsida; order Brassicales; family Akaniaceae; genus Bretschneidera; species Bretschneidera sinensis. Next base: position 87,217,610 of record CM043699.1, read on the forward strand.
TGTCCAGTATGCATTTGGTTTATCTGCATACCTGAAAATCATATTATATTTTTTAGCAGGCGTTAAAAATTATGTGTAAATAGAGAACCAAAGTTTCAATATCAAACTCATGGGAAAAAATCATCAATCTTGAGGGGCTATTGTTCATTTGTCACGTATTTTGCATCAGTATAGATGGATGGGGTTGAATATAGAGCATTCACACGCCCATCCTGAGAGTTTTCCAAATAAAAGAAGTTCAGTAACTTCATAATTGAGCCAGAGCTCTAAATAGTGAAGAAGATGATGAATATCTTCTAAACATCCTCATCTCAGAAGACTCAGGGAATTAAAAATTGCGTACCTGATTGACATAATGGATGAACTTGTCCATCTGTCTGAACCATGAATTTGCATATTGATAACGGAAGTCTGTCCCCATGTTCCACATGATATGATTTGCCCTTGTTACATTAGCCTTGAAAAGAAAAGAGTTGAACAAGTGCAGTTAACTATATGGATTCAGAAACCCCAGCGGGAAAAAGGAGAATTCTTTCATTGTACATTTAGAAAGTATTAAAAGTTCATTTTATGCTAAATCTTAGGAGACCTTTGATAAACTCTTTAATCCAGCTTAAATTAATTCAGCTTTAATCTCACATTTAAGATTTCTTTAGTGCAGACTGATAAAATACCCATTTACAGATTAAAATTTAACTTAAATCAGTAAGTAGCATAGCCTATTAAAATTAAGAATTGAAAAGAATTTTGTATTATTGATTGATTAGAATATAATTCAGCAGTCCAATATATAGACTTAGATAAGATAAACATAAACTAAGCCTACTAAGACACAATAAGAATCCTATTAGGATTCTCAACACTCCCCCTAAAGCTGAAGCATAGATATCATATGCACCAAACTTGTTACAAATAAATCTAACTCGAGAACTATTCAATGGTTTAGTAAATAAATCTGCTAACTGATATGTCGACTTCACATGTTTGGTACTGATAATATTTTGCAAAAGTTTTTCTCGAACAATATGACAATCAACTTTAATATGTTTAGTTCTCTCATGAAACACTGGATTATTTGCAATATGAATAGATGGTTTGATTGTCATACACCAAGCTCGTAGGACTTGATTGGTTAATCCCAAGTTTAGCTAACAACTGTTTTAGCCAAATCATCTCACAGGTAGTATGCATAATTGTTGTATATTTGGACTCAACACTTGATCTAGCCACTACAGTTTGCTTTTTACTTTGCTTTAATACTATATTACCTCCGACAAAACACACAATATCTAGTAGTAGACCTCCTATCAGATGGAGAGCTTGTCCAATCTGCATCAGTATAACCTTCAACCTGTGTATGACAATGATTTTGATAAAGTAAATCTCGACTAAGAGCACTCTTTAGATATCTCAAAATACGAATCACAACATCCTAATGACTAATCTGTGGAGCATCTAAAAATTGACTAACTATACTTATTGCAAACGAAAAATCTGGTCTAGTAATAGTCAAATAATTCAATTTCCCAACCAATCGTCTATACTTTCATAGATCAGATAATAATTCACCTTGATCAACTGCAAGTTTTGTGTTGAGACCCATCGGATTATCTATAAGCAGCCTATGGGAAAGGGAAGGGTAAGGATACGTGCAAGGTCCAGTGTTACAGCTGCAAGGAGTATGGTCATATTGCCACCAACTGTGCAAAGAAATCTTGCAACTACTGTAAGAAACATGGCCACTTTATCAAAGAATGTCCCACTCGGCCTCAGAATCATCAAGTTACCACCTATCAAGCTGCAGTGAACACCTCTTCTGCTCCAGAGATGTCCCTAGCTTCTTCTTCTACGGCTGGACTATTTGTTCTTATTTTTGAAATGGTCTAACAGATGAATATGTCAGCCTTTTCTGCCTAGGACTCCAAGGTAATGGTACTACTTCGTCTAAATCTTGGCTTATTGATTTTGCTGCATCCAATCATATGACCAGATCATTTGATACTCTTCACGATGTTTGTCTATAACATGGTTCATCCCATATTCAGATAGCTAATGGGAGTCATTTAGCTATTAATGAAGTAGGAGATATTAATACTTCTTTCAGAGATGTTTATATATCTTCTCACATTTCTACTAGTCTTATCTTAGTTGGCCAGCTAGTTGATAACAACTGTGATGTCCATTTCTCTTATGATGGTTGTCTTATGCAGGATCAGGTGTCGATGAAGATACTCGTGAAGGGGCCTAAAGTTGGCAGACTGTTTCCACTGCATTTTTTAATTCCTAATTGTTTATCTTTGACTTGTATGATAGTTAACACTCAGAATAAAGTATGACACAAATGTTTGGGTCATCCAAACTCTGTTGGTTGGTCTCATATGTTAAATTCTGGTTTTTTAGGCAATAAAGAACAAGTTTCTAAAAATTTGTCATTTAACTGTTCTATATGCAAACTTGGTAAGAGTAAAACTCTTTCGTTCTCTTCTCATGGTAGTCGTGCTACAAATTGCTTTGATATTGTGCATAGTGATGTAAGGGGCATATTTCTTGTAATTTCTCATGCTCGATATAAAAATTTTATGACATTTATCAATGATTTCAGTCGGTATACTTGGGTCTATTTTCTTCGGTCCAAATCTGAGATCTTGCCTATTTTTTAGACCTTTGTAGCATATATTGAGACCCAATTTTCTATAGGTACTAAGATTTTGAGATCAGATTCTGGTGGGGAATACATGTCCCACGAGTTTCATGATTTCTTATACCACAAAGGAATTGTTTCTCAACACTCTTGTCTTTATACCCCTCAACAATATGGGGTGGTCTATGAGGAGACATTTGCTTCGGTGGCGATGATGACTATAGTGCGTATGGTTATTTCTATTGCCGCCTCTTATGGCTGGCCACTTCAGCAGATGGACGTCAAAAAATATTTTCTTCATGGTGATCTCAAAGAGGATATTTACATGACTCCTCCTCCGAGTTTTTTTTCTTCTCTGTCTTCAGTCGTGTATAAGTTAAAGCGGTCTCTCTATGGCTTAAAATAGGCCCCCTGGGTATGGTTTGAAAAGTTCAGGTCTACTCTGCTTCACTTCTCCTTTGTCCAAAGCCAATATGACTCCTCTTTGTTTTTTTGTACGACTCCAACTGGTCTCGTTCTTTTACTTGTGCATGTGGATGATATTGTCATTACTGGCACTGACTCCAACTTGATTGCCCACCTCCAGCAGCATCTTCAGGCTTCTTTTCATATGAATGACCTTGGTCTACTTACATATTTTTTAGGGTTAGAGGTGCACACCGATTCTTCGGGTATATTATTAAATCAACATAAATATACCCAGGATTTGATTAGCCTGGCCAGTCTTCAGGATTCTTTTTCGGTGGATTCTCCTATGGAGGTCAATGTGAAATATTGTAGTGAGGAGGGTGATCTTTTTTCTGATCCTACGGTGTTCCGACAATTGGTAGGCAGCTTAAACTATTTCACTACTACTCGGCTTGATATTTTCTTTGCTGTCCAGCAGGTTAGCCAATTTATGCAAACTCCACGCCATCTCTATTTAGCTACTGTTCGCTATATCATTCGATATCTTCGGGGGTCACCTGGCCGTGGGTTGTTCTTCCCAACCAGCTCTTCTCTTCGTCTTGTTGCTTATAGTGATGTGGATTGGGCCAGATGTCCTAATACTTAGTAGTTTGTCATAGGTTAGTGCATGTTTCTTGGTGATTCTTTGATCTCTTGGAAGAGTAGGAAATAAGCTCGCGTTTCTAAATCCTTTAGTGAATCCGAATAACATGTAAAGTCTGATGCTTGATATGAGATTGTCTGGCTTCGTGGGATTCTGGCTGAACTTGGTTTTTCTCAATCAGATTCTACTCCTCTTCATGCTAATAACAATAGTGCCATTCAAATAGCTGCTAATCTTATTTACCATAAGTGTACGAAGCATATTGAGGTGGACTGTCATTCTATTCGGGAAGCCTTGGACACTCGTGTTATATCTCTTCCTCATGTTTCCACTGATCTCCAGATAGCTGACGTATTTACGAAGGCCATGACACGACAACGCCATTAGTTCCTTATAGGCAAATTGATGCTTCTTGATCGACCAACATCAATTTGAGGGAGGATGTCAATCAGATACAAGATATATATTTAACCATAATTAGTCTCTCTAGTTATGGCATGATTTTGTATTACAGTTGTAGATATATTGTAATTAGTAAGGCGATTATAGTTTCCTTATTTAATCTCTCCTTATTCAACCTTGTAATTTCTATATAATATGAGGAACCCTCACAATGAGAGGCATTCAGTATAATTGATACTGCTATCACAATATCATCCACATATATAATCAACAATATCCTACCCGCTTGACTATGTTTATAAAAGACAGAATGATCTACACCACATCTACTTAGACCAAAATCAATCCTTACTTCACTGAACTTGCCAAAATATGCTTGAGGAGATTGTTTCAAACCATATAAGGACTTCTTCAACCGACAAACTAACCCAGACTCCCCTTGAGCAACAAATCCAGGAGGTTGCTCCATATAAACCTTCTCTTATAGAGAAACAATGAGGAAAGCATTCTTGACATCTAACTGATGTTGCGACCAATTAAATGTAGCCACCAAAAAGAAAAAAACACGAACAGATGTAATCTTAGCCACGTGAGAGAATGTTTCAGGATAATCAATACCATATACCTGTGTATATCCTTTTGCTACTAGATGAGTTTTCAATCTGTCAACAGTTCCATAAGAATGAACTTTTACAGTATAAACCCAACGATATCCAACAAGAGATTTTCCAGACGGGAGAGGAACAAAGTCCCATGTATCATTAGTACTCAAGACATTGGAATGGGTAATAGAAACAGAAAAGAATTAGCTAAATCAGATATAGAGTGAGACTCAGAATAAAACAGGGAAGTCTCGAAGAATGTAACATCAGAACAAACAAAATGCCTTTTTAACGACGAATTATAACACCAATAACCCTTTTGTGTGCAAGAATAACCCAAAAAAATACCTTTAATTGAGCAAGGATCAAGTTTGTCAATGCCTCGACTCAGGGGCTAATACATGGTGAGGGCAATGGGGGCAACCCCCACTTGATTTTTGAAAAATAAATTAATTTTTAGGATGTTTACAAATTTGCCCCCATTTAAAATTTATAATTGCCCCATAAATTTGAAACTTTAACATCTAAATGCCCAAAAACTCTACCGGAGGTGGTGGTCATCTACTCCTCTCTTTTCAATTGCTACTTTGGTCACTTAGGTCTCTTCATTTAAGGTTGGTCTCTCTCTTGGCATAGTAGTTCTGGTTTTGTTGCCCCTTAAATGGGTTTTGTTAGAAATTAGAAGTTATAGGTAAGAATTATATATACGACTCCTTGTAGTAGTGTAATTTCCCCCTATTTTTGGGTATTAATCCTGTCATTTGATGGGTTTTTGAATCTCAAAATCCTTTATGTTAAAATTTTGAAAACTAGGAATTGTTTTCCATATATGTTAAGTGGTACATATAATGTTTTTATCAATTTTAAATTTTAAATCTGGTTGTCCTCTTCTGTTGTGAGTATGAAAATTTTCTTTTCTTTTTTGAATCTTAGGTAGGTGTTGGTCTATGCATTTGCCAGATGTTCCACCTTTCTGTGTAATTTTTTCTTTAGGTTTTAGCCTTCTAGGTTCTCTCAGTTGCATTATCTTAAATAGTAGCATTTTTATTTTTGGTGGTAATTAAGTACAAGAGTATTTTATAAGCAAGTAAGTTGTGGATATGGCTAATATTTTACAGTTTGGCGAACTATCCATTTTTAACCTTGTATTTTAAAATAGATTATTGGGATGCAAGTGATGCATTCTCTAAATTTTTTTTGAACTTAACGTTTTTTTATACGTAATTTCTCCCGTTCTTAACATGCTAAGGTTTACGTCAGATTATTGAAAAAAAAGAACTTGTTGTTCATTATGGATATACTATTACAACCGTTTTTTTGTAAGTTTTTGTAATGAAAGGAAAATGTTAATGGTCTTGAACTGTATGAAAAAAGCATGTATTCGAATCTAAAAATATAAAAATATGTTTTTGTTTGTGAGAAAAATACCATCAATATTTATATTACTTTTGTTTTTAAATATGTATATTTACTATTTACTTATATAATGTGAATGTGTATATATGTTGGCCCCACCAAACAAATTTTTTGGATCCACCACTGCTTGTACTAAGCTGATGAACAAAACAAACGGACCCAAAAATATGAAAATTGTAAACCGAGGTTCAAACCCAAGAGGGGGTGAATTGGGTTTTCAAAAACTTTTGATAATTGCTTGCAAGTTTATAAAAACAGTTAAATGCACAAACCATACAAACAAGTAATGTGCTTTAAGTAAAAGATTTTAAAGAAGAGAAAGTCTCAGTTTATAATGGTTCGGCAATATTGGATTCCTTCCGATCATACGACCACTCTCTTCAAGGAACCTCCTTGAAGTAATCTACTAAAACTTTTAGTCGTACAACTTTATGGGTGTTGTACAAACCTTACAACCAATCTCTTCCTCACGGAAGCTATTCCCTTCCTCACGAAAGCTAATCCTTTCTTTATGGAAGCTTACAAATAAGTGTTTAATCCTAAACACTCTAAGATTTATTACAACTCTTTCTCCTTTACAATAAATGAGATTTTCTATAAAGTAAATGATAGAGAGATAAGTGCTTTAACAAATGAACAATATCTCTCTTTCAAGAATAAGCTTGAAGAATGGCTCAACAATAAATTTTTCATAGCTTTTGAGAATTAATGAGCAAATTTGTCAATTGAATGTGTTTTTTCCTTGTTTTAAATGCTCATTGAAGTGGGTTTATATAGTCTTGAATCAATATGGCCATTTGACACTGACTTGGTAGGTTTGGTGCATTAAATGATCAAGTCTTGCGTCTCAAATGATCATATTTTTGAATTACCAATCGACTGGGTCCTTATACTAGTCGACTACCCAGTCGACTGGGTCAAGTGAAAATTTTCACTTTTTAAGCTATGGGAGAGTACCAGTCGACTGGGTACTAAGCACTAGTCGACTGGGAACTCTCTGTCTCAGTTGCCAGTCGACTGGGAACCTTCTGTCCCATACCCTAGTCGACTGGTATATTGAGCCAGTCGACTGGGTTGCCTTTCAACCTAGTTTTTCAAGTTTCAAAACTGTTTTTTTGACTTGGAAACATTTGTATTAATAGTTTTGTCAAAATATTTTGTAAAATAAGCCACAGGTCAAGCTAAGTATTTGAACATGAGAGATTTACAATTGTTTTTATTACCTTAATGCCTATTTTATATCTTCTGTTTTGTCTTGGCGTCTGAATCTAGTTGAGTTCTTGTATCTTGTTTCTATCCTGAATGCTTTTACCACTTAAACACTTAAAAAAAACTGTTAGTACAATTATAGTAGTGTTTTGTCATTATTAAAATCAAATATGGGTCAACAAAAATGTAAATGAAAAGGTGTATTGTTAGGAAATAACACAAACTACGAGGATTTTCCATTAAGAACAAAGGACGATGTATGATTAATTAAGTAATATATAGTAAGAATAGAATCACTCCAAAATAATTTTGGAACATGCATATGAAATAAAAGAATACATGCAATATCTAAAAGATGACAATTTTTCTGCTCTGCAACCCTATTTTATTGAGATGTATGAGAGCAGGAGGACTAATGGATAATGCCAGAATTTGTCATGAAAGTAGTAAAAGGATCTGAAAAATACTCACGAGCATTATCACTGCGAAGGATTTTGATAGATGAACTAAATTGAGTTTTTACCTCAGAACAAAATGCACAAAAAATAGAAAATAACTCAAAACAATTTTTTATTAAATAAAGCCAGATGAGCATGGAATAATCATCCATAATAGTAACAAAATATCGAAAGCCAATTTTAGAATACACAACTTGAACCCTAAACATCAAAATGTACTAATATAAAAGGATTAGACACATGTTTATTAATGCAGGAAAGAAAGGACACATGATGATGCTTACCTAACTAACATAACTCACACTCCAAAGATGAAACATGATTCAAAGTCGGGACTAACTTCTTCAGTGTCTCCAAAGATGGATGACCAAGATGACAGTGAAGTTGGAAAGGAGACATGTCAAATGAGTAGACAACAAATGATGGGACAGGATCAAAATAATAAAAATCGTTAGATTCATGCCTTCCACCAATTATCTTCTGCGTCTTTAGATTCAGAATAAGAACAAAATTAGAGAGAAAGGTAACATAACAATTTAGATCTTTTGTAAGTTGACTAATAGATAAAAAATTATAATAAGAGAAATGAGCATAAAGTACAGATGATAAAGACATAAAAGAACTAAGATGCAGAGTGCCAATACCACTAGTAATGGTTTTAAATCCATCAGCAAGAGTAACATCATGTAATGATGATGATTGAGAAAAAGTAGAAAAAACATCAGTGGTACCCGAAAAATGATCGGTGTTGCAGAATCAAAAACATAAGGTTTAGATGAAGAACTACTAGAAGTTAAATAAGCAACTGGTGTACTTTTTTAGGTCAAAAGAGTAGTCATGGAAAATGCCTAGTGAGTTGCCTTAAACTGTAAGAACTCATTATACTCTTTAAAAATGATCAGAGAAGTCGAAAATGCAGGATTACATTCAACTGAATCAAAAATCACACTATTAGCAACTAAGGGATAACCAACCTAGTGCCGACATGTCTCTCGAGTATGCCCATAACGATGACAGTGAGTACATTGATGAATTGAACCCTGATCATCACTACTACGACCAACAAATATATTACTACCACCAATTTCACGACCACCTCTACCATTACGACGACTCAAATCACCAAATTAACAATTCCCGCAATATGAGTATCCATGGTAACACTCATCATCCATGTGTAGATATCGATCAGTAGGATGAAATTTTGGCATTAATTGTAGTATTCAATCCTAATAACTAGGTTCAGGAGTTCTTAATGCATCACATGAGTCTTCAATCATACTAATCAACCTTTAATATGGTTCTTCATTTCTCTTTGTTTTTGTATTCTTTAGTTATCCTATAATGCAACGGAGCGAAACAACAAAGCAGAGTCAATGGATAAAATAGCCATTCCTAGGTCTTACCTATGCCATAGCATCAACTACGAAGTCATTGACTCATTCTTGAACGTTATAGTCAAACAAGAGAATATCATCCTTCAACCAAAAATATCATTTGAATAGGAGACCCAATGCCAAAAGTCAAATGTGGCACGAGATTGTTTTACAGGGTCTACCTGAATAGGAGGAGACGCATCATTTATTTCAAATGTGAAACCATCAGGAGTGACATAATGACTGGGGAATATACTAGTAATATCTACAAGTGAAATTCAAAATGGCAGGGATCAGACGAATGCAATCAGACATCAATTTTACCATCAAAGGCTAAGGATATGCATGCTTGAATTAATGTCCTAACCTGTGAAGATGAACAAAGGGACTTGGAACCTCGCCAGACAACGTTAAGAGTCTTCTCCTTTAATCACTTAGCTCAATCTTGGTAATCAATTTGAGCAAAAAAGTGAGTCAAATCCTAATTGCAAAAACAATTTTAACATGTGTATCGTTGAAAAACAATAGCTAAATAGAATTTTCTGTTTATTGATTGAATGAAAAGAATACAATTGACACAATATAGAGACTTATGAATACTAAGTCTAATAGTAATAGGACACAACAGTTAAATAAGATAAATATGATCCAAGCCTACTAGGACACTTATTAAGAATCCTATTAGGGCTCTCAATACTCCCCCTCAAGTTGGAGCATGGATATCATATGCACACAACTTGTTACAAATAAATCGAACTCGAGAACCATCTAATGGTTTAGTAAATAAATCTGCTAATTGATTTATTGACTTCAAATGTCTGGTACTAATCACATTTTGTAGAAGTTTTTCTCGAACAACATGACAATCAACTTCAATAGGTTTAGTTCTCTCATGAGACACTAGATTATTTGCAATATGAATAACTGCTTGATTGTCACACACCAAGCTCATAGGACTTAACTGGTTAACCCCAAGTTATACTAAAAAATGCTTTAGCTAAATCATCTCACAGTTAGTATATACCATTCATCTATATTCGGATTCAGCACTTAACCTAGCAACCACAATTTGCTTATTACTTTTCCATGGTACTAAATTACCTCCAATAAATACACAATACCCAGTAGTGGACTTTCTATCAGATTGAGAGTCGGCCCAATCTGCATCAGTATAACCCTCAAGTTGAGCATGACCATGATTTTGATAAAGTAGACCACAACCAAGAGTACTATTAAGATATCTCAAAATTTGAATAACAACATCCCAATGACTAGTTCGTGGAGCTTCGAAAAAAATTGACTAACCACACTTATTGCAAATGAAATATCAGGTTTAGTAACAGTAAAATAATTCAATTTTTCAACCAAACACCTATATCGCCCTGGATAAGATAATAAAAAACCGTGATCAACTGCAAGTTTTGTGTTGGGATCCATAAGACTATCTATAGGCTTACACCCTAACATTCCAGTACTAGTCAACAAATCAAAAGCATATTTACGTTGAGATAAAGAAACACCATAACGAGATCTAGTAACCTCGATACACAGGAAGTATCTCAATTGTCCTAAATCCTTTGTTTGAAATTTAGTACTCAAGAATTGTTTCAATGCTAGAATGCTTTCTTTGTCATCTCCTTTGATCACAATATCATCCACATATACAATCAACAATATCCTACTTGCCTTACTGAGTTTATAAAATATAGAATGATTTACACCACATCTATTGAGACCAAAATTAATCATTACTTCACTAAACCGACAAAACCACGCTTGAGGAGATTGTTTCAAGCCATATAGAGATTTCTTTAATCGACATACTAACCCAGACTCCCCCTGAGCAACAAATTCTAGTGGTTGCTCCATGTATACTTCTTCTTGCAAATCACCATTTGGAAATACATTTTTCACATCTAAGTGATGTAGAGGCCAATTAAAAGTAGTTGTGAGAGATAAACACACGAACAGATGTAATATTCGCCACTAGAGAGCATTTCTCAGCATAATCAATACCATATATCTGTGTATACCCTTTTACTACTAAAAAAGATTTTAATCTATCAGTAGTACCATCAGGATGAACTTTTACAGCCTAGACCCAGTGACAACCCACAATAGATTTCCCAAATGGAAGAGGAACCAAGTCCCATGTATCATTAGTATTCAAGGCATGTATCTTTTCATTTATAGCGGGTTTCCACTCAAAATGAGACAAAGTTTCTGTAACGGACTTAGGATTAGAGACAAAAGAGATCGAAGCAACAAACAAAGCATATGAAGGAGATAAATAATCATAAGATACAAAATTACCAATCGGATGAGCAGTACATAAAAGTTTACCTATACGAAGAGAAATAGGATGATCATCCTCAGATGATGAAGGAGGATCGGGATCTGTCAACAAGGGAGAAATTGGAAAAGCAGTAGGGGCGAAAGTTCGAGGACGACGGGAGTATACTTGAAACGGAGTAGCAAACGACGAAGAGACTAATGGAGGATGATCAGACTGTGTAAGGGGCATGAGAACAAGTAATGGACAAAGAAATGAATCAGCTAGATCTGAGATAGAATGAGACTCGGAGTAATACAGAGTAGACTCATAGAATGTAACATCGGCACAAATAAAGTGCCTTTGTAGTGAGGGACTATAACACTGGTAACCTTTTTATGTACAAGAATAACCTAAGAAAATACACTTTATAGAGCGGGGATCAAGTTTGTCAACCCTTGGATGAAGCTGATGAACAAAACAAACAAATCCAAAGACTTGAGGAGGTAAGTGGAAGGTAACATCTTTAGGAAAGAGCACAGAGTGGGGGTTTGGCCATCAAGAATAGAAGATTGCATACGGTTGATTAAGTAACATGCAGTCATAACGGCTTCACTCCAAAACAATTTGTGGACATGCATATGAAATAAGAGAGTATAAGCAGTATCCATAAAATAGCAATTTTTTTCGCTCTGTAACCCCATTTTTTGGGATGTGTGAGAGCAAGATGACTGATGAATAATGCCAAAGTTAGTCATAAAAGTTGTAAAAGGCTTAGAAAAATATTCCTGAGCATTGTCACTTTGGAGAATCTTGACAGATAAGTCAAATTGGGTTTTTTTTTTCTCAGTATAAAAGGCACAAAAAATGGAAAACAACTCGGAACGGAATTCCCTTAAATAAAACCAAGTAATTATGGAATAATCATCTACAAAGGTAACAAAATACCGAAATCTAAGTCTAGAAGTCACACGACTTGGACCTCAAATATCATAATGTACTAATATAAAAGGACTAAACACAAGATTATTAATTCGGAAAGGAAACGATATACGATGATGCTTACCTAATTAACATGACTCACATTCTAAAGATGAAACCTGACTCAAAGTAGGAACTAACTTTTTCAGCTTCTTTAAGGACGGATGACCAAAACGACAATGTTCCTAAAGTGGAAACACGTTAATTGAGCAAGCAATGGGTGTGAGATAAGATCAAAGTAAGACAGGTCATCCAATTTATGCCATCCACTAATTGTTTTTCTTATTTTCATATCCTGGATAAAAACAGGATCAAGACGAAAGATAACAGAACAGTTGAGAGATTTTGTAAGTTGACTAACAAATATCAAATTATATTGAGAAAAAAGAGCATAAAGGATAGATAATAAAGACATAGAAAAACTAGGGTGCACAGTGCCAATGCCACTAATAGTGGTTTTAGATCCATCTGCAAGAGTAACACTAGGCAAAGACGAAGAGTGATAAAAGCTAGAGAAAACATAAGCTGTACCTGACAAATGATTAGTAGCTGTAGAGTCAAAAACCCAAGGACTAAATGAAGAGTTACCAGATGATGGACAAGTTTTTGGTGTATCTTTCTAGGTGGAAAGGGTAATCGAGGAAGATGTCCAAGTGGTTGCTTTATACTGTAAGAACTCATCATACTCATCTTTGAAAACCATCAGAGAAGTTGAAAGAACAAATTTTGAGGTAAGTCCATACTTAATAAAATCAGAAGTCATATCGTTAGAACCCATAGAATGACCAACTAACTTTCAACACGTCTTTCAAGTATGCCCGGAATCATGACAATACATACATTAACAAAGTGAACCTCGACAATGACCAACTAACTTCTAACATGTCTCTCGAGTATGCCCAAAACGATGGCAGTGCGTACATTGACGAACAAAATTACCACCATGACTAAATGAAGTTATAATATGAGAACTTGGATGGGGAGACACACTAGAGAAAATCTTGGACTCCATAGTTATTTCTGTGAATAGTACCTAAAAATAGTGCCGATGAATAGTATCGACATTTTTTTGGAATAATTAAAAAATTTATTCAAGATCCCAAAAGAGATCTTGCTTTGATACCATGTTGAAAAACAATAACTGAAAATAATTATGTCTTATTGATTGAATGGAAAGAATAAATTTAACCCAACATATAGACTTATGAATACCAAATCTAATCAGAATAAGACATAACAATTAGATAAGATAAATATGATCCAAGCCTACTAGGACACTCATTAAGAATCCTATTAGGACTGTCAACATGAATCAAGAACTTATACAACAGTAGGCAAATAATGTTAATTCAACTAGTGATGAACACAAAAGGACTCCACCATTCACATAATAGTTACATAAAGCCATAACTTTTCTCGACATCTTTCAAGGATATAAAGAATGATTAAAACATTAAGCATTTAAAAAAAGGGCATTCAAAGACTAGGACTATGCAGATCATATACCTCTGCATTGAGCACGTAAGTTTGCACTGCAGAATGCCTAAAAGGATCAATCTGCCAACCCACTCGAAGAATCTGACCAAACTCACTTTTGATAAACTGATGCCCTAAGGTTGTTTGATCAATCAAATCAATGTAATGTGGGGTTTCCTCATCATGCATACACATAACCACATTTCTATATATAAAAAAAAGCCAAAAATAATCAAATCAATTAAATAACCATAAATTTTTTTAATAAAAAATAATCACAACTTGTCATCATTGTAACAAACTACTCAAATTGTTCCTACTTTCCTATATATTACTTACAGAATGTATCAAGATCAAAACCATAATTTAGAGTTGGAAAAACGAAAAAGAAGGAAACTATGAGAGAAAATTTGTTTTGAATTCTTCATTGATTTGCTTAATGAGTATTATAGTAGTATTTATATCCAGGAAACAACTTTGCTAAGTAACATCATTAGACTACTTAACAGTTTTTACAACTACTTTACAGAAGTAACTAATTCAGTTAACACACCTAATTACCATAACTACTTTTTCCTCCAATATTCTTCTTCTCAATTATCTTTTCATCTTCTATCTTCTAAATTCTCATTTGTATCATTCCTATGCCCATCAAATAAACCTTGCCCTCAAGGTTTAAATAACGTCGTCATTATGAACCTTATCAATCCATAGATAGATGTATTCTTTTAGCTTAACAGCATAAGATAAGAGCACATTCCAAGTTGTGGCTTTCTTCTCTAGGACATAAATTTTGATTCCTTCATTGTTTAACACTTCAGCATCATCCGAATCTTGAGGGATAGAGATATAGGATTTAAGTTTAGTAGATTGAATACCCAAGTATGAACAAAACTCTTTCCCTGGGAATTTGCAGGATCAGCCCTAAGTTTGCAAAACATGACATCTTAGTGGCTCCATTAGAGATTCTTTCGATAAGATGAGAATTTGTCCAACCAGATTAGTATTAGCCTTGAAATTAACCTTTCCAATAGCCCTCCAAATCATAGTAATGCACTCTATAGATGTGGTAAGAAGCATGTGGTTAGATTCATCAGATGCACTTAGTATGAATTCTTTTAGGTAAGGTATAATAGTTTGGTAATGCTCTAATAGTTTTCTTTACACATGTCCCATGACGAGCTGCTCTCGGATGTGCAAACACCGAGTCGTCCACCTTCAGTGCCCACAAAGGCACGAAGGAAGAGGCTACTCCACACCCCTCCTTAGAAGAGGATGGGTGCTGAAGAGGAGTGGGCGCGTCAAGAGGGGTCGACAGTTCTTGGGCGGGAGGCCTTAGAGGGCTCTCCACTGCAATAGACATATGGGTTGAAGCCCGGGCCTTCTTCTTCTTCTACTGCTTTGGAGCCGAGTCACTCCCTTCCGAGGCCCGTTTTCTCTCCTTGGCCATACACTTGGACCTCTCCCTTGCCTGCGCAGCCATCTCTATCTCTGCACAAAGAATGAACATTAGTGACTTGAAGAAAACAAACAAACAAATAAAAACTAAGTGCTTAAGGTTACCATGCTCTAGGTTCACTGGGAGGTGCTCTCGGGTGACTCTCGCAAACACAGAGTCATCCACCTTCAGTGCCCACCGAGGCATGAAGGAAGCAGCTACTCCAGACCCCTCCTTGGAAGAGGATGGGCCCTGAGGAGAAGTGGGCGGTCAGGAGGGGTCCACGTTTCTTGGGCTGGAGGCCTCGGAGGGCTCTCCACTGCAATAGGCACCGGGGTTAAAGCTCGAGCCTTCTTCTTCTTCTGTTACTCCAGAGCCAAGCCACTCCCTTTCGAGGCCCGTTTTCTCTCCTTGGCCATACACTTGGCCCTCTCCCTTGTCTGTGCGGCCATCTCCATCTCTGCACAAAGAACGAACATTAGTGACTTGAAGAAAACAAACAAACAAATAAAAACTAAGTGCTTAAGGTTACTATGCTTTAGGTTCGCAAGGATTAGACTTCACAAATCCAAAACTGGCTAATTTGCTTAAATCATCAATTAGTTATTCTTTATTTGACTTGAGTTTCATTTCCCCATGAATTTCCTTCTCCATGTCAGTATCACACAACACGAACCTGGATTCACCTAATTCAACACTTTTATAAATCTTTACATTAGGAACACCCAATTCAAGCTTATTTTCCTCATCATACGCAAACCCAGAATCAAACTTAATATAGTTGTTTATTTATTTTCTCATAAAAACCATTAAAAGAATCAGAAAGATAAGAATGTAAGTTATCTTCTGGTCTCTTTAGCTTGCAAGATGGATCAACATCACCAACAAAATTACTCAACTTTACCTCTTCTCTGCTTGATGTTGCAGCATGACCCCTCATGTGCCAAGTTCCCTTGAAAACTTTTGTGTTGTGGCTGACTTTTTCCTCATGATCTGTATGCTTTGGTTGGCCAAACTTGTCAGCTAGAATAAGAACTGTGTTGATAGTCCCACATGATTGACAATGGTGCTGCACTTCTTCAGGTGTACATAGATAATCAATATTGCCAACAAAAATTGATCGAGCATTTCCTGCTTGCTTGATTAGCAGCTGCACTTACAAAATTTTGAACAACCCTTATATTCTTCTTGAACTTAGTTTACACCTCATCAATGACAGTGGGCTCAAGATCAACAAAGACCACATGAAGCATGTGCTTCTTAGCCCCACTTTCAAAGAAGAAGGTGATAGCACCACTACCATAACTACCATAACCCACACCATTAGTTGCTACCCATAACTATAAACCACAATCAAAGTATTATAAGTTACCACATCCCTTTGAGGTAACCCATCAAACACCTTACGAGAAATCGTAACTCTGTTACATTTCAAAATTATAGGAACCTATTTATCTTGAGTTACTCCCAAAACAAGAGTTTTCCTTGCACCCATCCTATAACCAATTTCTCCCGCGCTAGGATCCTACAATGTAAATGCATTTGCAGAAACAATACATCTGCAATGAACTGCAGGATCTTTTTTTAGTTCCTTTCATAATTTCTTGATTCTTGGTAGCATGTTTAACATTGGACAAGAATTAAATATTTTCAAAAGAATCCAAAGATTTCTTTGTTGATTTTGAGTCTTCTTTTTCTTTAGAATCGATCGATTTCGTGGTAACTTTTGAAGTTGTAATCACTATAAACTTTGATGATTCCTCGACCCATTCACAACCTTCTTTATCTAGAGAATTTGAGTATTTATCTATTTTGTGGACTATGTATCAGAGATTGAAGTGACTATAATGAAAGATCGAGCAAAGAATCAGTAGCAACATCTACAACGAAGAATTTCTCATAATTGTTCACACTAATTTGTTCTTGAATTTGATCGATTGTTTTCTACACCTCCTCACAATCAGAGCTAGAATTTACAATTTCGTAATTGCGATTTGCAATTTGAACATGTGCCCTCTCTTGTGCATAGGCAGAGCTTGGTCTTGAATATCTTGAAAACGAGTATTATGTGCCATCTCTTTATGAAGTTTTTCTTCAATTTGGGAAATTACCGGATCGTGCTTTTGTTCCATTGAATAGAAACATATGACCAATTTATTGTATTTGTCGAACATCCCCATTAAGTAATTGAATTGAGACAAGATGAAGGATGCAATGAATTAAGGAATGATGATAGAACTAGTTTGAGGTGAAATTTGTAGGAAACTGATGTAAGAATGTGAATGGAGGTATTGGTTCAAGAACTGAAAGTAGTTCAAAACTCTGGTACAATGAAAGCACCAAATGATATAAAATGTATAAGATCTTGATAGATTTAAGATCAAAACCCATAATTGGGAAGGATAAAAGAGAAAAAGAAGGAAACTAAGAGAGAAAATTTGTTCTGGATTCTTCATTGATTTGCTTAATGAATATTACAGTAGTATTTATATCCAAGAGATAGCTTTGCTAAGTAACAATATTAGATTACTTAACAATTTTTACAACTACGTGACAGAAGTAACTAATTCAGTTAACACCCCTACCTACTATAACTACTTTTTCCTCCAACACTCTTATTCTCAATTCTCTTTTAATCTTCTATCTTGTAAATTCCCATTTGTATCACATATATAGAAGATTAATAAGGAAAGATTTATAAGTGAAATGAAAGGTGTCCGAGTAGAATTGTTGGCACCAACATAGTACTGGTAAACTATTTTGAACCAACCAACATCATTGTGAGAGTGAAGAACCAAGTGGAAATTGATCTTGTCGGGGAAGATCCTCTATGTGGTGTTGTAAGCCATATACTTTGATTTCACACAAAGGATTTCTACTGAAAGGACTGCGAAGAACGCTGCCATCGCCATAGCTAACTGTTTCTTACAGTAGGGAAACTGAATCTCTCCAGCTTGAGAACAATGAAATGGAAAATTCAAGTGAAATAGCAGGAGAGTTGGTTTGTTAAGATATTAATAGGGAAGTTAAGTTAATAGAGAAATTAGGGTTTTATTGCAGTATTAGGGTATCATATTTATAGGGTATAAAGATAAGTGTTTCTTATTTACAATATCACTAGTGTTTTCTATTTACAATAGGATTATGACTTCTTAATATTATTTATATTAAGAATATATATATTTATACGCCCCATCAATCCAAATGGGTGAAACTACAGAAGAGATTGGTTTTATGTTGAAGAAACCGAGGTGATGACAACCCTTTTTGTGAAGATAGATGCAAGATGTGCATCAGTAGGAATATATCGGATCTAAATATCACACTGGGTTACTTTTTTGCGAACAAAATGAAAATATATCTCAATATGCTTGGTGCGAGCATTAAACATTGGATTAGTGGCAAGATAAATAGAATCAATGTTATCATATTATACGCGAACTAGAAGAGATAAGAACATATGTAAATTATAGAGAAGTTATCGAATCTAGTAGGTCTCAGTGACAACATAAGTAAGGGATCGATATTCTGATTTAGTGATGGAACGAAATATGGTGGGTTGTGTTTTTGCTTTCTAAGAAATAAGATTTGGTCAAAGAAAGATAATATAACCTGTGGTGGACCGATAACTATCAGGACAGCCGACCCAGTCAACATTTGCATAGTAAGAAAGAGAAAAATCGTTTGCAAAAGCAAGAAATAACCCACGATTATTAGTGCCACATAAATATTGAAAAATGCATTTAACAAGCTAAAAATGAGCCATGCGGGGAGCATGTAAAAACTGACTAGCAAGATTAATAACATATGTAATATCAAGTCGGGTTATGGTTAAATACTAAAGACCTCCAACTATACTCCTAAATTCAGAGAGATCTGTTAGTAGTTCACCCTCGTGTTGTGAGGGTGTTGACTAGAAGAGTAGAAGAGTTTTAACTGATTTGGCCGAAGACATAGAAAATTTAAGTAAAAGGTCTTTGGTGTATTTAGTTTGAGAGAGAAACAAAACGATTAGATGACGAGCAACTTCAATTCCAATGAAATAATGAAGATCACTAAGAGGATGAAGGAAAGAATTGGAGCAATAAAACTAAGCCCGAGGATCCTGTTTTAGACTGTAGATGGCTTTATGTAGTTTATAAACATGAGATGGATAAAAGGGTATCAACAAAACTAGGAGGTTGTTTCATGTACTTTGTTAAGATAACCATGAAGAAAAGCATTCTTTACATCTAGTTATCGAATCACCCAAGAATGAGAAATGGCTAAGGATAAAACAATGCATATAGTAGTAGGTTTAACAATGAGACTAAAATTTTCATGATAGTCAATACCTGGTTGTTGGTGGAATACCTGAGTGACCAACCTTTCTTTGTAGCACTCCACATTACCATTAGCCCAATATTTAATCTTGTAAATCCACTTACACGTAACTAAATTTTTTATTGGATTATATAGAACCAGATCCCAAGCGTGGTCAGTTAAAAGAGCATTAAATTCATCAGATATAACTGATCGCCATTCGGAATCTTTATTTTCTTAAGAAAAACAAGTCAGTTCAATTGGCTGGGTAGTAGTGGAATGAGAGAGTAATTGTTTGGATTTAAGAATGCAAGTTTTAGAAGGAGTCATCATAAGATGACAAGGGGCGAGGACGGATAGTGGAGGAAGAGTAAAGGTAGAAGGAGCGACTAGCTCAAGAGAGGGAAGGACAATGGTATTGGAAGATGTGGAGGCTGATGCTGATGAGTTAAGTAAAGCAGATGACAAAGTAAGAGACATCGGTTGGAGAGGTGGTTTTACAGGAGAGGAAATGGGGGCCACAAGGGTAGATGTCGAAGTTGGGGGCAGCGAAGCAATAGGTATTGGTGGTAGGGAAAAAAGACTAGGAATACGGAGACTAGGAACATGGGTGATTTGAGACACAAGTAACTAGGGAGAATGTTCATATAAGGGTTCAGAAATAGTAAGTACAAGTGGAGGAATGGTAGAGGGATTAGTTGTAGTGGAGGTGACTGGTGCAACGAGAGTAGGATAGGGAAATGATAGTTCATGGAAGACAACATGACGACTAGTATAGACACGACTACTGGTAGGATCAAGATATCTATATACTTTTTAATTCTCAACATAGCTGAGGAAGACGTATTGTTTGGATCTAGGTGTGAGTTTATGGGGAGCATTAGCAGTGAGGTTAGGGTAACAGGCACACCCGAAGGCACAAAAGTGGTGTAATCAGGAGATTTAGAAAACAATTTTGTATAAGGAGCTTGATTTTGCAAAACATGAGTAGGGAGACGATTGATAATTCAAATTATAGTGTATATAGCATCAACCCAAAAAGACATAGGAAGAGATGAGTGAATTAAGAGGGTGCGTGCCATTTCACTAATATGTTGATGTTTACGCTTAGAAACACCATTTTGTTGAGGGGTGTCTAGACAATACATTCAAAAGGAAATACCATGGTGAGCAAAAAATGTTTGAAAGGTGTTTGATCAAATTCTTTATCACCATCATTTTGAAAATTTTAATTTTGGTAAAAAAACTAATTTTTAACAAGAGCTTTAAAAGTACAAAAATGTTGAAAGACTTTAGATTTTTTACGCATAGGAAAAATCCAAGAATACCAAGAAAAATCATCCACAAAATAACATAATATTGATAACCCATATTTGATAAAATAGGAGATTACCAAACATCATAGTGTATTAAAGCTAAAGGTTGGGCAGTACAACGCCCAAAATACTTAAAAGGTAAATTTTTAGACTTGGCTAACTGATACTCCGAACAAAAACTAGAATATTTAGAAGACAAAGAAATATTCTTATGAGTTTGTGAAAGAGAAAATACAGGAGGACCTAAATGACCTAGCCTACGATGCCAAACATCACCGGAGACTTGACACCACGCCAGAGGAGATGTAGTGACTGAATCGGGTGGAAGAGGGTAGATATCACCATCACTAGAGGATTTGAGAAGAGTTTTCCCCATACTCTTATCTTTAATAACAACATAAGAGGCATCAAAGTTAGCAGAATAGTTATTATAAGAATATAAACGTTTAACAGAAAGTAAGTTATGAGATAACTTTGGGACATGCAAGAAATTTTTAAGATGAAGAGGTTTAGCGGAACAGCGTAATAAATTAGAACCAACATTTTTATATCAAGAAATTTTCCATTACCAACCAAAATTTTAGTTTTTTCAAAATAAAGTGTAAGGTTAGTAAGTATACTTAACTAAGAAGTCATATGAGCTAAGACATCCATATCAAGGCACCACTGAGTGACATTGTAGCAAAGGATTTTGGCAAGTCATAAGAGACAATAACATGATTTAACCGGTGAGGACAAGTTAAGGCAAGGTGACCAGTGGTGTGATAGATCTGGCACGACATGTTGAAGGATCCAGGATGCAGTCCTAATAAACCTTCACGATTGTAAGAGAAAATACCAACAAATCGATTAAATATAGGAGAAAAGTGAGAGGATTGATTAGTACCTGAACCATGATGGAGTCACCACGACCAGTATTGTGGCCATAACCCCGTAGTTTGAGCAACCCCTACCATGACAACGAGAAGCTCTAGGGGTGGTGGTAGTGGCAAGGGCTATAAGAGGGTCGAAAAATTGAGAAGTGACCCAAAGATGCTTCAAGCATTGTTCTTAGAAGAGTAGCTTAGTAGGCAAACTATCAAAGGTAAGGGTGATGTTGGTGTTGGTAACTGTAGTGATGAAGCTTTCATACTCAGTAGGAAGACCTACTAATGCATAGGATATGAGGTCTTTAGTGGAGAGTAGTGAATTTATGGTAGCAAGAGCATCAACATGGTTTTGAGGTCCCAGAGATACTTTTCCATAGACTTGCCTTGTTTAGTATGTTTGTGAAGGTCCGGGCTGAGGTCAAGCTCATTGGCATTAGATTGATCAAGGTAACATTGTTCCAATGTAAACTAGACATCCTGAGAGGTATGTAGATTATGGAGGTCTTAGAAGATGTCCGAAGTAAGGGTAGCATTAATCTATGAGCTAAGGCACTGGTCCGTACATTGCTAGGTTTGAAAAGCAAGGTTAATGGTAGTGGTGTCATCACTGGAGAAATAATATTGGGGGGACAAGGGAAGATACCATCAAAATATTCGATTAAATCGTAGCTTAAAAGGACTGGGAGAAATTGGGAGCGCTAGAGGATGTAATTATTGTTATCAACTTTAATACTAACAAGGTGTGTGATGTTAATGGCAGAGAAAAGAGAGGGAGATTAGGGAAATTAGGAGAAGTATGTGAGTTGATAGGGGAGGGTTGATGAGAGTTAGAAAATGCATCTTAATAGTGTTTATTTGTTAGCATTTAGGGTTGATTTAGGGCTAGATTACACATTTATGCCTTAATAATTTTTAAGTGACATTCTTGGTATATTGATTTATTTCGATGCATTTTCAAGTATTTTGGGTCTAAAAGAGATGGAAAAGTTAATGTTGATTAAAACACGAAGATTCTATGCATGTTCACAAGCATTTGGAAAAGAGTTTCACTAAATTGCTAGAATTGCCCGTACGGATTAGTTATTTTTATGGATTAAACTGTATTGATTCAGGAAGAACCAGAAGATGAGCCATAGATGCTTGGAAAGATCCAAATGTCTATTTTCTATAGAATTTTATGGCTCATAAATATGATTTTTCAAGAGAAATTTATGGCAGTTTTAGTAGACAAAGGTTAAGCAGAACCGGGCCTTGACAGCAGCAGAAGCACACGCCCTGAACAGAAACCCTAGGGTGACTTTTCTGTCTACAAAGCACTCTCCATATAGCTATATAAAGGAATTTAGACTCAGAGAACAGAGAGAGAAGAGAGTTTTTAAAGAGAGCTTCCATCTTCTTTTTCCTCAAGGTGATCAAGGATGAACTCCATATCCAACTAAACTCCAAGCAAGGCGAAATGATAAGTTTCTAGGTGTAGTTGTTCTTATTTCTATTTTTGATTCAGTTGTATGGATTGATTGTTAAACATTATTTATGATTTACTCTTTGATCAAATAAGAAGGATTTGAATTCATGTGACAGTTGCAATTTATGTTCTTCTTCTCTTAGATTTTCTTAATCCGGTGATTGCATTCTTATTCTCCATCTAAGTCTAGTCAAGCTTTTCTTATGTCAAAGTTGTTAGATGCAATTGATTTTGGTAGATCTATCTTATAGGTTTGTCCATTACTACAATATTATTATTGAAATATATTGTCACTTCTTGATAATTTATAAGATAGACCTTGTGTGGTTGAATTGGAATTAAAGAGTAATTTATGGCAATTACATTAGGGTATTTATGTGCTTTGATTGAATATTTACCAATGGCTTGTTTGGGATGTGAAACTAGTAATTGAGATAAAATTTTTGAGTCAAGGTAGGAATAAGATAATGAACTTAGGAAAGATTCTTGGAACCTTGTTATTTCTTTATTAAATTCATCATCATATTTTCACAATTCTCTTATATAATTTCATTCGCAAAACTCATATTTTCTCATTTGAACTTAATCATTAAGTGTTAAGGTTTACACTTTCTTTTGTAGTTTGCTTTCCTTGTGGGATTGACACCTCAACTATACACAATAATCGCATGTTAGTTTGAGTGTTATCAAATTTTGGCGCCGTTGCCGGGGACTGCGCTTAATTACAAGGAAGATTGTCAACTTTGAGATAAGACAGTAACTTTGTTCTTTGCTCTTTGTTTTGATTTTATTATGTTTTCTTTATTAGTCACCCCTCTAATTCCTTTGATGTATGTGTAGACTTAGAGATAAGCGAGGTAGATTCATTAAAAGACTCGAAATAGAGTTACCCTCTCCTTCTTTGTCCGATAGTGAAAGCTTGCCTAGATCAAATCATAGTGCACACCCAAACGAGAATTTAGAGAATTTTGTTAACATAGCCAACAATAACAATGAGAATATTTCTAGGACACTTAAGGACTACTTGCACTCTAGCCGAACGACCACACCATCTTGTATCATGTTCCTCTTTAATGTTCAACAACCTGAGTTTAAGCCGAGCATGATCCAATTACTACCAACTTTCCATGGATTAGAGAATGAAAACCCCTATGTCTATATTAGGGAATTTGAGGAAGTAGTAGCAACCTTTCAAAGTAGAGCCGATATGTCAGACATTATCAAACTTAGGTTTTTCCCCTTTTCGCTTAAGGATAAGGCAAAGGTTTGGTTGTACTTGTTAAGGCCTAGGTCTATAGGTAGTTGGGATGAGATGACACAAGCCTTCTTCCAAAATTATTTCCCAACTAATAAGACCAATAACCTCAAGAGACAAATCTCAAACTTTGCACAAAAAGAGAGTGAAACCTTATATCAAGTTTGGGAACGTTTCAAAGACCTTTTGACTTCCTGTCCACACCATGGGTATGAGAGTTGGTGGGTAGTTAGCTGTTTCTATGATGGACTTCTAAGTAAGGAAAGACAATTTATAAAAATGTGTGTAATGGAGATTTTCTTCAAAAAGATCCCGATGAAGCCATAGATTTTCTAGATGACTTATCGGCAAAAGCCCACACTTGGACGGGACCCAATGCCATAGAAAGTACTAAGATAAACCAAACCACTGGAATTTATCAACTTAAGGAAGAGGGTAGCCTTAAAGCCTATTTAGAGGTCCTAACTAAGGAAATTGAGGTTTTAAAAACTAAGGATGCTGGAGCCCCCGAACAGGTTACTAAGGTAGAGTCCCACAAACCTTTATGTGTAATGGGGTAGATCATGTACCTAGGGATTTTCCAACCTATTTTGAGATGAAGGAAAAGTGTAATGCTTTAGGTATACCCTTTAGGAAAACATACTCACCCTACTCTAATATCTTCAATTTCGGTTGGAATAATCACCCTAATTTTAGTTGGAGATCCGATACACAACCTTCTACCCAATCTAGTACCCAATAGAGACTGGAAGCAACTTCATCTAATGCACTACAATAATCTTTACCTTTGGAAGATGCTTTTAAGTCATTTATGTAGGTACATGACCAGAGTGTGGAAGAGCAAGACAAGATAAATCAATGGTTGCTAGAGGAGCAACAAGGGGTCAAAGAGGAACAAAAGGTGATAAAGATCTAACTCACCAAGTTGACTAATTTATTGCCGGTTCAAGAGCAAAGTCATTTCCTACGCAGCCACAACCTAATCCAAGGGGTACAAACCTCCAATCCTGATAATCAAAATGTTAAAGAGGTTAATGCCATGACTACTCGTAGTAGTAAGGAAATTGATGGACCCACTCTACCATCAAACTTGATTCCTAACACCATGAGTAACAAAGATGAAGCTCCTAAGGAATAAGATGCCCATAGTGATTCCATACCCGTGCTTTTCCCTAAAGTACTCCTTAAACCTAAGGAGAGAAATTCGACATTAAAAGTGAGATTCTTGAACAACTTAAGCAAGTTAAAATTAACCTTCCTTTTCTTCATGTCATAAAACAGGTTCCCAACTATGCTAAAGTCATTAAGGATCTATGCACACTTAAGAGAAGGCATAATGTCAAGAAGACGACATTCTTAACGGAGCAAGCAAGTGCAGTAATTGATAGCAAGACACCGCCCAAGTATAAAGATCCGGGCTGTCCTATGGTGGCTTGTCGAATTGGAAACAAAGCTTGTGGCCAAGCATTGCTAGACTTGGGGTGTAGTGTGAATCTCATGCCCTACTCCGTTTACTTACAACTCGGTCTAGGTGAGATCAAATCGACTTCTGTGGTACTTCTACTAGCAGATCGATCGGTAAGAAAACCAAGAGGTATTATGGAAGATGTTTTAGTGCAAATTGACAAATTCTATTATCTAGTTGATTTTTTGGTGTTAGATACCATTTCTATTGTGAACACGGAGTTAAAAATTCCTTTGATACTTGGAAGACCATTCCTTGTCACTGCCAATGCCCTCATTAATTATAGGAATGGTCTAATGACATTATCATTTGGAAATGTACTCTCTGGAGGTGAATGTTTTTCGAGTCTCAAGGCAGCCACATGAAGAGGATGAGTGTTTCGACACTTACATGATCGATAAGCTTATTTTGGAGGATAAGTACATTAAATATAATTCTAATTCTTTGGAATTCCTTCTTAATAATTTTGACTTTGATGATTTTTCAATTTATCCCCATGTCGTTGATGTTGTTGATGTTTTTGATAAGTCGTAGGGATTTATTAAGAAATCATGGCAACTATGCTTTGAGAAGTTGCCTAAAGAGAGGGAGGCACCCAAACCATCTTTCGAGGAGACACTAACGCTTAATTTAGCTTCGATGCCCAAAAGGCTTAAACATGCCTTCCTAGGCCTAGATGATACCTTTTCGGTTATTATTTCTTCCAAACTTAGTGATGTGCAATGTGATAAATTGTTGAATTTGTTAAGAGAGCATAAATCTGCATTAGGTTGGACTGTAGTCGACATAAAAGGTATTAGCCCTTTAATTTGTTCCCATAGGATTTATCTAGAAGAAAGAGCTAACCCTCATAGAGACCCATAAAGAAGACTAAATCCAACTATGAAAGAAGTAGTTAAGAAAGAAGTCTTAAAGCTATTAGATGTGGGAATTATATATCCAATATCCGATAGTAAGTGGATTAGTCCAACTCAAGTAGTTCCTAAGAAAGTCAGGGTGACCATGGTAGAAAATGAAGAGGGGGTGTTAGTACCAACTAAGGTAGTGACCGGGTGGCGTATGTGAATTGATTATAGGAAACTTAATTCGACTACTCGGAAAGACCATTTTGCCCTTTCATTCATAGATCAAATCTTAGAACGTGTGGCTAGTCATCCTTTCTATTGCTTTTTAGATGGGTATTCAGGATACTACCAAATAGAAATTACCATAGAGGATCAAGAGAAGACCACCTTTACTTGTCCTTTTGGTACTTTTGCTTTTCGTAAAATGCCATTTGGTTTGTGTAATGTATCGGCTACTTTTCAAAGATGTACGATGAGTACTTTTAATGACATGGTTATCTAACTTGAAAAATGTTTTGTGTAGGTGTGAAGAGAAGGGGCTTGTGCTTAAATGGGGAAGTGCCATTTTATGGTGTCTTCCGAAATAGTTTTAGGCCATATAGTGTCCGAAAAGGGGATAGAAGTGGCTAAATCGAAAATTGAATTAATCTCTAAGTTACCCACTCCTAAGAATATTAAAGATGTTAGGTCTTTTCTAGGGCATGTCGGGTTTTATAGAAGGTTTATTCAAAATTTTAGTCCTATCTCTAGACCCTTATGTTTTGTTGAAGGATATCGAGTTTAAGTGGAGCTCCGAATGTGAGAAAGCCTTTAGGACACTTTTCTCTAAGCTTACAACAGCCCCTATTATGCAATCACTCGATTTTACCTTGCTTTTTGAGATTATGTGTGATGCTAATGACTATGCTTTAGGGGCTGTTTTAGGAAAAAAAAGGGAGGGAAAACCTTTTGTTGTTTATTATGCTAGTAGAACCTTGAATCATTCTCAAATTATGTACACCACAACCGAGAAAGAATTACTAGCCGTAGTATTTGCATTGGATAAACTTCCCTCTTATTTAATTGGTTCACCTATCACAATATTCACGGATCACTCCACCTTTAAATTTTATTTCTCAAAAACGGATGCTAAGGCCCGTTTGATACGTTAGATTTTGCTTTGGCAGGAATTTGACTTGACCATCAAAGACAGGAAGGGGGTGGAAAATGTTGTGGTGGACCATCTATTTCGTTTGGAATTTAAGAATGATACCGACATTTTTCCCATTCGCGAAGCCTTTCCGGAAGAGAATTTATTTGATGTCTTTTGTCACACACCATGGTATGCCGACATTGCAAATTACTTGGTTTCCTGTTAAGTTCCATCTACATGGAGTGCACAAGATAAGCGTAAGTTGTTGGCTGAGGTAAAGAATTTTATTGGAATGATCCTTATCTTTTTAAATATTGCCCTGATCAAATAATAAGAAGATGCATTTCGGATACGAAAATTGATGGTGTGTTAACTTTTTGTCATACCTACGCTTGTGGTGGTCATTTTTTTATTAAAAAGACAGCCGCAAAAATTTTGCAATGTGAATTTTATTGGCTTACTTTATTCAAGGATACTAATGAATTTTGTCGTTCATGTGAAAGATGTCAAAAGCTAGGTTCATTGTCCCGCCGTCATATGATGCCTCTCAACCCGATCTTAGTGGTGGAAATCTTTGATTGTTGGGGGATCGATTTTATGGGACCATTCCCACCTTCTTTTTGGGTATCTTTACATTTTGCTTGGCATTGTTTATGTTTCTAAATGGGTCGAAGCTATACCTTGCCGCACTAATGATAATAAAGTTGTTGTTAAATTTCTTAAATATCATATTTTATCTAGGTACGGTACTCCACATGTTATAATTAGTGATCAAGGGTCACATTTTTGTAACCATTCTTTTGAGGCTTTGATGCGCAGGTATGGAGTAACCTATAAGGTTTCTACAGCTTACCATGCACAAACCAATGGCTAAGCGGAACTAGCAAATAGGGAGATTAAGCGAATACTTGAAAAAACGGTAAATCCAAAGATTGGTCTTTGCGTCTATCGGATGCGCTTTGGGCATACCAGATAGCATATAAGACGGTTCTTAGAGCATCTCCTTATCGGTTGGTATTCGGCAAAGCATGTCACTTACTGGTAGAACTTGAGCTCAGGGCATATTGGGCTATTCAAAATTTTAATTATGACTTGAAGATGTCTGGTGAGGAGAGGAAAATGCAATTTTGTGAACTTACGGAGTTGAGGGAAGATGTATATGATAATGCCAAGTACTTAAAGTCAAGAATGAAAGCGGTACATGATCAAAAAATACTCCAGAAAAATTTTGAACAAGGTAATCGAGTTTTTCTTTATGATTCTCGGTTACACTTCCATCCAGGAAAATTGGGATCACGATGGAAGGGAACTTATGTTGTGAAGAGTGTTTTTCCAAATGGAGTGGTAGAAGTTGAAGATCCCTTCGACGGTCGTGCATTTCGAGTTAATGGTCAAAGGTTGAAGCTCTACTTGTAACATGAACGTGTTGAAGATAGGCTGGAAGAGATCTCTTTGGTGCCCCTGGTTTATCCTTCTTAATCGGGTACTTTCGTTCCATTGTACATTAGTTTTAATTTTGTTGAGTTTTTGTTTTTTTATTTTATTTTTGGATGATTGTATTATTTTTTATGTCATACTCTTTTTTGTTATCTTTATTTTTCGTACTTCATTTTTCTTTTTATTTATTTATTTAGTTTTCTTTACCTTTTTTTTTTCTTTCTTTCTCTCGACTTTTTTCTTTCGCATTGGGAACAATGCAAGTCTTAGGTTGGGGGAGGAAACACATTTCCTATTTCATACCATTGAATTGTTTGGTGTCACTTTCCCTTTTTCATTTTAATTCGTTTGTTAAGATAAATTGTTAGAAATTTTTTTTTAAAATTTTTAAAAATTAAGTTTAATTTTGTTTGTTTTTAGTATGCTTTGTGTTAGCTTTGGAGTTAATTTACATGTCAATGATATGAGTTTAATTAAGATAGCATATAGTGTGTAGAAGAAGTTAAATCTTACTTCGATTTGAGAATAATTTTAAGTGTCGATCTTCATTTGGTTTGAGACTCTGGTTTGCGGTAAGATTGCATGATTAGCCTAAAACATTTAGAGAAGTTTTATGTGCAAATGTTTTGTGAATACTTTTGCGGGCTCAACAAGCTCTAGAACTTATTTGATAATTGCTTGAGGTGAAATCCTAGAATGCACACTACTTAGGATATGATGTAGGCCATCTTTGGACTGTTTAAGCTCTTCAACCTTACCCTTGTTATATTTATCGCTAGTTACCTGTTTAAGCCTAAAAATATTTTATCCTTACCTTTCTTTTAAGATAACTTAGTTTATACACATTTTTTGAGAAGCACTTAAGAGGAGTAAGGATGAAAATATTGAAAAAATAGTACTACCATAAACCTAAGTACATTAAAAGAGATA
The DNA here is from genome assembly GCA_023935145.1 of Bretschneidera sinensis. Lineage (NCBI taxonomy): Eukaryota > Viridiplantae > Streptophyta > Magnoliopsida > Brassicales > Akaniaceae > Bretschneidera > Bretschneidera sinensis. The sequence continues at coordinate 87,247,948 of CM043699.1, forward strand.
GATTGGGGGTTGTGGAAAAGAGAAAAGAATGAAAACAGAGGTGAATGGTTATGTGCTAGAATAGAAGAATAAAAAAAAAGAAATTATGTGCCATAAAAAAAAAAAAGTGAATTATGACAAAGAAATAAGAAAAAAATGTGTTGAATTATTGAGAGAAATGCTCGAAAAATAGTTGAATGAGTTGGGCATTGAAATAAGGTTATTTAGTCTTAAAAATGTTGTGTTTAAAATTAAGATACTGAGTTCTTTTACTTGTTTAATCCTTCCCGTTCTTTCTTGATCTTTACTTTAGCCTAACGTTACAAGCCTATTAAAGACCTAGTGATCCGATGTAGTGTGATTTTTCTACATTAGTGGAGAGTGATTTGAAAAGTGAGCTTATAGAGTTTGATTTGTGATTGATGTTGATTACGCCCAAAGTATAATGTGGTAGTTGTAGCACGGCTTTGGGGTGTCGATTCCACAGGGAGACAAACTAACTACAAGAGAAAGTGCAAACCCTAAAATGAATGATAAAAGTTAAACGAGAAAATCTGAGTTTGAAGTAGTGCGAAATAATTGTGTAAATATAATAGAGAACAACAAGGGTATGGGAATCCTTCCTAGGTTCATTGCCTTATTCCAATCTTAATTCAGTTGTTTTTATCTCGATTGTAAGTTTCACATCTCAAACAAGCAATTGACAAATATTCAATTAAAGCACATATATAAACCCTAATGTAATTGTTATGAAATACTCTTTGCTTTCAAGCACACATGACCTAACTTATAGATTATAAAGAAATGACAATATATCATAATGACAATACCGCAGTAATGGACAAATCTATAAGATAAATCTACCGAACTCAATCACACCTCAACAACATCACATAAGAAGAGTATGGCTAAACTTATATGGGGGAGAAAGATGCAATCACCAGATTAAGGGGAAATCTTCTAATTAGATTAAAAAGTAAATCATAACAATGTTTAATGATAATAAATCCAAACTACAATGAATCAAGACTAGAAAATAAGAACAACTACACCTAGGGATTCATCCTTTCGTCTTGCTTGGAGATTAGTTGGGCATGGGGGAGAGTGTGGCAGCCTTTATGATGTTTTCCCCAGCCTTCTGCCTCTAATCGATGTCCCTTTTACAAACCCTAAGTGGTCTATTTATAATACACAAGGTCCAAGGGTGTTTTAGGGTTTAAAAAGTCATTAAAATCCTAATTAGGTCAAAGCCCGGAGAAGAAAAGCGTGTGCGCGCTGTGGTGCTGCTATATCGGCGCTGCGGTGCTAGGCATAATTTGGCTGGGCGAGCTTCTGGGCACCGTGATGCTGGCTGTTGGGCAAGATGTGGAGGTTTCTGGGCACTGCAGTGCTGGCTGAGGTGCTGGCTGTTGGGCAAGATGTGGAGGTTTTTCGGCACCGTGGTGCTGGTCGCTGTGCTGGTTGGTGCTGTTATGGAGGCCTGACCTTTGTCTACTAAAACTGCCATAAATTTCTTTAGGAAAATCATTTTGACAAGTCGTAAAATTCACCAGAAAATAGACTTCTGAATCTTTCTAAGCATGTATGGCTCATCTCCTTGTTCTTCTTGCATCAATACAGTTTAATTTGCAAAGATGATTGATCTGTACGGGAAATTCTTGCAATTTAGTGAAACTCCTTTCCAAGTACTTGTGAACCTTCAATCCGGTGTTCATCGAGTCATTGTACTTCAAGTAATGATAGCTTTTCCATCTCTTTTGAACTTAAAGTACCTGAAAATGCATCGAAATAGATCAATGATCCAAGAATGACACTTTAGAGTTGTTAAGGTATAAAAGTGCAATTCAAACGTAGATCAACCCTAAAATGCTAACAACTAAGTACTGTAAAGATGCATTTTATGACTCTCATCATAACCCCTAACTAGCTTATTGCTAATCCTTAGCAATTCAAGTGAAAACAAGAGATGAATTCTACAGTTATAATCAAAACAAAGTAAAGCAATGTTAGTGTTAAACCAAGAGTAATTAACTTTTGTCTCAAAAATTACACATAACACATGGCACATAGAATCATTAAATGTCACCCAAGTCCAAAAGTAATCTAAACATCAATCTTAAAATTGTTATCAACTCTTAACATCCATCTTACCACAATCCATTAATCCAAACACCCGGATGATTTTATGCATAAAAATCATGAATACAAGTCTTAGCCTCTAAAAACATAAATTGTGTGACATCAATCACAAAAACAAGCTCCATAGGCTCACTTTTCGAATCGCTCTCCACTATTGTAGAAAAATCATACTACATTGGATCAATAGGTCTTTACTAAGCTTGTAAGGTTAGGCTAAGGTAAAAGTTAAGAAAGAACAAGAAGGATTCAACAAGTAAAAGAACTTAATCTCTTAGTTTTGAACACAACTCTTTAAACACTAGATAACCTTACTTCAATACCCAACTCTTCCAATCATTTTTCGAGCATTTCTTTCAACAAATCACCATTTTTTTTTCTTTCTTTCTTCTTTCTTTGCCATAATTCACTTCTTTTTTTATTTTGGCACATAAAACCATTCACCTCCTTTTTCATCAATTTTTTTCTTTTCCACAACCCCCAACTTATCTCTTTTCATGTATTTGGGCTATGGTAGTAATATATTTTTTTTCTCATACTTTTATCCTTACTCCTCTTGAGTACTTCTCAACAAAGTATATAACTAAGTTCTTTTAAAAGGAAGGTAAGGATAAAATATTTTAGGCTCATAAAGGTGAATAAATGGGCTATTGAAAGAAACAAGGCTCAAATTCTTTTTCAAGAAAAAGGCTCAAATGGGTGACTAGTGATAAATATAGCAATAGTAAGTTTGGAAGGCTCAAACGATTCAAAAATGGCCTATATCATATCCTAAGTAGTGTGCATCCTAGGAATTCACCTCAAGTAATTATCAAATAAGTTCTAGAGCTTGTCTAAACCGCAAAAGTATTCATAAAGCAATCACACATAAAACTTCTCTAGATGCTTTAGACTATTCATACAATCTTACCATAAGCTAGAGTCTCAAACCAAATCAAGATCGACACTTAAATTATTCTCAAACCGAAGCAAGATTTAATTTCTTCTAAATACTATATGCTATCTCAATTAAGTTCATATCATTGACATGTGAATTAACTCTAAGGCTAACACAAAGCATGCTTAAAACAAACAAAAAAGGGAAGAATGATACCAAGCAGTTCAATGAAAAACAAGAATATGTTTCCTCCACCCCCAACTTAAAATAAGCATTGTCCTCAATGTGAAAACAAAAGTTAAGAAAACTCCCTTTGTAGCCAAAAGTGCACAGAAGCTGAAAATTGTGCACCACCATTTGAACTGCTTCATATATATGTCCCTGAAAAAGAAATACGAAAGTAAAACTGGAAAACAACAAAATAATAATAATAAATATGAAAAAAAAATATGAAAAACAGTAAAAATAAAAAGATATGTTGTGGGTTGCCTCCCATGAACGCTAAGTTTTACGTCTTCAGCCAGACGCTCTTATTCCCTCCTAGACAAACATAGGTTGAATGCACCAGCCACTGCTTCATTGTAAAATTTTGTACTTGTATGCTTTAGCGAGGCCTTAAGGATGTCATCAGTAACATCCACAAATTCTGGCTCGATATATGCTCTTGTGAAACCATGTGTGAGGGTGGACTCCAATGGATTAAGGTGCTGGACCTTTTCCATAATGAGTCAATCATGTATGCTTGGTGGGTTTCATCCACATCCTCTGATTTCTTCATTGTTGGGATGTGTAATAATTGACCACTTTGTGTCTCAATGGGATTCACCTCCTTCAAATTCTGTTGTGCCAGGTGCTGACCATGGGATGTGGTCTGAGCTTGAGAAGGGAACTTACCTCGCTCAGTCACACTCAAGTAGCTCATTAACTTGGACACTTGCCTCTTTAAATCCTTATATTCTTCCACAACCTGCACAATTAAAGATTCAAGCCTTTGATTAGTCTTCCCTGTGCCTCAATAAAAGCATGTAAAGTGTCTTCTAAAGGACTCCTAGAAGATATAGGTGCATGATATGGTTCAAGACATAGTGCAGAGGGTTGTGCAAGCATTTGGTTTTCAGATTTCCAGCTAAGATTGGGATGATTCCGCCACTCCGGATTATAGGTATCAGAGAAAGGTACCAAAGACTTCTTGTACATGCCTAAGGCATTACATTGTTCCTTATACATCCTTCTCATCTCAGCAAATGTGGGGCACTCTTGGGCGAGATGATCTACCCCGTCACACACAAAACATGGTTCAAAAGATTTTGCATGATTAGGTACGTGTGTTAGCTTTAAACTCTTAGTCTTTAACACCTCTAGTTCCCTAGTGAGCATCTTGACCTTGGCCTTAAGGTTATCCTCTTTCCTAAGATGGTAAATTCCACCATCATTTGGGTTCCCTACAGGTTGTGACCTATATGTGCTTTCAGTAGCACTAGGTCCAGTCTAAGTGTGAGCTTTTTCAGGAAGCTCATTGAGGTACTCTATGGCCTCATCAAGATCTTTTTCTAAAAACTCACCATTACACATCATCTCTACAAATTGGCGCTCCCTATATGTAAGCTCCTCATAAAAATAGCTCACTAAGCGCCAATTCTCATGCCCATGGTGAGGGCACATACTCAACAACTCCTTAAATCTCTCCCAAGACTGATATAAAGTCTCACTATCCTTTTGTACAAAGGTTGAGATTTGCTTTTTTAAAGCATTGGTCTTATGTTGGGGGAAGTATTTATTAAAGAAAATTCGAGTCATCTCAGTCTACGACTCAATAGATCGTGGTCTCAGTGAGTATAGCCAACTCTTAGCTCTATCCTTCAAAGCGAAAGGAAAGAACTTAAGCCTCACAATGTCATCGGTTTCATCTTGACTATGAAAAGTCGCGACTACTTCCTCAAACTCTCTAATGTGCACGTATGGGTTTTCGCTATCAAAGCCATGAAATGTAGGGAGTAACTGAATCATCCCTGTTTTAAACTCTAATTGGCGAGTATTGGCTGGAAACATTATGCATGATGGTGTGGCTGTGCGTGTAGGGTGGAGATAATCCTGAAGTGTCATAGTAACATTCTCATTATGGTTATCGGCCATGTTAACAAAATTCTCTAAATTCTCCTGTGGGGGTGCAATATGGTTTGATCTAGGCGAGGTTTCACTAATGGATGTGGAAGGAAAGGGTAATTCTAATTCGGGTCCCTTAATGAATCTACGTCACGAATCTCTCGGTCTACGCATACACCAATTGAGTTTAGAGGGGAAATAAATAAATAGAATAATAAAAGAAAATAAGAAAATCAAATCAAAGAGAAAACAACAATAATAAATAAAAATACTATAAAAAGAAAGAAGGAAAAAAAATTGCAGCAAGCTAAAAGAGGGAACAAAGTTACCGCCTTTACAAACTACTGAAAGAAAAACTATCTACAAATCTTTTACCGTCATGTCTTAACGTTGACAATCTTCCTTGTACTTAAGTGTGTTTCCCTAGCAACTGTGCCAAAATTTGATTACGCCCAAAGTATAATGCGGTAGTCATAGCACGGCTTTGGGGTGTCGATTCCACAGGGAGATAAACTAACTACAAGAGAAAGTGCAAACCCTAAAACGAACGATAAAAGTTAAACGAGAAAATCTGAGTTTGAAGTAGTGTGAAATAATTGTGTAAATATAATAGAGAATAACAAGGGTTCAGGAATCCTCTCTAGGTTCGTTGCCTTATTCCAATCTTAATTCAGTTGTTTTTATCTCGATTGCAAGTTTCACATCCCAAACAAGCAATCGGCAAATATTCAATTAAAGCATATATATAAACCTTAATGTAATTGTTATGAAATACTCTTTGCTTTCAAGCACACATGACCTAACTTATAGATTATCAAGAAAAGACAATATATCATAATGACAATACCACAGTAATGGACAAATCTATAAGAGAAATCTATCGAACTCAATCACACCTCAGCAACATCACATAAGAAGAGCATGACTAAACTTATATGGGGGAGAAAGATGCAATCACTGAATTAAGGAGAAATCTTCTAATTAGATTAAAAAGTAAATCATAACAATTTTTAATGATAATAAATCTAAACTACAATGAATCAAGACTAGAAAATAAGAACAACTACACCTAGGGATTCATCCCTTCACCTTGCTTGGAGATTAGTTGGGCATGGGGGAGAGTGTGGCAGCCTTTATGATGTTTTCCCTAGCCTCCGGCCTCTAATCAATGTCCCTTTTACAAACCCTAAGTGGTCTATTTATAATACACAAGGTCCAAGGGTGTTTTAGGGTTTAAAAAGTCTTTAAAATCCTAATTAGGTCATAGCTCGGAGAAGAAAAGCGTGTGCACGCTGTGGTGCTAGGCATAATTTGGCTGGGCGAGCTTCTAGGCACCGCAGTGCTGGCTGTTGGGCAAGATGTGGAGGTTTCTAGGCACCGCGGTGCTGGCTGGTGCTTTTATGGAGGCCTGACCTTTGTCTACTAAAACTACCATAATTTTCTCTAGAAAAATCATTTTGATAAGCTGTAAAATTATCCAAAAAATATACTTCTGGATCTTTCTAAGCATGTATGGCTCATCTCCTGGTTCTTCTTGCATCAATACAATTTAATTTGCAAAGATGATTGATTTGTACGGGCAATTCTGGCAATTTAGTGAAACTCATTTTCAAGTGCTTGTGAACCTTCACTCCGGTGTTCATCGAGTCATTGTACTTCAAGCAATGATAGTTTTTCCATCTCTTTTGAACTTAAAGTACCTGAAAATGCATCGAAATAGATCAATGATCCAAGAATGACACTTTAGAGTTGTTAAGGTATAAAAGAGCAATTCAAACGTAGATCAGCCCTAAAATGCTAACAACTAAGTACTGTAAAGATGCATTTTATGACTCTCATCAGATGTCACACAATTTAATATGTTTTTAGAGGTCAAGACTTGTATTCATGAATGTTGTGCATAAAATCATCCGGGCGTTTGGATTAATGGTTTGTGGTAAGATGGATGTTTAAGAGTCGATAACGAATATGAGGTTGATGTTTGGCTTGTTTTTGGACTTGGGTGGTATTTAATGATTCTATGTGTTGTGTGTTATGTGCAATTTTTGAGAACAAAAGTTGAATTACTCTTGGATTAACGCTAACATTGCTTTGTTTTGTTTTTAGAATTTTAGGTTTTGTTTTGATTTCTAGTATAGAATTCATTTCATTTTTCTTTCGCTTGAATTTCTAAGGACTAGCAATAAGCTAGTTGGGGGTTATGATGAGAGTCAGAAAATGCATCTTAATAGTGTTTATTTGTTAGCATTTAGGGTTGATTTAGGGCTGAATTACACATTTATACCTTAATAATTCTTAAGTGTCATTCTTGGTATATTGATTTATTTCGATACATTTTCAGGTATTTTGGGTTTAAAAGAGATGGAAAAGCTAATGTTGATTAAAGCACGAAGATTCTATGCATGTTCCCAGGCATTAGGAAAAGAGTTTCACTAAATTGCTAGAATTGCCCATACAGATCATTCGTTTTTGCAGATTAAATTGTATTGATTCAAAAAGAACCAAGAGATGAGTCATATATGCTTGGAAAGATCTGGATGTCTATTTTATGGAGAATTTTACAGCTCGTAAATATGATTTTTCTAGAGAAAGTTATGGCAGTTTTAGTAGACAAAGGTTAGGCTGTGCGTGATTTCGGCATGACAGATCAATCATTTTTTTGTGGATTAAAATGTATTGATTTAGGAAGAACCAAGAGATGAGCCATATATGTTTAGAAAGATCCGAATGTCTATTTTCTGGAGAATTTTACGGCTCGTAAATATGATTTTTCTAGAGAAAGTTATGGTAATTTTAGTTGACAAAAGTCAGGCAGAACCGGGCCTGGACAATAGTAGAACCGGGCCTAGACAGCAGCAGAAGCACACGCCTTGAACAGAAATCCTATGATGACTTTTCTGTCTACAAAGCCGTCTCTATACAGCTATATATAGGAATTTAGGCTTAGAGAACAGGGAGAGATGAGAGTTTTTGAAGAGATCTTCCATCTTCTTCTTCCTCAAGGTGATCAAGGATGAACTCCATGTCCAACTAAACTTCAAGCAAGGCGAAATGATGAGTTTCTAGGTGTAGTTGTTCTTATTTCTATCTTTGATTCAGTTGTATGGATTGATTGTTAAACATTTTTTATGATTTATTCTTTGATTAAATAAGAAAGATTTGAATTCATGTGACAACTGCAATTTATGTTATTCTTCTCTTAGATTTTCTTAATCCGGTGATTGCATTCTTCTTCTCCATATAAGTCTAGTCAAGCTTTTCTTATGTCAAAGTTGTTAGATGCAATTGATTTCGGTAGATCTATCTTATAGGTTACTGCAATATTATTATTGAAATATATTGTCGCTTCTTGATAATTTATAAGATAGATCTTGTGTGGTTGAATTAGAATTAAAGAGTAATTTATGGCAATTACATTAGGGTATTTATGTGCTTTGATTGAATATTTACCAATTGCTTGTTTGGGATGTGAAACTAGTAATTGAGATAAAACATTTGAGTCAAGATAAGAATAAGGCAATGAACTTAAGAAGGATTCCTGAAACCTAGTTATTTCTTTATTAAATTCTTTATCATATTTTCACAATTCTCTTATATAATTTCATTCGTAAAACTCAGATTTTCTTATTTTAACTTAATCGTTAAATATTAAGATTTATACTTTTTTTTGTAATTTATTTTTATCGTGGGATCAATACTTCAACTATACACAATAATCGTGTATTAGTTTGAATGTTATCAATAGTACAATTTATTGTGGAGAAGAGAAACCAAGTTAGAGGGAAAGGCTAAGGGTAGGCACAACGACGCAGGGGTAGAGATTCGGTTGCACTGTTTGTGAAATTTAAGGGTTGTACCGTGTCGGTTGTAGCGGGATGGGAGGGAACAGAGGGTAAGTGGGGAAGAGACAAAGAGAAATTGGCTTTGTGGGTTGTAGCGTGATTTGATGAGAAAATGGTTGTGTGAGTGGTAGCGTGATTTGATGAGAAAATGGTTGTGTATAGGCTTGTAACTCTAAACCATGGTTTTTAGGGGAAGGAAGAAAGTAGGAATTGAGTTTCCAGTGCCATTGACTTGAGTATGAGATTGTAAAGATAATCAATCAATAGATTCTTGATAGATTTTCTCACGATTAGTTTCACAATCACTCATTGCTTCACAATTTTGAACACTATTATTTTCACTTTCCATTAGCTTAAAAATGAAAAATGTCTAAAGATGATTTAAAAAAAAGGAAACAAAAACGCCTTCAAACCATGAAGAGTCAACCAGTTCATAAATGATGGGCTAAAATATATCCATAAACATGTGGTTTAGGCAATCTTTATAACCAACCCTGATTTTTTTTTTTTTGAAACATAACAAACTTCGTAGTTTCAGTTAGTTACAATGTAACCATTTTAAGTAATATTCATAAATAAAATTCTCTTAAAAATTTAACAATGTAAGAAATTTGATCATAATTTTTGTAAACATGCAAAGATAAATTTGATCTACCATAAAAATAATATAAGAACTTTTTTAAAGAATTGTTTAAAAGAATTTTTTTATTTTTTATTTTTTACTATTAGAGATCGAAAAACCACAAAAAATAGTACGTGAGTAGAAAAATCATAAAAATTATTGGATGAAATCTAAATTGTTTATATAATTTATTGGGTGTCAAAATAGGCCAATCTCACATCAAATGGGTACAAATAAATTGTGAATTTAATGGAAGCTCACCCTATACTAATGATGCAAATTGCGAGGTTTGTTATATAATGAAAAAAAAAAAACTCAGAGTTTGTTATGAAAATTGATCAAGCCATAGGGTTATACATGCATTTTAGCCTAAATAATATTAAAAAATTAAGCTAACTTCAACAAATTAACATGCCATTATTTAAATTCTATGATAAAAAACCAGAAAGAAAGTTACTTGAAAAAGGAAAAAAATAAATTGAAATTTGATGATTTTAATATAGCCTCCTCAAACGTGGAAGACCATTAGTTGTTTTCATATAGCTTTTAGGGTTTATGATATAGCCTCCAAAGTTGTGAAAGATCATTAATTGTTTTCATTAACTTTTTAGATTTACAGATGAAAAGAGATATTAATTAATTATTATTTTTATTAGTAATATGTTTTTATTTTTCAATTAGTATTTTATTAAAAAAATGGCATGCCAATATAATTTTATTTTTCGTCTGTCAACTTTGGCCTGTGTCTTATTTAGGTCACTAAATTTTAAATCATTCTAATTGGGTGTTTAACATTTAGTATTGATCCAATTGGGTCCTTCTATCTAATGTCCAGTTAAAATTTAGGTGTTCGAGTCATTATATCAAGTTTAAAATAGTTGCATCTCAATCTATTATGATGATTAGCAACATTATCAAGTTCAAATCCAACAGTATCTTACCTAAATTTTAACTGGGAACATGACAGAATCACCTAATTAGGTTAATAGTAAACATTAAAGACCCAATTAGGATAATTTAAATTCTCAGAACCCAAATAAGATGCAGACCATAGTTAAATGATGAAAAATAAAATTTACTCAACTGTTAGTTAGTGTGAAACTTGAAAAGAAAAAATAAACTGCTATAATTAAATGGTTAAAAGCCTCCTATTTATGTACTTTTATAAAAATCCCTCCTAATTGGGTTGTTTTGAAATTTCATAATTGAAGAGGGTTTATTTGCAAACCATTTATTAAAAAACCCTAACTCCCTGATTCTTTGTAAGTTACAAAGAATTTCTCCCACACTCAACCGAAAGAAAAAACGAGAAAAAAACCCTAAAAAAAGTTCCATCTTCTTCTTCTCTCTCACACGACCGCTCCACCACCATAACTCCACCATATCCATCACCAAACCCCAATAGAGAAAGGCCAAAAACTCCCTCCTCTTCACTAGACCTCCCACCCACCATCTTTGTCTCTTTCTTTAGCGTATAAACAACCCTCCACTAGTATAGCCTTTACGGAGCAGCTCCATCAACTAGTTTATTCCACCGTGAGCTCCACTATCTCAGTCGAACTCATTCCATCACCATATCTTCCTCTTCCATTTAGTTGCTATGAAAGACCTTTGGTTTTCTCCTATTGTTTAGTCACTTGTCTTAGCGAAACCACCGCAATAGCTTCATTATCACTATAAAACCAATGTTGTGTCGTCGTCTTCTCCGTTGAGTCATTGTCGTTCTCTCAAATTTTTAATCGTTAGTTTTTCATAGCATTGACAACATCAATGTTGCATGTGACCATCCACTTTGTTCATTTCCATTAATGAGAATCCCTCTACCGTAAAAATTTCTAGTGGGAGAGAGAAGAGAGAAAGAGAAAGGGAAAAGTTATTATAAGAACTTCAAATCAAGGATATTAACTTCTGATTTTCGTAGTTTTGATTGTTTGGGATTTCACGTGAAAGGTAAGTAACTTTATTCCTTAGTTTTTCTATTGAAAATCACCTTGGTTTATTATTAGTTTAATTTTATATAAATTCATAATACATTACTAGATACACATTTGTTTTGCTAAAATAGGGTTAGGCATGCCAAACTTTAGATTTTGCATTATGAACTTGTAAAACTATTATTATTCATGATTTTCTACTCTGGTACAAACGATAGAGTACCTTGAGACTTATGTGAACATGCTTTGAATTTCAATATCTGTTTCTTATGGATTCAACTCAAGAATTTAGAGTTTTGAATAAGCTTTGTTATGATGCAAACTAGTTTTTTTTTTTTTTTTTTTTTTTTTATGCAATAAGATTTTCAAATTTTGGTTTGTTATTATATTTTCAAGAACCAAATTTCTATTATCTCCCAGTATGCTAAGTTGTGATCTGTGATTTTAACCTTGTCAGTTGGGGTTGAACACTGGTCATGTTGGCATGTAATCTGTGATTTGTAATTTGTTATTTGTGATCTAATAAGAAACTAGTTCCCACATCATGCTATCAGTGACAAGGTAGTGTGCATTCTTATATAGGGCACTATAGAGACGTTCATAAGGCCCAAACTTCTGACTTGTGTCACTGGGATTAAGTATGGCCTTAGAACACTATAATTCTCTAAATGTGTTTTTATCAGTCTTATGAAAACTGAGTTTAAGTCTGAAAACTATATTATGATGAAATCATTGCCTTCTATTTGTCTACTCTTGAAATTTTAGAAATCTTTACCTTTACAATGTGTGTTTTGATATTATTTGAAATACTAGCCATAACTCTTATTTTTGTAAGAATTTTAGAATTTTATAAATTCAATCATAATTTTGTTTTAATGCATGCTTAGTCCCGACTAAGGGAAAATGATTGTTACTTACTAGGCTGTCGAGCTCACCATTTTATTTTTCTCTTTCAAATACAAATGAGCTCCTGGAATTGCTAATGAATTCCCGGGATACTGGAGCACAAAGTGAGTGGAGTTTCTTGATTTTCCTAGAGCCTGGGTTCTATTGGATCATGCTGAGGATCATACTCGGTTCACCCATCGAATGGTTCACTATCACCATTATGCTTAAAGGCGGCATGTTTAAAGACAATAGAGAGGTGTGGGTTAACCTGTTGGTTGCGAGTGGATGTTCGTGTGGTAACTGAGCTGGTTCCGGTGGTGTTCTTGGCATGGTTCTTGGGCGGCATCATGACAGGTGAGTTCTTGGATCTTAAAAACTAAGAAGGCCTTCCTTCTAGTGCCTATCTGTTGATGCCGAAAATCTGCTAGGAATTTTAACAACTGGGAAGCGAAACTTGCACACATGAAACAAGGAAAATCTAAAAGTCGCTGGAGGACCAGAGGAGGTGTGCCTCCGGGGGGACTCTACTATGCCTAAATTAGAATATTGCTTTTGAAAATATAGAGGACCAAATTAAATGGAGAGCTATCTATGAGAAAGCTGAATGTACATTTTGATTGTGAGAGCCCCCTTATATAGTGTATCAGAATAGAATCCAATTAGGAGAGTGATTGATCATTGTAGTGATTTGATAGGAATATAATTTCTTTGGAGTTATCCATAAGCTGGATCGGTTTAAATAGAAACTTATCCATTAACTAAGGTGTTATTGCAGTATTAGGGTGTTTGTTGTGGAATTAACTTTGTGCCTCTTGCAAAGTGCCAATACATGATTTTAGAGGGAATTTTTCCCCGTACATCAAAACATATAACACTGGAGCAGAACCTAGTAACTACAAATGCACAAAAATTGTTGAACAACGATGGTTGATGCAAAATATTATTGAAATTATTTAAAGAAAGACTTCTTAATCCTAACTTATCCCTAGCTATATATGTATACAACTATCACAGAAATGGTAATATAACTATATAACAATATATATAGAAACTAAATCTATTAGTGCATGCATAAGCATAAATTTGCAAACTTGTTGATCTGTATTGGTAATCTCTATTCGATAAGGCACCATCATATATAGAAACTAAATCTTTAGATGCATGCATAAATAATATGAATTAAATGAAGACTGAAAAGTTAGAACCGATAACACTGGAGCAAGACCTAGTAACTACAAATGCACAACAATTGTTGCATATAGAAGAGACGGGGCTAGAGATTCAAGATCAAGTGAAGGGAAGGACACGAAGGCTAAGGACAGTACCTTAGTGGACCAAAGACTACATACTGGAATCAAGCTAAAAGCAAGAGAGTAAGAAGGAGTCAAAAAAGAGAGTTCGTTAGCAAGTTTGTTAAGACAATTTATTCTGTTACTAGAAGTAGTTAGTACCAATTATGGAGTTAGTTGTAATTATAACTACTTCTTGATTCAGTTCTTGATATAACCCAAGCAATTGATCAATAAAATTATCTTAGAATTGTAAATGAAAAGAATTAATGAAATAACAAGTTTTCTTTGTTTTCACAATTCTTCATCTTCTTTTCTTTCCTTTGCTATAAGGAGTTTTCCATTAGCTTATAATTAGTGGAATACCAGATTTCTAAAACCATTGTTCTAACAATGGTGCTTTCATTAACCTCCATCACCATTCCAAAGTCCTTAAATTCCATTATCAAACATGGCTTAGGGCATAAGATTTACCAAACTTGATGAACAAATCAAGGCACACACTGACTAGCTCAATACTCTGCAACAGTTTCAAAGGGACCAATATCATGAAATAGTGGAATTTCACAAGCAAAGAGAAGAAAAGATTGATGATTTGAAAGTCACAATGCCACAACAATTCAAGACATTCATGGTTTCAATTAATTCCAAGTTTGATATGTTGCAACAACAATTGAATCAACACTCAAGAAATCCTGAATCTTCTCAACTGGCCAGGGATCATATTGCACGAGCAACAATAAATCCTCTAGGATCACATCAAATCAAATCAATAAGGCTAGATGTTCTTATATTTTATGGATTGAATCCTTCAAGATAGATTTTCAAGGCTGAACAAATCTTTAATTATCATAAAACTCCAGATGATCAAAGAATTATTATAACTTCTTTCCAGATGGAAAGACCTACTTTTTTACAGTATCAGTAGATGCACAACAATAGATTCATTTACAGTTGGAAGGAGTTCTTGAGAGCATTACAATTTAGATTTTGACCATCAATGTTTGATGATCATATTGGGGCACTATCCAAATTGACGCAAGAATCCACTTTGGCTTATTGTCAAGAAAAATTTGAGTTATTATCCCCCAAAGTTTCTAGGTTACAAGAATCTTGATTAGTTTTTCATATTAGGTCTTAAACTTGAATTAAAGAGAGAACTATTAATAACTCAACCTACTTCGTTGTTGCAAACTATGGATTTAGCAATGGTGCATGAAGATAAGTACAAGGAGATGAAACAATCACTCAAGCCTCCATGGCCAAGATATTTAATGGCTCATGGAATCTTAAAGACACCTATGAGGGAATCATTTAAGGCACATCTGCCTTCAGCCACTACTATTAGAAGACTCAGTCATACTAAATTGCAGGCTTGAAGGGACAAAGGGCCGTGTTATAATTGTGATGAAAAATATTCTAAAGATCATAATTGTAATAGACATTTTTTCTTGATAGTGGGAGATGAAGAGGAGGAATAAGATCAGACTCTTCTCTATCAGATAATTCAAGATCCAGAGGAGAACACGGGAATACCATAAGTAAGTATGCATTCCATAGCTAGTCAATTAAGTCTAAAAACAATTAGACTTACTGATGTTCACGGGGCACACAAAATTCAAGTCTTTATTGATAGTGATATCCCCCATAACTTCATACAAGAAAATATTGCTATGAAGTTAGGTCTACCAATTTCTCTAGTTAAAAACTTTAAGGTATATGTGGGAAATGAAGACTATTTGAGTTGTACCAAATAGTGTGTTGCAGTTTCACTTTATCTATAAGAACATATCTTCATTGTAGATCTCTTTATTCTTCCTATACAAGGAGCTGGAGTGGTTTTGGGAATACAATGGTTGGGAAATTTGGGACATTTACTTATAGATTATACGCTGTTGACCAAGAATTTTCAATGGAAGGGAGAAAATATTCAATTACAATGAGTGTCCCATTTAAATCATGGTCCTTTACATATGAAGCACCTTATAAAATTAGCTAAGAGAGAAAGAATTGTTTCATTCTACCATATGGCAGCTTCTGCGTACTAGGGATAGTTTTGCTTTCAATACTACAGTACTAGCAGTTGTGTAGTCATTACTACAAGAATTGAAGCTCATTTTCCAGGAACCAACTTAGTTACCACCTTTAAGACCATTTAATTATTAGATTCATCCCATTCTTTATTCTTCTCTTTTCATTGTAAAGCTTCACAGATATCCTCATTTTTAGAAAACTGAAATTGAAAAACTAGTTTTTAAAATGATACAAATTGGTATCATTAGACCAAGTCATAGCCCATTTTCCTCTCTCGTTCTCTTGGTAAAAAAGAAAGATGAATTTTAGAGGTTTTGCATTTACTATAGGACTCTCGATGCCATAATGATCAAAGATAGGTTCCCCATCCCCACTATTGAAAAGCTATTAGACAAATTACATGGAGAAACACTATTTTCTAAGTTGGAATTAAGGGCTCGATATCATCAAATTCAAGTAGATCCCACAGAAATTCACAAGACAACCTCCATAACACATCAAGGGCATTATGAGTTCTTAGTAATTCCATTTAGAATTACTAATTCCCCTTTCACATTCAACTCCACAATGAATCATGTTTTTCATTCATACTTGAGAAAATTTGTTGACGTTTTCTTTGATGACATACTTGTTTATAGTTCATCATTTACGAAGCATTTACAACACTTGAAAACTGTCCTATAGTGCTTAGTTTCTCATTAATTATATGCTAGACTCAGTAAATGCTTATTTTGTTAGTTATATATATAGTATCTAAATCATATTGTTTCTGTTGATGGTGTAATACCAGATACTTCTAAATTTGTTGCAATGCAAGAATGACCAATCTCACGAATTGTAAAACATTTGAGAGGCTTCTTAGGACTTACAAGTTACTATAGAAAGTTTGTTAGAGGGTATGCAACTGTGGCTGCCCCTTTTACTGGTCTATTAAAGAGAGAATCCTTTTATTGGACTCCAAAGGCACTGACTGCATTCAATAAATTTAAGCAAGCTATAATAGAAGTTTCAATCTTTGCCTTACCAAATTTCACAAAACCATTTGAGATAGAGAAAAACGCTTCCAACACAAGAATTAATTGGTGCAATTTTACAACAGCAAGGTCATCCTATTGCTTTTTGTAGCAAAAAGCTTAGTACCAGAATGGTTGTAGCATCAACTTATGTAAAGAAATTGTTTGCCATCACTCAAGCTATCCTCAAATGGAGATAATATCTATTGGGAAGGGAATTCATCATTAAAATTGATCACAGAAGCTTTGATGGATTAGGCCATTTAGACTCTAGAACAACATTATTATTTAAGAAAACTATTTGGGTGTCAATATAATATAGTGTATAAACCTGGCAAGGACAATGCAACAACTGATGCCTTATCCAAAATACTTGAGTTTTAGATTAGAAGTGAAGTAAACTTCTAGAATCTCCAAGTTCATATGCTTACTATATACACAACACCTATAATTAACCTTATCAATGACCTAAAGCAAGAGAATTTAATTAATCCTGAGTTAGTGGCACTACAACAAGGCGTGATCAATGGAACTCTTCAGGATCCTGCTCATAAGGTGAAGAACGGGTTGTTGTACTACAAAGGAAAATTAAGGTCAATATCTACCTCAAGCCTCAAAACTATAGTTTTAGAAGAATTTCATGCAACTCTTAATGGAGGAAATGTTGGAATTCTAAAAACTTTCATGAAGATTTCAACAAGTTTTTACTGGCCTGGACTAAGAGTTGATGTCAAACAGTTTGTCAATTAGTCTATTATTTGTCAGCAAATAAAGTACTCTACAACAATGCCAATTGGATTATTACAACCCTTGCCTATACTTAAACAAAATTGGGAAGATATTACTATGGACTTCATTACTATTTTGCCCATTTTACAGGGTTATACAATGATAATGGTAGTAGTTGACAAACTATCCAAAGGTTCTCATTTTGGAGGATTACTTTCTAACTTCACGGTAGAAAAAGTTGCCAAACTTTTTGCTAAAATGGTAGTTAAATTACATAGGATTCCAAGATCTATTATCTCTTATAGGGACTCTGTTTTCTTGAGTAACTTTTGGCAACAAATTTTTCACCTCAGTAAGACAAGGTTAGATATGAGTTTTGCCTACCAGCCCCAAACAAATGGACAATATGAGTTCCTCAACAAGTGTTTTGAGCAATACTTGAGATGATTTGCCCATGATCAACCTAATGTATGGTACAAGTTCTTAATGTAGGCATAGTATTGGTATAATACTTCCTATCATACTACCATCAAGATGACCCATTTTCAATCAATGTGTGGAAGGCCTCCACCAACACGTGTCCATTACATTAGAGAAACCTCCAAGATTAAAGTTGTAGATCAAGAAATATCTACTAGAGAGAGTATTATTGAACAACTCCAACAAAATTTAAAGGTGGCTCAAGCTGAAATGAAACAATTTGTAGATCAGTATAGAATTGATTTTTCATTTCAAGTAAGAGATTGGGTTCTGATTAAACTTTGGCCTTACATGCAATATTCTATGGCTATTAGACTTCATTATAATTTGGGTAAAAGATTTTATGGACTCTTTGAAGTTTTACAAAAAATAGGAGCAGTTTCCTACAAGTTAGCTTTACCTTCCACCAACAAAATACATCATGTCTTCTATGTGTCTCTACTAAAGAAGTTTAAGGGAGATCCTACTCAGGTGAAGGTGCCTTTACCTCGTTTGGTTAGTTAGCTTTACCTTCCACCAGCAAAATACATCATCTCTTCTATGTGTCTCTACTAAAGAAGTTTAAGGGAGATCCTGCTCAGGTGAAGGTGTCTTTACCTCATTTGGTTGTTGGCAATAAGCCTGTTATTATGCCTATGGCAATACTAAGCTAGAGAATTATACTTCTCAATCAACCCAGTTAAGCAGGCTCTTGTCCAATGGAAAGGTTTAGCTTTAGAAGACACTTCTTGGGAAAATCTCGATGATTTGTCTACACTTTATACTTATCTACACCTTAAGAAAGGTCATATTCGAAGAGGGTGAGAATGATAGGAATCAAAAGAAGACTGAAGAGTTAGAACCTATAACACTATAGCATAACCTAGTAACTAAAAATGCACAACTATTGTTACACACAGAAGAGATAGGGCTAGAGATTTAAGACCAAGTGAAAGGAAGAGCCAAAAGGCTAAGGAAGGGTCCTAAGTGGACCAAAGACTACGCATTGGAATTAAGCTAAAAGCATGAGATTAAGGAGTTAAGGAAAAGAGTTAGTTAGCAAGTTTGTTAAGAGAGTTAATTCATTTACTAGAAGTAGTTAGTACCAATTCTAAAGTTAGTTGTTGTTGATTATCACCTAAGGAATCCTAGGTGGTGACCTTCAAACAACCCAAATCCAGAATGATTTGGATAGAACAGAATCAAACCACAAAAGAGAAAACACAAGCAATTATTATCGAGGTTCGACAATTTGCCTACGTCCCTGTGAGCTCCTCCGAGCTCTCTGCACTAAATCAATGAGTTCTTACAATTACAGCAACACCTCTTCAAGAATCCACTTGTTCTTGATGAATGAAAGAAGAGAAAAGAAAGAGATAAGAACTAAGTGTTTCCCTGTAATTTTCCCCAAGAAAATTCCAATTACAAAGTCCTTGAACCCCAATCTTGAATACTCTCTCTCACTAGAAACACCTCTGAAGATTTGAGAGCCTATCTCTCTCAATACCAGCCACTCTTGGAATGAGACCCCTTCTTGTGTTTCTTCTCTCTTGACACTTATGTCTTTGCACTCTTGTGTCTTACTTGGTGTTATTGTGTTATTGCTCCTAGATGACTCTTTATATAGAGCAACAACTTCTTTAACCAATTTTGAAGTCAATCTCAACCCTTAGATCTTGAGAACCAAACAATCATGGCCCTTAAAGAGGTCTAAGTAATCCTGTACGTTTTAACCAAGTCCCACGCACCATCTCAAAGTACTAAAATAAGGTGTCAGGTGTGCCTTGCGCTGCGGCTCAGAACAGGGCAGGCCGCGATGCACACCAGGGGAGAAAACTCCTCCTTGCTGGGGGTCGCGGCGGACAAGGCCTGTGCCGCAGCACACACCAGATGCAGCGGTGCAGCCCTGGGGGAAGAACGTTCAGCCTTGCTGGAGGCCGCGGGGCCAAAGGCTGCTGAAGCCTCATCTTCCAACCGTTTAATTCTTAGACAAATTCCTAACGGTTGTAATTGTAACTACTTCTTGATTCAATTCTTGATACAACTCAAGCAATTGATCTATAAACAATCTTGGAATTTTGAATAAAAGGCATTAATGAAATAACAAGTTTTCTTTCTTTCTCACAATTCTTCTTATTCCTTTCTTTCCTCTGCCATTAGGAGTTGTGCACTTGCTTATAATTAGTGGAATACCATATTTTCAAAACCATTGTTTGAACAATAAATTAAATTGTTAAACCTATTGTACCACTTAAGTAACATTTATATTGGATAAGAGAGAGAAAGGTAGAAAAATTATTAGACAGGGATGGTTGTACCCCGTCATTTGTATAGCCACCCAATAATACTTATCCACATTGGATTAGTAATCCTTATCATCTAATAATATCACCATCACCAAATGAAATTGACAGGATATAGATGACGTAAATATTGGGTTCTCGTTTTTTAGCATGGCCACTTTGTTAATTGGTGGTTTGTAGAAAAGCCTACAATACAGTCCTTTTGAAACAAGGATTTTTGGGCAACTTCCATAGCACAAGGATGAGTATAACATTTTTTCATCCACTTAGAGGGAAAGAAGAGAATCCAATAGGGTTTTTTTTTTCTTTTTTTTTTTTTTTACATTGACATAAAAGAGAATCGAACTTGAATATCTTATATGGAGGATTCAAAAGTAATCACTAAGTCAACAGGTTTAGGTTAAAAGAATCCAATAATACACCTAGTTTTGCCATTGGAATGGCAGATCAAGGACCTTGTTGGAGGCTTAAATATCTCTCTTGAATCCTGGAGAATATATTGTGAATAACGGGGAAAGACAGATTCTAAGTGGGCACCCTCGTACACTGATAGCAAGATTGGTTAGAACAAGCTAGTAATTTACAATTGAAAAATATCATCAAATATAACCTTTTTTTTTTATCATTGGACACTCATTAAGTTTAATAACTACACAAAGTGAGTTAGCTTTATCTCTTTCCTTATCTGCCTAATCTATTGTATGAATGAGATTTCGTCTCAAGTCCTTCGTGCGAAAAGAGATTTAAATTTAAATCTTCACTTTTCATCTTCAAAATTGATTTAAAAAGGGGAATCTTGATTGCATGGATTAGTTAATCTTTTTAGTGGAAATTAAAAAGTATTCCAACTATAGTACATTTGGTGAAAATTAACCACTAATTTCTTTTTTTGAGGTGGAAACAAGAAATACAAACTAAACTAATAAAACTTGTCAGGCAAGCCTGGTGAGTACCTCTTATTAGAAGTCCTTTCTCTCACCTCATTGCTATTATTGATGGCCGCCCCTCAGTCTCATCTATGTCTATGGACAGTTTGGACTTTACCATTCTTTGACTTTATTTTTCTTCCATTCATGGTTTCACAGCACTTTTTAGCATTTAAACCAATTCGCTCATTTCTTTTCAGGTTCATCCCTCTCAACCAAATTCTAGTGAACAAATGTTACCAGTTATATAAAATATTTGATGGTCAAATCTACAAAACCAACTAAACTTTAACCCTTCAGCACAAGATTTTTAGCTTTACTGGTTCAAAGTAAAAACGTTTTTATCATTGAAGGCTAATAAATCAATATTATATCCTTGCAGAAGCAATGAAAAACAAGAACTGGTACTCCTCAACCATGTCGGAGAGTGACAAATGATATGGGAGAATCAGTGATATACGATTGATTTAAAATGGAGCAATTGAGAACCTTGAGGTTAATCACAGCTGATAGAGACACGCATTACCATGTCATGGTGACATGTCTATCATTGTGCCATATCATTTGAAATTCTCAATTGCTCCATTTTAAACCTCATAACCGTATGGCTGCCTCAACCAAACCAAAAGGAGCAATAACAATTAACCATAAATGATAGCAAGCAAAATAAAGCAAAAGAGAAAATCTATACACTCTTATCCCATAATGATGATCACGTTTTCTATTTATCCAATTAAATTATGATTTTTTTTTAATGCTAAATCACTAAAGTAATTTTTTTTTCATATATACATTAGTAAAGCTTAGAGGTTTATAAAATTTATAGTTTTCATATGTTTAAAATGAAATTCCTTCAAAAATTCAAACGTGACAATAATTTTGGGACGGAGGGAGTATATAAATATTCTCATCAAGTATCTTACAACTACACATCAAAATTGATGCATAAGCTACATTGATTTTCAACCAAAAAAAAAAACTACTATCACTTTTCTATTTCCTTTTTATCTTTTTTCTTGTGATATATTTAAAATCAGTTTATAACTTAGAATACTTCAGTCTACTGAGGGGATTGTTAGTAGTATGCCCTACAAGTCAATGACATTAGATGTCTTAATATATTATTTGTAAAATAATCTTATTTAAAATGTTATCATCATTAATGGCAAGTTTTATTTATCATGAATATTTATTAAATTACATTATCATGATTAAGTCTATAGAATAAGAATAATGGAGATAACATTATGATATGATCATAATTATAAGATCTAATCTTCTTGAATGCTTTATTCTTAAATGTTCCTTGTCATAGGATACTAATTACACATCTGTAATCCAGTTATACTTGTATATACTATGTTTGCTTAATTGGGAGGGTGTTTGATCTCAATATCACTTCTGTGGTAGTCTAGTAGATACCAAAACAAGTATGTGGCTGCTTAGTAGAGAATGAGTTCACTAAACATGACTCAAATTAAGAACACCTCCATAGATCTTTTGCTTTCCTATCAATAGGTAGTTCTTATGTTACAGTTGTGCATGTTATCCTTAGACCTGAGACACCACGATTATCTTGTATGTGACTTATTATACTTTGATTCTATTTAATATGGATCTATTCACAGATCCTTAGTGAGAAGTAATTGGGTATGATGGGTTTGATATGGAGATATATGAGGGTACAATAATGGATCTATCACTTTTAAGTAAAAAGAGAGAATACCTTATGTGATCTACTAAAATATAATTTGGGAAGTTCCTTGGCTAAAGCATGATGAGAATTAGAAAGAAGTTTTCTAATTTCACCAATGAATTATAGTCTTGAGATCTAGACACATACAGTTAATGCTAAGGGTTTGGCAGTAAATCCATACCCTAATTAGTTAATTGGGACATTACATAATGGATGAATTGAATTGCATGGTAACTGATAACAGAAAAGTTCAAGGTTTCACAATCAAATTCACATTGTTTGGGTAGTCATGATATGCTGCTAGGCGTCACTCATGATTGTAGAAGCCCTAAGAATAAATTTATAAACAATTAAATAATTCTAACAAACGGGAGAATCACAATTTTGATTCAAAATAAATTAAAAAGATTTCTAATTAATTGAAAATGGTTTCAATTGGAATTACATAAAATTTATGGCCTACAACCAAATTAGTTTCAACTAAAGGGTCACAAGCAAAAGAGGCAATGTGTAATTAAGACATAACTACAGGAGTTTAATTTACAATTCATTTTTAATTGTAAATAACTTTAACACTATAGATAATTTATTAGTGTGCAGATTTTTTTCTACCACATTATTGCACACACAAGTTTCTCTTAGAGATTATGGTTCTTCTTCCTAAAAAGGAGAGAACAAAATTTAAAGAGAAACCCTAATTCAAGATTTTCCTCGTGTGGACTATCTTTAGAGATCACATACGTTTATGATTGTTATAGATTCAAGAATGCAAGGAATTCAATGATGCTCTTGGAATCGCACAAAGGAGATTAAGAACACAGAGAATCAAAGGTAATGATTCTAAACCGTGTATGTTTTTATTCAATATGTGTTCCATGTAAATCACAATCAATGAAAATTTTAAATTTTTGCGGGATTTTCTAATTTGATTTCCTTCAAGTGGTATTAGAGTCATCCTTATGATTTGTATAGAACATATTAATTGATTGTTATGGCTAAATTAGATTTGATCTTAAAACTCTAAAGATTGCAAAATAATTATCTAAAAGTTAGATTAGGGTTTATGAAACCCTAGGTCATGAAATTCAAGAAACTGTGGTTGAATTGATTATTGTCATATGATAATGATGATGATAAAGTTGTTGTAGATTGTTTTAGATAAATATAAAATCAATAGGGATTGATTAGATTCAATTTGGATGTCTTAAAATTGGTTTTAGATCAAATTGACTCAAGTTTGGGAAGCAAAATGTGAGAAATCGCGTGAAAATTTTTGCAGCGACTTGGAGAAGTAGAATACCATGATTAGTAGTCGACTATAACCCATGACCTGATTTTAACAATATAAAATAAAAAAATTCAAGTTTTTCAAAAGTTTTTAAAATTGTTTTATTTTTCTTCAAAATTAAAACCCATTTTAAATTGAAATTAAATATTTAATTTTTAATAATTAAAATTTTAAATTAAATTGATTTAATTAATTAATAATTTTTCTTAATTTAAATTCAAAAGTTTTAAGAAATTGGTGTTTAATTTGGAATTGAAACTCAAAAATCAATATTACATTGGAATTATGAATTCTAGTGAATGGGAAATCTAAATCCTATATGGAATAAGATTAAGAAAAGTTTTTTAAGACCTAATTCGATTAATATAAGCAATCTTATAATAAATTCATAACTAGAATAAATTTCATTTAAATTTATATATGCAATTTGATTGTATGTATGTTCAAGGATGGGTGATTATGGACTTAAGACCAAATAACTAAGCTATATGATTGACCATCATTCAATGTGATTGAATGCATGGTTTTGTTTCAATGGGTTGTAATATTTATTTCTATATTTTGGGATATGTAATTTTAAATGGGGTTTGTATATCTTGCCTCTCTTTTTTCTTTGGTTTAAAAATTTTATATTCTTCTTATTGTAACTCCCCTTGATTTTGAATCAAGGCTTCTTATTGATTGTTGTAATGTAATTAGTTAAAAAAGCTTGATATGAGTTGATAAAAAAATTTCATGGAAGTTTGTGGATGATCGAGTGCGCAAGGAAGTAATGGAGGCCTTGAAGATTGTGAAGCCCATTATGTTGGAATTGGTGAATGATATTATGGAACCCTAAATTAAGATAAATGATTCACATAGTGGCTCAAGTGAATCATGCTCAAAAGTTCATTACCACTTAAAGTCATATTTTATGTGACATTATATGGTGTATGATATGTATGTGATGCATGTTTAATTAAAATGATGAGACTAAAGACCAATTAAACTCCTTCATGAAAGTAATGACTATTAAGTTGTAACTAAGAGACATTGTGAATGTCTTTTTGCGGCCTTCCATCATTGTAGAGATATATGTAATCAACTTTTCTAAATAAGTTTTGGGGCAGACATACGGGACTTACGTTGTGGATATTCAAGATGTCCTATTAAATATATGATATAACGAGGTAGAAAAATAATGGGTCCAAGAAACTATTATGTGAAGGCTCATTGGTTCAATCACCTACACTTGTGAAAATAATGGATTTGACTTAACTAAAATATATTGTCCAAGAAACTATTATGTGAGGATAATATATTTTAAAGGCCGAAGGAATGATTAGGAATGTTAAGAGATGTAGGTGATAACTGCTATTTACTCGTTTAAGGTTTATTATAGCCAATAAACTATTATGTGAGGCTATTTTAAATAAGTAATGGGATCACAATCCCCACTAAGAGACCGTCCAACAGGATTGCCTGAATTTCATACTGACGAATTATGAGTTCGAAAAGAATAGCAAAAGGAACCAATATGATTAAAAACCAAATCAATTGGTGGATAATAAAATTGAATACATGATAATTTTCTGTTGTTGATGATTTATAGAGCACAATGACCAACCTTAACCCCCTATTCAGAATTCTTGATACCAACAAACTATTTGGATCTAATTTTCTAGATTGGTCGAGGAATTTGAGAATTGTTCTCAATTTCGAGAAACTTGGCTATGTTCTTGATCAATTTCTTCTAACAACGGTTGATGAGAATGCTCTGAAAGAAAAGGTGGCTACTTTTGAGATGTGGCAAAAGGTTAATATGAAGGCTAGGTGCTATATGCTAGCATTGATATCTATGAAGCTTCAGAAGCAACATGAGAAAATGGTTAGTGCCTATGTGATGTTGCTTCATCTGCAATAGTTGTATGGTTAGCATAATTGCAATGCAAGAATTTAGATCTCAAATGAACTCTTTGGGGCTAGGATGCTCGAAGGATCATTACTCCATGAGCATGGATTGAAAATAATCAACTATATCGAGCAATTGGACGGACTCAGTTTTAGTATGGATGTAGAATTAAGTAATGACTTAATCCTGTAGTCCCTTCGAAATTCATTCTCGTAGTTTATTATGAGCTATAACATGAACAAGATAGAAGCTATGCTTCAAGAGCTTGTTAACATGTTAAATATTGCAAAGGTAACGATTAAGAAAGGTAAAACACACATTATACTTTTTGATGGAGTTTCTTCTTCTAAGCTCAATGGCAAGAATGCCTCAAAAAATAATGTTGACCCTCACCTATATTTTAATGATGACAAAACACAACTGTGATTTAACTAACAGTGCAATCTAAGTGTAGTAAGCAAAAATAGTATTCAACCAAGGATCAAGGTGCAAGAACTCAAACCGAATCAATCATACAAGTGAAGACTGAAGAACTAGTATAGGTCTAAGTTATTAAAACAAAGTGTAAGTCTCACTTGTACATTGAAAAGCTTGTCCAATGGCTCATACACAAAAGGGTTTTAAACAGAACTTTTTAAACAAACGGGTTTAAGTTGAAACACCTTTTGAAACAGAAAAACTGGGTTGCAAGACAACCTAGTCGACTGGGTACATATACCAGTTGACTGGTATATGGGATAGACAGTCCCCAGTCAACTGGGTGAAATATACCAGTCGACTGGTAAAAAGGACAGTGAGTCCCCAGTTGACTGGGTGAAACATACCAGTCGACTGGTAAAATGGACAGACAGTCCCCAGTCAACTGGTACCACTATAGCCTTTAAAATGAGAATTTTTAAGAGGACCCAGTCGACTGGTATCAAGACCCAGTCGATTGGTAGTTCAAAAAAATATGACTGTTGGGACTTGAAATCTGAGCTTTTAAAGCTAGAATCATTTTAAATTAAAGTCTAACGGCCATATTAATACATGGCTATATAAACCCACTCTATTGAGTATTCAAAGAGTGGTTGAGATATTCAAAAAAGAGAAGAACACACACAATCAAGTCATTTACTCTTTGAAACACAAAAAGCTTTGAAATATTCTTGCTGAGCCATTCTTCAAGCTTTACTTTGAAAGAGATACATTATTCAGTTGTATAAGCTTTCATTTGTTGTCTCTCTACCATTTACTTTACAACATTTATTGTAAAAGGATTACTTCCGAGAGGAAGGGGATAGCTTCCAAGAAGAAGGTATTGTAAGGTTTGTACAACACCGGTGAAGTTGTACGACTAAGTTTCTTAATGGATTACTTCAAGGAAGTTCCTTGAAGAGAGTGGACGTAGGGTCGGAACGAATCCGATATTGCCGAACCACTATAAACTGAGTTTGCATTCTCTACTCCTTAAACTTTTTATTTACAGCATATTAATTGTTTAATTGCTTGTTGGTTATATGTTTTTATAAACTTGTATTTATTCCGCGAAAGTTTTTTTTTTAAAAACTCAATTCACCCCCCCTCTTGGGTTGAAACCTCAGTCTACAATTGGTATTAGAGCCTTGTTCTCAATTTTAGGCTTAATATCCTTGAGTTGATCTGATGGCAACAAATAGCTATTCTAAGGGACACTCTTATACTAAGCCTCCTTTGTTCAATGGCTCCAACTATAACTATTGGAAAAACATAATGAAAATCTTTGTCGAATGACAAGATTATAATCTATGGAGAGTCATTGAAGAATGACGTAGAATTCCATCAAAGGAAATAACAATTGGAGAAATCAATCATACAATGCCTAAACTCAAAACTGAGTACAATGATGAGAACTGTAGAATGATGTCTCTCAATAGTAGAGCGACAAGCATTTTACATTGTGTTTTAGATATAACTGAATACAATAAAATCTCTGCATGTGTTTTGGCTAAGGAGATATGGGATAAATTGCAAGTTACATATGAAGGAACTAGTGAGGTTAAAAAATCAAAAATCTATATGCTAGTTTCTGAATATGAATCTTTTAAAATGTCTCATAACGAAACAATTTCTCAAATGCACTTACATTTCACAACTATTGTAAATGGTTTGAAGCTTCTTGGTAGGAATATTGAGGAGTTTGAACTAACAAGAAAAATCTTGAGATCTTTGCCACCCACTTGGAAAGCAAAAAATACAACCATCACAGAGGCCAAAGATCTTGACAAACTTGATGTTGAGACACTTCTTGGATCATTATTAACATATGAAATTGAAGAAATGAATCCCATTGTCAATGATGATGAGAAGAAGAAAAAGGTGATTGCTCTCAAAGCCTCTACGAGTAATAAAGAAAGGGAATTAGAAAAAGAGGTAGAGAGCAGTGAAGAAGATGGTGAAATAACCTTAATCACTAAACGATTTCATAGGTTCTTGAAGAAAAGAAAGAAATCTTACACAAAGGATCCCACCTCTAAAAGGGAACCACTTATGTGTTATGGCTGTAAGAAGCCCGGTCACATCAGGGCTGACTGTATGGTTTCAAAGAAACCATACAAGAGCTTCAAGAAGAAAGCCATGATAGCAACCACTTGGAGTGATGACAAAGAAGAAGAGTCATCGGACAAAGAAATCGGATACCAGGAAATTGCCAACCTATGTCTCATGGCAATCGACGATGAAAATGAGGTATCATCTTCTTTTTCTTCTTCTAAGAGTAATATTGTGAGTAGTAGTGAAGAACTGCTAGAAGTAATAAATGAAATGTATGATGAATTGAAGAAATTCGATTCTAGGAGCTCAACTCTTAAGAAAGAGGTATCATCTCTTTCTAAAGAAATGATAAGCCTTAGAGAAGAAAAAGATAAACTATCTTCATTGCTTTATAATGCTTCTCAAGATTTCCTAAAAGATGAAAATGAAATCTTAAAGAATAAGATATTAGAATTGAATGGCACTATATCAAGTCTCATGCTTGGAAAATAAAAGCTTGATGAAGTGCTTTCTTGCCAAAGACTAAGTGGAGGAAAATCCGGGTTAGGATACTCTCCATTAGGCAAACAAAAATCAAAAGAGAGCTTATTCATGAAAGCCTCTTGTGTGTATGAAGCCTCTACTTCTAAGACCACTAGCAAGGTCAAAAGCATTCCCTCAATGAATGCTAGTAGGTCTAGAAATACTAATTCTAATGAATATACAAGAATGAAGCATCCTAGAAATACTTATGCTTATATGTATGCTTATTCAAGAAATGCTTATACATATTCTAGAAATAAACATTATGTGCATTCTAGGAATAATATGTATAATCAAAACTTGCATACTGCACATGCACATCCTAGGAATTATCATCATGGTAATCCTAGAAATAATATGCATATTCATAATAATGCAAGCATGTATCTTAGAAATCATCATCATACATTTTCTGGAAATGACATGTATATTCATATTCCTCACAATAAAAACATGTATCCTAAGAAGTCCTATCCTAAGAATTATAGGCATGCTCAACTAAGAAATCCTAGAAATTTCAATAATTATTATCCTAGGATTGTACATCATCAACATGTCTATAGATCACCATATACTATTAAGAAAGTATGGGTCCCAAAAGGAACAGTGTTTTCTAGGACTAACCCCAAAGGACTTAAGAAATTTTGGGTACCTAAAAGTGCGATCGTATATCATTGTGTGATGTAGATATGTCTCCACACCAAGGAGAAAGGTAACTGTTGGTACCTTGATAGTGGATGCTAAAAGCACATGACCGGTGATAAAAGTGCATTCAAGGAGTTAACTCTAAGAGATGGTGGATTTGTCACCATTGGAGACAACACAAAGTAAAGATCATCAAGCATGGAAAAGTTGGTAATGATTTCTCAACCATAGATAATGTATTGCTAGTACAAGGCCTTAAGCCAAATTTACTAAGTATTAGTCAACTTTGTGACAAAGGCAACAAAGTCACATTTGAGACCTCTCATTGTCTAGTTATAGACATCAAGAGCAACAAGATCAAATTTGTTGGCCATAGACATGAAAATGTCTATATAGTTGATTTGAAATCTTCGCATTCTGAAAATGAAAAATGTTTTCCTACATTTAGTGGAAATCCATGGCTATGGCATAGAAGGCTTGGTCATGTGAACATGAACTTGCTGAAAATGATCTCAAGAAAAGATTTAGTCATTAAACTTCCCAAAATCAATTTTGAAAAAGACAAAGTATGTGATACTTGTCAAATGGGAAAACAAACTAGGATTTCTTTTAAATAAAAAAATGTAGTCCCAACTAATAGACCTTTGAAACTTTTGCATATGGACTTATTTGGTCCAATTAGTACCATTAGTCTAAGGGGCCATCAATATGCTCTTGTTATTGTTGATGACTATTCAAGATATACCTTTTTTATTTTTATTGCTTACAAGGATGAAGCTTTCAAAGGATTTGAAAATTTTTGCAAAAAGGTTCAAAATGAAAAAGGAATTTGTATTTCAAGCATTAGAAGTGATCATGGAAAAGAATTTGAAAACCAAAGCTTTTCAAAATTTTGTAATGAAAATGGAATTGATCACAACTTTTCAGCTCCTAGAACTCCTCAACAAAATGGAGTTGTTGAGAGGAAAAATAGAGTTCTAGAAGAATTTTCAAAAACAATGCTTTGTGAAAATAGTTTACCGAAATACTTCTGGGCTGAAGTCGTGAACACCTCTTGCTATATCTTAAATAGAATTTTAATTAGGCCTATGCTTGATAAAACTCCATATGAACTATGGAAAGGTAGAAAACCTAACATCTCCTATTTTCGTACATTTGGTTACAAATGCTTCGTTCTAAATAATAATAAAACTAACTTGGGTAAATTTGACTCCAAGACCGATGACGGGATATTTTTAGGATATTCAACATCTAGTAAGGCTTATAGAGTTTTCAATAAGAGAACTCTAGTGGTAAAAGAATCCATACATGTAACTCTTGATGAGTCTAACCCAATTAGTAGTAGAGAAGTTTCCTTTAATGATGATGCAAATTTTATTCCAAGAATGGAAACTACTACGCCCATTGTTGACCCAAAGGAGAGTCCACTTCAAGCAAATGAAGAGATAGAAACTTACAATTTGGACCAACCATCTGCAAGCCAACAAGAGGATAGTCTTCTCAAAGATTGGAGGCATGTAAATTATCACCCGATTGATCAAGTGATTGGTGATCCTTCACAAGGGGTAAGAACTCGTTTCTCTGTTAGAAATATTTGCAATTATGTAGCTTATTTGTCTCAAGTAGAACCTAAGACATTTATAGAAGCTGAAAAGGATAATGATTGGATAATTGTAATGCAATAAGAAATAAATCAATTTGAGAGAAACAATGTTTGGAATCTAGTTCCAAGACCTAAGAATCATTCAATAATTGGAACTAAATGGGTATATAGAAATAAAATGGATGAAAATGGAATAGTAACTAGAAATAAGGCTAGACTAGTTCCTAAGGGATATAATCAAGAAGAAGGAATAGACTTTGATGAGACCTATGCTCTCGTAGCTAGATTAGAAGCTATTCGAATGTTATTAGCCTTTGCATGCTTTAATAAGTTCAAGTTATTTCAAATGGATGTAAAAAGTGCATTTTTAAATGGCTTTATAGAAGAAGAGGTTTATGTTGAGCAACCTCTTGGATTTTAAAATCCTAGTCTTCCAAATCATGTCTACAAGCTTTCTAAGGCTCTATATGGGTTGAAGCAAGCTCCAAGGGCATGGTATGAAACACTAAGTAAATTTTTGATTGACAATGATTTTGTAAGAGGTAGAATAGACACAACTCTCTTAACAAAAACTCACAAAAATGACACTTTAATAGTCCAAATATATGTTGATGATATTATATTTGGTGCTACTAATGAATCTATGTGTCAAGAGTTTGCAAAGTGCATGCAAGGTGAATTTGAAATGAGCATTATGGGAGAGCTTACCTACTTCCTTAGACTTCAAATCAAACAAATAAAAGGAGGCATCTTCATCAATCAAATAAAGTACACTAAGGACCTACTAAAGAGGTTCGGAATGGAAAGCTCAAAGCCTCTTGGAACTCTTATGAGCACAACTACAAAACTTGATCTTGATGAAGGAGGTAAATCTGTAGATACTAAATATTATAGAAGCATGATAGGTACTTTACTTTATTTAACTGCAAGTATACCTGATATTATGTTCAGTGTATGCATGCGTGCTAGATTTCAGTCTAATCCTAAGGAATCACATGTAGTTGCAATAAAAAGAATCCTTAGATATCTACAAGGAACCCAAACCATAGGATTATGGTACTCTAGAGATTCATCTTTTGAGCTTGTAGGATATTCAGATGCTGATTTTGCTGGATGTAGGTTAGATAGAAAAAGCACAAGTGGAACATGCCAATTCTTAGGTGCAATGTTAACCTCTTGGTTTTCTAAGAAACAAAATTCCATTGCACTATCAACCACGGAAGCAGAATATGTAGCAGCTGGAAGTTGTTGTGCCCAAGTGTTATGGATGAAACAACAACTAGAAGACTATGACATGAACCTAAAAGGCATTCCGATATTTTGTGATAATACTAGTCCTATCAACCTCACCAAGAACCCTATTCAGCACTCTAGAACCAAACACATAGAAATTAGACATCATTTCTTAAGAGACCATGCTCAAAAAGGTGATATAAGACTAGAATTCATTCCTTCAGAAGATCAAATAGCTGACATTCTTACAAAACCTCTAAGTGAAGCTAGTTTTTGTAAGATTAGAATGTTAATGGGATTGCTGGATTATGATAAACTGAATGTCTGATTGCTTCATTATTCATCATTTGCATATTTGACATCTAGTGAAAGAGTATTAATTCTTGTTTAAATATGTCCCTCACTCAAAGATGTCATAGATAAACAAATTTCGTGCTACGATTCAAGACTGAAAATTTTCTTAAAGGTCTGATCGACTGGTAAATCTATTCCAGTCGACTGGTAAGTCTCTACTAATTCTTTCAGACGACTGGAAAGTCTTATCCAGTCGACTGGTACATCAAGACCTTGTTTGGAGCTAAATTTTTTTGAAATTCAGTTATCATCCAGTCAACTGGTAAAAACTACCCAGTCGACTGGTATCTTACTGCTCAATTACCCAGTCGACTAGTAACCTAACCCAATCGACTGGTATGAAAAATTTTCATCTTTTCAAAGGGACCCAGTTAACTGGTATCATTACCTAGTCGACTGATATCGCGATTCTATACATAGACTGTTTATTTTTTTTTCTTTAGATTTTTTTGCCTTTTTCGAAAAACCTAGCTTTCTCTCTCTAGAAAATTTTACAATTTTGATCCAAAAACCACCCAAACTACACCCAAACACATCGATCTAATCATCCAAAACATTATTTTCAACTTTCTACGGTTGAAATCTCTAATTTTCACCAAAAAAACACTTTTTCCAAAAAACCCATTTTTTCCAAAAATATCCAATCGAATCCGTGTAAAATACACAACCAAGGGACCAAATGCACCAACAAGGCCAAGGTCCACCAAACCTATGGATCTGGAGACATGGGGGAAGGGTGTGGCGGGCTCATCAAGCAAAAAGCCCATAACAGAGCTTGATGAGTCTCTGTTTTCCAGCCCTGCAGCCAAAGCAAGGTATGACTCGATAATCCGCCATAAGAAGATCATGATGGGTAAAGTTATCGATTTCGACTCTATTCATCATGGGAATTTCGATATTCTGTCAGCCTTTGAGGCGATACACTTGACCCCACTGGCTAGAGTGAATGAGAAATTTTACTCGAGACTGATTCACCAGTTCTATGTGAACTTGTTGAAACGCAGTCCACTGGCTCTGAGATTCAGAACCAGTGTCATGGGTGTGGACTTTGAGGTCAGCACTGACCTTCTCCTCGCTAAAAAAGATGGGATGAACGATCCGTGACGGCTTCATCTATTCGAAGGTCGGGAAGCACATACAGATTCGGGAGGATGAAAGCAGTGATGATGAGGATGGGGAGGCTGCTGCTGCTACTCCTGACATGAACACAAATACCCGAGCACTTCCCATAAGTGACTCGAGTGCTGGTCAGGCTGGGTATGGAAATTTACTACAGGCTATCACGAGCCTTTAGCTGACCATGCAGTTCGGGTTCCAGATGTTGAGTTCTTCCATTGAGCACCTTCGGGATGATTTCGAGCTACACCGAGAGCGCACCGAG
Source organism: Bretschneidera sinensis (assembly GCA_023935145.1). NCBI lineage: Eukaryota > Viridiplantae > Streptophyta > Magnoliopsida > Brassicales > Akaniaceae > Bretschneidera > Bretschneidera sinensis. The sequence goes on from CM043699.1 coordinate 87,282,206, forward strand.
AGTTCCCTAACTGAGATTAGGGATCTCATTCATGATGGCTCGGACTCTCCTGCTCTTTGAGTCTATTTTCTGTTTTTCTTTGATGTACTCAGTTTTTCTAGTTCTTAGTTTGTAGCACGGACATACTTTATTGTATTTCTTACATATGTATGGCTCTACGAAGCTCGTTCGTGTATAGACTTTTTATTTATGATGAAGTTTCATGCATAGAATATTTAATACATTTGTTTTACTTATTTGAGATGTGGTTGCCTGCTTTATAATTGCAAATATTCAAATTTATGCTCTGAAACTGGTTCTGCTTGTATGGAAATTTTCGGTTCTTTTCGGGAAGGCTTCTGAACTCTGAATGGAGCCAATTTTTGTGTACAAGTTTGTTTAAGCATACTTTAGATGACTATAGTAGCCAAGTAGCTTATTTTTTAGCTTATGGCTTCTTTGGTTGCTGTTTTCAAAACAGGGGAGAAATATGAGAAAACCGAGATAAACTATGTAAACAGAAAACCAGTGCATAGATTTAGGGGGAGCACCACTCCAAAGAATATTGATTGGTTGAGTTGCATATTGATTGGTTAGGTTGCATATATCAACTGCGTTTACTTGTTTACAAGGTGGTTTACTAGAAAAACAGAGGAAACTTTGTTCAATTTTTCTGAAAAACCAACACTAAGTTTTTTAAACTGTTTTCTCTTATCAGTTTTGTCATCATAAAAAAGGGGGAGATTGTTGACCCTCGCTTATATTTTAATGATGACAAAACACAACTATGATTTAACTAACAGTGCAATCTAAGTGTAGTAAGCAATAATAGCATTCAACCAAGGATCAAGGTGTAAGAACTCAAACCGAATCAATCGTACAAGTGAAGACTGAAGAACTAGTATAGGTCTAAGTTATTAAAACAAAGTGTAAGTCTCACTTGTACATTGAAAAGCTTGTCCAATGGCTCATACACAAAAGGTTTTTAAACAGAACTTTTTAAACAAACGGGTTTAAATTGAAACACCTTTTGAAACAGAAAAACTGGGTTGGAATACAACCTAGTCGACTGGGTACGTATACCACTCGACTGGTATATGGGACAGACAGTCCCCAGTAGACTGGGTGAAACATACTAGTCGACTGGTAAAAAGGACAGTGAGTCCCCAGTCGACTGGGTGAAATATACCAGTCGACTGGTAAAATGGATAGACAGTCCCCAGTCGACTAGTAAGATCAACCCAGTCGATTGGTACCACTATAGCCTTTAAAATGAGAATTTTTAAGAGGACCCAGTCGGCCAGTATTAAGACCCAGTCGACTGGTAGTTTAAAAAAATATGACTATTGGGACTTAAAATCTGAGCTTTTAAAGCTAGAATCATTTCAAATTAAAGTCTAACGGTCATATTAATACATGGCTATATAAACCCACTCTATTGAGCATTCAAAGAGTGGTTGAGATATTAAAAAAAGAGAAGAACACACACAATCAAGTCATTTACTCTTTGAAACACAAAAAGCTTTGAAATATTCTTGCTGAGCCATTCTTTAAGCTTTACTTTGAAAGAGATACATTATTTAGTTGTATAAGCTTTCATTTATTGTCTCTCTACCATTTACTTTACAGCATTTATTGTAAAAGATTACTTCTGAGAGGAAGGGGATTACTTCTAAGAGGAAGGGGATTACTTCTGAGAGGAAGGGGATAGCTTCCAAGAGGAATGGATTGTAAGGTTTTTATAACACCGGTGAAGTTGTACAACTAAGTTTTTTAGTGGATTACTTCAAGGAAGTTCCTTGAATAGAGTGGACGTAGGGTCGGAACGAATCCGATATTGCCGAAGCACTATAAACTGAGTTTGCATTCTCTACTCCTTAAACTCTTTATTTACAGCATATTAATTATTTAATTGCTTGTTGGTTATATGTTTTTATAAACTTGTATTTATTCCTCGAAAGTTTTTTTTAAAAACCCAATTCACCCTCTTGGGTTGAAACCTAAGTTTACAAATAAGAAGAAACCATTGAAAGCAAAAAGAGGTGTCAACAAGACTAATTCTTCAAAAGTCAAGAAGGAAAAGAATAAATGCTTCCATTGTGGCAAAGATTGACACTAGAAGAGAAACTGTAAAGATTGCATTACAATATTAGAAGGACAAACCATTGGAAGGAATGCCCGATTTTTTACTTGTTGAACTTAACTTATTATTTAAAGAAAACTTTACTTGGGTAATAGATACCAAGTGTGGTTCTCATATTTGTAAAAAGGATGTAAGTGCTAAGAAGAAGTATGAAGCAAAGTAAAAGAAAAGTCAAGCTTCGCCTTGGAAATGTAGTTAGTGTTGTTGCGTTAGCTAAATGGACATTTCATTTAGCTTTTTCATTTAGAATTCGATGGTAAAATATTTGATATTAAACAACAAGGTAATAAAATGAAAAAATATGAAATTAATCCTCCTTATATAAGGCATCTTAAGTTTGGTTATATTAATTAGAGTAGGATTAGCAAGTTGGCAAAATATGAATATTTTGATTCATTGACTTTTCAACTCATTGCGTTCTAATCAATTCATGATTATGCATTGGATTAAATGACATAGTCTTATATTTACAATTTTTTTGAAGTTGAAAGGTCATATGTGCTTCACAACCAAATCTTAAAATTCGTTGATGATACAACACCTTTTCGCTTCGTTTATCTTCTTTTTTGAAGCATTCTTTTGAACAAGTCAAAGTTCTTCTTGTCACAAAATCTTCCTTACATTTTTTAAAGATTTTTTTTTCTAAAATCAAAAACAATTTTTGTCATAATTCTTATAGAAGTTATATGCACTCTCATCGTAACTAAACTCCATATCAAGTTTTGGTTCTTTAATTGAGTTTCCAATGCCATTAACTTAAGCATGACTTTTTAAATATAACCCATCGATCAACAGATTCTTGATAGGTTTCCTCATAATTAGTTTCATAATCACTCATTGCTTCATAATTTGGAACACTATTATCTTCACTTTCCAGTAACTTAAAAATGAAAAAGGTTTTAAGATGATTAAAAAATAAGAAAAAATGCCTTGAAACTATGAACTGTTAACAACCAATTCATAAATGATAAGCTAAAATACATGCATAGCCCTGTGATTTAGTCCATTTTTATAACAAACTTTGAGTTTTTTTTCCTGATACATAACAAACCATGTAGTTTCAATTAGTTACAATGTAACTCTTTTAAGCCTTATTCATAAATGAAATTCTCTTAAAAACTTAACAACACAAGAAATTTGATTATAATTTTTTTGCATAGCTAAATATAATCTACCATGAGAAAAATATAAAAAATTTTGACAATTGAAAATTATTTTTTATTTTTTTACTATTAAAGATTGAAAACCTACAAAAAATAGTACGCGAGTGAAAAATATATGAAAATTGTTAGATGATCTACAAATGGTTTATAGATTTTACTAGGCATCAAAATTAGTCAATCTCACACTCAAATGGATACAGATAAATGGTGGAGTTAACGGAAGTCCACCCTATGCTAATAGTACAAGCCACAAGGTTTATTATGTACTAAAAGAAAAACTAAGGGTTTGTTATGAAATGAGCCAAACCGTAGGGTTATGCAAGCCTAAATGATATTAACAAAGTAAGTTAAATGCAACAAATTAACAATTCATAATTTAAAATTCTCTAATCTAAAATCCTGAAAGAAAGTTACATGAAGAAAGAAGAAATAAATTTAAATTTGATGATTTTGATATAGCCTCCTCAATTGTGGAAGACCATTAGTTATTTTCATGTACGTATTAGGGTTTATGATATAGCCTCCAGGGTTGTGGAAGACTGCTATTGTTTTACATTAGTTTTAGGGTTTATGGATGAAAAGAGATACTAATTATTTGTTTACTATTATTTTATTAGTAATATATTTTATTTTTCAATTATTATTTAATAAAAAGTGATATAATTCCAACTACTTTTGTCCTTCAAGTTTGGCCCGCTTTAGGGGTGAGCATTTGGTTTTTTGGTTTGGCTTGGTGCAAAAAAAATCGGTTTTTCAGTTTTTTTGGTGCAAAAAATTAAACCAAGCCAAATAATCTGGCAGTTTGGTTCATTTTTTATTTTTGATTTTTGGTCAGTTTTTTTGTAATTAAGTTTTTTTGGACACCAACCTTATTTATGGGTAAAAAATTCATTTTAAAACCTGTTTTTCACTTTTCATCGTTCCTAATGCTCATTCATCATCCCAAATGCAAATATGATTGGGTTTTGAGCCCCCAAAATCAACATAATACATTGTTACAATTCTTGATTCAAATGCAAAAAGTAAAAATCTAAGAAATTTAAAATATCTCAAGTTTAAAGCTTAGAAGTTTGCTATTATCACGAAGCTGCAGTAGGCTCTATTATCTAAGCCTTTAAACATTAACACATTATACTACACTATTACAAGCAAAATAAAAGAGCAACAACATGCCAGCACAACATAAATCCCTAAGTACTCTTTAATGTCTTCATCCTTCAATGCATGTCAGCAAGTAACAACAGTATGCCAGCACAACATAAACAAATCTAAAATGCAGGAAAAAAATATAAAGGATAGGTGTCAAAGGATAAGTGTCGACTATCAACGACAGCTAACTAATAAAAAATACAACAGTCCCAAAGCAGTATCCAGTACAAGAAGAGTAGAAAACTATAGCTTAGTGACTTTCCAACATTTTCAAATCAGCACCACTTGTTTCAAGGCATTCATATGTCTTTTACAACTCTTAATCTTGCTATTTTTTAAGGAAAGAAATAAAAAAAAGAAATATGAACATTGTTTTTAGAAAAATTAAATTTATGAAAAACAATAATTAAAAATTCATAGAAAGAAAGTTTCTTTACCATCCTCAATTCTGGTAACATCCTCCAATGTTTCCTCAACATTAACTTGATTAAATGAACCTTGAGTCCAATATTGAGCATGAACAATTCGAGACCTATCAATCACACAAATTATAAACAGAAAGAAAAGAAGACACGATTTACTTAGGTTCACCCAAAAATAGGGCTATATCTTGCCAGAAGTTTCTTATTATCAACCTCACAAATCTCTCATTACAATGTATGCTCAGTACATAAAGAGTATTTATAAGCAACTTAAGACATCTTAATTAGGGTCTAATTAGGATTTCCGTTTTACTGCAGACCTACGACTCTTCACGGGCTTAAGTTCAAACTGTCAAGCAAAAAACCATGCCCAAATCATGTACATGGCCTCAATGTGCTTCGTTCATGAAGGAAATGCATGATTCTTTGCTAAGAAGATAGCACCTTGATTGTCACATTTCACCTTCACTGCTTCTTTTTTAAACCCAAGCTCAGCACACAACCTTTGAAGCCAAACCGCTTCCTTTCCAGTATGAGTTATTGCTCTCAAAGTTTCCAGCGGGACCCCTATGTTCGTCCGGGGTTCTACAGATCTGGTCTCGTGAAGTATGTACCAACTCTAACAGAGTACATATAAGAGCTTCTACGATCTTAAGAGACAGGGAGCTCCTAAATGAATCAAGAACACGTCTTCCCATGTTAAAAGCTGATTTAGAAGCAATTGTGGAGACAAGAACCGCCAACACATCACGAGCCATTTGTGAGAGGACTTCAAATCTTGCACTATTGTGTTTCCACCACTCTAAAATATTAAAGTCATCATTGTGCTTCTCAATATCCTCACTTAAATACCTAACTAACTCAGATTTGCTATCCACATCTCTTCTCTCGTTATAGAACTTCAACTACATTTTGTTTATAAATACTTGTTTCCTAGGTTCCACAACAACATTTGATTTATGATTTGCCACACTAGTTTCACCATATTGAGGTTGCATCATAGTCTTATACTCATTAAACATTTTATATGTGATATCTTTCACTTCATCTGTAACGACCCATCTCGGGTTGGCCACCCCCGAGACGGTGTCATCACATTTTGAAAATCTCAGCACGACACATAATAATACTAACAGAATTTCTTTTATATCATTCTGATATTAACTTAAGCATAATATACATCGTAAAATGCATGAATATTTACAAATAAAATTTTTATATTTCATTTTCTCATTTGTCTGAGGATATTGACACGTACGTGGCTTACAAAAAATAATTTCGTTTGACTCTCAACCCACCAAACTATTTGTCCTGTCTGTTACCTGAAATCATTGTATAATGAGGGATAAGCTTCACAAGCTCAGTGAATTAAATTTACTAGAAGTATTCAATTTGTATAACTAACCCTTTAATATTTGAACATTTATTTCTTATATGACTGGATAATAGCAAATAGTCTAACATTTAAATAATTCCTATCAGATCATATTTCTAGGTCTTTTTCTCACTGTAACTGTCTCTCTGTGAGACTCATTTATTTACAAATAAATGCACAATATCAACAACATTTCAGTAAAAATATTAACATGTAAAACAGATGCAATGCATGAATTATTATTATTAGGGAACATCTTCCCACATGTCAATATGTTTTTATCTTAGACCGACTGCCTTCCCGGTTCTTTCATTCACATTTAGACTGGTTGCCTTCCTGGTTCTTTTATTCTCATTTAGACTGGCTGTCTTTCCCCTTTTTTTATTCTCATTAGACCGGCTGCCTTCCCGGTTCTTTTGTTTTCATTTAGACCGGTTGCCTTCCCGGTTCTTTTTTTTTTTCATTCAGAAGCATATGAAAACTGATATGAATATGCATATAAATAATAAAATAAAAACAAGCATGTATTCAAACATTTGAACTAGCTATCCTGATTATTCTCAAATTATTTTTAAAAAAATTTCACTAAATTTCTCTCATCATAAATCACATCAAATCATTCATCATAGCTTGTCAAGATCCACTAAATTTCCTCTCCTCATAACTCGTATCAAAACATCAATCATAGTTCATCAAGAATTTCACATATCGCTTTTATTATTAAATCAACTTATTATTCTAATAATATTTCTTTTCACATAATAATTTTCTACGTGTCCAATATTTATACCATACCTATCAACCTAATATTTATCTACCACGAAAGCATACGCTAATAATTTAATTTAATATTATCACTAGATATTTGATTTTTATTTAGATTACTTAAAGCAAATCCAACTCACCACGTAGCACGTAAAACTACCCGTGGATCACCTCCTTGCATTTCCTGTTCCTCTAAGAAATTTCCCTCGATTGCTCATTGTCAACACCTGACATAATATTTATATTAACTTTCTAATTTATTCTTCAGTTGTTCATAAACCACACTCTTTGAAAATTCCCACTTTGAATTCCAGGAAATTTCATGTATGCTAAAAATTCAAAAATAAACATCACATTATTACCTTCTGCTTTTCTGATAGCTTCAAGTGATTCTCTATGAAATTCCGCTGTAAACCTCTTTAAAATTTTTCTCTTTTAATATTTCTTTCGGTCCCCAAGTGTTTAAAAAAAACGCGTAAATTAAAGGAAAACTAAATGAATTTTGTAAGTGTTAATTAATGTTTATGTATAAGTGTGTATAAATAAGTAAGTAAAAATTTGCAATAAAATTTTTGACAGCAAAGCAATTGCATTATCTACATTTAAATCCTTCCCCAGCCTCCACATTTTGTTGACGTGCAAGGCATGCACACTTCCATTTGGCAGCAGGTGCTGCCATGTGTGTGTGTGTATATATATTTTAAAGAATTTTTTTTTCTTCTTTTCTTTTCTGGATGTCCGGGTTTTTTTTTCTCTCTTTTTCCTTCTGTTCATTCTGGACATGTCCAATTTTTTTTAAAGAATTATTTTATTCAATACTAAATCCTTTATGTAAATATATTATTTTAATTTCATGTCATATTTATTAAATTACTTCTTTATCCTTACTTTACGATTACGGGTATTACATCATCTCCCATCTCCACACCTTTCAAACCTTCAAACATTTGGGAAAGAACGTACCTCACATATGCTAATTTGTGTTGTGGGTCAAGCGCAACCGCAAAATAAATCAAATTGTTCATCTTTTCAAAGTTTCCCCAATACTTGTCAAACTTAAGCCTCGTTTTATTAGTCATATCATTCAATTCAAGATCATTAATGTTTGACCATGATCGTAATGGGCAATCATCCTCACAAATCTCATTAAAAAAAGTGTTGGATATGACATACAAAGACCCTGAGACCCGTAAAGTTAACTCATAAAAATGCTTTAAAAACCCCATTAACCTCCTAACTTCACTCCAATAATGTGCATTTACCATACCTTTCCCATTTGTGTTAAGTTCACTCACTATAGGTTCATTCTCCAACTCCACAAACCTATCAAATTCAACTTCATATTGTTGAGCAACATTCAACATCAAATATGTGGAATTCCACCTAGTGCAATCATCTAAACACAAGCCAGCTTTGCAATATATATTTTCAAGCACAACACATTCTTTAAATTTTAACAACCTAGTTGGAGATTGCCTCACACATCTTACTATACCCCTAACACTAGCAACAGTCTCATTCATTTCATCTAACCCCTCACCCACAATCAAATTGACAATATGGGAAAAACACCTCATATGAATGTATTCCCTTTTTGCTATTGCAGTTTTCCAGTTGAGAATTTTTTTCCTCAAGTGACGAACTATTCCATTATTTGAATAGGCATTATCAAAAGTGATCATAAATATTTTATAGACTCACCAATCCATCAAACATTTCTCTACTACTCTACTTGAAGAATCACCCGCATAACTTGTAATTGGACAAAAATTTAGTATCATTTTCCTCAATTTCTAATCATTGTCTATAAAGGGAGCTGTAAGAACCATGTAATTGATTCTTTGTATGGAAGTCCATATATCAGCACACATCACATGTTTAAACCCTTCACTTTCAACAAACTTAAATGGCAACTCATCAACAATTATCATATGCATCACAGCTTTCCTAAGAATCTCTTGATCAAATTTATGAATGCTAACACTCCCCTCCACATCATTATCTCTCTTTACTTTTGTTTGTACTAACTCTGTTTGATCAGATTCTATAGCATGGGGAAATTGTTTGCATTTAGTAATGTGTTGCTTAAGTTGTGAGGTGCCATTTTATTTATCATCAGCACAATGTCTTTTAGAACAGTAGTTGCACTCATCTTTTGCTCTACCATCCTCTTCAACCTTTTTGAAATGTGACCAAACTTTAGACCTTAGCTCCCTTGCTTTTCTGGGAGCTTTAGGTGGATTTGAAGAAGTATCAATATCCATGTGAGTTCATTTTCCACGTTTTTTCTGTTCAGAAGGTTCTCTTTGAGAGACTTCATGTTCAAACCTCGGAGGTGGATTTGAAGAGGCATCAGTATTGCTAGTTTTAGTTTGATCCTCCTCAATTTCCATTATGTATCTTTAATGTTGCAATATATGAAATTAGAAGATGATTTAGATTAGATTGAATTATTAGTACAAAACATAACGAAACAACACTTAAGAAAGAAAAACAATATGTAAATCCTACAATTCCAAGCATGACTTATATATATAAAAAAAAAGATAGAAACAATACTAAAGAAATAAAAGATAACTATAGGTATCGCAATAATATGGAAAATCATGTCTTTATAATAATATTGATGTAAAATAGAGCATTGGTAAAGACCTGTCCACGTCAATAGATCAGATGAAAAATAGATTGGTGATGCAGGAATTGGCCTGCTATAAGAGTTGGAATTGGCCTGCTAGAAGAGTTGAGATAGGATTGCTACAAGAGTTGAGATAATTCAGGAAGTTAAACAAATCGCTTCTACTTTAATTTTTCTCTCTACTGATTCTGACACTTTTTTCTGGTCTATTTCTCTTACCGGTGACTTAAATACAATAACTAAAAGGAAAAAATCCAAAAATCCAAAAATTATTAATTACATTTCTAAAAAAGGTTTAGTTTTTAAATTTTACCCTAAAAGGAAGAAATCCATTAAAATTTTAGAGCAATTTCGATAATCTGATATGTAATTATGCAAACATTTTTTTACCATCCCAAGTCCTCAACTTAAATATATATGGATACTTTGAGGTGGAATTTTCAAGCTAGTTGTTGTGGTTTATTTTATTTTTTTTGTTTTTATTCTTTCACATAACCATACATAAGTGTTATTTGGAATTAAATTTAAGCAAGTTTAAATCTACTTGCTTAATTCAATTCAAGCTTATCTTAAACATCGCCATGGGTCATGTTTGGAGGTTGGTTTAAATCCTTGTTTTGGAATTGGAGTCCCACAAACATCCATCAAATTTCATGGCAAAGATTTAAGCTAACCTAGCTTAAATAGTTGTCACCAAACATGACCATAATAGTCGTATTTACCCAAAGATTTTATTGATAGTTATCTAGATTCCAAATAATTCATTCGTTCCCCCAAAAAAATCTAATATTGCGAACCAAACTCACCATAAGAGGTAACAATGTTTAGCACAATTTATAGACAATAAAATTCACTGAAAATATTAACAAGTTGAATAAACAATGATAATTAATTATGTTATCATTTCTTCTTTAAGACTTTAAATTAAACCATGAATTTGAAGATGGATTAGTTTTTTTGTTCACAGTTGAGAAAAGGAATAAACTCAACCTTGACACAAACTAGATAATTGTTGGAGCATAATTTAAATAATTTTTTTTTTAATTTCGGTGTTTAACCCCAGCCTTTAGAAAATAAAAATTATATCTCATTGAAAATTATAATACCAACATGATTTTCAAAATCATATTGATCTAGCAACCACAATTGACTTGCTATTGTTTTTATACAAAGCACAATTTATCATCTTATAGATAAAAGGAGAAATTTATACACTACTGCTATATTAATTAATTTCATAAATTTTGTAGGCTAAACATACAATTACAGTGATTAAGCACGGACAAATAACACATCCAACTCAGAAGCAACTATATCTAAAATCATATGAGAAACCATGCCTTATCCTTCTTCATGTCTAAAAGCACAAGCTTGATAAAATTTCAAGGTTAAGAAAAAATTTCAAGGGGGACATCTTATATGGTTGAGACATGCCTAGGGATGTACTGGTGTGCAAGGGATTCGCCTGTAAAAGGCTTTATGAAAGTTCATTCTAATCCTTACCAAAATTATTTTTTTTATAAATTTTTTAATATTAGTCTCAACAAATGAACAAATATATAACAATTTTATAAATAAAACTTACATGTTCTGTGAGAGACAGAAAGGGAGAGTTTGTGAGAGACAGAGATGGGGAGCCGGTGAGGGAAAGAGAAGGAGAGCCAATGAGAGACAGAAAGGGAGAGTTAGTGAGAGACAGAGAGAGGGGGCCGGTGAGCGAAAGAAAAAGAGAGCCAGTGAGAGACATAGAGGGAGAACCAGTGAGGAAGATAGATCCGGTGAGAGACAGAGAGGGAGAACCGATGCGGGAGATGGTGAGGGAAAGCCGGTGAGGGAGACGATGAAGTGAGGGATTGGGAGCCAAGTTTTGGTTAGGGATTTGATTTCACTTTCAGAATGAGTGTTTTGTTTTTGACTTCAGGGAACTTACACTTAGGGTATTGTCCTGTCCAATGTCAGTGTGTGAGACTGAGTGTGAATAAATTGCAAATTAAATTTGGTGTTTCGGTTCGGTGCGGTTGAGAATAAATTCCACCGAATTGATCACCAAAAAACCAATATTAACAAAAAAAAAACCGAATTGAAAGCACCAGAAAACCGAATTTAATGCACCAAATTTTTGAAAACCGAACCATTCTGTTTGATGTTCAGTTTTAAATGAAATCTTGTCACCCCTAGCCCACGTCTTATTTAGATCCTTAAAGTTTAAATTATTCTAATTGGGTCTTTAATGTTTAATATTGATTTAATTGGGTTCTTAACGTTTAGTATTGATTTAATTGAGTCTTTCTATCTATTGTCGAGTTAAAATTTAAGTGTCCAAGTCATTATGTCAAGTTTAAAATAATTGTATCTCAATCTATTATGATAATTAACAGCATTGTCATTTTCAAATCTAATATTGTATCACTTAAATTTTAACTGGGCACTTGACAGAAAGACTCAATTGAGTCAATAATAAACGTTGAAGACATATTAAGATGATTAAAACTTTAAGGACCCAAATAAGACGCAGACCATAGTTGAAAGATGAAAAATAAAATTTACTCAACTATTAGTTCGTGTCTTGGAAACGCATTCTTTTTATTATTAGTATACTCAATACATGCACCTTGTCTAGTGCCAATACTATTATAAGCCATCAATCACTAATACTAAACATGTTTGATGGAGTTTATGAAATTATTTTTGTTCTCTATAAACAGAAACCAACTCAAACTCCTTTCAATAAAACAATTTATGAAATGATTTTTGTTTCTAAGAAATTTATTTATTTTTTAAAATCTATTTTCATTACTATTTTATCAAACACTTGTTAAAGAGTTTATAACTTCGTTACTCTTTTACCATAAACCATTTTAAAAACCTTTAACTAAATCCAATTTTTATCACATTAAAAGCTCAGCTGGGCTGCTTGTTTTATTACATTATCGGGTAAAAAACTCAGGAAGCAGTTAATCCCTAATTCTTTTCTTTCTTCTCCACTGTTTCTCTTTTTAGTTGTTTACTATGTGTAGGAAATCTAAGCAGAGTTCATATGTACATTTTATTAGATAATTTACATTGATTTACTATGCATGAAGAAAGTGGTTGAAGCATCGATCTTATAACTTCAAAGCCTTATAAGTGGAAGAAAAGCTGCAGCAACATTTTTTAATTTACTGTAGATAGGTATTGTTATTTGTAAAATCACATTAAACAAACTTTATGTTTTGAGAAATTCGGCATGCTAATAAATAATTAGTAAATACAACTCCACTTTATAGCTTTCCTCCAACCGCTCACTGTCCTAACCTTCCCTTTGGAATCAAATGAATTGATATAATTTGTTACTTGCTTACTCAGTTTTGTTATGAATTTATTTAGAAATGAATTTTAAAATTTATTAGTTTTCACGCGCAACATAAAAAATTATGCAATCATAAATGAAGTCCATAAAATTTAATGAATTAATTTTCTCCAAACGGACCATAACTTAAGAAATATCAAAAAAAAAAATGTTTCCTCCAAGGTGCTTTATTTTGGGTAAAATGGAGGGCAAAACAAAAACAGAGAAAACTCAACAAGCTCTAAGCCAACACACTCCTAAGCTTTTATTTTTTAAATTTATTTTCACAGTCATCAGGAACGCAAAAGTTCAAGAGCTTCGCCAGTCGTGCAATTTTTTCGAGAGTCGAAACTTTCTGTACTAAGCATGAGTAACTGGTCGATACAAGCGTGGGTTTTGAGAGTCGACGACTTCTGGTGGAGCTTCCACTGGTGCTTGCCTTGGTCCGACGAGGACAGAAAGAATAGAAACCCGCTCTTTAGCTTCTTAAATTTGCATTGTTCTCTATGCTTCGCATTGCAGAACCTTCCATTGCTCCATGCCTAATTAAGTTATACATCGTTGAGATCGAAAGTATATCATGTACTGTATAAGAATGTATATCACAAAAATTTATTTTTACATTACATGTCAATTAATTAAGGAAAATTAAGCAGGATATATATAATTCTTTAATATAATATAATACGAGCCCACCTTAGCCATATCTCCAAGAATGACAACAAAGGTTCCTGGTAAGCCATAAACGAACTAGATTTGTCCATCACCTCTAGACCGCCAACATTTTCATCATCTTGAAGTACTGATATGAATCCACTATCTGTGTGGATTTGTAGCCCAGTGAAGCCTACAGATTCAGAGCTGAAGTTGTATTTGTTTAGCCTGGAATGGGAAGTCCAATCCTTAAATAACTCACTGCTTAACCCCAAAACATTCCGCTAGCTTTTGAGCTATCTCCATGGCAAGTTCATGTGTTGTTTTAGTATACATTTCTATTATCTCCCTGCAGTGCCATATATAAGTTTGATCAATACCCTTTATGCACAATTAAACAAGGATTCTGTCAATTAAGTTCAAAATTAAGGCACCTTTAAGAAGGAGAGACATCTAGTTGTGAACAAAAAGTCTCCACATCATTGGAGGAATCAATATTATGAAGACCCAAGGCCTCAAAAAAAGGATTGGTCGCCTTAGTTGCCCCATAGCCCCTATCAACAATCATATCACTGTTGCGCCTTTTGATCTTCGAAGGAAGGTCAAACAGATATTTGACCATCCGCTTCATGTCATTCATCAATGGTAATGGGACCTTGTGGTTCACAATCCTGAAATATACCCATTCCTCATATGCTTCTCTTAATTTCTCATATTTCCCCGGAAATTCTTACAGATCTATTGTTGGGATGCTCCCTTCCCCCATTTTAGGTCTGAGAAAAAGAAAATGAATATATGCTAGAAAGAAATTTTTTTGAAGAAATTATACAAGTTACAGGAGGAAGACATTAATGAAATTTCTTTATATATAGAGAGAGATAGGTAAGAGAAGGCTAAAAAGAGAACTGGAGGAGAAAAGCATTACACAAAGTATCAGAATGACAAAATGCAGAAACAATCAGAAATAGAAGAAACAGATTGTTAAATATGGTTTGTATTTTCAGTTTTTAGTCCAACCCATATTTTATGGAGTAACAAAAACAAAAGAAAAGAAACTAGTCCATTATATTTATGGCAGTAGGTTTTGATTTACAAAACCAAGAGAACAAAGTGCGGTGGCTGGAAGTTTTAAAATGACACGAAAATCGAGGTTGTTGGTAAGCAAAGAACGTGAAACAACAACAATCAACATTGGTTTTCTTCCCATGCTGTGTGATGGACAACTTAATTTTTTCATTCATTCTAGGTTACTGTCTCAATCAAATTTGTGGTAGCTTTGATTTTCAGTGTAATTGGAAAATTGAGTTTTGAGAATTTTATCTCTCTTGATTTATACTCTATTGATTATAGCAAAATATCTTTCATTATTGACCGTGGACGTAAGAGTCTTGATTCTGAACCACGTAAATTCTTTGTCTATTTATTGTTGACTGCTCGTTCTTAACAAAGTGGTATAAGAGCTATTGTTAAGATCAATATGGGTCTGGTGTCTTCTACTACTTCGAACGAGATTTAAAAGTTTGATGGAACCGACAATTTCAATCTTTGGCAAGTAAAGATGCAAGCAGTTTTAACCCAGAAGGGTTTGAAAAATGTGTTTCTTGGGAAGGAAAAGATGTCTAGCACAATGACAGATGAACAAAAGTTTGAGATGGATAAGAAGGTCTTGACTGTGATTCAGTTATGCTTGTCAGATCGAGTGTTGATTAAAGTTCTTACAGATAAAACCATTATAGGCTTATAGTGTAAACTAGAGTCTATGTACATGATGAAATCCCTCACCAACAAATAGTTCTTGAAGCAACAATTGTATTTGTTGCGTATAGAAGGGTCATCAATGAAATCTCATGTTGGTGAATTTAATTCCATTATTACTGATTTGAATTCAATGGAAGTAAAATTAGATGATGAAGATTAGACCCTGCTATTGTTGTGTTCCCTACCATCATCGTTTAAATATTTTAGGGAAACCTTTCTGTTTGGTAGAGATATAATTTATTTAGAAGATGTTAAAACTTTATTAAATTCTAAAGAACTGCTTGAGAGACATATGGTTGGTAATAATTATGAGAAGTAGAGTCAAGGTGAAGCTCTAGTCACTAGAGGTTCTAGAGGCTGATCTAAAGAAAGAGGTTCAGGTAATAGTAGCCAGAAATTTCTATCAATGTCCAGAAATAAGAATGTGACCAATCATTACTGTAACAAAAAATGGCATTTCAAATCTAAGTGTTGGAATATGAAAAGAAAAATTCAAGAAGAAAACAATCAGAATCAAGGTCAAAATTAGAATCAGAATCGGGATCGAAAAAAGAAACAACCTAAAGCTACCGTTAGTGAAGAAGAATTTGATGGTTATGATTGTGTTCTTGGTGCTAGTGGTAATGGGTTCTTTATGTTTAATTTGATTAAAGATTTAGCTTGTTCCTATCATATTTTCCAAAATAAGGATTTGTTTTTATAATGTGAGCCTTAAGACGAAGTTATCTTGTTACGTGCTGATGCAACTCAAAAAATTATTGGTATAGGAACTGTCCATATCAGAATGTATGACGGTGTGATAAGAATTTTGACAGAAGTTAGACATATTCTTGCCTTCAGGAAGAATTTGATTTCCATGTCAAAGGGTACAAGTATTCATCTGAAGGTGGAGTTATGAAAGTTAGCAGATGTGCTCTAGTTTTCATGAAAGCGAAGATAACGTCACCAAATTTGTATGTTCAGCAGGGTACTATCGTTACTAGTTCAACGTTTGCTTCCACTATGTCAGATTTTGAGATTACAAAATTCTGGCATATGAGATTGAGTCACATGAGTGAAAAATGACTAACTTTGTTAAGAAAAAGAGGTTGGTTGTGTGGATAAAATGCAAGTAAAATAGAATTCTATGAGCATTGTGTTTTTGGCAAACAAAAGAGAGTTAATTTTAGTACAACAATTCAGAAAACCAAGGGTACTGTGAATTATATTTACTTCGATCTTTGGGGACCTTCGCGTGTTCCATCTAAGGGTGATGCACGTTATATGCTTATCTTCATTGATGACTACTCAAGAAAAACTTAAGTGTTTATGTTGAAGACCAAAGATGACGCATTCAATCATTTTAAGCATTTAAGAACCATGATTAAGAAGCAAACAAGGAAGAAAATTAAGAAATTTAGGATAGATAATGTTTTAGAATTTTGTTTGAATAACTTTGATGACTACTTTAGAGATGAGAGTATTTTAGACACTGGTCAAGGTACACCACAACATAATGGGGTTGATGAGCACAAGAGCAGAACTCTTTTAGAGAGATATTTTTATATACTTTCAAATTATGGTTTGACTAAGGAGTTTTGGGTAAAAACAATGTTTACTGCCTGTTATTTGCTGAATCATTCTCTTGTTTCAACTATAGAGTTCAAAACCCCACATGAAGTATGGTATGGTAACCCTCTTGATTATTCTATATTAATGATGGAAAATTAGAGCATATGGCTAAAAAGTGAATTTTTCTTGGTTAGGTTGATGGTGTGAAAGGATATAAATTGTGGTATCCTAATTCTAAGTCACCTAAAATTCTCATTAGTAGAGATGTTGCTTTTAATGAATCTGTTATGTTTAACCCGAAGAAAAAGATGTGTGTTGCTTGTGATTCTGATCAAGGTCAGAATAGCACACAACGCGTGGAGTTGAAAAGTTCTAATTCAGGTCCTATACAGATCACTTCCACATAGTTTGTTTCTGAATAGAGTAAGAATTTGGGTGAAGAGCAGACTCAACAGACTCAAGATAAACCTTACAGCATAACCAAACATAAACCGAAAAGAGAGATTAGGCTACCGTTGAGTAATAGTAATATTGTTTTGTCTAGTAATACTGATGTAGTTGCCTATGTTTTTTCAGTTAGAGAAGAAACTAGTGATGCAGGTGAATCTTCCACAAATACATAAATCATTTCTTGTGCAAATTCTTCAAAGTGGCTAGTAGCCATGCATGAATAGATGAAGTCTCTTGAGAAGAATCAGACTTAAAAATTGGTAAAACTACAAATGAGTAAAGGGATAGTTAGTTGCAAATGGGTATTTAAGAAGAAGAAAAGTATCATATGGATTAAGAATACAAAGTATAATACACGTTTGGTTGCTAAAGGATACGGTCGAGTTGTAGGAATTGATTTAATGATGTGTTCTCTCCGGTTGTGAAGCATAGTTCCATTCATGTTCTACTATCTTTGGCTGCAATGCAAATTTGGAAGTAGAACACCTTGATGTTAAAACCACGTTTTTTGCATGGTAAGCTTGAAGCAAAAATCTACATGCATCGGCCCGAGGTATTTGTTAATTGAGGAAAAAGAACACCATGTTTGTTTGTTGAAGAAGTCAATATATGGTTTGAAGCAATCTTTTCATCAGTGATATAAACAGTTTGACTCCTTTATGATGAGTACTGAGTATTCAAGAAGCAAGCATGACAGTTGTGTGTATCTTAGGAAGCTTTCTAATGGATCGTTCATTTATCTACTATTATATGTGGATAATATGTTCCTTACTTGTAAGAGTAAATCTGAGGTTACTAGCCTGAAAGCACTACTCAACAATGAACTTGAGATGAAAGATTTGGGTCTAGCTAAGAAGATTCTTGGTATAGAGATCAAAAGAGATAGAGGTGCAGATTTGTTATATTTGACACAAGAGAAGTACATTGAGAAAGTTTTGGAGCATTTTTGACATGAAGAATGTCAAACCCGTTAGTACTCCTCTTGTTGCTCACTTCAAACCTTCAGTTTTTTTTTTGTCTCTACAGACAGATAAAGACAAATAGTACATATCATATGTTCCATATCCCAATGCTGTTGGGAGTTTTATCTATGCCATGGTTTGCACTTGTCCAAATATTGCATAGGTTATCAATGTGGTTAGCATATATACGGGTAATTCAAGGAAAAAGCATTGGAGAGTTGTTAAGTAGATACATCAGTTTCTTAGAGGTACTTTATATGTATGTTTGAAATTCGGAATCCACAAGAGAAATGTTGCTGCTTATGTTTATATAGACTTTGCAGGTGATTTTGATAAAATAAAATCTACTATAGGTTATGTGTTTGCTATTGGTTGATGCGTTGTTAGTTAGAAGGTTACTCTACAACCAATTGTTGCTCTATCAACTATAGAGGTAGACTATATTACTATAATATGGGCTATTAAGGAAGCGGTTTGGTTAAGAGGGTTGCTTAGTGAATTATGTTGGGTTCTTGATGCTACTGTCTTTCATTGTGATAGTCAAAGTTCCATCCACTTGTTTAAGGATACGATGTTCTATGCGGAGAATATTGTTGTTCGTTATCACTTTGTTTGAAACATAGTTGATAGTGATGAAGTTGTTGTGAAGAAAATTAGGACCAATAGATAATCTAATAGATGTGTTGACTAAGACACTTTCAGTGTCCAAGTTCGAGTATTGATTGGTGTTACTTGCAGCTTTTAAATTATGTCTAGTTGGAGCATTTGTAGATATGGTGAAAAGTTTTTTACTATTTGTCAGAATACAAACCAATGTAGAGATTTGTTTAATATGATTTGTATTTTGGGTTTTAGTCCAACCCATATTTTATGGAGTAGCAAAAATAAAAGGAAAAAACAAACAACCCAAAAAAAAGGAGAAAAAAAAGGAGACAGACCATTATTTTGTTTTGGCATTTAATGGCCACAACATGACCATTGGTCTCATTATAGTTCCATTGGTTTATGGTGGTAGGTTTTGATTTACAAAACCAAGAGAACAAAGTGTGGCACTTGGAAGTTTTAGAAGGACACAAAAATCGAATTCACAAATGAGAGTTATTCTCTTTGGAAGTCGTATTATTATATAAGAGATTTTTTGTTCTCTTTTTGGCACAACAGAGAACATGAAACAACAATCATCATGGGTTTTCTTCCTGGTGTTGCACGATAGATTACGAAAATTTTTCTTTCATTTTAAGTTATTGTTGTTTTTTTCAATTAAATTTGTGTTAGCTTAGATTTTTTGTGTAATTGGGATTTTGGGTTTTGAGAGTTTTATCTCTCTTGATTTGTACACCATTGATTATAATGAAATCCCTTTCACCATCGTCCATAGACGAAAGAGTTTTGGTTCCAAACTACGTAAATTATTTGTGTATTTTATTTTTGTCTGCTTTATTCTTAATACAAATCAATACCTAAAACAAATCCTAAAAGGAAAGGTAATGCAAATCATTTTAAGCTTGTGGTTATATAGATTATGCACTTGAATATGTCATGTTCGAGAAGAGTTGAGCATTATAAATTATTTTATGTTGCAACTTCGTTTATGCATTAGATTCATAATTTTTCATTAATTACAAAACCCAAAAATAAAGTTTCAAAGATATTTGAAGCTTATCCAAATTAAACTACAAAACCCCCATAAGTTATTCAAAATCCACGAGAAAAATACACAAAATTGAAGTAGAATCAACGAAGAAAATATGAAAAATTTGTATATTATCAAATCAGAAAAAATACAGAAAAAAGAAAATTCGAAAGTTACAACACACAAAATCAACTTGCACATCGTTTCTAGTAAAGAGGGAGAAACCAAACCATACCCAACATGGTTATACCAAAATTAGTTATGGGTATGCTAATTTCATCAATCTTACATATATACATGTATATATATAGAGAGAGAGTTCCAAATATATATATATATATATATATATATATATATATATATATATATATAGAAAGAGAGAGAAAACTAGAACTCACGATGGGCTGATGTGAAGGATTATTGAAATGATTTAGAGAAAGGCTGTTTAATCCTAAATTAGACCTAGCCATATATTAATACAACTATCACAGAAATGGTAATATTACTATATAACAATATATATGGAAACTAAATGTCTGAGTGCGTGCATAGGCATAAATTGGTAAATATGTTGAATTAGATTAGTAATCTCTATTGGATAAGGCACCATCATATATGGAAACTAAATGTTTAGATGTTTGCATAAATTAAATTGAGAAACCTATTGAACTGTGTTGGGAATTTGTCCAAGAATTAAAGGTTGTTAGAAGATGAAGCTTCAGCCCTCTGAGCTGCAGCACAGGCTTGGTGCGCTGCAGCCAGCAGCAAAGAATGAGTTCATCAAGGTGGTGCGCGCCGCGGCCACCAGCAACTGGAGGAGTTTTGCCCTATTGTGCACCGCGGCCTGCCCTGTTTTGAGCCGCGACATTAGCCACATCTGATGCCTCTGATTCTACTTTTCAGCTGGTGCCTTGGGACTTGGTTAAAATGCACAGGATTACTTAGACCACTTGGAGAGCTATGACTGTTTGGTTCTCAAGATCAAAGGGTTAAGATTGACTTCAAGATTGGTTAAAGAAGTTATTGCACTATATAAAGGGTTATCTAGGAGCAATAACAATAGCATCAAGTGTGAGAGTGCAAAGACATAAAACACAAGAAGAGGTCTCATTCCAAGAGTGGCTGGTGTTAAGAGAGATAGGCTCTCAAATCTTCATAGGTGTTTCAAGTGAGAGAGAGAATATAAGATTAGGGGTTCAAGGGCTTTGTAATTGGAATTTTCTTGGGGAAAATTCTAGGGAAACACTTAGTTCTTATCTCTTTCTTTTCTCGTCTTTCATTCATCAAGAACAAGAGGGTTCTTGAGGAGGTGTTGCTATAATTGTAAGAACTCCATTGATTTAGTGCAGAAAGCTCGAAGGAGCTCACGGGGACGTAGGCATTTGCCGAACCTCGATAACAATTGCTTGTGTTTTCACTTTTATAGTTTGATTCTTATTCTAGTCCAAATCATTCTGGATTTGGGGTGTTTGAAGGTCACCACTTGGGACTCTAAAAGTGATTTTCAACAGTGGTATAAGAGCTACAACAACAAGTGGTATCAGAACAAAGCTCCAAGAATCAAAAGAAACTTCTTGGGTGATTCAAGAACGGTGTTGGGATCAAGATCTGATTGGGTTCTTGAGGTTCAAGAACGGTGTTGGGATCAAGATTTGATCGGGTTCTTGAGGTTTAGAAGTTGGAGAAAAGACGGTTGGAAACCAATTGAGGGTGCTGCATAAATCTTGGGATTTTTTTTCTGTAAGATGGGCTCAAACTTCATTGTTGAGAAGTTTGATAGAAAGAGAAACTTTGCCTTTTGGAAGTGGAAAATCAATGCAGTTCTTATACAAAAAAAGATGGACTTGGCGATTGGAGAAGATGACGATTCTCTAGCAAGTATCACGGAGCTCCAGCGGAATGAGATGAAGAAGATGGCGTATAGTACCATCTTTCTGCATATGTCAGATAGTGTGACAAGGGAATGTGGAGATTCGAAAGATCCAACTGTCATTTGGAAGAAACTAGATGAGTTATTTCTTACCAAAACTCTCTCTAATAAAATTTATCTTCTAAAACGAATCTTTGCTTTTAAAATGGATTCTAATAAAGAGTTGCAAAATAATCTTGATGTGTTTAATAAAATAGTTCAAGATTTGACTAGTTGTAGTATAACATTCCCGGATGAATAATTGGCTGTTATATTGTTGAATTCTCTTCCCGATTGTTTTGAAAGCTTGATTAATGCTATTGAATATGGAAGAGATACACTAACCAAAGAAATTGTGATTAATGCTATAAGGGCTCATAATTTCAAAGCCAAGATGAGGGAAAGATCAAGTGGAGAAGGTCTGTTCGTTAGAGGAAGGCCTGCAACTCGAAATGGCAGTAGCATCTATGGTAACTACCGAGACAAACCAAAGGGTAAAGGGCAGAGCCATGGAAGATCGCATTCTAAACCAAAGTTTGGAGGAAAGCGATGCTACTACTGCAATAAAGAGGTTCATTTCAAGAGAGATTGCAAGATGATGATGAGGGATGAGAAAGGAAGAGGCCATACCAACAATGGAGAGGCTTTGATTGCCAAGGGAGAACAGCAAGATGATGATGTTCTTGTTGTGTGCTCAAATGTGAGCAAGAGACAAGGCAGCGAGAAATAGATCTTGGATTCTGGGTGCACTTATCAAATGTGCCCTCACCGAGATTGGTTCAAGAATTTCAAGGAAACTAATGAAGGAAAAGTTTTCTTGGGGAACAATACTTCTTGCCAAGTGAGGGGGATAGGAGACATCCAATTGAGGATGTTTGATGGAATTACAAGGCTGCTGCAGAATGTGAGATATCTTTTGGATTTGAGAAGAAATTTGATCTCATTAGGGCACCTAGATTCCATGGGGTACACATACAATGCAGAGGGAGGAAAGATCAAGGTAACCAGGGGATCTTTGGTAGTGATCAAAGTAGCAATAAAAGATTGTCTCTATGAGATGATTGGAGAGACGGACATCAAGGATCAAGCAATAAGCTTGATGGCTGAGATTGATAAGGTGGTTCTTTGGCACAATCACTTGGGACACATGAGCGAAAAGAGGCTGTAACTTCTCAGCAAGAATGGTTTACTTGGTGGTGACAAGGTAGAAAAACTTGATTTCTACGAGAGTTGCATTCTTGGGAAGCAACATCGGGTCAGCTTCAACACTGGAGTGCATAAATCAAAGGGTATTATTGACTACATTCATGCTGGTCTTTGGGGACCAACAAGAACACCAACACAAGGAGGTAATCTTTACTTTCTTTCTTTAATTGATGATTATTCTAGAAAGGTTTGGGTTTATTTGTTTAAAAATAAATCAAACACTTTGAATAAGTTTGTGGTGTGGAAAACGTTGCCGCAAACTCAAACGGGTAAAGTAGTTAAGGTTTTAAGAACCGATAATGGCTTAGAATTTTGCAATCAGGATTTTGTCAAATTTTGTGAGTTAAATGGGATTTTAAGACATAGAACGGTTGTGAAAACCTCTCAGCAAAATGGAGTTGCTGATAGGATGAATAGGACCCTTATGGAAAATGTTAGGTGCATGATAATTGGCTTCGAGTTACCCAAATGTTTTTGGGGGGAAGTTGTGCCTACTACTGTGTATTTGGTTAATCGATCACCCTCTAAAGCTTTGGATCTTAAGACTCCCGAGGAGATGTGGAGTGGTAAACCCCCTGTGTTGAATAACCTTAGGACTTTTGGATGTGTTGCGTTTGCACATCAAAAGGATGATAAACTTAGCCCAAGATCTAGAAAGTGTGTGTTTCTAGGATATGGTGAAGGGATTAAGGGGTATAGGTTGTGGTCCTTAGAGCCAAAAGAAACTAAACTCATAATAAGTAGAGATGTCATTTTTAATGAGCATTTATTTCCCTATTTGGAGAAAACTAACCCTACAAGGGAAAGTGGGCAAAGCAACCCAGTTTATGTGGAGCATAGCATCAAAGAAAATTCAATTCAGTTAGAGCAAGGAAGGCAAGAGGGTTCGGACCAGGTAGAGCCCATTGATGAAGGCTAAGCTCAGGACACTCAAGAGGAGGCTGAACTAGAAGGGGATGATGCAACAAATTAGAATGATTATCAACTCACAAGGGATTGGGAAAGGAGGTTGGTCAGACCACCTTTGAGATATGGTTTTGCGGATGCTAATGTAGTAGCTCCTTATTCAGAAGGAATGAGTGAACCAAAAACTTACATTGATGCCATGGAATGTAAGGATTCGTCAAGATGGAAGCTAGCTATAGAGGAGGAAATGCATTCTTTGAGGAAGAACAACTTTTGGGAATTGGTGCCTAAACTAGAAAAACAGAGAGTTATGGATTTTAAGTGGATTTACATTATCAAAGAAGGGAACACTCCAGGGGATAAAGTTTGGTATAAGGCTAGGCTGATGGCAAAAGGGTTCACTCAAAGAGAAGGCATAGATTTCATAGAAATTTTCTCACCAATTGTGAAATACAAGACGATAAAGATAGTGTTAGCCATAGTGGTCCAATTTAATTGGGAGATCGAGCAAATGGATGTGAAGACAACGTTCTTACATGGAGAGCTTGATGAGACCATCTACATGAGGTAACCCGAAGGCTATGAGGAAGGAAGGCAGGGAGATTTGGTGTGCAAATTGAAGAAATCTCTCTATGGCCTGAAGCAATCACCTCGGCAATGAAATAAGAGGTTCGAATCCTTTATAACTAGCTTGGGTTTCACGAGGAGCTACTATGATTGGTGCTTGTACTACAAAGGTCACAATGTGGAGGAAATGGTGATTATCCTCATCTATGTTGATGATATGCTGTTGGTTGGTAACAGTAGGGAGAGGATAGAAAAGTTGAAGTCTCAACTCAGTTCGGAGTTTAAGATGAAGGATCTTGGTCATGCACAAAAGATCCTTGGGATGAGTATAATCCGGGAAAGGGAGAGAAACAGATTGAAGGTTTATCAAACTTCTAACATAGAGAAGATGATATCTAAGTTCTCTATGGAAGATAGTAAACCAGTAAAGATTCCCCTTGCTGGTCATTTCAAGTTCTCTAGTGATTAAAGTCCTAGAACGGATGAGGAGAAGAAGGAAATGGATAAGGTCTCTTACTCTAGTGGGGTTGGATCTGTAATGTTCACGAGGGTAAGCACTAGACCCGACATTTCTCATGCAATGAGTGTTCTCAGCAGGTTTATGAGTAATCTTGAAAATGAGCATTAGCTTGGGATGAAGTGGTTGCTGAGGTATTTGAAAGGAAGGTCAGATGTGGGGCTTATTTACGAGAAGAGGGGTAAGTCCATCTGGTTAGAAGGTTATGCTGATTCGGATTATGGAGCAAACTGGGATAAGAGAAGACCGATTACCTTATACTTTTTCAACTTAAACATATATTTTATAAGTTGGAAGGCTTAGTTGCAGCCGGTGGTAGCACTCTCAACAACCGAGGCAGAGTACATAGCAACAACGGAAGCGATTAAGAAGGCTATGTGTAAAGAGTTGTTGGAATAGTTGAAGGTCCTAAAAGAGCAGGTGGTGATGTATTCAGGTAGTCAAAGTGCATTGCACTTGTGTAAGAATCTGGTGTTCCATGAGAGAACAAAGCATATGGATGTTAGGTATCATTTCATTCGGGAAAATGTTATGGAAGGATACATTCATGTGGACAAAGTGGCCATGGAAGAAAATCCTGCAGATTTAGGCACTAAAGTTCTACCTCTAAGCAAGTTCAATCATTGTCTTGGACTTCTTTGGATTGGAGTCGGATGATTTGGTGACTCATGTTGAGTTTGGATCCTGAGTTCTCTGTATCATGGGTTTCAGGTTTAATTGCTTAGACAAAGGTAGAGTTTGTTGGGAATTTTTCTAAGAATTAAAGGTTGTTGGAAGAAGAAGCTTCAGCCCTTTGAGTTGTGGCACAGGCTTGGTGCACCGCAGCCAGCAGCAAAGGAGGAGTTCATCAAGGTGGTGCGCGCCACGGAAACCAGCAACTGGAGGAGTTTTTCCCTGTTGTGCGCCACAGCCTGCCTTGTTTTGAGCTACGGCACCAGGAACACCTGATGCCTCTTATTCTACTTTTCAGCTGGTGCGTTGGGACGTGGTTAAAACACACAAGATTACTTAGACCACTTGGAGGTCTATAATTGTTTGGTTCTCAAGATCAAAGGGTTGAGATTGACTTCAAGATTGGTTAAAGAAGTTATTGCATTATATAAAGGGTCATCTAGGAGCAATAACAATAGCATCAAGTGTGAGAGTGCAAAGACACAAAACACAAGAAGAGGTCTCATTCTAAGAGTGGCTGGTGTTGAGATAGATAGGCTTTTAAATCTTCAGAGATGATTCAAGTGAGAGAGAGTATACAAGATTAGGGGTTCAAAGGCTTTGTAATTGGAATTTTCATGGGTAAAATTCCAGGGAAACACTTAGTTCTTATCTCTTTCTTTTCTCATCTTTCATTCATCAAGAACAAGAATGTTCTTGAGGAGGTGTTGCTGTAATTGTAAGAACTCCATTGATTTAGTGCAGAGAGTTCGGAGGAACTCACGGGGACGTAAGCATTTGCTGAACCTCGATAACAATTGCTTGTGTTTTCACTTTTATGGTTTGATTCTTGTTCTAGTCCAAATCATTCTGGATTTGGGGTGTTTGAAGGTCACCACTTGGGACTCTAAAAGTGATTTTCAACAAACTGCATAAGTATCATTTATAATAGATAAAAGAGAGCAAGGACAAAAATTATTCTATAGGGACGGTCATACCACGTCATCTCTATAGCCTCCCAATAATAATTGCTCACATTGAATTACTAATCCACATAATCTAATAATATCACCAACACCACATGAATTGACAAGATATAAATAATATAAATTAGTAATGCAACGTAAATCGTTATTATTGGATGGTTATACAAACAACGTGGTTTGATCGTCCTACCAAATAATTTCTTGAGCATCATATAGGAAAACTATATCTTTGAGCGCATGTATAAATTTAAAACCCTACCATGACCTACACTCTCCCCATACCATTTTAGCTAATGGATTAGCTGTCATCCCATTTGCTTCCCTCAAAGTATGCTTGAAGACTACCTTTGACCGCACAACCACATAGAATAACATCTCCCAAATTTCACCCACGTTATGCTTAGGACACAAACCTTTTAAATAAGCTAAATAGATCTTTGATCTCTTGAGGTTGAACCCATTTCACTCCCCACCAATTTATACATGCAGCCTATATCCTCCAACTTGTGGGATATAATGAGAGTAAGTGATTAATTGATTCCACTTCTTCTCTGCAAAAGGGCACATTACTGATTCCATTTCTTCTCTGTAAAGGGAACATTTTACCTAATTCTCTACAATATATTTTCTCTTTAAAAGTAGCTCCTTTATAGCCACACTTCCCTTTAATACTTGCCAATATAAGAGCTCCACTTTCGGAGGCGCTAACCCACTCCAAATCTTTCCTTCAAACACCTTCTCCTTTCCATTGCATTGCAAAAGCACTTTGTACTGTATCTTCCATTCGGTGTATATCTCCACATCATATAGTCTTTTTCACTTCTATACAATTTTATCTTTTCCTCCCGATTCATCAAGCCCTCCGTTGATATATTTCCCAATCAAATAGCCTCATTCTTAATTTAATATCCCACACCCAACCATTTTTTAGCCACTTATTACCATATTTTTTCACTCTACTATTTTTTCAAAGCTAGTACATAAATCCTAAGGAATTCTTCACCAAAACACAGCCATTGATCCACTTATCCTTCCAAAAATTGATTTTCTTGCCATTACCAACTTCGCATCTAAATCCTTCATGAATAACTTCTGAAAACTTTGTCCAGACTCCCACTGAATTATTAACCTTCTACACTTTTAAGAACATGCTATTTTTATTCCACATATGGACTAAACCATTATCAAAGATTTCATGAAATAACCTGTTTCCACAATTCCTTCAAATCTTACCCCATTGTCCATTTCCATTTGTTGAGAAAATCACCACAAGAAATCCCAGGTTGTGATCTTTCCCAAACACCCAAATCTAAAATGATTTGTACAAAACCAAAACAAGAATCAAAGCATAAAAGAGAACACAAGAAATTGTTATCGAGGTTCGGTAATGTGCCTACGTCCTCGTGAGCTCCCCCAAGCTCTCTGCACTAAATCAATTAAGTTCTTACAATTACAACAACATCCCTTCAAGAAACCTCTTGTTCATGAAGAATGAAAGAAAAGAAAAGAAAGAGATAAGAACTAAGTGTTTCTCTGGAATTTTCCCCAAGAAAATTTCAATTACAAAGCCCTTGAATCCCCAATCTTGACTACTCTCTCTCACTAAAAAGATCTCTCCATATTTGAGAGCCTTTCTCTCTAAACAACCAACCTCTCTTGAATGAGTCTCTTTTGTGTTTTTGTGTCTTTGCACTCTCACACTTGTTGTTATGTCTTGATCTACTTTGATTGCTCCTAGATAACCCTTTATATAGGGCAAGGATCACCTCATCCAATCTTTAAGATCAATCTTAACCCTTAGATCTCAAGAACCAAAGACTCATGAGTCTCTAAGAGTCTAAGTGAACCTGTGCGTTTTAACCAAGTTCCACGCACCATCTCAAAGTGCTGATTAATTGGTGTCAGGTGTGCTTCGTGCTGAGGCTTGGAACAGAGTATGCCGCGGCTCAGAAGTGGGGAAACTTGCTACCTTGCCGGAGGCCGCGGCGCACAGCCATACCTGATGCTGACCATTTTCACTTGTTTAATTCTTTGACAAATCCCAACACCATTTTTTCAGTAAAGCAACTCTTAATTTGCAGAGCAGCAATACCTAGGTCCCTAAACTCTTTAATGGAACATATCTTCTTCCATTCTACAAGATGTGGATTTTTTTTCTCTTTCATTCCTTCCAAAAGTAACTGTGTTTATATCTTCTCCAATGTTTTAGCCACCCAACATGGAGTTTTATATAGAGACATGTAGTATGTTGGTAGATTGTCAAATTCCACATTAATTAACGTTAGCCTCCGACCCATTAACATATATTTCCTCTTCTAATTTACCAAGTTTTTTCCTAAATTTTACCACAATAAGGTTTCAAGACTCTTTATGCTATGATTCGCACCCAATTGAAAACCAAGATACTTGAATGGTAATGTTTAGCTTTACACTTAATCACTTCAGCCCATTTATTGATTCTATTCTCTGTCTTGCCAACCCCGAATGATGAGCTTTTATAAAAACTATATTTTTGGATGTATGTATAAATTGAAAAACATGTTGAATTGCGTAGATAATATCTGTTGGAACCATCATAGGCAAAAAGATAGGGTGACGAGGGGTTTAAATGCCCCATTTACTTTTTGAATAATTTTTTTCAAGATTATGTAGAATATAGTCTGTAGAGTCTAGTGCAAATGTTTAGGAGATTAAAAAAAATGTAGAATACATAGTTGAATATTTAATTGCAGAGTACGTAGAATTGGAGATTACTTTTTAAGATTTTGTCCAAAAAAAAAGATGGGCCTCAGCCACCATCAAACTTCAGTAAGTTGAAACTTAAAATCAATTGTAAAATTAAAAAAAAAATTATAAAGAACAAATATTAACCTATTAAAAGTACTTGAGAGATTTAGATATTTGTTTTTTAAACAACTCGAATATTTATGGTTTACCAATTTATTAATTTAGCTTTTGAATGTTTGGTTATATATTTACATTTATAATGATACCTATTGAGTTACAAACTGTTTGAGAGAGTTTATTAAATAGTTTTTTTTTTCTTTCTTTAAACAGAAACAATGTCAAACACTCTTAAAAAGGAGTTTATGTACAGAATTAATATTTGAAAAATAGTTCGTAAAAAACTAAAAGTTCGTGTTAGAATTGAAAACTGTTTTTTTACTATTGTTTTACCCAACACTAAATTATTTTTAGCTCCATAGTTGTTTTAAAATACATTTTATATGCGTGAAATGGAACAATTGCTAAGCCAAACGGTATAATTGCTTTAATGTATGAAGTAACTCTCTCCCACTAAACTAAAATTTTGGTTCCGCCATTGGGCATCATTATATATGATAACTATATCTTTGGATGCATGTATAAATTGACAAATCTGTTGAATGATATCACATTAGGGGTTGGGATGTCTATAAATGCAATATGGGAGAGTTATAGCTTATGCTTCTAGGCAATTGAAGAACCATGAGAGAAATTACTTGACCCATGATTTAGAATTAGCTGCCATAGTCTTTGCTTTAAAGATTTAAAGACATCATTTGTATGGAGCCATTTGTGAAATTTTTACTGATCATAAAATTTTGACGCATTTACCTACTAAGAGAGAGTTGAATTTGAGGCAGATGAGGTGGTTGAAGTTAATTAGTGACTATGACTGTACAATTCATTATCATCCAGGGAAGGCTAACATAATAGCTAATGCATTGAGTAGAAAATCTACAAGGAGATTAGTTGTTATTGGGAGTCATGATATTAGCTTGATGGTAGAATTGAGAGAAATGAGAATGCAATTGAGTATCAGTGATAGAGGAGTATTGATAGCAAATATGATGGTACAATCTTCTATTATTAATCATTTATTATAGATGCAGAGTAGAGATGAAGGGATAGAGAAGATCAAACAAAAAATATTGAGTGGGAAGCCGACTTAGTTTAGAATTAGAGAAGATGGTATGGTGGTATTGAGATATAGAGTTTGTGTTCCCAATGATGCTGATATGAGAAAGGAGATACTAAGAGAGGCTCATGATTGTATGTATTCTATGCACCCGGGTAATAATAAGATGTATAGGGGATTGAGACAAAATTATTGGTGGTCAAGGATGAAGAAGGATGTAGCTGAGTATATTTCTAGATGTTTGATTTGTCAACAAGTAAAATATGAGAATAGACATCCAGTAGGTTTACTATAACCTCTTCTAGTACTTAAATAGCCATAGGAGAATGTAAGTATAGATTTTGTTTCTGGTTTCTCCCATACCCAGAGAGGTCATGATGCTGTATGAGTTATAGTGGATAAACTTTCTAAGTCTTCCCATTTTCTTCCTATTAAAACTACCTAGAGTCCTGAAAAGTTGGTTGAATTGTATGTAGCAAAAATTGTGAGATTACATGGAGTACCTTTAAGCATTGTATCAGATAGAGATTCTAGATTTACTTCTAGATTTTGGAAGGATTTTCAAGAAGCTATGGGTACACAATCGCAGTTTAGTACAACTTTTCATCCTCAAACGGATGGGCAGACAGAGAGAATCATCAGAATATTAGAAGATATGCTGAGGGCAAGTGTATTGAGTTTCAGTAAGCTGAGATGCTTATTTACCTTTGATCAAGTTTACATACAATAATTAGTATCAAACTAGTGTTGAGATGGAATCATTTGAGGCTCTATATGATAGAAGGTGCAAAACTCCAATATGTTGGGAAAAAGTTGGAGAAAGAAAGATATTTGGTCCAGAAATGATAGATTTGACTACTGAGAGGATCAAACTGGGTATTTTTGAAAATATCTACGTGGAAGGGTGTATTAAGGTTTAAAAAGAAGAGAAAGTTGAGTTCGAGATTTGTGGGGCCATTTGAGGTGATAAAGAGAGTTGGACCAGTAGCATACAAATTGGATTTATCTCCAGAGTTAAAGCGATTACATAATGTGTTTCATGTTTCACTTTTGAGAAAGTGTTTACATGATGAATCACATAGTATTCCGAGTTAGGCTATAGAACTTCAAGAATATTTGACTTATATGCAAGAACTGGTCAGAATACTAGATAAAAAGGAACAAGTCTTGCATAACAAAGTTATTCCTTTGGTTCAAGTATTATGACAGAACAAAGATGTTAAAGAAATTACTTGGGAGCATGAGGCAAGAATGAGGAAAGAATACCCCCAGCTTTTTCATGAGTTAGGTAAAGAAATTTCGAGGATGAAATTTTTATAAGGTGGGTAGAATTGTAATACTTGTGTTCTTAAAGAAAGGGTAAAGAAGTAATTTGATAAATATGACATGAAATTAAAATAATATATATATATGAAAGATTTATTATTGAATAAAATAATTCTTTAGAAAAAAAAGGCAGGACACCTAGTAGTTTGGTATCAAAAGAAAAAAAAATTTGGTGCAAACACCTGGAGTTCAGGTATAATTGCCCAACATGCAAAGAAATGCATGTTGGACAGCACGAAACGGTGCAAAACGGTGGTCGCATGGGTTATTGTAATATAAATATAGTTTCTGTTTTTGTTTTATTTTTTCTTACCAAATCCCATTTCGTTTTTTTTTCTTCAATTCAAATTACTCTCTTTCCTTAAACACATGGGGACTCAAAGAAAAGTTGAAAGATTGAAATTTTGAAGAAATTTACCGGAGAATTTTAAAGAGATTCGATGAAAGCTTTAAGAAAACAAAAGGTAATAATGTGAATTTTATTTTTGAAATTATGCATATATGAAATTACCTGGAATTTGATGTAGAAATTTAAAGAGTATAAATTATGGAAGAATTGAAGAATAAATTAAAAATTTTAATATAAATATTATTTCAGGTGCTGATGATCAGCAATCGGGTGAAATTGTTGAAAATAGCAGGAAATGCAATGAGGTGATCCACGGGTAGCTTTAAGTGCTACGTGGTGAGTTAGATTTACTTTTAGAAATTGAAACTAATAAAAATATAAAATTTTGATATTTAAATAACTGGGTGAATTACAATGAATTAATGATGTATTTTCTGTTATGTTAAAATTGATTGATTATTGATTTGAATTTGAAAGTGTGTTGAATATTAATTAGATAAAAAAATTATACTTTAAAAATGATGGATGAATGAAAAACATGCTATGAAATTTATGAAAAATATGATTGAAAAGTGGATATGATATATTAGAAGATAATTTAATGAATATGATAAAAATAATAATTTTGAGAAAATGTTGGATAGTTAAATTGAATACTTAAATGTATACTTGTTTTTATATTACTACTCATATACATATTTCATATTATTGCTCATATGCATGAAATAAAAGGCCGGGAAGGCAGTCAGTCTAATTGAAAAATAAAAGGCCGAAAAGGTAGCCGGTCTAATTGAAAAATAAAAGGTCAAAAAGGCAGCTGGTCTAACTGAAAATAAAAGAACCGGGAAGGCAGCCGGTCTAGTTGAAAATAAAAGGATCGATAAGGCAACCAGTTTAGTTGAAAATAAAAGAACCGGGAAGGCAGCCAGTCTAGCTAATTTCAACATATGGGAAGACATTTCTAGGTAATAATATGAAATGATCTGATAAGAAAGAAATAAAGATAAGTTGAATTCATGCATTGCATTTTTTTAATTATTGATTATTATTGATTGATATGCTAAAGCATCAGTCTTAATTGTGATATAATTGATAGACAAATGAGTCTCACATAGAGACTGCTATGATGAAAAAGAAATATGACAGTATGATATGATAAAAATTGATTTACTTAATTGATTATATGTTGTGAACCTCATAACGAGGTAAATAATGATGTTGAATTGATAGTCTCAAGATGATTAAATATATGAGAAGAAAGATTGATATATTTGATGATTAATTTAAGAAGAGATTGATAAATTATGAGAATTATGGTATGAGTAGTGATAATAGAATGCTATAATCGAATTATATAAGATAAAAGATGAATGAATATTGGAAGATTGTTGAACAATTGAATTATAAGATGTGACTAGAAGTATACAAATTGAGTACTTCTAGTAAATTTAATTCACTGAGCTTGTGAAGCTCACTCCGCATTGTTAAATAATTTCATGTAGCGAGCAAGACAGATAGATTGGTGAGTTGTGATTCAAACTAAGTGATTATTTGTAAGCCTCGTTGTCCACATCCTTAGACTAATGGATTTTTTGTGTGTGTAAATATTCATGCATAATATGTAATAATATGTATATTTATAATTTCAGTAGATGTATTTATATTGTTGTATATATGTGTCGTGCTGGGATTTCAAAATTTGAAGACACCGTCTCGGGGGTGGCCAACCAGAGATGGGTCGTTACAGAACTAGTCTCTAATGAGGCCTTTTTCTCAGTCTTCTACCAGAGGATATGTACCACATTGGAGAGGAGACGAATTTCGTCCCTTTACAAAGTGAAAGGAAAAAAAAGACACCTTTGAGTTCTTTATGGTATGAATCATTTTTACTATATCACTTATCCGCAATATTACTTTAACTTTTTCAATGAGTTTCGGTTTTGTATCTGAAGGCCCACTGAATGAATTAAAGTCCACTTGCGAATAAGTTCTCAATCAGCCCAATTAGGTGGAGACAGAAACATAAAGGAAAATTTTCTCGGATTAAATTACAATCAAATTTTCTTGGTTTTCCCATGGTTAAATGTGGCGGATTTGACATCAACAAGCTTCTCAAGGGAGTCAGGCTCTAATGATTCGGCTAAACCCAAGAAGCCCAAATGAAAGATAAAGATTTCCCCTTACATGGATCGTTCCATTGGATCCTTAAGCCCTCGGTCACTTTCATTTTAGATTTCTTGGGTTAGGTCCTAATAAACATTAGTTTCTTCTTATGGGCTTTTCAATGATGTCAAACTACCTTAACTAAGGGAAAATCCTCTATTTTGAAACAAATTGGGCTCAATATTAGCCTTATTTCTTTTGGTTATAATTTAATCAAAGAAAAAAAAATTTCTATTAAATTCCAATCAAACTTCCTTAATCTGTGCCCCTTCAATCCCTTATGGGATTTCTCATAGTTAAGTATTATGGGTTTGATATCACTAAGTTCCCCAAGAGATTTGGAACCTAGTGATGATTAAGGATAAATCTAAGAAGCCCAAATGAATGATGAAGTTTTCTCCTGACATAGATCTCTCCACTTTATCCTTGGGCCTTCAATCGCATTCATTTTAGATTTCTTAGGTTAAGACCCAATCACCACTAGTTTCCTTTGTGGGCTCCTTAAAGAGGTCAAACTAACAAGACTTAACTAAGAGAAAATCCACTGTTTTGAGTTTAATTTATTTAATTGTGATTTAATTGAAGGAAACACTAAATTTCCAAACATGTTATGAAACAAATTGATTTTATCTTTTTTTTTAACACGTGAGGTGAAGGAAAACATATACAAGCAAGAAAAAATGGATAGAAAAGGGTCCAAGTCCTAGATGGAAAGGTTCTAGGGTTTTCTTAAAAGAGGATAGGCTAGATTTATAACTCTGGCAGGCTCAGGTACCCCATGGCTAGAAGGATGCTATTATGCTCCTCTAGTGGCCTGAAAAGTGGACCACAAGAGTACAAACGCGTTTGAAAAACCTTTATTACACGGACAAGAACCAAGAGGAACTTGTCCTACACCAAGAGCTGATGACAAGCTAATGGGGTCATACTAGAAACCAAGAGGAAACGGACCCCCCAATTTACTCCATCGAGAGCAAAGAGTAAGTGCTAGTGTGTAAAGTGAAGTATGAAACAATAACTCAAATTAAAATTTCAAAATATTTCCATGAAACACTTTAAGGTTAAATTTCCCTAGGGGAATCGTCAATTGTAGGTACCACTTTTTTCTGCCTGAGAGCCATGCATTCGGCTTGTTACCCAAGGTCAATCCCTTTAAAGAAGGTGGATATGGCGAGGATGCAGATTACAATTAGTAGATATACCAAGTCTAATACAAATCTTTTATAAGAAGTAAGGAGGCTCCCATGATAAGTGCACTTTTCATGTATTAGACAATGGTCATTTTTCATCCAAGCACAAAGAAAGGATGACGGGTAAGGAGCCGCCATTTGACCTTGAAGGGGGTCAAATCCCTTGTCATTGATCTATGTGAGAAATTTCAAAGCTCGAGAGATTTTGGTGCAAAAGAGTGAGGATTTAAAGCTCTCTCTCTTACCTAGACTGAAGTCTAGCCCTTTGTGTTTCAAGGGAATTAATTCAAATTTTAATTCAAGTGTTATTATCATATACTACAAATAAAACCAAACACATATTTTACAATTTTTATTCAAACAAAGCAACATCAAATATTAACTTTAAAGTAATGCGGTAAAAATAAAACATTGCATTTAATGAAGGGAATTAATTCACATGTAATTAATGACAATGTAAAATAAAACATCTAACTTAGAGAATATAAAAATTCTTAAGGTACTAAACTAAAGGAAAAAACTTTAAAACTACCGTTAACTCAATATTGCATTTAACGAAGAGAGTACATATGACTAGTAACTAACTAAAGAAAGACATACAACTACTGAAAGAGAAAATGCTAAGAAACTAGAAATGATCTTAAGATGAAACTTTCTAAGTGAGTTAAATTAATCTAGTCTATTTTCAAGGTGGTTTAAACATATGAATCATGCTAGCAATTTATTTTGTAAAAAGGTATAAGCTTAACCAAACTTGTTTGGCTAAGGAAAATTTCCACATGCGAGGATTATCCTCGTACTTTCGTTGTGCTCTTGTAGTCTAATGAAGTTGGAAGAATGATTTGAATGAAGATTAGAAAACCAAAAAACAAATAATGGTCGACAATGATGAAGAACTATCACTAGTTCTTCTTTTGTGTTTCACTCTTTGCTCTTTTCTCACCTTCCTTGAACATTCTCTTCTTCTTTTTTATATTTCTCTCTTTGATCTTCCTATTCTTCTCTATGTTCCTCTCTTTTCTTACTTCTTTCTTTCTCTCTAAACTTTCTCTCTTTTTTGCATTACTTTACCTTAGTGTTGTGTTGTGCTGTGTTCTTTTTTTTTTTTTTGTGTTAACATTGGGGGTATTTATAGGAGGAGTAAGGGCTAGTCAAGAGATAATAATGGGTGAAAATAACGTGCATGTCTAGTCATATAGGGAAGGGGAAATGTAGTTTCAACTTTTGAGATGAAAAATATGTTTCACTTTTGGGGTGTAAAGGTGGGGCTAGAGAAGTGAGGTGTGGTAAACCAATTGACAAGTGAGAGGGAGAAGACTTTTAGGTGGCTGGCCATGGGGAAGAGGGAGGGGTTTCTTTGAGGTGAAAAAAACTTAAGAAGAAGGCTTGCAAAAGGTGAACAACAAAGGACATTTTGGAGTGTTTTCAATAAAGCAGAAGCAAAAGCAAAAAAGGTGAGGAGAAACTCTCCTTGCTTTGGATGACCAATGGGAGTGGAAAACACGTAATTTTCTTTGGTTTTTGATATATAATAAAGTGTAAAAGCTTAGGGAAAAAAAGATTGTAATTACAAACCAAAAGAAAGGAGATAAAGGCTTTACATTCTAAAAAAAAAAAACAAAATTTGTTGTTTTTTAAGTGTTGTTTTAGGATATAAAATGTGATTTTTTGGGTAGAAAAATGTGGTATTTGAAATTTAGGAAAGGGTGGAAGATTAATAAGGTAATCTTCAATTAACTAAGCAAAAGAAGAAGAAGATAAACTCCATCTTTTTGGTGCACATGGCTGTCCAAAAAGGAAGAAAAATCTGCTACTTCTTAAATGCATAATTGTTGTTTTTAGGTGAAAAAAGTCTTATTTTGTATAGAAAAAATGTAACATTTGATAAAAAAAATAAGGTGAGAGAACTTAAGTCCAGATGTTACTCCATCTCTAAGAACCACACTAACTTAGACAAGAAGTTGGAAGAGATGAAGAAGAAGATAGGTTAGGCCTTCAAGTACCGGGGAACCATCGTCTTAGATAAGCTTAACTCTCAAAATCATCATTTCACCTAAGAAATCCTAGGCTTTCCACTCCCTTGACACTTTAGAATGCCCGTCATCAAAGCCTACAATGGCACCACCAACTCCAAATATCATCTTCAACTTTACAAGACCACGATGTTTCTACATGCCACTCAGATGCGGGTTTGTGTCGGGCATTCCCACTAACACTGGAAAAAGCTGATAGTACCTGGTATTTCTATCTGAAGCTCAGAAGCATCAGCTCCTTCAAGGAACTCAACCACACCTTTTCCGTACACTCCCTCAATAGCAAGGGACCAAGGAAGACATCTAAAAGCCTTTTTAATATTATCCAACAAATAGATGAAAAGCTCTACAAGTATATTTTGCACGGCATCATGGGAAATCCCTGCTGATTTCTATGTGCTTGATATGGAGGATGGTGATCAAACTACTCCTATTTTGTTATGGAGACTCCTTTGATAATTGTTTGCATAACCTTACACTTGTTCTTCAAAGATGCATAGAAACTAACCTTGTGTTAAATTTTGAAAATGTCATTTTATGGTTGAACAGGGTATAGTTTTGGGTCATGTTATTTCATCTAGGAGAATTGAGGTAGATAAATCTAAAGTTGATATTATTCAATCTTTACCTTATCCCACTAGTGTGCGAGAAGTTCGTTCTTTTCTTGGACATGTAGGTTTTCACCGAAGATTCATCAAGGACTTCTCCAAGATAGCATTACCCCTATACAAGTTGCTACAAAAGAATGTGGCTTTTGAGTT